>OZ018375.1:24014620-24625557 GCA_963969555.1 Polydrusus pterygomalis
CGCTATAAGCAACGTATACAAAAAGGAGCCTTCTAATTGGTTGAAAATAAATTTATGAAATTTTCATTTTAATATCTTTTCCTGTGTTCTATTGTATTTCTTTCTGTATTTATCTCCAGGGTAGGAAACATTTAAAATTAAAGTTTGTTATATAAAAAATTTGGATCAAATACGACCTGACCTGTTTAATAAAAAAAAGTTAGTACTTATTGATTTAAAAAAAACACGACGTTATAGACTGCAAGCTAACAAGCCGATTAAAAAAAAAATTACCCTGAATAATAAATATCTAACTAAAGTGTTTACCAGGGAAGTAATGTAATCTTTCCATTACAGGCGCCTCGTAATGATACGTATAGATGTTTACAGAAAAGTTTTTTATATTGACAAAATCACATTCGATGGGAAATACAGTAAGGAGTTGTGTAGGGTTCTTTCCATGGGAAATGCAGCAGGGAGTTTTGTAGGGTCGCTTGCAAAAATAAATTTCATCCATTTATGGGTAAAAATAACCCTCCAAAAGTGTTAAAAAAAATTATATTCTTCTTTTCGATGGGAGATGTTGTAGGGAGTTGTGAAGGGTTGCTTGCAATGACAATTCCGACCATTTATGGGTTATAGATTTTTAACGTTAAATATTACATTACCTATATGTGCTTAATTATTTGTTATTATCTTAACTAACCCAGAAACGATTAATTTTTGACGAAAAAAATCTCGCTGTCGCTTTTTACCTACTTGTATTTGTTTAACATTTAACACCCAATGCAACGGTAAAATCATTATGAAAATCGGTCCAATTATCCCGGAATAATCAGCGTACATATTATTATCAAAAACATACATTCGGCTGGAATTGAGAACCTCCTATTTTATTGTCTGTTAAAAATGCTTATATCCTTAAAAATTTCAATAAAATTCGATATGCGGCAACTCGACACCACATCAGTGAATTTGAGACATCTGCTGCCGAGGCGCTGCATTATAAAAACGAGAGACTAAAACCCAAGTTGCATTTCGTTTTCTGATTGGTTAGGACTCTTCTCGTCTTTTATTGGCAGAGTCAAGATTTGAGGTAATGTAGCTCCTTGTCGTTTGACTCGTTTCCGTTTGTAGGTTTTGCTATATATACTCTTTGATTTTGCTTTGTTTATTGTGTATACTGATAAAAATACACTAGATAATGATGTAATTTTACAAATTCAAAGTCATTTGGATGTAATTGACAAATTACTTGATTTACATTCGTGTTCTAATGAGTCATTTACGTCAGTCAGAGCCAGTGCAAAAAACCAACTGTTTCAGAAGTAGAGGAGATAAATAACGACTTAAAAAGTAATTTTAAACAATTATATATTTCGTCTAATTCTTCATTAGATCATAATTATTTATATAAATTGTATGTTCCTTTTTTGTAGTTCTCTTTGGAATATGCGAGTAAAATTTTAAATTTCCACCGCGGTAGACATATTATTTTTCAAAAAATTGTCTTAAGGGCTAAGCGGTAAATAAACTCTTAAGATTGGGTAGGAATTAGTTATATCATTGTACCTAAAACGATTATGAAATAAATTACATAATATGTGACTACAATGCTTATTTTTGTTTCTGTTTACTTGCAAGACTTGCATTGCATGGTCTCTTGCCTTTTGGCATCTAACCAATCTTCTATATTAATATTTACTTTTGAAACGGAGAAATTTATAAAAATTGTGATGTAAAACAACTATAGAATTAGACAAGGTAGGTACCTACTAAGTATAATTTAAATATCTGAAACCAAACATTTCCCTTAAATTTTATTTCCATATTCGTCGTCTATGCCCCAAATTTCACAAATTCTTAAAAATTCATAATTTTTTCTGCGTGGTGCCTTTATAACGGATAGGTTTGTCATTGTCATTGTACTATTTAATTCCTTAATTTACTACTATTTGTATAGGTACTGTGTATACATACATCTACGATAATTTACTCAACCCGTCAACTAACATGCCCACCCCACGGAAGCGATGAATAGTTCTAACCAATAAGAAAACGGAACGCAACTTGGGTTTTAGCCGTTCGTATTAATAACTATAGATTTATAATCAACCCCACAATGGCGGCCAAACCATCTCCACTACTGTCTAAAACAGGGTTGTCAAGTTTTTTGAAGATCCGCTATTCTTATAGTTTGATATTCAATGCCCTTAGTTTAGTTAATGTATGTTGGCGTCATGGAGATGTAGTTGTACCACTACGAGACGGCCGTAACGCCAAAACTGTTTTAAAATATAGTGACAAATAACAAAGTATATATTCGTTTTCAGTTTACATTTTCTGTAAAGCCAGGAGAAAATTGAAGCTTACCTTGAATCTCAAAGAACCAACTGGTGGCTTAGCGTAGGGAATCCCCGAAAATTTGTAGTAATTTTCGCCATTTAAGTCGGTGTCAGTAACTCCTTTCAACTGTCCTTGTGTTATAGTGACAATTGGTTCGCCCATCTTATTTTTTTAATTCGATTTTCACTTAAAGGTTAGTTGCGCGATGGGCAACCTGCTCTTCGAAGAACTGGCCTGAAAGTAAACCGAACTTTTTTTAATGCAAACTCATAAAAATAAATTGTCATTTACAAGAATGCCCCGTCATCACTGCGTGTTATCGGAATGATATAACAACCTACAGGGTAATTAAGGTGTTGATAAGATCCGAATTGACAATAATAATTCTAAAAATACCTACTGTTAACTGATTTTCCGTAATACATACCGATTTATTGTTATCTCTAACACTCACTACTAAAAAAAATACATGCAAATAACATTATCCCTCCTCGACCATACTAACATAACTAGCCAGTCAAGTGAATAATGTAACAGCGTATACAAGGCGCATCAATAAAAACACTAAATCATATTAGATATTTAACCATGCTATTTTCAGGGCCCATTTTACCAAAAGACACATAAGGCCCGTGCCTTGGGCCAGGTGGATTGTGGGGCCCGGCCCGGTAGATAGGGAGACTCGAAAAAGGCAAAAAAAAAATATAAACCATTCCAATTTCAATTTAAACACCAAAAAAGCCGTGTGATAATATAAACCGTTAGTTACGAAAATATGTGATACAAGATGGTCGGCACGAGCTGATGCTATCAAATCTGTTGCGCTTGGGTTTAGTGAAATAAAAACAGCGTTAGAAGAGCTAAATAACGATGTAAACCAAAAAAAGTCCACCAGAACAGAGGCTGGAGATTTACTTCATAAAATGAATACATTTGAATTTGCCATTTGGAAGAGAATCCTAGATATAATAAACTCCACCAGTAAATCTCTACAAGATAATCAAGCCAATCTAACTGCGGCTTGTACACTATATAATGGATTGATTGAATTTGTAAAGACTTTTAGAGAACAGTTTAATGAAATTGAAGAGGAAGCCAAAAAAAGGCTGCCTAATATTGTTTATAAGGATGAAATTTCAAGAGTTCGTAAGAGGAAGCAGTGTTTTAATGAAGGCACACGACATTACTTTAAGTGGTGCTAAGAACTTTAAAATAAATAATTTTTTTCATATAATATGTGAAAATAATATTGATTTCTGAATTAAAAATGAGAATGCAAGCTTATGATTGTATAAATAAAGTTTTTGGTATATTTTTCGCCGAACCCTTAGATGAAAGATTTAATACAAGTATAAAAAATATCAAAAAATATTACAATATGGATGTGGATGCTACTGAAGATTTAGGGGATGAAATTGTACAATTTAAAGCACTTTGTATATCAAATGATATTTCCTCTAAAGACCCTCAGGAAATGTTAAAATTTTTAATTGATAACAATATTTTGTCAACCTTTACTAACGTTGAGGTATTGTTGCGTATATATTTAACTATTCCTATCAGTAACGCATCCGGCGAGAGATCATTTTCTACGTTAAAATGGGTAAAATCCTATTTAAGAAACTCATTGAATGAATAAAATGTTTCATCTTTGGCAATTCTAAACGTAGAACGCGATATTCTCGATAAATTAGAAATAAATCGTATTATAGATAAGTTTTCTGAAATGAAAATACGTAAAAAAAGAATTAATTAGATGTTTCTTTTTACTATTAACAGTTATAACTGTTTAGTTTGTTCGTTGTTCATCAGAAGCACAAGTTTTTTATTTATTTTTTGTTGTGTTGTTAATTTCCAATTGGAAATTTTGTTTAAGTATCGTTTAAATATAATTATTTATGTTGTCAAATAAAATTATTTACTTTTTTAGTAAAAGCCATTTTTGAATTAATTAATTGAAAATTAACTTTTAACTAGACAATTTTTTTTTATCATTTAACTTAACAAAAAAGTGAAGGTGCCAAACTGCCAAAGATAAGCAGAAAAATTCTTATTGGAAAGTCATATAAGATATTGGGGGCCCGAAGTATTGCTTGGGCCTTGGGGCCCAACTTAATCAAAAATAGGCCCTGGCTATTTTATTTTATGTCTTATACTGTGTGAGTTTGCCACCTGTAATTCAGTAAATTCAGTAGGTAAAGTAAAGTGGGGGAAATTCAACCAGGAATTTCAATAGTTTTTAATGATGCATGAGTTTGTCAAATATATCTATTTTGCTTTAAATGATTTTTTGCAAATGTATTGAAATATTAGGTATAATAGTCAAAATATAAGAACTTTTACAAGTTTTAGAAAATAAAATATATTTTTTTTATTGTATAGGTGATTGCTGTTTCCCGACGAGAGGGGGGAAGTGTAATCGGACTTAAAACGATAAGTAGAACCTTGTTAAAATAAAAGCAAGCAAAAAGCATTACATTTCCAATGAGTTTAAAAAAAAGCCAAATAAATATTTTTTGAGTTATTTAATCGAAAAACAGTACCACTGAAAAAAGAAACATTTTTAAACTTTTTGCCGATGATGTCGATATTTAATGTTTCAACAAACTCGTATTCGATTCTGATTAACGATAAATCCAAAAGGCGTTGTTGTCCCATGGTGTTATGTAAATACGTTTTTACTATTTTTAGTTTAGAAAAACATCGTTCAGCTGATGCCACACTAACTGGTAAAGTTAGAAATAACATCACTGCACTGGATACATCTGGAAAATTTGAAGAACACATTGATTTTTTATTAATAAATGATCCGCAAGTTCATACACTGTTTTTAATTATGAAATAATATCTCCAAGTCCTTTTCTGAGGCTTAAAATTTGACTAGAAAAATCAATGGATAAGTCTTTATGGTATATCGTTTGTAAAATCCGCGCTTTCACGTATAATAATTCTTCTTCACTTAACGAAGTTAAATTCTCAGGATATAAAAAAACCAAATTATATATGAAATGTTAAATACCTATGAAAAGAAAAGCTGGCAGCAAGTTTTGACGGGGCCGTCGCTGTGGGCCCCCCGGTTGCCCTCCCCCCCCCCGCGGTGGGGGCTGCGGGGGTGTTTCTTCCGCCACTTCTTAAAGATAAAGTCAAAGACAATCGAATTTCATCATATTTATTTTAATCGTTTATTAGAAAGGGAAAGGAAAATAATGATAGATATTTTTAAAGGGTTGGTTTTTCATTTAAAAGCGCATTCTCAGACACTGTCTTAAGGACTCCTTCCCAGGCAGCAACCCTTTCCGGGAATGGATTTACTTTGAGTTTGGGATCCTGATTGATATCAAAGTATTTTAATTCGTTCGTGTTCTCATCGGAAATTGGTTCCCAGAGTTCGTGCGGTCGGCTAGTCTTAGCAAAATCAGTCCAAATCTTTGTGACTTTTCTAACACCTGTCAGTAGTACTTCTAGGTCCTTTGGATCGATCGTATCGGATACTCCTGGTATATTCGTGTTAAAAAGGAACGTCTGATCGCCGCCATGTGCCACTCCTTTAAAATTTTCTAAAAAAAAGAAGGATTTCCATTAACGAGGGAAGCTACTTTAATTAAAATTATAATTTTCATGATTTTTGGGATTTTAAATTTTATTCTTGCAAATTTTAAAGAGTTTGTTCCTTTACGAAGGTCACGTATACTTTGAAGGAAGAAAGGAAAAATATACTTGTAAACATGCGGTCAAAAAGGCTTCATTTTTAATATACAGTGTGACCATTAAAGTCCGCATCATATATTGGATTTTTTTTATTAATAACTTTATTCGAAATTTGACTTTGGCATCAAGTTCTGCTTCGATCGAGATAAAAATTAGGCAAAAAAATAGTAGTCACGTGATTCGCATTATCTGTCAAATTTTAATTTTTTCCAAAAAATAATTCAAAAGTAGTGTTGTTTCTGAAAGTATCGAAAAAGTTATTAGAAAAAGTTTTTTTAAATGCATTTTTTAGCCCATATGCAAAATTTTAGCTGCATAAGATAATGTTAATTTTTAATAAAAAAATTCTGACGAACTCCATGAAATATTCCTTCCATTGCTATAGCTATGTTTAAAGTCGAAGATAAATTAAAATGATTTTGTATTCATCACATGCAAGCAATGTTATTTTAGCGTTTTTCTCGAAAACAGTTAGATTTATGGAAACAAAAGTAGTACACCTCTTTTATGTCAAAAGGTTAGGAGAATAAAAATATTTAGTCAAAATGCGCATACAGTGTAGGATAAAAATTTGGCACCATTTAAATTAAAGTATAGGTTCCTATGTGGCGCCCTCTACCAAATGCAAAAAAACGGTGGGCAAATTTGTATTCCTCATCTCGAAAAAGCCGCATTTACGAGATTTCATTATAATATTATGAGCGTGGCAAGAGGTAAGTATTGCAAAAAAAACGGCAAATACAATTTAACTTTAACACCCTGTAGCTCCGTTAATAATCAATTTTCGAAAAACTGTTATAGGAAGAGATAGCATAGCATTAATTTTCGGTCTAGAATTATCCGCTAATTTTTTTGCTCATTATTTCCGGACACCCTGTATATGTATATAACAAAATTATAAGTTCTGCAGACGTTTAAATATTTATTGAACTAGAATAGAAACAAACCGAAGTCAGTGTGTTATGATTTAACAAGCAAAACTAACCCAACGACTTAACGTCTAGATATTTAGTTGAACTCCCCCCCCCCCCCCCCCACCTTGATCCGTTAAAGTGCCTTTATGAACAGGCTAGTATATGCTGGCTCATTTACTTCTTTAAAATCGAGAAGGCTATGGTAGATGCAAATCAAGTATTATCACTAAACACTAACGTCATAATTGGCTATTAAGGCAATTAATTGTTGTTGGAATTTTTTGTCAACTAGTAGTGTTCATTGGTACTTATAGTGATGCCCTTTTGAAAAAATTACTTGAAATGATACAAATGAAAGTATTTTAAATTACCCGAATAATTTATAAACTTACTAGTGTCAATTCCAAAAAGTTTAAATATTCCATTGGTTGCATCATTTTCATACGAGAATACATAAAAGTATACAGGACTTTTTGATGTTTTAGCCGTTAATTTTGCTGCTTCTATTATACCAATGGAAAAGCCAACATCTCCAACTATCTATAAATAATAAAAAAAAATTCTTATAATATTTATTTTTTATGTTTTCAAAGGAACAAAATCACATAAATCACATGATCAAAAATTGAGAAGAAATTAGAATTTTTTGGCAAGAATTTGAGGGGAGGTTAGCTGTTTACACGTAAAAATAAATTGAAGGTCAACTTTTACAATTATTTCTTGAGCAAGAACTTAAATTTTAAAGTCCGTAACTGTCTATTGTTCCATTTCTTTCGTGGCTATGATTTAAGATGGATTCTTTGTTATCGAATTTATTCCAGTTAAGAGAGTTACCCTATAATATGTATCTTCTTCTTCTTCGTCGGCCTTATCCGTTCCGTTCCGGATCATGGCTATTCGCGCTTTGTTGGCTGCGGCGCGAAAATGGTTCAATGGAAGTCACGCCAAACCACTTCCTTAAGTTAGCGAGCCAGGAGAGCGATTCTGTATGAAAAATAGCGATAGCGATCGCGCTCTCATAGCGACTTTGTACAAATTCGTATTCTATATCACTGTTCGGGTTGTTTCGTAACGGGTCGACGTAACGCGAACTTTCATAGCGAAAGCGAGCGCTCAAGATGTATCTCTTGCAAGCGACTTCAGAGTTTATCTCTTTTTATCTTTAGCTTAATACACGTTGTCTCTCTTATGCGAATAAGAACATAGTAAAAAGCTTATAAAAAATATAAAAATAATAACCTAACCCTAAAATATAACGTCGCACGAACGTTCGTTCGTGTAAAATATTTTGGGATAGTTAGAAGAAAATCAAAAAAAGTATAAAAAGATGGAAAAACATATTTATTTATGGAAGTAGAGCAATGAAAACCAATCCAGCTCAATTGGCGGTGTTAGTGGATTTTTTAATAGGTCATCCTGAATTAGTTACTCACAGCTAATTGCCTGTGGCAAAAAACCTTAAAGCTATAAGAATTCTTGTCTCTCTCGGTATTCTTGCATGTTGACCTTATTTCTTCCTGTCCTGTAAGTGATCCATTATCAAAAAGATATGCCATCAAGTCTTGGTTGAGACGGAATAATTCAACAAATCGTCTGTCATGTAGTGAAAACGGATCACTTTTGTCGCTCATAACACGTTTATGAACGCGATTTTCGTAGATACCTACGTTGATCGTTTTCAAAATTGTTTAAAATAAACCTTTGTGTGGGGAACATAACTATAAAAATTTGATGTTTACTTTTCAGTATTAATTAATAATTGAGGTTAAGTTAAAAATCTTCTTTTTTTTTGTTAAGAAATGCAATGTTTTTAGAACGGACAATTCAATATTCGTTATCATATTTATAGAGATATTGCCCGTAAAGAAATTGTTATAGACTACTTGGTTTCAAAGCGATCGCTTTCCCTTCGCTTCTTTATCTCTTTCGCTATCGCTATTTTTAAAAGTTACGGAATCCCACTCCAGGAGATTATCCTTCTACCTGGTCCCCTTCTTCCTTCCACTTTACCCTGCAGGAACAGTTGTAGTAGACGATATTTGACGGGATTTCTCATGACATGGCCCAAATACTCAAGTTTGCGTTGTTTTATGGTATTCATGAGGGTAAGTTGGCAGTTTATTCTACTGAGGACCTCTTCGTTGGTGACTCGGTCAACCCAGGAAATTCTTAGGAGTCTTCGATAAATCCATAGTTCAAAACTCCTAATCGGTTTTTCTGTTGCTTCCGACAACGTCCAAGCCTCGACCCCATACAACAAGACTGAGAAAACATAGCATTTTATTATTTTCTTCTTGAGCGTCATACTGAGATCTCGACAGCAGAGAAAGTGCTTCATTTGTGTGAACATTGTTCTGGCCTTTTCTATTCTACACTTTATTTCTTTGGAGTGGTCCCACGATTCATTAATGTTACAACCAAGGTAAGTGAAACTGCCCACTCTCTCGATAGCTTCGTTTTTACAATACAGCATACCTCGTTGATTAGGGGACTTACTTATAACCATGTGTTTAGTCTTCTTAATATTCAGTTCCAACCCGTATTGTTCACTTGTTTGTGTAACTCTGTTGGTAAGTTCTTGTAGCCCTTCCAAGCTATCAGCCAACAAAACCGTGTCATCGGCATATCTGATGTTATTAATTAACTCACCATTCACCTTAACGCCGTCTGTAGTGTTTTCTAGTGCTTTCCTAAATATTTTCTCGGAGTAGAGGTTGAACAACAAGGGTGATAAAATGCAGCCCTGTCGGACTCCACGTTTGATTTCTAAGGCTTCCGACTCACTGTTTTCAAGATTGATGGTTGCTTTCTGATTCCAATACAGATTGGCAATGATCTTTATGTCCTTTCCATCTAAGCCCGTTTCATGTAGAACTTTTACCGTTGTTTCATGCTGACATCGATCGAAAGCATTAGCATAGTCTATAAAGCATATGTGAACGTCGCAGTTTACATCCCTATAGCGCTGTATAAGAACTTGTGTGGCAAATAATGCCTCTCGAGTATCAAAGCCGTTGCGAAATCCGAACTGCGACTCACCCATATGTTCTTCGCATTTGTTATATAGGCGGGCATGAATTACCTTGAGAAAGATTTTTAACACGTGTGACATAAGACTAATGGTGCGGTAGTCACCACAAGATTTAGGGCTGGTTTTTTTCGGTATGGTGATAAATGACGAAACAAGCCAGTCAGCTGGGATCGTGCCACTATCGTATATATAATATGTATACAATAATATATCGTATATTTAAATATTTACCTCTTGCTGAGCCTCGCGAGTTTCTCCAGCTTGGAAATAAAGGTCATTGAATTTTGCCTTTATAGCTGCCTGTTTTTGTTCGTCCTGATCGAGACCAAAACTCCAAGATATTACAGTGTCCTTAGGCTGTACATCCAAAAACGCTGGACCCAGTTCGTAAAGAAGACCCTCATTTGTAGCAAAGCCTAATAAAAAATTAAAATAGGTTATATCATGGGTACTATCCTGAAATTCAATGTCTTCACAAAGATATTAAATGATAAGAAATAAAACGTCCAAGTCAACGAGGATAAAAGTGGGGATTCACGGTGGATGGTGTTTTTTTTTGTTTGTTTTTTTCGAGGAGAATCTTCTAAAGACTGGCACCCTGTGAGGCAGAGTAGTGTCGGATTCAACCTTGATGGGGCAGCCTACCGACTAAACGCCCCGTGTTCCTGCGGTTTCCGCGCCATAGGCGTATAAACCTTAAGACCACTCGCTTAGTATTTCCGCTCTTCACGCCTAGTGCGTGCTTTGCTTGGTACTTCACCTAGACCTACGTACCGGTGTACCTAGGTTTCGGTTTTGTTATAGTACTTGTTTATTTATCTGCAGCTTACTGTGTAGGTGTTTGTGTATGTCTAAGTGTAAGGCTTTTGGTAGGGTGTATGTGTTTGTGCTTCAGAAGAGGTACACGTGCACATGCTTCACGGCTATGAGGATCCCACTATTTCAGGGAGAGAACTTGCAGTGCTGATCCGAAGCTGTAGTAAGAAGCTGCTAAGAACTTACTGGTGTTAGTATGTGTAGTAAGTTCTTGTTTGGTAGGTAATTTTTTTTTTAGGTTTTTATAGGTTTTTATTTGTAAGGTGGAGGATTTGCTAGACGTAAATGACGAACAAACCAACGAATCGGTCCGAAAATTTGGCTAATTACCTAAACCGACATGCTCTATATATCTAAAATATTTTTGATGATACACTGTTGCCACTTCTGACCAAAATTAGTAGCAACATTTATTTTCGAACCCCCCTAATAATTTCCTAACAACGTTCATTAACATTATCCTATATCTAGCTCTTACCATATCTAAAATAATAATTAAATTCCAATTGTTTTTGAAAGAAAACGTCAACTTAAAAATAGGTTGATAATTTTGAAATATTAAGACCCTGAAACTTGGTGGACAGTTAAATAATACTAGGGGGTGTTTAAGCTTATACCCAACTCTTAGTTGCAATATACAGTGTAGTTTAAACATACAATTAATTTGGTTACTGGAAAAGGTGACCATAAGTAAGTATGCCATGATAAACTCTTGTTTGACATAAATATTATGTCACTATCGTTATTTTTAAAAAAATTATTACCCTGTCGGACTTCCATTGTCATTATTTTGTTACTTAACACAACGTTTCGGTTAGTTAGTATCTCTAACCGTTTTCACAACCATGTCCAAAACCTTGGCTTCTGACCACTTTATACTATGCTGGTTGATCCATACATGTTCCGCTATACCTGATCTCGAAGTTTCACCTCGTTGAGTATGTTTCAGATGTTCTTTAACTCGTACGGGAAGAGGTCTTTCTGTTTCTCCAATGTACGATTCGCCACACTCGCAAGGGATTTGATAGAACATGTATCAAATTTAACTAAGTGTATCCAAATCTACCGCCAATGAACCTCGGAAAATTTTTACGAATTCAGAAAAATGTTAAATTTACGTTGGGGTGCCGGCCAAAATATACTTTTATGGGCGTAGCACCCATGTCTTGCTGCACTTTTCGTATTTGCTTAAACTTCTAAATGCCCCAGCCCCCCACATTTATAATAACCACGACCCGCCACTGAAAAAACCTACGGACATTTAAAACTTTAATTCTTTTACCTAAGATTTGTGGTACTTGATTAAATTTCCCTGATTTTAGCAAATCAATTGGATTTTCCGTTAAAAACGCAGTTGGATGAGGCTTCTCAATTACTGGTCCGAAGGGTCGTCTTTTAGCAGCATTAAGGAGGATCTAAAATAAAATAATCCCTTAATGAAAGCGTTAAATACTATTATTTAAATAATTATAGGCTTATCAGGGATTTTATGTACAGCATCCTATGTAAATGACATATTTTATTGATATTTAAATGGGTGTCGGTCTAGCATATAGTGGTAGCGATCAAGCATTGCAAGCGGAAGGTACCTGGTTTGATCCGCACTATTTTGGTTCACCTGACCAGGCCAACGTACTATGTAGTGTTACATAATATGCAACACACACTAGCATTCTCAATGGCAAAAACCCTGCAGTTGAAAGGCGACCTCGATACGATACAGCTGTGGAGCTCCCGGGCTCCTCAGATATTAGTCGGGTGTTCCACCGGTATCTTGCCAAGAAGTGGGTTACACCTGAATCTAGTAAAGAATTTAGTGTGGACAGTGACTCACGAAAAGGACACACATAGCTGATAACGATCCGGATGGATTGGGGGACGTCCTGAACTCGGTAATACGGCTCGTGTACTGTGTAGAGACACTGCACAATAACACAATAGTAACAGACGATGTCATGCCCAATTGTATCAAATATAATCGAGTAAAATAAGGTAGCTACAGTTATTTTTATCCCAATCCCCCAAAATGTCGTCAGTTATATTTGACATGGCCATGGTTGTACCGGGTGATTCAATAAGAAAGGCAGCCGGCTAAATCTCAGAAACTACTAAACGTAGAAACTTGGGTTAAAAAAATATGATTAAAGCGGTCATGAGAAAATTCTGGAAATAATTTTTAAGTTCCGCATTTTGCCGCAAGAGGGCGTAATTGAAAAGTAAATTTTAAAATTTTAAAATTTTATATAACTCCGAAAATTCCACATTAAGGTATATGTTTGATAACAGTGTAAACATTTAAATCGCTGTAACTTCTAAACGACTTAATCGATTTTAGCAAACTAAAGACTGTTTGGAAGAGAAATGAATGCACTTTCACCAATCGTATTTAGTTGTCCATATTAGTTCTCAAAAAAATTGCTAATTGTAATAATAATAGTTTTTTTGATTTTATCCCGAAAATGCAAATCATACGGTATAATTATGTTACCATAATCAAAAAATAGATGAAATTTTCTAAAAAAAATATTAAAACCGCAGCTCGATATCTTTGTTCGTTTCAGAGTTATTGCCAAAACATTAATTTTTAATACAAATTGCGCCCTCTAGCAATTTTATTTAAAACTATTGTGTACCGTTGGATAAGACAATTATAGGTACTTACCTTTCTCTTCCAAACAAGCTTAAATTGAGTGAAATCGGATAAGTCGTTTAGAAGTTACAGCGATTTAAATGTTTTCACTTTCACTTGATAAGAGTAGGAGAAGCTATTGAAAGTGTAAACATTAAAATCGCTGAAACTTCTAAACGACCTATCCGATTTGACTTAATTTAAGCTTGTTTGGAAGAGAAAGGTAAGTAACTTTAATTGTCATATCCAGTGGTACACAATAGTTTCAAATACAATTGCTAGAGGGCGCAATTTGTATTAAAAATTAATGTTTTGGCAATAACTTTGAAACGAACAAAGATATCGAGCTGCGCTTTGAATATTTTTTCTAGAAAATTTCATCTACTTTTCGATTATGGTATCATAATTATACCGTATGATTTGAATTTTCGGGATAAAATCAAAAAAACTATTATTATTACAAATTGCGCCCTCTAGCAATTTTATTAAAAACTATTATGGACAACTAAATACGATTGGTGAGAGTGCATACATTTCTCTTCCAAACAGTCTTTAGTTTGCTAAAATCGGATAAGTCGTTTAGAAGTTACAGCGATTTAAATGTTTATACTTTCAACAGCTTATTAAAGTCGATACGCCGATGAGGATAAGACCAAAATGATGCATAATTGTCCAAGCTTTAAAATGGTGTTATCAAGCATATACATTAATGTGGAATTTTCGGAGTTATGTAAAATTTTAAAATTTACTTTTTAATTACGCCCTCTTGCGGCAAAATGCGGAACTTAAAAATTATTTCCAGAATTTTCTCATGACCGCTTTAATGATAATTTTTTATCCCTAGTTTCTACGTTTAGTAGTTTCCGAGATATAGCCGGCTGCCTTTCTTATTGAATCACCCGGTACTGTGGTTTCTACGGAACACTGACTGAGTCGATGGAAGAATGTTATTTTAGTATTCAAAAAAGAAGTTAATTGGTGAGCCACAACTCTTTCAAGGATTTTAGATAGTAGGTAGGATACTGATGGGCCTATAATCCGACAGCTATTTAGGACTTGTAACTTTAGGAACCGGCACAATATTGGCGGTCTTCCAGGCATTCGGAAAATAGCCTGACAAAAGGCATCTATTTATTATGAAGCAGATAAAGTCTGATAGATAAGGAGTTATATAATGCTGCATTTTTAAATTTATACCATCATTTCCAACCGCGTTGCTCTTCAAACTGGTAATAATTTTCTCAATATCTACATCAGTAACCGCATTGAATTTAAATTTGTAAATTCTTGTACAACTATCAAAAAGGAAACCATACACGCCAAGTCGTCGGGATAAACAAATTTGGAAAATTGCCTAGTGAAATTGCAAAGCTTTTAAAACTACCACACCCAGAAGAATACATAGGCTACTATTTCAGATTATCTTCTGCTTCCCTGCTAGTTAAAATAGGTGTAGAATTATTAATGTTAAAACAACACGGAAGTTGGAAGATTTCAACGGTAGCTGAAGGTTACCGCCTAAACCCCCCCCAGGATTTGGTTTCAGATCATAAATTATTATACATTTAATATCATAATATTTAAAAATATCGATACTATGCGTAATCGATATGTTAAAAAACCATCACTACTACAGTAGACGTTTGACATTGCGGCGGACGTCAAATCAGTGTTACCAACTTGTGGGAAATTTCCCGATTCGTAGGAAATTATAAGGTCCAAAGGGAAAAGGGAAATTTTTACTTAAAGTTCAATATTCGTGGGATATTCCATATAGCCTGCTAAACAGGAATTTAATTACTTAATACAATTAATGTTGAGATAATAACCATAATATCGTCCCGGCTGGGCGATCTTCTGTTAACAACACAGACTTATGCCTGTATGCTCCGTTTTAACGTTAAGTTCAGCTTTATAAAGTCATACTTAAAGTTAAGATAATCTTTTTTATGCATCGCATCTAGATTAAGTTGTCTTTGTTAAGGAAACAATACATTTGTCAACGTTGAGAAATTTAGTAATTTTCTTTATTTTACTGTTTTCTACACTGATATGTCACGAAGCTTTTCTGTGCTTATACCCTTTATTTTTCTGTGGCTTATCCACCCAACCTCACATTTACCGCGCCGTTGCGATTTGAACAGGCGAATTTGATTAAAATCAAAAGTTTATTGTTGTTATTCCTTTTTATTTCAACAAAATGGGTGAAAATGACGAAAAAAAACGCAATCGGAAATTAGCTATTTAAGATATATATTATTATGTAAAAGTATGTCTAAAGAATTATCGGTGTACTTACAAATCATTATTAAATTCTTATAAATGTTAAATTTCTTATAACGTTGCACTTGTAAAACCGTGTTCTTTCGTAAGCGAAATCGACAGAAAAACGATAAATTGTCCAGAGTATCAAAATACTCTTCTCTATCGTATTGTCTGCGTGGGAAACCCATTTCAATTATATAATATCAAATCGTCTGCTTCCAAGAAGATAGCGTCTTCCACTTCCATATTTTTTTAAAGGTTGAAGCAAAACAGTTTAGTATTTTTATTCAAGCAAAATCTTTTGCAGAAATGCAAAAATTCTTAAAGGTTAATGTTATTTCTTGTCAGATAATGACAGTAATAACATAAGTCATACAATAAGAACAACTTAATTTCTTAAGTCCAGGATTTTAATAACTTAAAATTAAGAACGACTTTTGCTTGTTTTGTTGTTCGTGCATAAGAATTTTGTGACTTAAGTCGAAAAGTTCCACTAAGTAAGAAATTATGCTAACGGTGCATACGGCCATAAATCGTAATATTGCGATTTCCATTGATAGATGTAGTGCGCACTGAGTGTATTTGCACATCAGAACTTGCAATACTGCAGATCTGCAAATATGGCGGACTTGTAGACGCAAAATAACTTTGACATTCCAAAAACTATTTTTAAATCCGCCATTTTTACCACAGTTCAAACTTTTTACTCTTCCAACCTTCTCTGGTTTATTGAGCTCGACTGCCAAATATGTGAAATATTCCCAAATTCATGGCAATATTTAATTAATTGAACTTAAATCTCAACTTTCCCTTATTTTTTTTATATATAAAAACGGATACAAATTATAAATAACCACCATCCATCAAATCCACAAAATATAGGTTAGTTTTTTAACAAATTTTATACGTTCTACAATCTGCAAGTTTGTAGAACCTTACAACCTTCGGCTAATTTGCAGACGAAAAGTATGATAAACATTTTCTGGAATTCCAATTTTGTCATTTGCGTCTGCAAACTGCTACTTGCAGCTGCAGACGTCCAATGCAGAGCTGTAATCTCACTCTAAAGGATATTTTGCTATCGTTCTACCAATTAAAGTTGCCGTTACTTTAGGAATTTGCATTTGGGGATTTACCCTATTACTAGAGGTGACATTTTCTTTTATAATTTACGCTAATATTTATTATTTGGAAACGTTTGACCATTCGTGGGATTTTTCTTTAAAAAAGGGAAATTTTCATCCTTCTCATAGGAAATTTGATTTTTAAAGGTTGGCAACAATGCGTCAGACTCCCAGCCTGGGAGTCCCAGGCACATGCATACCGCATCGTGATCGTGGCCTTAAATATCCGAAGTTAAGACACCCGCAGTAAATCGGAAAATATTTTAACTTGCGTTGCAGCGTTGCCCAGTAATCGTCCGCGTAGTTGATTAATTTAATTAGCTTAGTGCATTCAAAATTAGCTAGGTATGTGTGAATTAGAATTACCTACCTAAGATATCGTAATGTTTGGATTTTCATAGTTTTTTTAAGGGAATAATCAAGTAGGTATTGTATTTTAGACTATTAGGGAGTGGCCTTTAACTACTTTTTAATTTTTATGTTAAAAACGGCGGTATTATAGAAAGATTTTTGGGTTTTCACGATGTTTTAACAGTTTTTTTATAGTGAATTTTTGAGAAATTTTGGGCGTGGTCCCGACAATTTTTCTCCCGACTATCCTGCTCATCTCTTTGTAGGTAGGTAGATATTTCAGTTTAACTTATTTTTAACATTTCTTTCAGAGTGAATTTTTGATTTTGGGCGTGATCGCGAAAATTTTTTGCCTGCGGCGCAATTTTGCGCCTGCAGCGCTTCTTTTCTGAAACTTAGCCTCCCCATCAATCACGAGCCGCCACTGCTTGCCCCCCCCCCCCCTTTGGAGAATTTTCTATGGGCGCCGTTGACTGTAGCCTTTAATCAACTCAAAATACAAATATTCCCTTGACCACAATGTAATCTGACAAACTGTAATATAACTATTAATAATAATTATTATTATAAAGGAGAAAATTAAATAGAATAACTTGAATTGGTATTTGTATTATTTACAGTCGTAGAAGTAGAGTGTGTAACACGTGCGTGGAGGCTTTTATACACATGAGTTGACTTCATGCACATAATACACAATATACTATTTTAAACAGGACTCACATTTGATATACCAAATTACCTTCCGACTGTGCCTTGCCGAGTCAAGGCAACCCAGTTCGCAGAAGCACGTCAAGATGACGTCAATATTTGGTGACTACTGGTCAATAGACGTCAGTCGACCGAAAATCGACGACATTTTGACGTTAGTTAATTGTCGAATTTCTGACGTCATTTAATTCACGTCATATTGTCGACTTTACTTGGTGATATCTGGTATAATATATTTTTAATTATTTCTACCTAAAAAACTATAATAACTTGCATGACAAACCCGAACAAACCTTTTTTTTGTAGGTGACGCAAAAAATAGAATAATCACCTCATAATCGTGCATTGGCTGCGCGCGCAGTCCCTCCTGCCACATGCAACGAGAGTGAACGGGGTTGCTAGTTTATTAGAAACTCCCTAAACGCCTATCCACGCCATGACGTTATGTTTAATAGTTTTACTTTTATTGATAAATATTCAGTCGGTAGGTAAAAGCAAAAACAATTATAACTTTACACTGTGCTGACTATATTAGTAGTGTATATAGTGAAAACTGAAAATGCCATTTTATGTTTGCCAGGAATACAGAAAAGTTTTGCCAATAATTTTGTATTAAACTGTTGGCAACCTTGCAGACGAACGTCGGCTTCCGGCTCGAGCACGGGCGGTTAGCTGACGCCATTTTTTCACTGTGTCATTTCAAGTAGGTATTTATTTAATAGTGTTGTGTTTACGTTTATTAGTGTTGGTGTTTGTTGTTTACATACTTCAACCAACGAAACCAAAGCAAAGGTAAGTACTGTTGTTGGGTTGCTGTGGTTGATGTTCGTTGGTAAATAGCAAGGTCTCTATAGTACCTACTATATTTGCAGGTTATTGCTGCTGCATGACAGGATTTATTGATTTCCAGGATTATTTTACTTAGGTTAACGAAGTTTTAAAGACGAAATCTCTAATTTTTAGTGTATTTTGTGCATAACTTTCTAGTAAAATGTAGCTTTTGTCCTATCGCCATGCTGGATATATAAATTGCTTAAAATTTTCAATATTCATTTTATTTGCCAATATAAGGTTAACGCACTTATTTAAGACAATTTTAGGCCCGGTTTATGCAAAAATTCCTTAACTTTAACTTTGGAAATAACGACATATTTTGCCGTAAAAAGTGTTTGAATTAGGTTATTTCATATAAGAGAACATGCAAAAAAACCTTTCCATAACTATAATTTTATATAAATAAATAAAGATAGGTATATACTTTTTTAACTGTTGTGAGAGTGCCAAATTTATTGTTAATTTTTGTTACAGGTGCGGGAAAGATTAAACCCCTGCTGCTACTCAAAGTGATATTGAACATGGAATAAAAATTTAGCTAAAACACACGAAGCAGCGAATGCAGAACACGCCTGTTGCTCCTGTCGAACATGATAATTATTACAGTGGTGGTGGTGGTGACATGGTTTAGTAGTATGTACCTACTTACCCATAATAAATGCTTACACAATGTATTTAGTAGTTTTAGTTTAAATTGGACTACTGGTGAATACAAATTATTTTAAGACATGAATTGCACGTCATAAAATGACGCGAAAGTCACGTCAAGAAATGGCGCGTAAGTCACGTCATTTCAAGACGTAAAAATGACGTCAGATATTGACGTCATCGGTCTGTGACATTAGGAGGTCATTTTCACGTCATATTGTCGTCATATAGTCACGTCATATATGGTAATAGGTCACCAGAATATGACGTCATTTTGACGTGCTCCTGCGGACTGGGAATGCATCTTCTGCTTTACTATAAAGTGTACAATTACTTACATCCGGGATTTTTAGAGTTGCACTATACAATTCATTTGCGTCAACTTTCATTAGCACGTCCAAAGCATCCTTGTCATTTTGCGTTTTTTGACCCAATTGTTCTACAACTTGAATGGCATTCTTTTGACCCCATGCCCATGGGTTTAAAGCTACACCACTTTGTGCTATGGCTTTATGGAAGAGACCCTTGGCTGTTGGAGTAAGTACCTGTAAAAATTAAATTGTCAATAAAGTTCTGGAACTGAATTATTGTCCATGTAAGCATTGCCATTTAAAATTAAACGATTCTTCAAATGGTTAACAGTAAACACTAGTGACGCCTTCGACATTTCGTTTTTTGATCATTGTATTGACATCAATTAGTTTGATACAATTGCAAATTGACCAGACAACATACGGTTATTATTATAGTTCCCAAATCCGGATGTGCTCCTGGTGTTTGTGGTCGACAAGGTGAAGTTGAAAAACCCGACGATTGCGTTAATAAACACGACAGCAACAATCTTAAATTCAAAATTATTTAAGGGCCGCACCATATAAAAATCTAAATAATCTTTTACTTCAATTTTATTCTTTTACTTCAATTTTATTATTACAAATATTACTATCAATATTTCTAATCAGAAAAGTATTATTGACCGCAGGTCGATAAATTGCAAGTACCTAGTCTAGTTAGAATGTCTGCAAGACAAAGGTAATTAATTGTTTTAAAACAAAAGAGTGACCAAAGTATAACAGTACTATTCGTAAATGTAACAATCAATACACTTTTGCTTTCAAAGGGTCGGAAAATATGGGTCAAGTGCATCGACACAGACCTTTTTAATGTAACTTGTAACACATGTTAGTTTGTATCGGTGTATTAAATTTAGACATTATTATGCAGTAATAATGCCCCCTTAAAAATTTAATATAATACACTGCGCGACATATTTAACGCATAACGAAAAAATTGCCTCAATTTTGATGTTATATAATATTATCCAAATTTGTGGTTCGTTTTTAATGATTTTTTTTTCAAATTGTAGGTTTTTCCTTAAGCATATCACTGCCTTTGTTGTTTTACTTGAAAAGTAACTTTGGTATTATACCGGGTGTTACAAAACTGTTATGTTTTTTTTACGGAAATTCAAATCACCCTGTGAGATTTACTAGCCATTGCAAGTTATCGCAATTCCTGCCAAATTAAAGTCCCATGTTTCCTTTACATTTTCTTTTTTGATTCATTGGTTTATCTCTGTTTTTTTATAAAATATTCAATTTTTAGTTCAACGTGATTTTCATAAAAAAATGTTTAGTTAAAAAATACAAAATAAACGAAATGCTTTGATTAATGCAACAGCAAGAAAAAACAAATTATAAAGTAAATAAAGAATCAATATCTGGTATTAATTTACTGAATCCAGAAAACAGGGCAAAAAAATACAGGAAAGAAAATTGCAATTTCTAAAGGTATTCAAAAAAATTAAATATGAATAATTAGTAGCGAGTATTGCCTCTCCTTGCTCTAATGAATGCTTCGTATCTTCTTGGCATACTTAAAATCAGATTTCTGATTTCATCTTGATTAATCTGATTCCATATTTCCATAAGCCTCAATGACAGATCATTTAAGTTTCTAGAAGGAGGAAGCAAGGCTCTAAGATTCGTCGGCAATGCTCGCTACTAATGATTCATATTTAATTTTTTTGAATACCTTTAGAAATTGCAATTTTCTTTCCTGTATTTTTTGCCCTGTTTTGTGGATTCAGTAAATTAATATCTAATATTGATTCTTTATTTACTTTATAATTTGTTTTTTCTTGCTGTTGCATTAATCAAAGCATTTCGTTTATTATGTATTTTTTAACTAAACATTTTTTTATGAAAATTACGTTGAACTAAAACTTGAATATTTCATGAAAAAACAGAGATAAACCAATGAATCAAAAAAGAAAATGTAAAGGAAATATGTGACTTCAATTTGGCTGGAATTCCGATAACTTGCAATGGCTAGTAAATCCCACAGGGTGTTTTGAATTTCCGTAAAAAAACATAACAGTTTTATAACACCCAGTATAATACCAAAGTTACTTTTTCAAATAAAACAACAAAGGCAGTGATATGCTTAAGGAAAAAACCTACAATTTAAAAACAAAATCATTAAAAACGAACCACAAATTTGGAAAATATATAAACATCAAAATTGAGGCAATTTTTTCGTTATGCGTTAAATATGTCGCGCAGTGTATTAATCTGAGGGCCAATCCTAAAAAAACGGAGCTCAGAAAAAGGTAATTTAGTAGTAGTTAGGTAGATGATACGAATAATAATATGATCTGAAGTAACTTTTTTTTTATAGCTGGCAGACAATTTTTAGGATTAAAAAGCAATACTTTTTTAACTACATGACCTCAATTAATCTCAAAATCATATTTTTTGATAAATAAAAGAAATTTTTTACCACTACATCATAATATGTTTTTAAGGCCATAGAATTGTCTTTTAGCAGCAATAAAATAATATTTAAAAAATGACCATAATATTGAGGTTAAAAAGTCATTTAAAAAAAATGAAACTAGTAGCTACAACAGAGTTTTTTTTGGTACTACTAATGGATTTCTAGCTACGACTAATAGAGTTTTCTCTCAGTGAAAGTAAACTACTACAAAAAAATTAAATATTTTAGAGAGGAAAGTTCAAAGCAACGGTATTATCCGATTATTTAAAAGCTTATTGTGATTATAAAGTTTTTGATAATACCTGCAAATATGGTTTTGAATCGTGAGTAATAAATTATCGGTAAACCAACCTGAAAATGTACCGAGGCACCACCGGCACTGACACCAAATATTGTCACATTGTTTGGATCTCCGTTGAAGCTGGATATATTTTCCTGAACCCATTTTAGGGCAAAAGTTTGATCTTTTAAACCAGCATTTCCTGGGACGTTTAATGATAAATCGTCGGAACTTAAAAATCCTAAAAAAATGTGTAGTTTAAGATACGAGTAGTTATATGCTTTGTTACATTGAAAGGTGTTATATTATATTGGATATTATGGATTTGAAATGGACTTTTTACATTCATAGCAATAATAAAATATTATCTTAGATAATTAAAGCAACGACAACAGACAAAAATGAACAAATATTTATCACTATCGGAAGTTCGAAAGACTCTCATAGCTCAAGCGTACAACTTGGCGTGAATACGATACTCACCAAATCACCGTATCTAAATAAAGAAATAAAATAAATAGCAGTTTCATCCCTACAAACCACCTACAATAGTTACTCTACGATGATCCTGACAGAACAGAACAATTTTATGAAATAACGATTGAGCAGATTGAGAATTATCCAAAGAATTTGTTTTTCATATAAAGCTACGTTTTCTTTAGATGCTCAGATTAATAGACAAAACTACACATTCTAGGCACAGGACAATATCCACTGGTTTATAAAAAATCAGACCTAGTATGATGAATGTTAATGGACCATTTTTCTCTGATGAGAGCCTCACTGGAAAAATACATCTAAACTGCCTTTAAAATAATATGGTTCCAGCTCCTGCACTCTATTTCCAGATGATAATGATCCTGATTTACCAAGTTTAACCTGCAACAGGATGTTGCTCACCGCATTATGCTACTCTTGTAAGTTAAATACAAGTTTTTTTTTTAATTTTGCCATAGATTTAGGAACAATGATTAAAACAAGCGACAAGTTATATAAGAAAAGAAGAAATATCCAATGATTAAAGAATATGCACAGACTTATAATAAATTAAATAAACTTGTGAAACAAACAATAAGAGAGAGAGAGAGAGAGAGAGAGAGCGAGCAACGAAACAAAAATATTTTAAAAACATTTTCTCAAACAGTGACCAAAAAAGGATTTGGGAAAATTTAAATTTGCTATTGACAGTATTTTAACAAATGGTATTGAAATTATAGATCAACCAAATATATGCGAAGAAATAAACAAACATTTTATAAATGTAGGCGAAAATTTATCAAGTCAAATTCCATTTATAAGATGATCCAGTGAAACTACAAACCCAAATTCGATGTATTTAAACCCAGAAAACATATCCAAGGAAGAAATCAAAGAGATCATAGATGACCTTAACATAAAAAAAGCATGCGGTTTTGACGAAATATCGGTTAAAATTATTAAGAAATTCAAATCAGAAATACCGCAAATTTTACATAATCTAACTAAATTATCTATTAAAAATGGTATTTTTCCATATAAAATGAAACTAGCTAAAATATCACCAGTTTTTAAAGCAAATGCAAAAAATGATCCAAATAATAATTATCGGCCAATATCAGTTTTGCCACTTTTTTCGAAAATTTTAGAAAAAGTTATGAACAGCAAATTAACAGATTTCTTAGATAATCAAAATTTAATTTCTGATTGTCAATATGGTTTTAGAAAATCTAGAGATACTGAAATTGCTGTTATGGATATAATAACAGATGTTCACACAGAATAAAATGGAAGACCTTTTGAACAATTACTGTAGTTTTTAATTATTAGTCTAGTCGCCTACGCTTAATTTTAAAAATAAACTCTGTTTAATCAACATAATTTATGAAATTTGCATTTATTTCGAAAACGGCTGGAAATAACTTATATGCTCCAACTACAAAAAAGAATTGCTTGTGTATTTTATATGAAATACCGAAATAATATACAGGGTATTCCATTTGAAAAAGTTGAGAAAAATAGGTTTGAAATGTGTCATTTTTGAAACCTTATTATGAACAAAATAGATAAATACTATTCGATTTAAAGTTCGTTGGGAATTTGTTCCTAAATAAAAAAAAACTACAATTTTTCCTGGGTGCTGGATAGGTAGACGGGGGTCAATAGAGTGGCCACCTAGATCACCCGATCTTAATTCGCTGGATTTTTTTGTGGGGCTACTTCAAAAAATTTAGTTAATAAATCTAAACCCAATTCAACAGATACGCTTAAGGAGGCCATTCGACGAGTATTGCGAGAAATTTCTCCACAAGTAGTACAAAATGTACAACAGAAATTGGTAGATCGATTGATCTACTGCAGAATACTTGGTAGAGGACATTTTCAGCATGTTATAAAATAATTTTTTTTCATACTTTGTCATTTGTCTATTTTGTTATAAAGTTAATATTTCGTAAACGGTTGAAGATAGGTATAGGGACATGATTTATGAAAAATATCTAGAATTGATTGTACAATGTAAAAAGGTAAAAATATATAATATGTTTTATTACAAAAATAAATGTTGCTACTTAGCATTTATATGATTCACCATGCATAATATATTTTTTTTAAAAAATGCATTTTAGAAAAAATAAATTTGACGGGTTCGAGCGATCAAGTGGGCAGTATTCTATAAAAAGGCTGATCCGTTTCTTTATCCTAACCCTGTACGACTATCATATTATTACAGATTTGTTTGCCTTACCAAAGATGCCAAGTCTATAATTAATGGATACATAAACGACGTCCTCGGCTAGCAAATATTTCCCCCCTAGAAATAGTTCCGAACCAGAACCCATGGTAAAAGCACCTCCATGGATAAAGATCATAACAGGTTTCAGACTTACACCTTTCTTGGGCAGCTAAAAAGATAAATAGAGGTAAACAGTATTTTGCGATAAATAGGCAGGAAAAATTCGTATGCTCGAAGAAGATACATTACATTATGATTACATATACATACCTTCCTGGTAGAAATATTAAGGTAAAGACAATCTTCAGAACCAATAACTTTTTGTGTTAACAAGTCCACAGATAAACATGGACTTCCTTCTTTTGTGGCATCCAGAACGCCAGTCCATGGATCTGCCGGTTGAGGGGCCTGAAACGTATTTTTATAAAAAAAATTGTGCTTTAGTAAATAAAAGGCGCGTGAGTTTTTTACAGGTGGTCGCAAATTTTGATGGCAGTCATGAAACAAGGAAATTGCAGTTTAGTGCATAGTTTAGCCAAGGAATAATAAAACTGTAATATTTCTTGGACTGTTGAAGTCATTGTTCTTGAATACAAGTTACAAGTACAAATCAAAAACACAAACGTAAACGAACTATACCTATAAAGGGTTAATGACATACGGGCGACCCGGCATCGAAAACACAAACGTAAACGAACTATATAAAGGATTAACGACATACGGGCGATCCGGCATCGAAAGCACTAACGTAAATGAACTATATAAAGGGTTAACGACATACGGGCGATCCGGCATCGAAAACGCAAACGTAAACGAACTATATAAAGGGTTCACGACATACGGGCAATCCGGCATCGAAAACACAAACGTAAACGAACTATATAAATGATTAACGACATACGGGCGATCCGGCATCGAAAACATAAACGTAAACAAACTATATAAAGGGTTAACGACATACGGGCGATCCGGCATCGAAAACACAAACGTAAACGAACTATATAAAGGATTAACGACATACGGGCGATCCGGCATCGAAAATACAAACGTAAACGAACTATATAAAGGTTTAACGACATACGGGCGATCCGGCATCGAAAACACAAACGTAAACGAACTATATAAAGGATTAACGACATACAGGCGATCCGGCATCGAAAACACAAACGTAAACGAACTATATAAAGGGTTAACGACATACGGGCGATCCGGCATCGAAAACACAAACGTAAACGAACTATATAAAGGGTTACCGACATACGGGCGATCCGGCATCGAAAACACAAACGTAAACGAACTATATAAAGGGTTAACGACATACGGGCGATCTGGCATCGGCATACCCAATGATCAAAGGGAACAATATTTTTTATGTAAATATTGCAAATACAATCCGCATATTTGGTAGTTAGTTTTTCTTTGTCTAACACAAAGTTTTGCTTAAAAATAACATGGAGCGGTTCTACTGTGTTTACATAAATCCCTATTGAACCGCCTTTAATCGAGCACGAAACAACCTGAGATTAAATTTTACTGACAACCAATAGATTGACCTGAGGCGTGTTCGATTTGCTGGCTTATATCAATCTAACTAATTCTAACTGATCTGACCTATGTTCGATTGGCAACTGATTATTGTTCCTCCACTACCGTCAAAGTGATGCCAAGTGAACCTATGAAATTGCAGAATAACCAAAATTAGATTAGTTGTTTGTTTTCTTTACTATATGGTTTTGGAATTTATAGCTCCATTCTGTCCCTGTATTTTTTCAAGAAAATTAACTGTGATGTAGAAGTAGAAATGGATGAATTACGTCTTTTTGAAGCCATCAAATTAAATAATATTTTCTGTATGTGAATGAGAAGAGTGGAAATAAAATATGTTAAAGTTGTTTTACTTTAGTTCCCGCTTTATAAAATACTACTACGCTACTCTCGACTAAATTTTGAACATGAAATGAGGTTAAGTCATAATCGAAATCCAAACGAACAACTGACATAAAAATCCGTATTTCCCCTTGGATCACTGAACTGATTTTTGAAATAAAATCGTTCAAAATCTCTGTGCCAATCAAACACGCCTCTGGTTGCAGCGATTTTTTTTACCAATTTAAAAAAAAACAATAAAAAGATTTAAAAAATCGCAACCAGGCACGATTAATTCTTATTTTCGATGTTATGCTAGGTTTAGCCTTTGACAGCGGCAGCATTTACATTACGTATTTCGGGAAATACCCCTGCTGTTTGCGGCTGTAGCTGCAGGTCAGCGTGATTCAAGAATCATCTGATGAAATAGGCTTTCTACTGAAACAGGAACGGGACTTTTACATACCCGACGACTCAAAAAAAAGCTTATGCTAATTAATATAATTTTGAAATTAGTAAAAAAATTATTTCAACTAGTTCCAAGGAATATTTTTTACAATAATTGGTACAATCCCAAAGAACAGAAGTAAATTTTAAGCGCCTTGTTATTTAAATTTGGTTCATATTTTATTTTATTTTTTGTTATTTTATTTTTGTTTCTATGTTAATATAATATTTTGTTTTGGAGTAAATTTTTATTATTTATATTTACTCAAAACCGATTTAGGTAACTAAAAAAAAGATGACTTAAAAAAATATTCGAGTTTATGTTTACATCTCCCGAGTTTGGTCACTAATCTACCGATTTTAAATATAGTTTTTTCACGATTTTGCATTCAGGCGTTCGGCAACACTGCTGAGCCGCCATGAAGTTCCTAACGTAATTCGTATAGGAGCTATGGAAGCTTGACTGGCACTATTGCAGAACCCTGTATATATCGTGGTCTCATACTTCATAAAATGCTAACGAGAATTTATTGCTTGTACTTCTCTGCAATAGTAAATGAGAGGTAAAATACATTAATTACTAACTTTTTATTACAATTTATTAACAAAATTAAAAATTATCTATATAGCCGTATAACAAAATCGGCAAGGTACCAAATTTTTCAACCAAAAATAGAAAGCGACGGTTTCAAACCATGCGTCCAGTATTCTATTTCTCCTAATTAGTAAAGGATGGAAAATGCATATATATGCATTTTTTGTATATTTTGTCAATTTTATAATAAAATGAATATTTTTAATAAATTATTATTTTAAGAGCATATTTTTATGTTTGCGGCTCTATCAAAAAATTTAAAACGTTAAGGGTTTAATGTCCATTTCGGCACTTATTTCAGAGATTTTCCAATCTGAAGATTATAATAATTATATTTACATTTTGGTTATACACAAGGTATTTATTGGGGGTTTCTGCGGTTTGCAGGTATATTGTTAGGGGTTGTTTATTGTCACTTAATAATGCATTATTATTACCTGCTTAAAAAACTGTATTTATATCGATTTGTAATACATACTTCTGGTAATTAAATATTTGGTAAATAAATTAATTTCAAATGTAAAAAGTGTTTCTAGAAGCACCTCTAAGAGTACAGTTGTATAAGGAGAGATTACCAGGAGTTAGTTTACCTACAGAACCTGTAATTACCCGGTGGGGAACATGGATTAAGGCCGCAATATTCTACGCAGAGCATTTCGAAGCCATTAAAGAACTAATTTTTGATTTAGATGACGATTCGCAGTTGTGCCAAGTAAAGAGTTGTTAAAAAAAAGCAAGTGTAGCCAAAGATCTTGTTTTTATTAGGTTTAATTTCAGTTTTATACCGGACATAATACCCTCGTTGGAGAGTGGAAATTTTAGAGACTCAATTAGTATTGTTCAAACTTTTTCCGCTAAATATAACAACATTCCTGGTAAAGTAGGAGGTCAAGTAATGAACACATTAGATGTAACTGTAAAAAAGAAGGAAGGAATTAAATATTTAACTGCATTAAAAAGCATTTATGCGGGTACACCATCCAACGAAGTTGTATCTTAACCTTATATTTTGCTACCTAAGTTGCAGTATTGTCCGATTACATCAGTAGATGTTGAAAGAAGCTTCTCTTTGTATAAACAAATTTTGAAAAATATTTAGTAATAACTGCCTTTTATACAATTTTAGGTTGAAAAAATTGTTTACTTTTATTATTATTTGTTTTTTTTTGCATTTTTTTTTAAATAAACATATTTTTTAGGACCCAATATGTTTCCTTACCTCGATTTACTATAATAAATTAAGAAATATTGCATATTATGGACATTTGGTAAAAAAATGCAAATAACTGCATATTTTAAAGGCAAACAAAGGCATATATAAACGCGCATATTTTGGCTGGATTTAAGTGCATATTATAATCCGCCCTTTGGTAATTAGCATAACGAACAAATCTTTTCACTGGAGCTATTTTATCAGGATCTGGTCGGTAAAGAATTTAGTTTTAATAATATATAGGTAGTAAAGTACCGTAAATAAATGCGAAATACCAACCAAATATCCAATTTGCAAAATGTATAACTTTTTCAAGCAACAAACTAGCTTTAAGAAATCACTGAAAAATAATGTAAAATCTACAGCTACAAGCTACTGCATTTTAAAAGTATCTCGTAATGACGCTATGATTTATTTGCTTTCAAAAAGTATCTATTATAATAGTAGTTTAATAATTACGTGTTACTCAACTAATACCCAACTCTCCAGACAGCATACAAATAGTAATTTTACAGTTTCACAAATTTTATCTTTTATGAACTTCAATTAATAACATTTTGGTTATAGTTAGGTAATTGACTCGTCCGTTACTTTGTGAGAATAAATTTTAACTAAAGTTGCCACAGTGGATCTTTGCCCGTGCGTCATCAATCAACGATCAGGACTCGACGTGGTTAATAACTCTGCATCCTTGTTTATTACAGTAACAAGTTTGAATAAAAGCATAAAAGAACGTCTCCAAAATTCCGCAATAATATAACGTGCTAGACAAGGATAAAACTATAAACGTCAGTTAATTACTTTCTTTATTTGTTTAGTTGACAACCGTTGTATTTTAGAACGTCATTGTCAACCTTATTTTGATCTGCCAATCTAATTCGTATTTTGTAAATCTGTGTGCCTTAGAACTGTTCCTGTTTCTAAAAATAGTTCTTTTTAGAGGTAATTATACCCACCATCTGTTTTGGCGGTAAGTATTTATGGATTTTTATAATAACTAATTTATTTATTTTAAATATTCTAACCGTGAAAGTTCTTTGAAACGTATACGGCAGTGGCTAAATTCCCTTAAATGAAAGGATGTTAAAAATTTGACTTTTGCGATTTTAATAGTCAATAAAACACCAAACTTTTGTAGATTTTAAGCTTTAAAAATAGTATTAAATGTATAAACATTTGTTTGTCAATGTCTTTTAGATAATAGAGAATGCCGGGCAAAACTTAAAATAAATAATAAATATATGTAGGTACGTCAAACGGTAGGCAGGCACGTCCATTTTATGAGCTTAACTTAGTTTTGACTTTTTTCGTCTCGTAATTTTGATTTGATTCATACGATTTTGATGACGTAAAAGTGATGACGCACGGGAAAAGAACCACTGTGGCGACTTTATGTAAAATGAAACGAATATATACTTTGTTGTTTGACACTACATATATTTCAAAAAGTGTTGGCGTTACGGCCGTTTCGTACTACAACTATAGCTACATCTTCATGACGCTAACATATGATAACTTAACTAAGGGTATATATAGGTATACAAAGTACTAAACAGTTTATGCTAAATTTAATTAGGTATAATTGTTGTTTTTGGTATACAATGGTATTTTGTGTTATAAGCGGCGGGCGGGTCCTTGTTCATAAAATCTAAGGGTGAACAGATGGGGTTTTTAATAATCGTTGTAATGGGGGAATTCCGAAATCTAATTGTGTGTTTAAGAGGTTTACATTTTTATGTTTGTAAATTTCTGTTTTCAAATATATCTAGTTTATGCCCTTTTTGTTCAGAATGTGAGATTTGTAAGTTGTTTATGCCTGGAAAACTATAGTTTGTATCTAAAAAATGATTCGCAAAATTGAATGATCTTTTGTTTAGTCTAAGGCATGCATTATCTTTTTTAAATCTGGTTTCGAAGTTTCGTCATGGTTGTCCTATATAAAAGCTATTGCATTCATTACTCTTTAATCTATAAACTTATATATTTTTCACATTTATCTTTTAACTCAATGAAAGACAATTTATTTTGTCAAAATTCCACTTTTATTGACACAGGTATTGGCACAGGTAGACAGCTTGATAGTTTTTTGAAATATTTAAACTCTATTCATAAAAATATTAAATTCACAATGGAAATAAAAGAAAATAGCTCTCTGAACTTTTTAGATTTAACAATTACCAAAGTCGCAAATAAACATAATTTTTCCATTTACCACAAACCATCGCATACTACAACAATTCACAAAAGCTCCTCTCACCCAATACAGCACAAGCTAGCTGCATATCACAGCATGATTCATAGATTGACTAGTGTTTCTTTATCTGCTAACAACTTTAACCACGAATTAAATTAAATTAAACAAACGGCAATTAATAACGGCTATTCATCATCTATGATTGATACCATAATATCGAAAAAACTAAAAGAGAAGGCTATTCCTTAAACCTACCCTCTTATAAAGGAAAAACAAGGCCTCTTTAAAACTATCAGTTATTTTGGAAACCCATCGGATAAAATTAAAAAACAACTTAATCAAAGGAATATCAACTTCGCTTATAAAACTAACAATTCTTTGGGAAAATTTTTAAAAAACTATAAATCAAAAAGCAACAAGGATAATAAATCGGGGGTTTACCAATTAAATTGTGGCTCTTGTCTCAAAACTTATATAGGCCAAACAGGTCGATCATTTAAAACGAGAATTTTGGAACATAGAAGAAGTTTTCTCAGTCATATTACCGACACAAATTATTCTAATCATCTTTTACAGGAACAACATAATTTTGATAACAAATTTATTATTTTACGTATTGAAATCAAGGGTCAAAAACTTAATCTTTTGGAAAGTTTAGAAATAAATCGATTGAAAAATTCCGGTGCATTATTAAACGACCAATTAGAACTAAATAGGGTTTATTTGATTTCCCATAATATTAAGATATATTATACCGGCAATAATATTTAAGTTTACAATACCTAAATAGTTTTAAAAAAATATAATTAAATAATTATTAAGCTTGTAATGTGTATACCTAAATTGAGTAATTAAGTATCTAGACCCTTTTGTTATTGTACTGAAATAAAATTAGTTAGCACCATACACCCGAAGAACCTACAATGTAGCGAAACACGTCGTGTAAAGAAAAAGTTTTTTAATAAAAGTGGAAATTTGACAAAATAAATTGTCTTTCATTGTGTTATAATAAATTTCCATCAAGTAAAGGCCTCAACGATTCAAAATTTATATTTTACGTTAAATATTAGTTTTGATCGATTATTTGATGATTTGAAAGCTATTGTTACTTGATCAGAGGATAAAATGTTTGCAACTTTTTCAGAGATTAAGCCTGTATACCGGGTGTCCACGGAAGGTGGTTCGCCTCTCTAACTTTTTTGTTTTTCAAGATAATGGAATAAAATTTGGGGGATTTATATACGACATAAAATTGCATTTTTTGACAGGTCACTCAATATTATGAAACTTCCGGTTTAACCGGAAGTGACATCAACTTTCGATTTTTAAATGGGACACCTGGTATGTTTTTACTTTTTTTTACTCCATATGACATTCTAAATATAACGATGTGTCACTTGTCACTTTTTGGCACAAAGAAAATATTTTTTTTCCAAATTAATTGTTTTATCTAGAGAGCTATGAATATAACTTAAAATGACTTATTTCAGTTCTTTAATCGTAAGAAAAATACAATTTTACTATTTTTGGTCCAATGCTATGTGCTATGTAAAATTTAATCTTTAAAGTTGTATAACTCATTTTTTTTAAATGGCAACATGGTGGCTCGTCGGGTTAAGAAAAAAGAGGATTTTATTACGATTATTTTGATACCATCCACTATTAGGTTTTAGAAAAGCTGCCATTAAAAAACTTTAAAAAGTTAACTTAGAACTTTCCTAAAATGAAGCATCTTTTGAGAATAAATATAGATTTAAATGCATCAAGTAGCCTGTGACCAGCAAAACTGATAAAATAAAATCATGCCTTGAAGAAAATTGAAATGCCAACAGCTTCTGCCACAGTAAATTAGTTTGTTGTTTAAAAAGCATGGAAAATAATAGTTATACAAGGAGTGAAAAAGTTGATATGTTATTATTGTCAGACTCATTTCGCATTTTCGGAACCAGTTTTGGGTACCTAATAGTGCCGGGTTGGATGACGCCGATTAAAATATCTTTGCGCGTAAATCCGTGCAGCATCGGTTGAATTATTTCTACATTCTCCAAACACTAATAACATATTAACTTTTTCACTCCTTGTTAAACTAGTATTTTCCATGCTTTTTAAACAACAAACTAATTTACTTTGACAGAAGCTGTTGGCATTTCAATTTTCTTCAAGGCATGATCTTGTTTTATCAGTTTTGCTGGTTACAGGATACTTGATGCATTTAAATCTAAATGTATTCTCAAAAGATGCTTCATTTTAGGAAATTTCTAAGTTAACTTTTTAAAGTTTTTTAATGGCAGCTTTTTTAAAACCTAATAGTTTATGGTATTAAAATAATCGTAATAAAATCCTATTTTTTCTTAACCCGACAAGCCACCATGTTGCCATTAAAAAAAAAACGAGTTATAAAATTTAAAGATTAAATTTTACATAGCACATAGCGTTGGACCAAAAATAGTAAAATTGTATTTTTCCCAAGATTAAAGAACTGAAATAAGTAATTTTAAGGTATTCATAGCCCTCTAGATAAAACAATAAATTTGGAAAAAAAATATTTTCTTGGTGACAAAACGTGACAACTGACACATCGTTGTATTTAGAATGTCGTATGGAGTCAAAAAAAGTTAAAATATACCAGGTGTCCCATTTGAAAATCGAAAGTTTATGTCACTTCCGGTTAAACCGGAAGTTCCATAATGTTGAGTCACCTGTCAAAAAAATGCAGTTTTATGTCGTATACAAATCCCCCGAATTTTATTTCATAATCTTGAAAAACAAAAAGTTAGAGGGGCGAGCCAAATTCCGTGGACACCCGGTATGTGATATCGTCGGCTTAGTGCAAAAACTCATTAAGTCAAAATTGACAGTTTTGAGTAAAACCCAGTTTTAAGAAATGGCGGAGTTTAAAGTGATTTATTAAAAATGTGCATAATATGTACCGTGCGTTCAATTTATCTTGATAACATTTTGATTCACTACAACTTTTTTGTTTTTAAAGATATGAAGGTAAACAAAAAAACAAAATGTAGGGTTGATTGCCAAGTTTTTTCCTAAGTTACATATAAAACAAAACACTATCAATTTTCTGACATATAAGTCTACCTTATGTTTTTTTAAATGGAACACCCTGTATATTTTTACATTTTTAAATTCCACATAAAATTATAATAATTTTTTATTAAATGCATTATTAGTCTATACTTCATAGTTTCCGAGATATTGACTCTCGAAAAGTGACATTTTTGAACTTTGATAGCTTCTAACTTTCTAACAGTACGTCTTAGAGCAAAACGGCTTACATGTCCCTATCTTCAAATTTTATTATCTTCCCAACAAAATCAACTTCCGGTTAAACCAGATGTAACTCGAAAGCAAGAAATATAGTTGTTCCGGTTTAACTGGAAGTTGATTTTTTTGGGAAGATAATAAAAATTGAAGATAGGGACATGTAAGCCGTTTTGCTCTAAGACGTACTGTTAGAAAGTTAGAAGCTGTCAAAATTCAAAAATGTCAGTTTTCGAGAGTCAATATCTCGGAAACTATGAAGTATAGACTAATAATGCATTTAATAAAAAATAATTAAAATTTTATGTGGAATTTAAAAATGTAAAAATATACTGGGTGTTATATTTAAAAATATAAAATTCGTTCGAATTCCAGACAAACTAAAAAGCTGGCAACAACGCCAATATCGTCATTCGGTGCGTTAGATCCTCTTACACAACTGTACCAAATTTGGTTTAAATCGGCCAGTAAATTGTGATGTTATTAAGCCGTTTCCAGACTTTATACACACACTGTATATGTTAGCGTCATGAAATTAAGTTGTACTACGAAACGGCCGTAACGCTATAACATTTTTAAAATATGGTAACAAAAATAAAGCATATTATACTTGTCTTCATTTTACATTTTCTGTAAAGCCAGGAGAAAATTGAAACTTACCTTGAATCTCAAAGAACCAACTGGTGGCTTAGCGTAGGGAATCCCCGAAAATTTGTAGTAATTTTCGCCATTTAAGTCGGTGTCAGTAACTCCTTTCAACTGTCCTTGTTTTATAGTGACAATTGGCTCGCCCATCTTATTTTTTTAATTCGATTTTTCACTTACACGTTAGTTGCGCGATGGGCAACCTGCTCTTCAAAGAACTGGCCTAAAAGTAAACCGAACTTTTTTTTAAGTGGACATTTTTACAAAACGAATATTTAAGACCATTAAAAAATGTTGATATAAAATAATGCAAACTCATAAAAATAAATTGTCATTTACAAGAACGTCTCGTCATCACTGTATGTTATCGCAATGATATAACAACCTACAGGGTAATTAATGTGTTGATAAGTTCCGAATTGACATAATAATTCTAAAAATACTTTTAACTGATTTTACGCAATACATACCGATTTATTGTTATCTCTAACACTGACTACTAAAAAAAAAATACATGCTAATAACATTATCCCTCCTCGACCATAATAACATAACTAGCCAGTCAAGTGGACAATGTAACAAAGTATACAAGGTGTATCAATATAAACGCTAAATCGTGTAAGATATTTAACCTTGCTATTTTATCTTATAGGTACCTACTGTGCGAGTTTGTAACCTGTAATTTAGTAAATTCAGTAGGTAAGGTAAAGTGCGGGAAATTTAACCAGGAATTTCAATAGTGTTTAAAGATGCATGAGTTTGTCAAATATATCCATTTTGCTTTGAATTCTTTTTTGCAAATTTATTGAAATATTATAGGTATAATAGTCAAAATTGCCAACGAACGGTCCTTTTAGATATTCTACACTGAGAAAAATGATCTAATACAACAGGTTTGCTAAGACATAGTTTGTATTGATATTTGGATCTGGCGAAGGCCTTTGACACGATATCCCATTCCATACTGCTCCAAGCACTGGAGGGGTGTGGGGTGAGAGGTATGTTGGGATTGATGGCGTTGTTAGTGCTACTAAAATAGTAAAATGTGGCGTGCCCCAGGGCACCGAATTGGGGCCAATACTGTTTAACATTTATATTAATCACGTAAGCTTGATGTGGGGGATGGGGGGGGGGGGGAGATCATTACTTATGCAGATGATACAGTTGTGATTTTTCATGACAAAACATGGGAAATGGCAAAAGAACGATTGAAATCTGGTTTTGCTAAAATAAAAAAATTCTAAATACGTTCAAACCAACGAAATAAGAATACAAAGGAAGTAGGGTATGGTAGATTGACAGTTGTCCGGGATGGGGTCTGATGGCGGCAACATTTAACGCACGCGCGTTTCCGGTTTACCTGTGGCGTATCATTAAAATGGTAATAACAAAATGATTAATGAAATTTTATTTGGACGAAAAAAATAAAAAATATATTTAGATTCATATATAGCTATAAGATACGGTAAGGTTGGTGTAATAAAACAATACAACTATTTCTTTTAATTATTTATTTAAATAAGGTAACGGAGGTGAAAGGGTAATGTAAATATCTGGTTAAATAACTAAAAAACACCTGTTATTTTACATTAAAAAAATAATGCAGAAGACAAATTGTTTCAGATAATCGGCAAAATTATTGCCAAAACGTCTACGTTAAAAAATAAAATTTTAAAAAAACCTTACTCTTTCTTCATAAACCAAATCACAAGAATATAATAAAATATAATATAATATAGTCCTGTTTATTATAATATGTACCTAAATAATATTAATGAGATTTCTAGTATACAAGAAAATTGTCAAATGACAAACTATGCAGATAATACAAACATTTTATTTATTTGTAGTATCAACAACTTAACAAGTTAATTATAGATACATAAACCCCATTTCTAAAAGCTATCCTAAGCTATAATAAATATTCAATTAGCATTTGCCCAAGCAGTTCATTCCTTAATTTTAATTTTTGATAGTTTAAATTATATATTTCAATGTCTCCACAATATTTATTAAAATAGAGCACAGTCACAGTGGTGAGTTTTTGTATAGATTTGTCCTCGGTGTAGGAATATAAAATACATGTGCGGATCTAGTATTGACTAAGCCTATTCTAAACGGAAGCAGTCCTAAGAACTCTTTATTATCTATTTTGTCTCTAAATATTTTATATAAGAAAATAATTTTTGCTTCTATACACAATAGTCTTAAAGAAGGCATATTAAACAAATTACACAAAAGCCCTTGATCTGTACCTCTTGGCGGATAAACTGAAAATTACTTGTAGTATAAAAATTTTTAAAATTTACGCTGAATAGATTTTGAAAGAGCAATCTTATTGGCATACTGAGGATCCCAAATAGTGCATACATACTAAAGTTTTGTAGCTACCAGGGATTTATATAAAGTTATTATGGCGTTAACATTTTTAAAGTATTTACAAGTTCTTATTATAAATCCTAGCATATAAAGACCATGAGCTTCTCGAGCAACATATTTAACAATTTATGATTGAAGTAAATAATTATTGGTTTTCTAAAGATAAACTGATATTAAATAAATCAAAGACCGTTATCACCTTGTTTAAGTCTAACCCATACACTTTGGAGAATCCGGATCAGTAACCATTAATGATTGTCATATAAGATTAAAGGAATATACTAAAATCTTAGGTGTGTTGTTGGATAGTAAAATGTCCTGGAAGAACCATGTCCTGGAAGAGGCATATCCTGGAAGAGCCATGTCCAATATATGTTATAACCAGAAGGTGTTCCAGTTAGATTCACAGTAGGATAATTATCTTCAGGCAGGTTTTGACAGGGTGTCTTATAAGATATTGCATAGGAACGTACCTGCCAAAAAAATATAAGTTTTTTAATTATTTGTTTGGCACCTTTACCAAATGACACAAAAGTAACTATAACGTGATACTAACTCTCTTTGTAAAATTTTTTTTTCATATTTTGATATGAATTTCTTTAAATGATAGAAGGTTTGGGACTTGCTTTGAATTTATTTTTTTAATCAATGGTATCTCCAGTCGTCCTCAGGTGAATATTGAGAAAACGTTTCTATCATTCTAGAAACATCATTGTATTCAGTCTTTAAATATGAATTTCTTTGTTTATCGTACCTACACTTCCATATTTTATTACATTCTTTATCCATGGGTTTAAAATTTTAAAAGTAGATTAAACCAATAAAACATCTAAAAACTTTTATCGATACATAATTTATGAAAAAGTTACAAAGCAGCTTCCACAGAAGCATAAATAAGGCAGAATTATTTGTATTCATATTCTTAAGTACCTACCTACATATTTTCCAATATATTATGTAATGACCCGATACAATAGTTTCAAAACTTACATTTTTTAACCTGGCTACTTCAAAAGTAGGCACTACTGCAGTTGGGACCAATCTAACTTTCAATCTTGAGGTTCTGTCAAAGCAATCTTCAGGAAAATGCTTCTAGCAAAGAACTGTATTTCGTGTAGGATCCCAATCACTTCGGTTTACAATTTTCAACCACGCCTTTTTTCTTAGGTAATTATTTGGAAAACTAAAAACCAATAAGTATTTTTAATTTGCTTTTTTGTAGAAATGGGGTAACCCAGTCGATTAATAAATAAATAATATTTTTCTGGTTTTATAAGACGAACGCCCATGAATGACATGCGAGGTTCGGAGGTTATGTGTAAAATTAAAATATTTTTTTTTCTATACAGATTAAAAAAGTTTATATATCTAAACATAAACTTACCGATGAAATGTAATGCCCAGTTTTTTACTTCATAGCGTTTGGGAGCACCCACAAGCAGCACAACCAACCATATTTAAAGCTTATTAATTAACCCAGAATAACAACTAATTAAAATGTTTTAATCGCTGTCCAGCGCTAAAAGTATACTCCACTGTCACACTAAAGTAATTATAAGTTTACTAGTATTCGTTAAATATGGTTGTTAACTAATTAAAATGCAAAATAACTCAAAAACGGCCAAGAAAGCAGAAATCACAGCTCGACCTGTCAACCACGGTCAAACACCAAAACAAACATGGAGTCATATTGTGGTGTCTCAAAATGGCCGACTTCCATCGGTCGGTTTGTTAGGCGGTTTATGCAAAATCCTACTTCCTTTGTCTTCTTATTTCGTTGGTTCAAACTGACTTTAAACGTCAAAAAATCAAATTATATCGCTTTCTCAATTACAACAGCCAATAGACCAGATTTTGATTACATAAGATGTGAAAATATCACTGAGCCACTCAGGGAAGTCTCCTCTGTAAAATATTTAAGAATAATGATAGATAAACAATTAAGATGGGATCAACACGTGCTTTATCTATGTAAGAAAATTCGATGTCTCATACATAAATTCTATAAACTTCGGGGAATACTTAACAAAAACCTAATAATTATGTTTTATAGGGCACTGGTTGAGCCCCTACAGAGATATGGAATTATTGTTTGGGAGGGAATGTAGTTAGGAATGAAGTTATTTTCCACTAATATGCTCTACTCACCTGAACTGTGCAATATTAAAACTTTGTATGTCCTAGCTGTTTGTAGTTATGTATATTCAAATGAAAATCTAAGAATAAATAGCGTATCTCATAATTATATAACCAGAGGTAACGCTGCTCATTTGCTAAATATCCCTCCCACAAGGAGAAATATAAATCAACATTTTGTAACATATCTTGCACCCAAATTCTTTAACTTGATTCCAGTTGATATAAGAAGTGTACAAAGATTAAAAAGATTTAATGCCCTCTTTAAGATTTTTTTATTTTCGAATATGAACATGTTTATGAGGCTGTTCTAGTTTTTATGATACATTTTGCTATGTTATGAGTCAGAGGGTAAATCTATAACTATTCTTACATTATACTGACATCTTATACAATTTATTACTCTATGCACATACAGGTGGTAACACCTAGGTACATTACATATATTGTTGATTAAGTTTATTTAGTTGTATTAATTAAAAACGCATGATAATATGTGACTACAATATATTCAATAAAATAAATAAATATTCAATATTAAATATTAAATAGCATATTTTGTATTAACATATTATATTAAATAAACGGCTAGTGTATCAAAACCGCTTAAGTGTTATATCAATTCCAGATTTGCTAGAAAACTGTTTTTATTGGTAGTTATCAGTTCCATTCGTTGATCACCCTGTACCCTGTATATGTTCAGTTAACTGGAATAAATAGCCTTGATACAATCAGAACATTGTTAAGAAAACAGTAAATATACATGGGGGAGTAAAACAAAATTTTGTCACATTTGAACACTTAGTGGACTTTCTTTCTGCATTTTTTATTTTCAACTCTCAATTTAGGACGGGTTTTAAAAATTATTTGATAAAATTACACATTTCTGATAATGGTGAACCACATCAAAAGTTTTAGAACCATTAGGTTTTGTAGATGCTTGTATTAGGGGCTTTAAGGGACTCTGAAATAGAAATAAAATACGACGGTGAATCATTTTTAAATAAATTTTAGAGACAAAACATTGAAAATGATTTTCTAACTTGAAAAATCTGATTGCAGCTACTAAAAACACCAGAAATCTCTACCTTTACCCCCAACTTGGTAAAAAAATTAAAGCAAGTTCTTGTTAAATTGTGGCAATAACTCGGGGCAAATTTTTGCTGTCTACACGGAAACGTTTATAAATGGTTTAAAAATTATTATTAACAGGCTAGTAACAGGCAACAATAAACAAAAATATTAAAAACATATTCAAATTTAAAAAAATATAGGAGTTCCTCAAGGAAGTATACTAGGTCCAATATTATTTATTTTATACATCAACGATATGCCTTTAGTTTTAAAAATGTGTAAGTTACAAATGTTTGCTGATGACACCTTAATTTACATTAATGTTTTAAATATTTTTAATGGTCTAAATACTCTAAATTCTGAGAAAAATATATTATTAAATTGGCTAAAAGTAAATAAATTAAAATTAAATATTTCTAAAACAAAATGTATTGTTATGGGTAATAAATTTAAATTGTCAAAATATAAATGTTGTAATTGATAGTGAAACATTGGAATTAGTAAACAGTTTTAAATATTTAGGGATAGTTATTGATTAAAAATTAAAATTTTTTAATTATTTTAAAAGTATCATATCGAAGATTGCCGTAAAAGTTATTTTAAAAGAATTAGTTCTAATTTAAGTGTGTTTTCTAAAAAAACTGTATTTAATTCTATTATATTACCACATTTTCTTTATTGTTTTTCCATTTTATATTGTGCTAGTGAGGAAATATTTGATAAATTACAAATTTTACAAGGTAAGGCAATGCGGATTATATTAAATTGTGACAAATATACAAAAATAAATTTTATGTTAAAAATTTAAATTGGTTGAATGTCAGAAATTTATTTTTTTATTTAGTATGTATCTTTATACATAAAATTAAAAATAATTTATTGCCTGATTATTTAAAAAAATTTTGTTCTTTTAATCATAACTATCATAATTATTAAATAAGAACACTGAGAAAAAAGTTTATTAGATCTAGGTGAAAATACACTTACTTTAATTAAAAAGTTCACAACATATAGTGACTAGTGAAGGGTTCACTTGGCATAAGTAAATGGAAAATGCTGAAATAGTTTACCTAGAACTAGTAAACAAAAATAAACAGGTGTGCTTAGAAATTCGTTATCTGGTCTAAACGAACTGTTTACTTGGAATAAGTAACCCATTTATTAAAATATGTACCTTTAACCAATAAACCATTTATTTAAAATAGCCAAATTGTTTAGTTAGAATTAGTGAAAGGGATAAGGATAAGGGATACCCTGAAAAGCAGAAATATGATCTTCTAAATTCCAATTTATTAACAAATACTCCATATTAGAACACTCCATAATATTATAGTACACCGCCATGTCCAATACGGCAACACAAATATTACAGCAACAGAGCACCAAACAATCCGACCGACTTCGCCTACGACGAAAAGAAAATGATAAATCGAATTGCGTGTTGCGTGCGATGCCACGAGTTTCAAGTTTCATCATGCCGAAGTGAAGCGGGAGCGGCTAAAAGCGAACCGAACATTGACGAAAGGCCAAACAAGTGAACTGGACACTTTATTTAAGCAACCAAGTTTACTTAGAAGAATATTTTGGTTTACTTATTTAAAGTAAACTTTTTTACATGTCTTAATTTATCCAAAACAAGTGAACACAAGTTTAAATTAGGTGTCCAGTATACTTAAAAATTATATGTTTACTAAAAACAAATAAACATTGTTTACTAATTTATTAGATCCAACTAAACCGATTGTAGCTAATTTGTTTTACTTGCTTTAAATAAACTAAATTTCTATATTAAATGAAATATTAGCCGGTGTAAGTAAACTTTTCCCAGCTACCACAGTTCACTTGGAGCTATTTTCTCAGTGAACTAATCAAAAAAATTTTGTGGATAGAGTGTCTGAAACATTAGCTTATAAGTCTATTTTTCATAAAGGTTTGATAGAATGTAATAATTTGGAAAATTCTATTAAATCTCAAAATATCATTAAAACTATTTTAAAAAAACTTTAAAATTACATTTATTTAAAAAACAAAATGATACGTAATATTTGATACAATTTGCCAATTGTTTGACTTTTCTGTCTGTTTTTGTTAAAAAAAGGTTCAGTTTTAAAATTAAAAATCAATCTATAAAAATGTTTTTAAAAAAAATTTATTAAAAATATTTAATTGTAGCTTTTTTGCCAAATAAAACATGTAAATACACGCGTGAAAATAAATTGAAGGTCAAGTATTACAAGTTCTTAACTAAAAACTTGGCCCGTGAAATACGCGGGATTAAAATCTGAGCACCCCAGTATTAAGCGTAGTTAGACATTTTAACTTTTAAAGTCCGGACCTGTCTATCTTTCCATTGGTTAAATGAGACTTTTACAGTGCGCATGCCTATTCCTGTATGACTTTGTTTACACGCGCACGGCTATAAATTTACCACTTTCGTTCCACTTCCATGCTGGTGTCCATGACCTTTTTATGGCTGGTCTATGGGTAAAATGCGTCCAGAAGATTGAATAAAAAAAATAAAAAATTTTAGATTTTTTTAAAAACTAAGGTAAAGGTAGGTACATAGGTACTTATAAACAGGATTTTATTTTCAATACTTTACCAAGGCAAATTCCGAAAGTAATTTACCTTGCACATACTATACAATAACTAAATGAGCAATTAACTTAATGACTAATTACAATCAGCAGCAACTAAAAATTAATTCAGCCTTGGCGCGTTCATAAACTTGTAAACGTTTATCTTAACAATAATAAGATTTACCGACAACAAAATAACTCAAATATTCAAATAGTGGCAATATTGTTAGTATTTATTAAAAGACCGCAAACTAGGTACGAAACATGCAAAAGCCGATTAATTCATAATTATTAATTAGATAATAATATTAATAAAATACTTGTAGTAATATAATTGTAAGTATTGAAAATAATATACTCCCATGCAAAAAAAACGGGCATAAAATTTGGATTAAGTTTAGGCAATAATAATTTTTTTATTTTTACTCCGATTTAAGAAATTTTTTATAGAGCTATAAATACATTTATTAGTTTTAACATGCTTATACAAATTTTAAGAGAAATTTGTTTTTTGACATAATATACAAGGATAATCGAAAAGTTTTTTTTTGCTTAGTGTCAAAACACCCTGTGGAATAATTAAGAAGCAAAATCACTTCAAAATATCAGTTTTCATTAAGCCGTAAATATTCTTTGCATTTTGGTTTCTGGTTCATGTCAATACGTGCATTTGCTCTCACCCAAATGCAAAATGATCTTGATGATGTCAATAATTTAGGAAACGCAAAACTAAAGCTATTTAAGACCGATTTGTCAGTTCTTGGACAGTTCGTCGAAGATTACACGAGGGTAATTTAAACTCGCGCGGACCAGCAACTGGACCTAAATTACTACCGCGTCATACTAGTCAAGAATGGAGGAATATTATCCAGGATGATATTCGCGGGCTAAAGGCATGAATCGATGTGTACCGGGTGTTCCACCTAAGGAGGTAATCGGCTATATCTCAGAAAGTAATAACACTAGGACGTTGGGAAAAAAAATATATTTATAAAAGCGGCCAAGAGAAATTACTGGAAATTATTTTCAAGTTCGAAAAATGACCGCTAGGGGGCGTAAGAGAACTTTCAAAATAGAAATGCTGATTTTCTCTTGATTTTTCTCAATAAAAATATGTTAAAAATATAAGCATTGTATTCGTCATAAAATTATGCAACTTTATGTTAGGAATCGTTTTTTTCTATTTTCAATAATAAAGTGGTGGGAGAAGGTCAAACCTTTTTTCCTTTAAACGTTAATATCTCTGCTTTGGATAAACCGATTTTATTCAACTTGATCTTGAAAAAAAACCCTTCTTTTCCTCTACACGTAGATCTATTAACTATACCATATTGATTCTGATGGTGGCCACTAGATGGCGTTTTTCCGTAATTCCTCAATGAATAAGGATTTTCTTGAAAAAACTAAATGTTATGATATGACTTTTTCATCATATTTTATTTTAGGCTTATAAAGGCTATTAAATAGTGGAATAAAAAATCCAGGTCCGTATTTAAAATAAAAAAGTTGATGATGGTCGCTCGAATCCGAAACGTCGGATTAAAAAACTAACCCCATCAGCTTGTAGAGGAGGAAAAGTTACTGTAAGGAACTGAAAACCGCAACGTGATATCTTTTGTTAAACCAGTGATTTAATTGATTAATGAATGTTTTAAAAAATGGCCTATTTTTCTTATTATCCCTAATTTCTCTAGTTTAACAAAATATATCACGTTGCGGTTTTCAGTTTCTTGTAGTAACTTTTCCTCCTCTACAAGCTGATGGGGTTAGTTTTTTAATCCGACGTTTCGGATTCGAGCGACCATCATCAACTTTTTTATTTTAAATACGGACCTGGATTTTTTATTCCACTATTTAATAGCCTTTATAAGCCTAAAATAAAATATGATGAAAAAGTCATATCATAACATTTGATTTTTTTGAGAAAATACTTGTTCATTGAGGAATTACGGAAAAACGCCATCTAGTGGCCACCATCAGAATCAATATGGTATAGTTAATAGATCTACGTGCAGAGGAAAAGAAGGGCTTTTTTTCAAGACCAAGTTGAATAAAATCGGTTTATCCAAAGCAGAGATATCAGCGTTTGAAAGGAAAAAGGTTTGACCTTCTCCCACCACTTTAATATTGAAAATAGAAAAAAACGATTCCTAACATAAAGTTGCATAATTTTATGAAGAATACAATGCTTATATTTTTAACATATTTTTATGAAGAAAAATCAAGAGAAAATCGGCATTTCTATTTTGAAAGTTCTCTTACGCCCCCTAGCGGTCATTTTTCGAACTTGAAATTAATTTCCAGCAATTTCTCTTGGCCGCTTTTATCGATATATATTATTTCCCAAAGTCCTAGTGTTATTACTTTCTGAGATATAGCCGATTACCTCCTTAGGTGGAACACCCGGTACATGCAGTAGTAAAGGTTAGAGGAGGCAATAGAAATTATTGAGATGTGTTGTTGTTGGTACCTGTTAAGCTTGTTTTGCAAAAATGTTATTTTTTTTAAATCTTAGGTATACCTACATACGGGGTGATTCACGTTACTTACTTATTATGTATTTATTTCAGACCTCAAAACAGTACATAATACTGGCACCAAGGCCTTTAGTTACATTTTAACTATAACAATAATTATCTTAAAAAATATTGTAACAAAAAATAAAATTCAATAGCCGTTGAGTGGCCTATTAGAAGATCTCGGAAACGAGTAAAGTTATATTTCCAAAAATTTGGTAACTGGCATGATTGGCTTTGAACTTTTAAAATATTATATTTCGACGTTTGTATCACTTCCGGTTATACCGGAAGTTTTGGCTAACTTTGGTATTTCAAATGGAATACCCTGTAGATTTTAGCATTTTTAAATACCTTATTAAAACCTAAGTAACTTTTATCAACAATGATCTATACCTATCTTCAACCGTTTTTAAGATAATATGAATTATAAAATGCAATTTTTATGTAAAAACTTACCGAGAAGAAAGTTCAGTAATTTTGAAATTAATAAAGCTAAACATTTAACATTTTGTAGGCTTTTAACTAAAATATAGATCTTTAGACGACATTACTTAAGTTTCATGTTTTGCATACAGGGGGTTTTTAAAAGTGTGCCAATGTGGCCATTTAGATAAATGTGCATAAGTCAATTTTTGCAAATGGGACACCATATTATTTATTTTTTATTTTAGTAACGTGTAGAGAATCAAATTTCCCATCTAAATGTTTAAAATGTCAGTATAAACATTTTTAGTCGTTTTGGAATTATAAGCAATTTAAAAAAAAAATTCTTAAAATATGTAATTGGCTTTAATTCCGATTTTTGTTTAACTTTGAGCATTATAACATATATTTTAAGATATTTTTTTGAATTGCTCATAATTCCAAAACGACTAAAAATATTGATACTGACACTTTATACATTTAGATGGGAAATTTGATTCTCTATACGTTACTAAAATAAAAAATATGGTGTTTCATTTGCAAAAATTGACTTATGCACATTTATCTAAATGACCACATTGGCACACTTTTAAAACCCCCTGTATACAAAACATGAAACTTAAGTATACTTCATACGAAGTCAGTTGAGACAACGTAAATATTGGGGGTACGATCAATTTACTGCATCACACACTGAAACTACAATACAAATATAACAAAATTTGTATTGATCGCTCCCTATACAGATGTTCGAAGATAGTCCACATAAGGCCTGGGCAAAAATTCGATATATCGATAAACGATATCTAAAAAATAAAATATCGATATATCGATATATCGATATTATCGATATTGTCGATATTCGATTGGAATTTCAATATCGTCCTTATAACACATTTAAGGACCAATATTTAATTCAATCTTTTTCTTCATGTTTTCATAATTAGAGTCTCCCCTTGAAATGAAGGTACGGAGTTTTAAAGGGCACATAAGACAATATTGATATACAGTGTCACCAGTAAAGTTCGCATCATATGGGAGTTTTTTTTATTAATAGCTTTATTTACAAAATCAAAATTGGGCTATTAAAATTTGGTCGCCTGTGATGCAAAGTTTATTTGTTTTTGACCCTGTATAAGGTAACTTCATAAAATAAGTATTTTTGAAAACGTAGTTTGTGTCTAAAAGTAATACACCCTAATATTAAGACAAAAAAGAACACAGTGTCTTCAGTAAAGTGTTTTTTAAGTGGAAAATAAATTTTACTTTAACGTAAAGTTTCTATTTTCAACGATTTAATTTAAAACCCCTATATTATAATTTATTATTAAGCTATGCCATAATAACGTTTTTGTAGAAAAACACACTTTTAATATGGCGCTACTTTAAAAAAAATGTATCTGAAATAAAGCATTTTGTCAAAACTAAGAAGTTTTATGTAGGTTGCGTTGAGTCTTATTTTGCAAAAGTGGTACAATTTACAAAATATAGGTAAAAAATCAAAATTATCTTATGCAGCTGAAATTTTGCATGTGGGCTAGAAACTGCATTTAGAAAAACTTTTTCTAATAACTTTTGTTCGATTTCTTCAGAAATAACCCATTGAATAAAGAATAGGAAGGAAGGAGCTTTGGTCGATTCGACAGTTGAACGGGATGGTTGTTGCATATGGCGGCTTCAGTTACCGCACAACTAACCATTTCTAATAATTCTTTCTCTTTCAGCAATTTTAAAGCTAATTAAACACCAATAACTTAAATAGTCAATAATATAAATGTTCGTAACTATTAATACTATACAAAACTTAGTGTTAAGGCACAAAAAACTGCAATTAAACACAAAAAAGCTCCCAAGCGTGACGCAAATCTTACAAGAACCAAAACAAATGAGTCATACTTGGTTGATCAATATGGCCGACTTGTTCTTGCGTATAACTTGTCAAACGAACCAAATGCTCCTTCCTTCCTATTCTTTATTCTGTGGAAATAACCCCACATTTGAATTATTTTTTGGAAAAAATTAAAATTTGACAGATAATGCGTGATTCGCATTACCTACTATTTTTTTGCTAAATTTTTTTTCATCTCGATCGAAGCAGAACTTGATGCCAAAGTCAAATTTTAAATAAAGCTATTAATAAAAAAAATCCCATAATAATATGATGCGGACTTTACTGGTGACACTGTATTTATAATATAATATTTTTAAGTTTTATCGATATATCGAATAACGATATTCAAAAAATAAAATATCGATATATTGATATTTTATATCGAATAACGATATTTAAAAAATAAAATATCGATATATCGATATATCGATATTATCGATATTTATCGATATTATCGATATTATCGATATTTATCGATATTATCGATATTATCGATATTTATCGATATTATCGATATATCGACTATATCGATATTTTTTTAAATATCGATATTCGATATTGGAATTTCAATATCGCCCAGCTTTAGTCCACATGGACTTGACAATTCTGTCATCAAATTTTTTTTAGTTTTTTTTGTCTGTCTCAACTAAGATCGTATGTTTTAGTTAAAAATTTAAAATGTCTATTATTTTCTTAAGTACCTACGTGTCTGTTTTTTCTAATTTTCTCGTTGTGAATTTTAATTTCATCAGCATAAGCACTACTTAAACAAGTTAAAATATTAGTTTGTCCCAACATCTGAAAACTTACCACATTATGACGATGTTTTGCACTATTTTCATGTTTTATTTATTTTCTCTGAAAGATGTTTTAAGTCCTGTACCACATTTATAGTTCAATTATCATCCCTGTCAAAAAGAAGACACACGAAACAAAAAAAAAGAATTTTTGTCCTCACAACCGAATATCCAGGATTTTTTATTATATATTCCTTTGTCAAACTTACGCGTAAACTGTGCCTTACTTTTACATTTTGATTGTACTTGTATCAATTTCTAGTGGCCGCCCTGCATTTTTTAAATCAAGTTTTTCACTTAAGCTTAGAGAACTAACCACAAGCGTCTGTAAATCACTGACCTTTATATTACACGACATTTTCCAACTTTATAACGTAACTAATAAATCAAATCAAAACAAATAAACAAAACATTAGCGCCTAGCGGCATCGACAGGTCGCCTCGTAATATATCGATTATTCTACCGTGGCATCGCAAACAACTGTTGTTGGGCGCGGAAAATTGGAGCTCATCTGTGGCCGCTCGTTGTGCAATGTGTAGGTGACGTCACGCCTCTGTCGTCAGTGCAACTCATCGAGAAGCCGCGTTGAATCGGGACGAATAATCGGTCGCCCGCCCGCGCTATAACATTGAGAGCGCGCAACTCGCTTGTCTATGAGTATTACCTGCCCGTTGGAATAGGGCTATGTTTGGTTTGAATTATTTAAAATGGATTGCTTACATAGATTGCTTTATTGGTATTTTAAGTAAAGTATTTTTGGATTCTGTTTGAAATAATTGCAGGGAGGGCGGCGCCCAAGAGCCCTTCATTAACGAGCCGCCACTGTATGTGCCACCTAATGAAAAGTGATATTTTGAAGTACTTTTGCATCTTAATTATTCCACAGGGTGTTTTGATACTAGGCAGAAAAAACAACTTTTCGATTATATTATTATCCTTTCCCAGTAAACCAAAGCTGGCGGTAAAAGTTCGGCCGCCTTCCGGCACTGACGGAAAATCGACGGCTCTTGTTGCCGATTACTGGCCGCTTCTGGCTATCGCGTTACCTTCCATGCGTCGAACTACCACGGCTAATAGTCTGCCACCCGATGGTGGTAGTAGCGCGGCACATGAGAAACGGACCTTATCTTTCGAATCGGACACGGTTAGAAGATATCTCGCCGGTTGTGACAAAAGAGTCGACGTACCGTGTACCACCCGCGCGCGGGTTTGTTCGGTAACCATGCGCGGTCCCTCGCTGGTATTTAAATTAATTGCCAGCGAACCGTCCGCGGTCTCGTCGAGATGCCGCGCGCTAACCAAATCTGTTCAGCCCGCGGCTCAGTGGTAAAAAGTAGCGTCTGTACCGCACAGCCAGGTTCGTTATGTAGCTATTAAGCCGCCCGGCGGCCGAGCGGTCATGCCCTACCTCCACGCCGCCCATATTGTAGCTGGCGGCCCGACAACGACGTTTCGGCAATGCGCCTACTTTCCACCTCCGAAGCTTTCATGTCGTGTTTACTGGGTTGTTATTATGCCAGTTTTTTTTACACGCGAGTGTGGATACTTATCGATAACTTGCAGGTACCCGCGGCATCGCTCGCGCAATTCAATTGTTATACATTCGTTATTGAAATCAAGCAGCGGGTACCATACATACTACCCAATAGAACCTTTATAAGGTATACCTACTAGGGTGGGCCGATTTTGATAAAATTTTAAAAAATTTGAATTTAGTTTTTGGAATACTTACCAAAAGTTGCCTTATAGTATTGTATAAAATAAGTTTATATAAGTGTCTTCTGCCCTCTACCAGCCTTCAAAGGGTAATTTTTTTTAAATTTTCAAAAAATCTTAATTTTCGATTTGGAATATTTACCAAAAGATACCTTTTATTTTTCCATCAAAAATGTCATTATAACATTTTTTTATAAAATTATTTTTTCTGCCCTCTACCTGATCCAAAAACCTTTTTTTTATTTTTAAATCAGAAAATTCCTGAATTTTGCTGTGTAGTACTTACAAAAAGTACCCTCAATTATTTCATAGAAACATTTTTAATAAATCTTCCGAGAAATCTGAAAAAATATAGTTTTTATATGAAAATTTTTTTTTTACCATTTTCACTATTACGGCCCTGCCCCATCACCTGATCGGTGTTCGCCACGACTGATCCTGTTCAGCGCGTTTTAATTTAACTTTAGTTTTGTTCTAGCGTGTTCAGTCAGTGGTAGTTTCGTAGAGTTGTGAGTAATTAAAATTGTGTTTGTGATTTATTGTTGTGTAAATAAATCTAAGAGTATGTCAAAGACAATATTTACAAGAAATTACATTAAATGCCCTTTACTTGGCGGACCCAGCGACTTTAAGGACAATATGCTTTCGACCAAGGAAGACGTGTTAAAGTGCTATTTATTTATTAGATACAATTTAAAATCCCCAGACTCCGGAAAAGAACCCTCATTTTTTCAAATATCGAATCTATTAGCGGATAAAATTTTAAGTGTTTGGAAAAATGCTTCACTTCCTACCGTATTACGTAAACGTGTATTACAACTAATTAAGATGCACCATGACAAATACTTACAATTGATAAGGTATCCAAAAAGTAAAAGGAATGAAAACTATAATTTAAAACTTCAAGATTACAAAACAGAAATTAAAAGTCTATTTGATATTAGTGCCTGCAAATGTGAGGATTTGGAGAAATGCGTCTGCACGAAAGATTAAAAGGTGCCACCAAATGAACGTGTATTTTTATTGGATCAAAGGCGTTTAAGAAAAATGGTTATAGGGTGTGTCGATACAAAAGAAACGCAGAAACTAGTGGAGAGGGCACGAAGAATTGAAAAAGTGCGACAGAGGGAAGAATGGACGCCAAATGCCGATCCCGAAAAAGAAATAATCGTAGCCCATGAAATAACAAAAAATCAAGAATCCACAGACACTAAGGAACCAATAGAACCGTCTCAAAATACAGTAAGACTTCCCAATCTTGCCAAAATATGTGACCGATACGGACTCTCGGACAGATCTGCAGCAGCAGTGGCGACAGCGGTTTTACAGGACTTCGGAATAGTGACTAAGAACATTCAAACACAAGTTATAGATAAAAATAAATTACGAAGAGCTAGAGAGAAGTGCAGAAAAAGTTACCAGAATACAGAGTTTCCACCCTTAAAAGCATTATATTTTGATGGCAGGAAGGACAAAACCCTGGTAATTGAAGACATTGAAGGAACATCTCATAGAAGAACAGTGGTTGAGGAGCATATTTCTTTGATCCAAGAACCAGGCTCTTTATTCTTGGGTCACACAGTACCTTCGTCTGGAACCAGCAAGGGTATTTTTAAAAGCATTATGGATTTTTTTCAAAACACGAGTGAATTACATGACTTAGTTGTAATAGGTTGTGATGGCACGGTGGTGAACACAGGTTTAAAAAATGGTATAATTTCTCAACTGGAAGTAAAGTTGGGTCGCCCTCTCCAACGATTTATATGTCAACTTCATGCAAATGAACTTCCCCTCAGACATCTTTTCCAGCATATTGATGGCCAGACAACAGGTCCAGTTACATTTTCAGGTGTATTAGGAAAGCAAATTCAACAGTGCGAAAAGTTACCACTTGTCAAATATGAGACAATAGACTGTAAGTTGCCTAACTTAGATTTTGTTGATTTAAGCACAGATCAGAAGTACCTTTACGATATTTGTGTTGCAGTATCTTCCGGCGTGTGCTCTGTGGAACTATTAAACAGAAATCCAGGAAAAGTGAGTCATTCTCGATGGCTTACTTTAGCAAATCGAATCCTACGTCTCTACATTAGTTCAGAAAGTCCCTGTGAAAATTTAAAAGACTTGACCAATTACATTATTAAAGTTTACAGTCCTCTTTGGTTTGAAATTAAATGTAATTCTTCATGTCAGAACGGAGCAAGACATGTTTTCCAAACAATTAAATTAAGCCGGTACTTAAGGCCAGACTTAAAAAGTATTATAGATCCTGTGATACAACGTAATGCATTCTTCGCGCACCCAGAAAACATTTTGATAAGTATGTTAAATGACACTCGTCTTCATATTCGAGAGCTTGCACTTAGACGTATATTAAATGCGAAACAAAAAACAAATCAAAATATAAGAATATTTAAAGTGCCCCAACTCAATTTTGATGCCGTTGAATATACTGGATTAATTGACTGGCAAAAAAATGATATTACTTGCCCACCATTACTGAGAAACTTAGAAATAGATAATCTAAAAAGTATTATCACAGAATCATCTGAAAAGTTTTTACACATTGACTTCTTTCCATGTCACACACAAGCGGTGGAGCGATGTGTAAAACTAGTAACAGAAGCGTCTTTATCATTGGTTGGTTTAGAAAGGCGAGATGGTTTCATTAAATCAAGGATCGATTCACGCTTGCTAATGCCACAGTTCGAATCCAAGAAAGACTATAAACAATAAGCAATATTAGATTAAAAAACGGCAAAAATAACTCTGTGAGCAGTTGTTAGTTACTACTTTAAAGTTTGTTTTGTGTATTTAGTAAATTGTAATAGTTTTGTTTTATTACACATTTAAAATAAATATTTTTTTCTACCAAAAAATATACTTTTTCCATCATATTCCAGTATGAAATAATTTTTAGTTTTTTTTTAATTACTTAACCACTGGTAGGGGGCAAATAAAATAATTTGGTTAAAAAACTCTATATAAACATTACTATCGTGATCATAAAAAGCAACTTTTGCGCGGTATTCCAAAACGATTTCCTTATTTTATTTTTTTAAATATTTCAATTTTTTAAACTCCCGGTAGAGGGCAAAAAAAGTAATTTGAACAAAAAACGTTTAATAAATAATATTATTGTATACATTTAAGGCAACATTTCTCACTATTCCAAAACGATAATTCTAAATTTACTTTATCGGCCCACCCTAATACCTACCCATATTATTTTTTAGAGTGATTTCTTACATTATTTTCTTCTCGTTCAATAAAAATGCCACTATTACTAGCTTTGTTCATGAAAATAATACCAAAAATACAGACTCATTATCTTTATTAAAAAATATATATTTCTCATTAGAGATCGTTAATAACGCTCACAGAACCTTTCCCTGGATTTTGCGTTTACAAACACTTTAGGGAGGGAATTTACTGAAATGCGTCAAGAAAGTCCTTTATATCGGAAAAAATATTTTTTCCGATATAAACTTTTAGACCCCCTTTTCATCCCTTTACGGACAGACGTTACAAAAAAAAATAAGAAATAAGTGTTTCCTTACCTTGTGTTTAAAGTATTTATGCTGAGTTTCAAGGAATTAGTTCGTTATACCGTGCGAGCAAAAATTATTTGCATCAAAGAGGGCCTTGCATCTAAGGACGTAATGCTTAGCCGTAAAGCTCAATACCTGTTGGGTGTCAGTAACTACCTGAATTAACAATCAATCAGTTATTCCGCATCTTTGACAGTTGTTACAAGTAATTTGATTCATCGCTAGTTTTTCCAATTTTTTGAACAATTCACACAATGGGTTTTACCGAACAGCACAAAACATTCACGGTTGAAGCGTATTTTTGAAACGGGGTTAGAGTAAATGGTAAGTGGCAATACAATCCGGGTTTGTGCATGGACGATTTTCACGAACATTTTCCTAACGTTGCTTTTATTGCTGGGGATTTTTATCATTGCCTAAAAAGAACCGTGGCTGTGTTTATGGAAACAGGTTCTATAAAACACAAAAAAGGAGCAGGAAGACCATCTGTAAGAACAGAAGAACTTGTTGCAAACATTCGTGAAATAATGCAAAATACGCCAAAAGACGCCTGTCCCGAGAAGTGGGAAAATCTTATGGAGCATGCAGGACTATTCTTAAGAAGCAGGTAAATTTATTTCCTTATAAAGTGCAAGTATTCGAATAAGTTAATACAAGCCGGAGATTTTGAAAGACGCAGGAATTACTCTCAATGGTTTACCCAAAATTTAATGGAAAGAAATGATTTATTTCGGGTGAAGCCTGGTTCCACCTCCCGTTATGTGAATTTTTAGAATGCACGCATGTGCAGTAGTGAAAATCCCCATTTTTTTGTAGAGTACACATTGCACCCTCAAAAAATTGGTGTCTGGTTAGCTGTTTCCCGAAGAAGAATTGTTGGTCCCATTATTTTCCATGACACAGTTATACAGCACAGCGGTATAGAGACAATATTTTGAATCCATTTGTGGAGCAATTACTTGACGACGAACTACATTTTGGTTATTATCAACAGGACGGTGCAACCGCCCATACAGCCGCCGAAACTATTAACTACTTACGCAATTTTTTCGACGACAGATTGATCAGTTTTCGATTAGACATTGAATTCCCACCTAAATCACCAAGTTTAACGGTTATGGATAACTTCGTTTTTCCTCATTTAAAGAACACTATTTTTAAAACACCAGTTGCAAATTTAGAACAATAATTACAAGAAAGGATTATCCAAGAATGTGGTAACATTTCTCCAGAGATGCTGGTCAACACTTTCACACTTTCGAAAATATAAAGAAACCTGTGAATTTATGCTTGGAGCATGGCATGGCGGTGGCCAATTTCAGCAATTTATGTAATTATTTTTCTTTTTCTTTCTGTATATTCTTACTTTGTTAATTTTGTAAACAACAAAAATAAATTTTTATTTGTCTACTTATGTTATTACTCATTAGTTTGGCATATCATTTCATAATATGAATTTGACAAAATTTTAACCCAGATTCGAGTAGATATATTGTCCCCATGTCATTGTGATCTAAACCAAGCCCCACGTTTTTTAATCCAAACCCTCTTTGATGCAAATAATTTTTGATCGCACGATATTTGGAATGTCATATGGAGTAAAAAAAAATATACCAAGTGTCCCATTTCAAAATCGAAATTCAGTTAAACAGGAAGTTAATGTTGAGTCACTTGTCAAAAAAAAATCAGTAAAAAGTTTCCATTATCTTGAAAAACAAAAACGTTATATGGGCGACCTACATTCCGCGGGAACCCGGTAGAATAAAAATAATATTATGCCAGCCAAATTAAATCCGGTATTATTTTTATGCGAATAAGTATAGCGGAAATAAGGGCAGGCAATGAACGCTATACTTATTCGAATTACTGACTAAGAGCCGCTATACTTTGCTAATTATTTTTATTTTTTAACGCCGGCCGCCTCGCCCGTCTCACAGATCACGCGGTTTCGACAAAAAGATAGGTACCTAACTCGATCGACGATTTAAGGGCACAGTTCTCAATGTCAATCCTGCATAAAAAACCTATAAATGACTTGAATGCAGGGGTAACTTCCGGAACCTTGCAATTATTTAAAAAAAAAAATAGTATCTAATTTTGGGAGAGCTGCTCAGGAAGGCATTGACGAATAGTATGCTGGTGTTTTTTTTTTAAATATATGCACAGAAACTTTAAAAAAAAGGAGTTATTTGAAACCACTAAAATTGCCACAATTTTACCTTAAAATCCTTGAAAGTAAACACGTCGATTTTCAGAAATAAAGTAAAAACAACAAATTTTACTGGTAACCCGATATTTTCTAGTCTATCAAGATGTCATATCTCCTAAGAATTTTAGAGAATAAGTGTTTGTTTTAACAGAAAAGGTTCCGTAATTGCACAAAACGCGAAAGTAAACAAAACTATGACCGGCTGACTAACATCTGCCATGCTCTACCAGCACCAGAATATGTCTGTCTTTCTTCTTCGTATGCCAAAAGCATAAAAATAACTAGGTACTCTAATCAACACAGCACAGCAGCGCGCATGTGAAACGTCAATAGTTAGGCCAATTGAATTGACGATAAAAAATGGCGTCGTTAATCCCAGCTTAACGACAATACACTCTTCGCTGGGGCTGGGCAAAAATTCGATATATCGATATTTTTATCGATATGTCGATATATCGATAAACGCTATTTAAAAAATAAAATATCGATATATCGATATTATCGATTGGAATTTCAATATTGTCCTTATAACACATTTAAGGACCAATATTTAATTCAATTTGTTTTTTCTTCATGTTTTCATAATTAGAGTCTCCCCTTGAAATGAAGGTACGGAGTTTTACAGGGCACATAAGACAATATTGATAATCAGGGTCACCAGTAAAGTCCGCATCATATGGGATTTTTTTTTATTAATAGCTTTATTTACAAAATAAAAATTGTGCTATTAAAATTTGGTCGCATGTGATGCAAAGTTTATTGGTTTTTAAGGTAACTTCAGAAAATAAGTATTTTTGAAAACGTAGTTTGTGTCTAAAAGTAATACACCTTAATATTAAGACAAAAAAGAACACAGTGTCATCAGTAAAGTGTTCATTAAGTGGAAAATAAATTTTAGTTTCACAACGTAAAGTTTCTATTTTCAACGATTTAATTTAAAACCCCTATATTATAATTTATTATTAAGCTATGCCATAATAACGTTTTTGTAGAAAAACACACATTTAGTTTGGCGCTACTTTAAACAAAATGTATCTGAAATAAAGCATTATCAAAACTAAGAAGTTTTATGTAGGTTGCGTTGAGTCTTATTTTGCAAAAGTGGTACAATTCACAAAATATAGGTAAAAATTAAAATTATCTAATGCAGCTGAAATTTTGCACGTAAGCTAGAAACTGCATTTAGAAAAAAAAATTCTAATAACTTTTTTCGATTTTTTCAGAAATAACCCCACAGTTGAATTATTTTTTGGAAAAAATTTAAATTTGACAGATAATGCGAATCACGTGACTACTATCTTTTTGCTTAATTTTCATCTCGATCGAAGCAGAACTTGATGCCAAAGTCAAATTTTGAATACAGCTATTAATAAAAAAATCCCCTATGATGCGGACTTTACTGGTGACACTGTATTATAATATAATATTTTTATGTTTTATCGATATATCGAATAACGATATTTAAAAAATAAAATATCGATATATCGATGTATCGATAATCAATAATATAATATTTATCGATATTATCGATATATCTACTATATCGATATTTTTTTAAATATCGATATTCGATATTGGAATTTCAATATCGCCCAGCCCTACTTCGCAGCAGTATCGATAATAGGTCTGGAAATAGGAACGAACAAATTTCGCCTCTCTCTACGAATTAAAAATAAGTTATTTTATTTATCTACATTCTACATTGATTAGGGGTCGAGGTAACATACATTTAGATCTCGTACATTATCATTGTGTTTAAATACTTAACATACATTCAAACATGGCAATGGAGATGTTATTTAACCAACAGATATAACTGAAACCGACGTAACAGTCAATGGAGTTCCGGTTAGAAATGTTTGGGATGTGATACCTAAACAGAATTTCAGCAGATAACAGCTTCGTTTCAACACCCCATATTCCATTTAAAACATTTAAATTGGCTACTAAAGTATGCCGCCCTCATGTATGAGTGTTTTTAAAGCTTTTGGCAAAAGTTTAGATACGTATTTTTTTGAATACTTTTTTGCTTTCGCTTTTGGTGCTAATAATAATAATAAAATAATAGATACGCTAATAGGTATAATACTGCTGAACTGGTTTAGACAGAAAAATTATAAAATTATATAGATTTTATTTTATATTATATATTTTTGAATTACTTACTTATTATTTTTAATAGTATATTAACGTACACGTTATATAAAGCATAATTTTATAGCACGTGTCTATGTTAAAAAACGAGCCGCTTGCGGCGGTTTTATAACGGGACAAGTGCTTAAAACTGCTTTATATAACACGTACGTTATACTATTTTTTCTAATTTGTAGTTTTTTCAATAAAAATCACATATTTAAAAAGAAAATAAATTCATCAAATTTTCAAAATTTTTATGTCTAAATTTTATGTTGGTAATACTATTTTTTATCATAGTAGCCTCTGGACAACAAAAATTATTTTGCAAACTGTCATTTTTTGATTTATTGACCCATTTTCACCACGAGATTCTAAAGTTATTTTAGCGATACTAAATTGCAATGATGTGACGTAAAAATCACGTCTTTTGAAATTCGAAAAAAAGTAGCAAAATCGGCCGAATTTCCGAACGCTCTGTATATGTACCGAATGTACAAGGATCACACAACGTATTCCGTCCAATTTCAAATCTCATGTCGCTAAAATAACTTTAGAATCTCGTGGTGAAAATGGGTCAATAAATCAAAAAATTACAGTTCGCAAAATAATTTTTGTTGTCCAGAGGCTACTATGATAAAAAATAGTATTACCAACATAAAATTTAGACATAAAAATTTACAAAATTTGAAGGATTTATTTTCTTTTTAAATGTGTGTTTTTTATTGAAAAAACTACAAATTAGAAAAAATAGTATAACGTACGTGTTATATAAAGCAGTTTTAAGCACTTGTCCCGTTATAAAACTCGCCGCAAGCGGCTCGTTTTTTAACATGGACGCGTGCTATAAAATGATGCTTTATAAAACGTGTACGTTAATATACTATTATGATGTGATTAAAATTAATAATCTAAATGGGTGTATATTTTTTCATTGCAAAATCGGACAGATTTATTAATCTGTAATGATGCTATCATTGGATTTATTTTTATTAAAAAAAAAACAATGTTATTGATTTTTAATATTATTATAAAGAAACCTGCAAATAAATAAATAAAATAAATAATAAATAGATAAAAAGATATTCGTCTATTGTTTTCCCTATTAATCTATTTGAACATTAAATCTGTAAATTTAAAAAGTTTATTTAAAATACCAACTAAAAATTTTAAAATGTTCTCTTTTTTAACAGATTAGGAATTAAAATCTGCAGCAAGAATATAATATAAGTAATCAACGACGATCATAGATCACGCATCTTATTCATAAACGTACTTTTGCGCCGAGCCTAGAACTCACTGTTTATACAGGGTGTCCCGAAATGACGATGAAAAATTTTAAGGTATGATTCTACATAAAATGATATGCAAGAAAGTTCATATTAACATAGGTCCGGAAATGCTTCCAGAGGGAGCTGAAGCGCTTAAAGATGGTGTCATAAAAGTGTTTTTTTTTTATTTATTAGGATCTACTTACAATACAGGAATTAAATTCTACGTATAAGTTAGAGTAATTGGAGGTCACTCTTTGAAAATATCAGGTGACCCATAATTGCAACCAGTGGCGTGGGAACAAAGGGGTGGTTAGGTATTTAGGGTTATATTTTTTCGCCGAGTGTATTTTCGCTAGCTTTTAAATAAATTCTGATTCTTTAAACATTTTTACGTAAAAAAGGTTCCCTTGGTATAAAGTCGGATTGTCGACCGTTTTCGAGATAAACGGACTTTAATGCTCAAATTTTTTTTTATGGGGTTACCTAAAACCCTTAGTATACGAAGTACCAGTTCGCAGCGTTGAGGAGTTAGAGCAGCGGGTGTTTGCTTGTTGTGAAGTTATAAGAAATAAACCTGGTATTTTTAGAAAAGTTAGAAAATCTATGAGAAAACGAGTTCGAGGATGCATTAAAATGAACGGAAATCATTTTCAGCACTTATTATAAAATTTATAATAACATTGAAAAGGATTTAAAAATGTAGGGACAGCGTTGTTTATTATTTTCTTATTGATTTGTTGGTATTTTTATTAGTAAAATTATTATTCAAAAAAAAAATCTGAGCATTAAAGTCCGTTTATCTCGAAAACGGTCGACTATACGACTTTATACCAAGGGAACCTTTTTTACGTAAAAATGTTCAAAGAATCATAATTTATTTAAAAGATAGCGAAAATAAACTCGGCGAAAAAATATAACAATAAATAACAAATCACCCCTTTGTTCCCACGCCACTGGTTGCAATTATGGGTCACTTGGTATTTTCAAAGAGTGACCTCCAATCACTCTAACTTATACGTAGAAGTTAATTTCTGTATTGTAAGTAGATCCTAATAAATGAAATAAAAACCACTTTTATGACATCATCTTCAAGGGCCTGTAGCTCCCCCTGGAAGCATTTCCGGACCTATGTTAATATGAACTTTTTTTCATATCTTTTTATTTAAAATCACAGCTTAAAATTTTTCATCGTCATTTCCGGATACCCTGTATAAAGGTGATTCTACAGTGTCCGCAAGAAAGTCCGCATCAAATGGGATTTTTTTTTTATTATTAGGTATAGGTAAAAATTGAAAAAGCAGTTAGTTTTTGCTTACCTAAAAACCAAAAATGACGTATACAGAAGCAGCTGCACGACTTGCGTTACTTGTCAACATTGACATTGACATTTTTTATAAAATAGGTAAAAAATGCCCTTATTTATCAAAATATCGAAAAACTTTATTCGAGAAAGTTGTTTATTTAGGCATTTTTAGCCTTTGTACGAAATTTTGACAGTCTAATACAATTTTTATTTTTTGCCAGATTCTTGAAAATTTTGATCAACCCTCGTAGATTAACTTTTATACATCGATGTAAAACCATTTGATTTGCCTTTACTTCATTTGTAATCCTAATGCAATTTTGTGTAAAATTTTTGTTTCCAATTATTTATGTTGCTTCAAAAACTGAAATTGTTATTGATCAGTATGTAATGTTTGATGCAAAGTTTATCTAATTACATCAGTTTTGTCAAAACCGACGTTTCTCATTTTTCTTAAGTTAGTAAACAAACAGATGTACAAAAAAAAATATTAGGAAGCTTTCGTTGAAATTTTACTTAACTAATATTGGATCAAAAAGAATAAACATTAATCGCTCGAAACATTTTATTCAACAAAAATATAGTTTAATATAATTAATTTAATTTAATAATAATAATTAAGTAAAATTTCAACGAAACCTTCCTAATATTTTCTTTTTGTACATCTGTTTACTAACTTAGGAAAAATAAGAAACGTCGGTTTTGACAAAACTGATGTAATTAAATAAACTTTGCATCAAACATTACATACTCATCAATAACAATTTCAGTTTTTGAAGCAAAATAAATAATTGGAAACAAAAATTTTACACAAAATTGCATTAAGATTACAAATAAAGTAAAGGCAAATGGTTTTACATCGATGTATAAAAGTTAATCTACGAGGGTTGATCAAAATTTTTAAGAATCTGACAAAAAATAAAAATTGTATTACACTGTCAAAATTTCGTACAGAGGCTAAAAATGCCTAAATAAACAACTTTCTCGAATAAAGTTTTTCAATATTTTGATAAATAAGGGCATTTTTCACCTATTTTATAAAAAATGTGATTTTTGAACATATTTTATTAAAAATGTAAAATTTGACAGGTAACGCAAGTCGTGCAGCTGCTTCAGTATACGTAATTTTTGGTTTTTAGGTAAGCAAAAACTAACTGCTTTTTCAATTTTTACCTATACCTAATAATAAAAAAAAATCCCATTTGATGCGGACTTTCTTGCGGACACTGTATGATTAGACATGTCAATGAAAAATTATTTGTTAAATGAAGATCCTACACTGAGAAAAATTATCTAATACAACAGGTTTGCTAAAATATAATTTGTATTGATAGCTTATTTTTTATTAACCCATACTAAAAATAAATAGCTAGTGTATCAAAACCGCTTTAGTGTGTGCAGATTTGCTAGGACAGCGTTTTTATTGGTAGTAATCAATTCCATTAGCAGCACAATCTTGTTGACTAATGAACTACTTTTAATAGAGCTATTTTGTTTTCAGTAAAACGCTTTCTCTACAATTAAGAAAGCAGAACAGCGTTCCCAAAAACGAATTGTATCCGTTAGAACCTATAATCCACCAAGACGTTGGTTGGGGTTCGTAGCGAACGGCAATCGCCGCGCGCCGTAGTACTAGTTTTAACGTATTTCTTGCGAAGGTCACGTTGTTGTTCGGAGTCTTCTAGCTGTCCTATCTGAAATTGAATTTTATTGATCGTACCAATACCTGTTTCAATAAAGTTTTTTTACTTTGTATTTAAGTTTTTTTAAACTTTGCAAGTCAGATAAAGCAATAGAAGATTTTTATTTCGCACAACCCATCATCAGTATTGGACTTTATAAGCTATAAGTGGATTTTACCATCTCAGTAAACCATGTTGCATAACAGATGATCATATGAAATGTTAAACGACAAGAACAATATCACACTAGAAGCTATTTAACATCGTATATATTTTTAAATTTTTCAGAGTCTACATAATATATTTCTGAGCAACTTTTTTGAATATTAGCACATTCTTATCTACAGCCGATTTTTATGTATTAATTAGTTTTTATTTTAACTTAACGAAAACATGACTGAATAAATCTGTTTTCTCCAAACTCGAAGACATTACTAAGTCAAAATTTTGCGCAGGATTAAAAAATGCTTTTACACATTTTATTTTTTGGTCATATCTTAGATCAAGCATACAGAGTGGTCCAAAAATATATTTTTGTAGGTTACTTGAAAAAATTAATAAAAATCTATTTTTTTTTTTAAATATGTTATTAGGTAGGTACTGATTTGAAAAGCTGATCAAAGTAGCTTTCTAATAATATATAGGTACCTTGCTTATACCTAACTGTTCAAGTTTTCGATTTATCAACATATCGTTACGAAATTTCTTAAAATATACAGTGTAACCAGTCAAGTTCGCATCATATGGTGTTTTTTATTAATAGCTTTATTCGAATTTGACTTTGACATCAAGTTCTGCTTCGATCGAGATGAAAATTAAGCAAAAAATAGTAGTCACGTGATTCGCATTATCTGTCAAATTTTAATTTTTTCATGAAAATAATTCAAAAGCGGGGTTATTTCTGAAAGTATCGAAAATAGTTTTTTTAAATGCAGTTTTTATTCCACTTGCAAAAATTTAGCTGCAGAAAATATTTTTGATTTTTTACATATATTTTGTATATTGCAACATTTTTGCAAAATAAGACTCAACGCAACCTCCATAAAACTTCTTGGTTTTGACAATGCTTTATTTCAGATACATTTTATTTAAAGTAGCGCCATATTAAATGTGTGTTTTTCTACAAAATCAAAATTGGACTATTAAAATTTGGTCGCATGTGATGCAAAGTTTACTTGTTTTTGACCCTGTATAAGGTAACTTCATAAAATAAGTATTTTTGAAAACGTTGTTTTTGTCTGAAAGTAATACACCTTAATATTAAGACAAAAAAGAACACAGTGTCATCAGTAAAGTGTTCATTAAGTGGAAAATAAATTTTAGAGGTGGATAAAAAATCAAAATTATCTTATGCGCATGTGGGCACTCCATTTAAAAAAACTATTTCTAATAACTTTTTTCGATATTTTCGGAAATAACCCCTCTTTTGAATTATTTTCTGGCGAAAATTAAAATTTGACAGACAATGCGAATCACGTGATTACAATTTTTTTGCTTAATTTTCATCTTGATCGAAGCAGAACTTGATGCCAAAATCAAATTTTGAATAAAGCTATTAATAAAAAAAAATCCCAGATGATGCGGAATTTACTGGTCACACTGTATAGGTAATTTTCAACGAGTTTAGTAGGAGGCGATGCAACATTGTATGGAAATTAACCATGTTTTTATAAAATATTTATATGTATGATTTAATATTTTATACGAGGCGCCCGCGCCGGTGAGCTGTTGTAGCTATAGCTATTGTAATTTTTTGCAATAATTGTAATAATTTTTTAATTTCTAATTATTTTCTTAATAGTGCTATTGCCAAAAGTAAATGTTTTGAAAAAACTTAACGATTTTCACCAGTTCTCTTCTTTATTTCAAAAGACAATTCTTTATTTTGGACAGCGGTAACTATGTAGGTAAGGTAATCTAAATATTACTTAATTGGAAAACAAATATTTATTTAAATTGGTTTGTAAACTTTTTATGACAAATTTTACTTTTGCAAAATTTTCTTCAACACTGAGAGAATTAAATTAAAAGTTTCATACAGCGATAACATAAGGACAATAAAAAAATAGCATTACTTAAATATTTAAAAGTGAAGTTATGACAACTAAACAAATCTTACAGAAACGTTTTAATTGTTGTCGCTAAATTATTGGTGATTGTATTAGGTCAGTTTAGTAGTTTGTTTGATAAATCTTTTACCTAATGACAAGTTTGGTTACTATAACACAATACACCTATTATTATAATCGGAATATTCACTTATATAATCTCCCTAGCAGAAGAATTATCGGGAATTAATTCTGCTGCGTGGGGGGGGGGGGGGGGATTCGGTAAAAAAATTTCATAAATTGGAGTTTTGTCTTATTGTAATTTTTTTGCTAAAATGCTACAAAAACATATTTCCGGCGGCTTTAGTTAATTGTAACTACTTAATTAGAGTTTTAGAAATGAAGTTCATTTAAGCCGTTAGTAAGTAATTTTTATTACTAAAATGTGAGAAACATTAAATAACAAATTTGTTATCTAAAATCTACTGTCTTTATAGTTTTAAATTCAAATAAAACTTTAAAAAACATATTTCCGATGAGTTTAGTTTAATATGACGCACTGTATTTTTACAATAGAAGTTGATTTTACTTGTTAGTAACTAAGGTTTATTACTAAAATTTCAGGAACATTAAAAACATTAATTCGTTTTCAACCAAACATCTGAAATTACATGTCTACATAGTTTCAAATAAAACTTAAAAAAAAAACATATTCCCAATAAGTTTAGTTAAATTTTTGATGTGTCTCTTCTAGCCCCGGTGTTCGATATGTAAAGTAAATTGGTTAATATAATAATATATATAATAAAAATTAGCAGCAAAATGAATTTTAATTTTATTCTAAGTGACTTTTGCCAATAGATATAAAGCACTCCATTTTTGACAGAAAAATTATCACTTATTAATTTCATCAAGTTAATAGGAACTAACAAAATTATCGCGATAATCTCCCGTTGCTATAAGCAACGTAAACAAATAGGAGCCTTCTAATTGGTTGAAAATAAATTTATTTAATTTTCAGTATAAAACTACTCAAGTATTGTAATAATGCAGTGTTTTACCATTATGTAGGCATTTTGATAATGGTAACTCAAAAAACTGCAATAAATACATTCGGTCAATATCGGTCAGTTACTCTGAAGGTATTCGTATCGTCCTTGCGTGCGGATTTCAACGAGAGATCGAGATCATTTGGTGTTCTTATTTAACTTACTAAAACGAAAAATAATTTATTTATTTTACATATTTTATGCATACAGTTTCCTTTTAAGAGTTTGCTTTTAGCAGTTTTTTATTATAGAATGATGTCATAATGTGCAGAATGCTGCGCTGTAGTGGCTCATTTTTAATAAGACAACAATGCGAGCAAAAATGTTCCTCCTGTTAAAATTATTTTAAAAACTATTTCCTTTATAACATGTTTTACACAAACATTTTTTGAACATCAATCCATATATTTTTGATATGCTACCACAGTCAATTAAAATAATTAAATCGGTAAATAATTATAAAAATAAAATTAAAAATTGGATATTATCTAATCCAAGAGATATATTCAAGAACGTCATTAATAAATAATGAATAAAAGAAAGAATATATATTTGTATTTCCCTAGTTTCTTTCAAATATATACATATATATATATTATATACATAACGTATTGTATCTTCGTATATTATAGTGATATAAAATACAAATAAAATATTGTCATGTTTGTTTTGTTATAATATAGTTGTGTCTGAATTATGAAATATATTCTTTACAATAAATATTATATTATTATTTAACTTTAAATTTATATTTAACTTATTATTATATTTAACTCAATACAAGTATTTACTTCTGAGTTTCGGAATTAAGTTTATACAAAAAAATATGTATTAACATTAAATGTAAACAAAAAATGTTAAATAAACTTTTTATTATTATTATTATTATTATTATTATTATTATTATTATTATTATTATTATTATTATTTAGCAAAAAGCTACAATTAAATATTTTTTAATACATTTTTTAACACATTTTTATAGATTTATTTTAAAATTTCAAAACGCAGCCTTCTTTTAACAAAAACAGACAGAAAAGTTAAACATTTGGCAAATTTTATCAAATATTGCGTATCATTTTGTTTTTTAATTAAATATAATATTTAAAGTTCTTTTAAACAGTTTTAATGATTTTTGAGATTTAATAGAATTTTCCAAATTATTATAAATTCTATCAAACCTTTATAAAAAATTGATTTATAAGCCAATTAGACACTCTATCCATATAAAAATTTTGATTAGTTCTTGTTTTATAATTATGATGGTCATAATTAAAAGAACAAAATTTTTTTAAACAATCAGACAATAAATTATTTTTAATTTTATGTATAAAAATAAAATACTAAATAAAAAATTAAATTTCTGACATTCAACCAATCTATCTGTTTTATAATTATGATGGCCATTATTAAAAGAACACATTTTTTTAAAACAATCAGGCAATAAATTATTTTTAATTTTATGTATAAAAATAAAATACTAAATAAAAAATTAAATTTCTGACATTCAACCAATCTATCTGTTTTATAATTATGATGGCCATTATTAAAAGAACACATTTTTTTAAAACAATCAGGCAATAAATTATTTTTAATTTTATGTATAAAAATAAAATACTAAATAAAAAATTAAATTTCTGACATTCAACCAATCTATCTGTTTTATAATTATGATGGCCATTATTAAAAGAACACATTTTTTTAAAACAATCAGGCAATAAATTATTTTTAATTTTATGTATAAAAATAAAATACTAAATAAAAAATTAAATTTCTGACATTCAACCAATCTATCTGTTTTATAATTATGATGGCCATTATTAAAAGAACACATTTTTTTAAAACAATCAGGCAATAAATTATTTTTAATTTTATGTATGTAAATTTCTGACATTCAAACAAATCTAAATTTTTTAACATAAAACTTAAGTAGAGTGCAAACCCGGAAATCTACTCTCCCCCCACTCCTATGACGTCACACTTGACCTTGACAGCACAAGTGTGCAGGTGTTTATTTGACCTTGAGGTGTGTAGTTGACCTTGAGGTGTTTATGTGTTCTTTGTTTACTCATGTGACCTTGACCAAATTCTTTGGCAGATGGTTAATAATGACCTTGGGTTTATTTACGACCTTGGATGTGGTCAATGTCCTTGACCACCCTCTTTGGCAGATGTTTATTAATGACCTTGGGTTTATTTACATTGTGTGACTTTATTAGACATAGTATAAAAAGGGAGGAGGAGTTGGATATTTCAGTATTTGCTCGCCAATCGACTGTGTAAGAGTTCCTATCTGTTACCATGAATAATTACGTGTGTGAAAAATGTGGACTGACATTTACGCGAAGTTATAATATGTTGCGTCATAAAAGAGAATCATGTGTATTAAGATTCGCTAATGTGGGTGGAGAGAAACGTCGCAGACTAGATGGTAGTGCTTCGTCATCACGTATGCAGACTTGCGTTGCATGTAATGTTACTTTAACAGCAAATCAGATGGCAGCTCATCAAAGAACATTACAACATAGAAATAATGCTTGTTCACCATTGTCCCAAAATGTTCAAATTATTGACACTGCATTTAAAAGCAGAATTATAACCTACCGCGTAAATAGTGATAACGAGCATATCAACTTTACAGTATTCTTCAACGAATTAAGATCGAAAGTGTTAGATTTGATAAAAGAGTTGTTGGTAGTACACCAGTCATTAAAAATAAATATGGTTGTGGTGGGACGATACAGTTTACCATCACAAGACATTATAGCCGAAAAATCGTTTAATACGTCAAATGAGGTAGTTGTTGCAGGCAGCGATTTAAATATGGTGTATGGAATATTTACGGAAGCAATGAAAACCCAGTCAACTGAATTTCAAGAAAAAGATTCAGGTATGTTAAACGTTTTAGTGTATTGATAGAAATGGTATTAATTGTGCATTATATTTCTTTACAGGATGGGCATTGGAGAAAATACTCTACCTTGAAGTAAATATTAATAAGTACAGTCCGATTGGAGGGTCATCGTATATCGCATTACCACGCCCAATTCAGGCTAAGATGGCCATTATTAATGTCATCAATCAAGACGAGTGTTGTTTTGCGTGGGCGATAGTGTCAGCTTTGTTTCCTGCCACAGCAATGAAACAGCAGATATCATCCTATCCACATTATTCCAGCGTACTTAACTTCACAGGTATGGATTTTCCAGTAAAGTTACGTGATATAAAGAAATTTGAAGAAATGAATAATATTTCAGTGAATGTGTATGGTTTAGAATCTTTATTTGTGGCTAAAAAGTTAAAATATGAAATTGTTGGTCCATTACATTATTCGGGAAAAAAACGTTTAAATCACGTTAATTTGCTGTTAATAACAAAAGATTGCAATGTGAAAGACAATAATAGACACAATTGTGATGAAAATTGTTCAAAAAGTCATTATTGTTGGATTAAAGATTTATCACGTTTAGTGTCTAGTCAAATATCACAAAATCATTATAAATTATTCTTTTGTGACGGTTGTTTGACCTATTTTAGTTCAGAAAATAAATTAGCAACACATCAACAATATGATTGTAACCATACATATTCACTGACTCCCTCAGTGGATTTTAAAATTGATAAATTTGGAAAGAATGTAGCTGAAAACATTTTAAAGTTTGAAAACATTGAGAAACAAATGCGAGTTCCGTTTGTAGTGTATGCAGACTTTGAGTCTATTTTAAAACCAGTTGTAAATGTGGAACCAAACCCTCAGAATTCTTACACAATGCAAAGCTTTAAGCATGAGCCATACTCTTTTTCGTATTTAATTAAATGTTCTTTTGACGATTCAATTTCCAAGTTTGAGTTATATAGGGGGGTTGATGCGGCTCAAGTTTTTGTTTCCCGGATTGAAAACGATTTAAGGTTTTTCTATAATACATATTTAAAGGATATAAAAGAAATGAAAGACTTAACGGATCAGGAAAAGGAAGAGTTCACAAATGCTAATATTTGTGGTATATGTGAACACCCTTTTACCGATACAGATCTAAAAGTAAGAGATCACTGTCATATAACGGGGGAAAAAAGATTTGGTGCTGCACACTCTATTTGTAATTTAAATTATAAATTACCCAATTTTATCCCGATAGTTTTTCATAATTTAAGTGGTTACGATAGTCATCTTTTTATAAAAGAATTGTGTAAACATGGGGATAGAATTGACGTTATAGCTCAAAGCAAGGAAAAGTATGTATCGTTTACAAAGAGCATTTACGTGCACGATTATGTTGAGAAAAAGAGTGGTATGACTAAACGTAAATATTTAAAGTTACGATTTATTGATAGTTTTAAATTTTTATCATCGTCCTTGGAGAATTTAGGCAATGGGTTAGATATCACTGAATTTAGAGAAACAAGAAAGCTTTTTCCCAACACTGATCAATTCAATATGATGCGCAGAAAAGGGGTTTTTCCCTATAGTTTCGTAGATTCCATTGAAAAAATGAACAATACAACACTTCCATTAAAAAATGAATTTTATGATAATTTACGGGAAGAGCACATTAGCGATGAGAGTTATGAACGCGCTAAAGAAGTATGGCATATGTTTGGATGTAAGAATTTGGGGGAATACTCGGATTTGTATCTCAAGTCAGATGTATTATTACTAACAGATGTTTTCGAGCAGTTTCGAGATATGTGTTTACGTGTGTACAAGCTCGATCCTGCGCAATACTACACGCTTCCAAGTTTATCATTTGATTGTATGCTGCGCATGACCAAGGTAGAGTTAGAACTACTGACTGACATAGACACAATACATTTTTTTAAAAAGGGTATTCGCGGCGGCTTAAGTCAGTGTACGGAAAGAAAGCATATTGCCAATAATATATATTTACCAAACTACGACGCAACAAAACCATCTTCATTTATAACATATCTTGATGCTACTAACCTATATGGTCATAGTATGTCACAGGCATTACCATTTGGCGGTTTCAGGTGGCTGACAGAACGTGAAATAATTGATTTAAATATTATGGCGATTGACGATAACAGCCCCCAAGGTTATGTTCTTGAGGTGGATGTGCATTATCCAGAATATTTACATAATGCTCATGCCGACCTACCATTTTTAGTGGAAAACATAGTCCCTCCTACAGAAACAGCAAAACTACCGAAATTAATACCAAATTTAAACGATAAAAAGCGTTACATTGTACATTATAGAACGTTAAAACAAGCCATCAATAACGGTCTAATGGTAATGCAAACACATAGAATTTTAAAATTTGATCAATCTAAATGGTTAAAAAAGTACATAGATTTTAATACTGAGTTGCGAAATAAATCCACAACGAAGTTTGGTAAAGATTTATTTAAGTTAATGATTAACGCGAATTTTGGTAAAACAATGGAAAACGTGGAGAATCGTAAAGATATAAAGTTAATAACTGCCTGGAATAATTCTTTAGGTAAGATAGGTGCTAGAGCTTTAATCGCTCGCCCTAATTTTAAAAGTGCTTCAATATTTTCAGAAGATCTAGTAGCAATTCATATGGGTAAAACAAAAGTAATTTACAATAAACCAATTTATATTGGATTCTCCATATTGGACATGTCAAAAACAGTTATTTACGATTTTTTTTACAATTTTATTAAGGCAAAGTTTGGTAATAATGCTTCCTTGCTATACACTGACACCGATTCTCTTATACTTAAAATTTATACAGATAATTTCTATCGCGTTATTTCAGAAAATCCGGAAAAATTTGATACATCAAATTATCCCGAGCAAAATTTGTTTAATATTAAAAAAAGTAAATCGGTATTGGGTAGAATGAAGGATGAATTTCCAGGTGACCCGATAACATGTTTTTACGGTACTGGGGCGAAAGCTTACTATGTGAGCTCGTTAAACAACGAATTAAAAAAGGCTAAGGGTATTAAAAAATGTGTTGTTGAGAATCATCTGCACCTTGAAGATTATCGAAAAATAGTAGAACGCGGTGGCCTTATATTTAGAAAAATGAAAACTTTTCGTAGTAATAAACATGATGTATATACGGAAGTTTTAAATAAAGTTGCTCTTTCCCACAACGACGACAAACGTTACATTATTCCATCGACGACAAAAACTTTACCTTGGGGTCATCAAGACATCGAATTTTATCAAAGCAAGCCCGAAGATAATTTGGAAATGTTGCTTCAAGTTATCGAATCCTTTAATGAGAATGAAAGTTCATAAATAATTTTAACCTACTGGAAAATCCATATTTGACGCTTTTATATATATGATAAACAATTTAAGAAATAATATTTTAAATAGTTGTTTATTGAAAATTATATTTTTTATACTTATTTTGTAACCTTTCAAACTACACCGAGGACACATTCCACCCCAAGCAGGTAAAATAACCTTACAAATAAATACGTAATTCGAGGAAAAATACATTATGGTATTTGGTATTTTATATACCTATTTTGTTACCTTTCAAACTACACCGAGGCCACATTCCAACCCAAGCAGGTAAAATAACCTTAAAAATAAATACCTAATTCAAAGAAGAAGAATACATTGTAACACACAAGGACGTACCTGAACCTTGAGGGTATGGTGTATCGGATTCTTGGAACTGCATAAGGTTGGGATGTTAAGGAAGGGATAGTAGAAGTGGGGTGGAAGTAGGTAGGTGAACATAAAAGAATGAACAGCAGCCAAATTTCTTCAGTTTAAATCTTTCAGTCGTTGTCATTCAGTTGTATTTGTGTTCGTGTTAAGTCTAAAGTGTGCTCAGTTTTGTTTTGTAAAGTTGAGATAGTTAATTTAATATTCTACATAATATTAATAATGAGTTTGCCAGTGCTCAACGGTTGCGATATTGATATGGGTTTGGGTGATCTTACCCAGACCTTCTTAAATGAGATCACTACCACAGCATTCGATGAGGACATTATGCCGGAGATGGATTCGGTACAATTAGAAGAATGTGAACGATTTTTGGACGAGATTACATCGCGTCAAAAATCCGAAGAAGAGGCTCGGCGAAAAGTCAATATTATAAGTAATGTGGTAGTTGTGCCTGCCATAACGCCGTCAGAGACTCCGTCAACACGTGATGTGGTGGTTGTGTCTCCAATAACGCCGGCAGAGTCTTCACCAACAACATCCAAGTTGGCGAAATTATTAACAGGCCCTAGACCGGCGAACAAAGCTGATTTTTATTCATCAATAAATAAAAAGCAGCCAACTACGTCTCGAGGCAAGAAACGTGTATGGGCGGACGAACCCCAGCCATGCACCAGCATTCAAAAATCATCGCCAACACCATCACCTGTCAGAAGCAATCGGAGGAAGCAAGAAAAAAAATTTATTTTTAAGACACCAAAAAACCCACATGTGTTGCCTCAGTGGGTGAGAACAATTGAAACCAATGTCAAATCCGAGCGTCCGGAATCACCGACCGCTGTCACCAGCGAGCGGCCGCAATTGCCGACTACTATCATCAGTGAGCGGCCGCAATCGCCGACCACAATCATTACCGAGCGGACTCAATCGCCGTCCACTGTAACCGTCGAGCGGCCGCAGTCGCCGATTCTTAACACTAAGCGGCGAGGAAAGTGTTTGAGAGGGAAAAAGATGGTGTACGAGACATCAGTATCGCCAACTGTGGTCCAGATCCAACCATCTACTCCAGACTGGGTGACCGATGGTTTCAGCCAAGACGACGAAAGAAAAATCATTAAAGACTTTGTTAATATGAAGAATGAATGGAGAATTAAAATAGACAATGGTGAAAGTGAGATTGTAGATTTAGAAAAAACAATTTTAGATTTAGAGAATAAGTTAATGGAATCTCGTGAGCGTTTAGGTGTAGTTAAGAGTAAGGTATGTAGGTTTAAGGTTAAGTTAGAAACATATGGTAGTAATGTACAGTAGGTTAAGTAAATTATTTGTAAATAAATGTTTAGTTATAATTAGATTAAGAATAGCAATAAGTTTTGTAAATGAAGAAAAAGTCTAAGTCATAGGTTAGATTAGTATTTAAGATTGTATATATAAATGTAGTTATTATAAATAATATTTTTTTAAACATAAAAGACATTGGTAAAAAAAAAAGAGATTTCATAACTTAATTTAACGAAATGTGAATTTAAGTTTGTATGTAAATGTGTAGAAAGTGTATAATGTGTATATATTGTATTTAAAATAAAAATAAAATTTGATTTTTAAATTACCATGCATTATTTTTTTACCATTTAAAATAAACTCAATTTAAAGAAAAAAATTCTAAATATTGGATGTAATATGTTGTTTCTTGATACATAAGTACCATTACTTATTATACAGTGTGTGTCCAGTAAAGTTCACATCATATGGGTTTTTTTTTATTAATAGAAAAAAAAATAGTAGCACATGATAAACATTATCTGTCAATTTTTCCAAAAATAATTCAAAAGTGCGGTTATTTCTGAAAGTATCGAGAAATGTTATAAGAAAAAAGTTATTTTAAATACAGTTTCTAGCCCACATGCAAAATTTCAGCTGCATAAGATAATTTTGATTTTTACCCACCATTAAAATTTATTTTCCACTTAATGAACACTTTACTGATGACACTGTGTTCTTTGTTTTTCATCAAAATCAAAATTGGGCTATTAAAATTTGGTTGCTTGTGATAAAAAGTTTATTTGGCTTTGATGTTGTATAAGGTAACTTCATAAAATAATTATTAATATTAAACCAAAAAAAGACCACAATGTCATCAGTAAAGTGTTCATTAAGTGTAGAATAATATTTAGTGGTGGGTATAAAATCAAAATTATCTTATGCAGCTGAAATTTTGCATGTGGGCAAGAAACTACATCGAAATAAAATTTTTCTAATAACTTTTTCGATATTTTCAGAAATAACCAAACTTTTGAATTTTTTTTTGGGAAAAATTAAAATTTGTCAGCTAATGTGAATCACTTGACTACTATTTTTTTGCTTAATTTTTATCCCGATCGAAGCAGAACTTGCTGCCGAAGTCAAATTTCATGTTGTATAGGGGTTGGTAAAAAATCAAAATTATCTTATGCAGCTGAAATTTTGCATGTGGACTAGAAACAGCATTTAAAAAAACTTTTTTATGATAACACTGTGTTCTTTTTTTGTCTTAATATTAAGGTGTATTACTCAGACACAAACTATGTTTTCAAAAATACTTATTTTATGAAGTTACCTCATACCGGGCCAAAAACAAATAAACTTAACATCATATGCGACCAAATTTTAATAGCTCAATTCGATATTTTCAGAAATAACACTACTTTTGAATTTTTTTTTTGGAGAAAATTAAAATTTGACAGATAATGTGAATCATGTGACTACTATTTTTTGCTCAATTATTATCTCGCTCAAAACAGAACTTGATGCCGAAGTAAAATTTCGAATAAAGCTATTATTAAAAAAAGCCCATATGATGCGGACTTTACTGGTCACACTGTATAATATACTACTACTATTATAAGGTAACTTCATAAAATAAGTATGTTAGAAAACGTAGTTTGTGTCTGAAAGTAGTACACCTTAATATTAAACCAAAAAAGAACACAATGTCATCAGTAAAGTGTTCATTAAGTGGAGAATAAATTTTAGTGGTGGGTATAAAATCAAAATTATCTTATGCAGCTGAAATTTTGCATTTTCGGAAATAACCCTACTTTTGAATTATTTTTGGAGAAAATTAAAATTTGACACATAATGTGAATCATGTGACTACTATTTTTTTGCTTAATTATTATCTCGCTCAAAACAGAACTTGATGCCGAAGTAAAATTTCGAATAAATCTATTATTAAAAAAAAGCCCATATGATGCAGATTTAACTGGTCACACTGTATTGTAAGTATATTTTTTAATTATATTTAAAATAAAATTTGATTTTTAAAGTACTGTGCATTATTTATTTTCCATTTAAAATAATCTCACTTTTAAGAAAAAAATCATAAATATTGGATACATTATATAGAATAGGTTCGACAGATGATAAACTAAGACCGTGAGGCGGCGCCAGTAGGTTTGTTTCGGTAAATATATTGCGGGTAAACTAAGACTCTCTTAATAAGAACGTGAGGTGGCGCCAGTAGGTTTTTTCGGTATGGATTATAATATTAAATTTTCAAAAAATCGTAGCGCCCTTAATATAAAGCCCACAGAAAATTTATAAAAACCAAAATGCTTTGAAATTTTATGGAGAATGCACTGGTACCAAAAAAAGAACGATTTTTGCGCGCGCTGCGCGCGCGAGCGCAAATTTCTCGGATTTTGGCAAAAAAAAGTTTAGCCTGCAACTGCCGTGACAGCGTGGGATTCGACCCTGCTGTCTTAATCCCACCTTTCCCACCCATCATAAGACGGCGAAGGACGAACCAACGAGGCCACGGCGACGGCCAATTAAAGGAACTCAAACTTTCTAGTGTACAAAACTCTACAAAAATGTCTATAAGTGCGAGAGAGACCGGCGTCCGTTGATACTATCTCTCTCTACAGCTAGGCGCGGTATCAGGGAGTATTGAATTTTAGCTCTGTAAGCTACACATGTTTTCCGATATTCTAAGAATTATTATACATTAATTCAATAATACCTACGTTAACAACCGTAACAGACCGCTGTAAGTACCCCTAAGCATTGCGACGTCGGGGGCGGCGAAGCCACACACATGTCTATAAGGCAAAACAATACGTTCCAATACAACTTTTAACTCGTGAATATAATCATCTACTACATAATAAATATATAACAGCAGAAGCACTTACCAAATAAAATAAATATCCATATATCCAATTTTAACGTATTTTTGTCACACACTAATTATCCGCTTTTACCGTAAAATAAATTCTCACTATTAAAAACACTACACTACACACGGTTTTCGGTCCTTGTTCGAACAAATTGATTTTACTACGCGCTTTCGAAATTTCGGTAAAGACACACTCACGTTTTTTTGAATTTGAATCCGTAACAAATTGATACAAGAATCCAACTGTCTACTGCAATTGAATAGTCATTTTCATTAAAGTTTAAACTGAGCCTTTCCTAGATTTTTAGTATAATATTTTCATTAAGATAACATAATCCCTCAACCCTTAATCCTATATGGAATAGAACATAAGTGCTTGCCCCCATTTTTAGTAAGAAATGCACCTTTTAGAATTATTTTGACCCATAATTAAAAATGCTAGACATGCACCTTTTAGTTAATTAGTTTAATGAATGTAAAATGTGTTTTTCTGTACATGTATGATTTTTCTAAATACTAAATTTTGATAGGAGATATTTTTTCGTATTTCTACCGTCAATATACATACCATCTTATAATTTTTCATTGATATTTTTCATCATCATTTATTTACTTAATAACATATTTTAAAAATAAACTAAAAGCTGCCGAGACGACAGCCGAGTCCGCCACATAAGCAGCACTTCCTAAATGATACTTTTATTGTATGAAACAGAGTCTTATTTTTCACTGTATAAAGTTTTTTTATTAGAAAATGTTGTTTGCACTTAAAAGTTATCCATAATTACCAAATTTCAGCTTGGTAGCACAAAAAAAGTGTTTTTACAGATAGAAGCTATGTAAGCTATAAATTCAATTTTTTAACAGTTCTTGGGCGATTAATAAACTTAAATACTTTAAATACGTTAAAACAGACGGAGCGGTTTTTGTCGAGCCGGCAGCCGAGTCGTCCGCTTCGACAACTGCACTAAATAATAAAGTACCCTTATTTTTCACTGTATAAAGTTTTTTTATTAGGAAATGCTGTTTGCATTTAAAAGTTATATACGAATACCAAATTTCAGCTTGGTAGCACAAAAAAAAGTGTTTTTACAGATAGAAGCTATGTAACTTATAAATTCAATTTTTTAACAGTTCTTGGGCGATTAATAAACACGTACACAACTTACATAAACTTGTTTTAAATACGTTAAAACAGACGGATCGGTATTTACATATACATAACTTACTTTAACTTGCTTTAAATACGTGAAAATAGACGGAGCGGTTTTTGTCGAGCCGGCAGCCGAGTCGTCCGCTTCGACAACTGCACTAAATAATAAAGTACCCTTATTTTTCACTGTATACAGTTTTTTTATTAGGAAATGCTGTTTGCATTTAAAAGTTATCTACGAATACCAAATTTCAGCTTGGTAGCACAAAAAAAAGTGTTTTTACAGATAGAAGCTATGTAACTTATAAATTCAATTTTTTAACAGTTCTTGGGCGATTAATAAACACGTACACAACTTACATAAACTTGTTTTAAATACGTTAAAACAGACGGATCGGTATTTACATATACATAACTTACTTTAACTTGCTTTAAATACGTGAAAATAGACGGAGCGGTTTTTGTCGAGCCGGCCGCCGAGTCGTCCGCTTCAACAACTGCCCTAAATAATAAAGTACCCTTATTTTTCACTGTATAAAGTTTTTTTTATTATGGAAATGTGGTTTGCATTTAAAAGTTAACCACGAATACCAAATTTCAGCTTGGTAGCACAAAAAAGTGTTTTTACAGATAGAAGCTAAGTAAGCTATAAATTCAATTTTTTAACAGTTCTTGAGCGATTAATAAACATATACATAACTTACTTTAACTTGTTTTAAATACGTAAAAATAGACGGAGCGGTTTTTGTCGAGCCGGCAGCCGAGTCGTCCGCTTCGACAACTACCCTAAATAATAAAGTACCCTTATTTTTCACTGTATAAAGTTTTTTTATTATGGAAATGTGGTTTGCATTTAAAAGTTAACCACGAATACCAAATTTTAGCTTGGTAGCACAAAAAAGTGTTTTTAGAGATAGAAGCTATGTAAGCTATGTAAGCTATAAATTAAATTTTTTAACAGTTCTTGAGCGATTAATAAACATATACATAACTTACTTTAACTTGTTTTAAATACGCGAAAAATGGAAAACTTTTTTATTATTACTTTTACGAAAAAAATGTATTCTTAATAAAAAGTTTTGCATGGTCTAAAACCTTAAATGCAACTATCAGATATTAAATTATTTGAAGCGTATACGGGGTTTGTCAGAAATATATATTTTGCCCAAGAGCAAAGTTCATAATTTATTTTAAAGAAAAAACTAAAGGCGGGCACTATCTAACTTATTGTGTTGTATTAAGATGGTACGAAAAAAGCATTAATTGCTATTATTTAGTATTTTAATAATAATCTCAGTGGAGTGAAAACCCAAAAACTTCATTTCAATAATTTCAGTGGAGTGCAAATGCCAGAACTGACTCCCCCCCCCCCCCCACCAACCCTATGACCTTAACGACACACGTGTTTGGATGTTTATTTGATCTTGAGGTATGACGAGTGTATTTTAAATAGTTTTTACATATATACACTTGAGTGTGGTCATTTCACCTAGATATGGGATATTTATTTTGAATCGATACTTTGGAAAAAGTTCCTAGAGTTTAAGCTTACATGTTTATAGTAACAACTTCGACAATATGTTCTATACAATGTGGTATAATAATTTCTTGTAACCTATACTTTTTCTATGAAATAAACGTTGCATTTTTCCAATAATAATATGTAAAGAACTTTTAAATATTTCCTATTAAGAGAGAGTCTTAGTTATTCCAACCGTTTAGCTTCGGTCGAAAATCGTATCATTTAGTGACCTACTAACTACTTTGAATTCTTATTAGCCTCCGAAGAGGCAGGTAGCCCTGAAAAGGGCTGATTGCAAGGAAAAATGGAGGGTTCATTTGAGATGCGGCTAGAGTGGCTGCTCTCCCCTCGCGATTTGCACCGACCGCGGCGCCGGTGCTCGGCGGTTTCGAGGCCTTTCAGCCTGAAGCCGCCTTACAGCGCGACGTTCGCGTCGGCGTTCCGAAAGCTCTCTTAAAAGAGCATCGCGTTCCTCAGGCCCGAGGACAAATTCCTCCCCTTCCACCATCTCGACAGGCTCGGTAGGAACCTGCGGAGGTGGTGGTGGTGGTGTCGGAATCCTACGTACAGGTTCGACAACCTGAGTCGGCTTATGGCTGTTCTTTAGCCTCCATTTTTCCCAATAATCCGCAATAATTGGCTCTCTTGTTGACTTAAGCATAAGTCTCGACATAGTGAGTCCAGCGGAGGAATGACGTTAGCCAATCCACCAAAATACTTAAACTTATATTATAGAAATTCATTGGTTACATATTGCGTTTAGCGCCATCTCTATGAGTAGTACATAAGCTAATCAGTACTCCTATACGATCAATAAATGTGTCAAGAAAGAAGTACTAGAGTCTGACGCTTGGTTCGAGAACCGCAGCGTTAGTTTCTGAAGTTAATATAAGAGGGCTCCACTGCTTAGTTCACACCGTCTGGTAACTACATAAATTATTCATATTTGAAATCTATTTGTTATTTCTTCATGCAAAACCAAGTCATGGCTGAAGGCGAACGACCTGAAAGCAGGTCATCTTCCCATTCGACTTGGAGTGCCGCAACTTTCGAAAATGTCGAGTGGAATGTTGCTTACGACCACGGTTTGCCTCCTTCTGGCAACAGTGGGGGTGATTGTGCCGCACAGCCCGATTCTACAACATCCTCAGCAGGGTCGTCTTTAGACGTCGTCGATGACGAATTTAGCGGCCCTTGCGACTCCACTTCATGGTGGGACTTCGAGGACGCTGTAGAATCTGGCCCTGCGGACTCAAGCACACCGTAAAGCATCCTTTCACTCAATGTTGACGACCGCTGCGCACCTGGACTACCCGCCCTTATGGGGCACCAAAATATTTTAATGTAGTTTTAGTAGTAGTACCTTATAGTTACAAAATAAAACACAGAATATCTATTTTATGAGTTTATTTCTAAATTACGTGAATAATAATATTAACTTAAAATTAATACATTGATTTATTAGTAACGGAACCGTTTAATATATTGTAGCTAAAGAATGCGTCGTGAATTATAAGTGCGTATACTTTAGTGTCTTTTGGAAATTTGCCCTTACGTGTTTCAAACTCCAACTTTACGTCCACAGTAGATGATTTTATCGCTTCTGGTTGATGACTGCAATCGATTACGAATATGGGATTATTCAGGTACTCGGCAAAGCTCATCATTGGGTCGTTCATTTCTCGTTGGTAGTAGCTTACTTGAAAATTCTCATAGTTGTAATATGCTGGCGCATACAGTTTCTTCGCAAAATTCAAATTCCATTTTTCATAAGGAAATACCGTAGAGTTAAGATAAAGCCTAATGTCGCTGATATCAGCGGTTGTAAATTGAGTAGCATCCTTTTCTCTATTATCGGAAGCGGAGATTGACTGGAACCCGATAATCAAATATCTTGGTTTTTCAAGATTCGTACTTGTTCTTAAGGCCCATACATCTGATGATGTTTGTCGCAAAGCAGGTAGTTCGTAAAGATCCCATTTACGATATGCCATTGGAATGGTTGCATTATTTCCGCCTTTATTAATGCGAGACAAAATTTTTAATTTTTGCCGATCGTCGGGAATAATGTGACGAATTTTCCATTCTATTTTTTCTATAGTAATGTCTGCATCTACTTCACCAATGTAACAATTGGTAAAAGTGCGGGCGATAATAAAAATTAGTTCTTGTTTAACATTAAATATTCCCTTCGTATAATCCTCGGCAAACCCCATCAGATATTTAAGAGGTAACTTTCCCGAAAATACATTGCTGGTGGGATCAAAAATACACTGGTTTTTATCATCCAAACCCCATCCACATGCCATGAGAGTCCTTTTTTGGGATGCACCCAACGACGTCATAGTTTTCAATGTTGAAGTAATGCCGGGTTTTCGAACGAGGACAACTTGCTCACCACCCATTTCATAGCGGATTTCATCGAACAGAAAAGCGATGGCATTATTTGATAGATAACATTTTTTAGTAGCATCTTTACTTTTAAATTTTCCTTCGATGTAAATGTAACTGTCTGATATGTCCAAAATTATATCCTGAAAGTGCACTGGGATGCGAATTTCGTCAGAGTTGTTAAACGACGGAGAACCATATGGCTTGTATGTGTGTTCCTGTAAACTGATTATGGAATTATCGAAAATGGGTTCGGTAAAAACTTCAATTTTGTCACTGGTGCTAGCCATTTTTATTTTCGTATTTTCAAACCAATCGATTGTAGAAATTTGCGATCTTTCGCTGACAATTGTTTACGTCTTTTCACTCTAACGTCTGGATTGCGAATGAGTCTGGGATGTGTTATATGTTGACTTTTATGTTTAATGCTTCTAGAATTCTTAGTGTTTGACAACATATTCAGTTGACGATTATAACAGAAACCCATATTTATAAAATTCTTTTCAGTTCCAGTTTAACAATAATTTTCTCACCTCGAAAATTTATCAAAACACCGTTATCGTCCAAGATGCGTAGAGTAATGTTGTCTATTGACTGACGTCCTTCTGGCATTATCGACATATAAATATTATTTTGAGGTTCTTTGGAAATTTTGTAACCGGGCTCAACATCGATGTCAAATTCGAATAGGGTGTGGCTTTCTTTGGAGTTCAGATATGCTCCGGAAATAATGTTACAATCCACCCTTATAATACGAACTTTCATTATGTCCACGTTACTAGTTGACTCATGTAGTTTCCCACTTTCTAACACAACCGGTTCGTAGCCCAATAACCCACCGATACTGTTTTTTCCACTAAAATCAATCCTATATAACGACCTGAGTTCACATTTTAATGTATTATTGTTGGCCACTAATGAGAATAATCCATCACACTTTTCTTGTTTGCACGACTTTTCTAAGCTTGTGTGCATGGCATTGGCAATTTCATTTATTTCATAAGCTCCTGGTGGAATCCTTACATCAATCGACTTTTCACCATCGTTTTTCCTGTAGGCAAACCAACAATTACTTTCATCGACGTTGAAAATTGAATTATATGTGTAAAATCCCAACAATGCGAGACCATACTTATGGGCTGGATTCAATTCAATAGGCGGGTAAAAATCCGCGTTTAAAACACTAGAGTGTCCTGTTAGCGTGAATGTGTAAGACATGACTGATGATGAAACATATTATGTGGGTATTTTATTGTTGTTTACAACAGTTTAAAGGGTTTAAGCTGGGACTTCGTTTCAATCTTTCAGCTTTTATTTTGACATCGCTGATTTTACAATAACAACAAAATAATCTTTTAGGTGTTGGTCCATCTCCTTCGTCATATTCCAAATTATTTCCGGTGCTGCTACCGATGCCGCTACTGCTGTCGTTGATATCGTTGTAATGTTCATTACAGTACTGATATTTTAACATGTCGCAATCATTTTTTAAATGTGCAGGTAACTTATGCCAAACCCATGCAATTTCATTTGGGGCTAACGCTATCATCACTTCCTTAGGCATATATTCTAGTTGTTTTGTAGACATTTTATTCAATCCACCGACTTGATTGTATGCTTTTAGTGATAACAACATTTTAGTGTAGTCATCGCGATCCATTTGTGGGGTGATCACATCCATCATTGTTTCCATTTTCGGAGAGAAACTTCAAACACAAATGTCCGCACCAGACTGTTCCAAAATCTTGTTGACGCTCATATGTATAGTAAATTTTCTTTGATGCTTCGGGCCCCCTTTGCAGATAATACACCAATTCGATGGGAGGGGGTAAATCTCCAAAACTATCATAATATGTTACGTTTAATCGGTTTTTTCTATATGCCACCCAATGAGTCCCACCTCCCGATATACTATCCAAATTAATAATTGCGGCTTCGTAACGTTTCGGTGCTCGCAGAGGCAGCGCATCTCTCATATACACCCCTCGAAAATGTGGTATTTTCATTAGCAACGCATACTTTTCTAGATCGATATTGGATAGCGGTCTTCGAGGTAGGGTCTCAATTAGTTTTTTGAATTTCCACCATTGTTATTTAGATATAAGCCCATGCCGTTACGATATGGTTTAAGGAACAGCCCACTTCCTTTTGAACATAGACGTAAGGTGGCACCTGTTTTTTCAGCATTTGCATTTTTTACAGTCTTTAAAGCCCGCACAATCCCTGCTGCACCTCCTGCTAGGGACCCCAATGCTGACAATCCTGCGAATATCGGTATTAGCGGTAATAATCCACCAGTTTTAGGGATTGGTATAATTCTGGGAGTGCGAATTTTCCGTTTACCACCGGCTGACTTTAAAGATTTACGTGCTGCTGTTATAGCTATTTTCGATGCTTGCATTAGATTTTTTTCAAGAACCTTTTTTCCCCCTGCAACAGCTTTCAGTAATTGAGATCGAATTGGTTGTCTCAAAGCAGATCCAAAAGCTTTCTTGGGTTGATGACGTCTTCGTTGCGGTCGACGTTGTCTAAGCTTATTCACCCGCGCTTTCTTGGGTTGTTGACGTCTTCGTCTTGGTCGCCGCCGTTGTCTAAGCTTATTCACTCCCTTCCCTTTTGAAACCTTTACACGTCGAAAGCGACGACGCTTATTTCGACTAGTCGTTGACATACCCATACCGAAACGCTGTTTTGCTTTCATAATGTTTGTTACTAACCAAGCTGCTGCCTTTTCTTTTGCACTAGCCTCATTCGATTTTACTCTTTTCCAAGCACTTTGCTCGAGTTCGTAATCGGCTTGGTGACGTGCACTTAAATCTTCGCTGTTATGCAAATAGGCTAAATCGTGTTTTTTGCATGCGGCATCCAATGGATTTATTCCAAGATCACCACGTTTAACACGTTTTACTACTTTGGTACCGGGTCCGCAATATTGATAACCGGGGATATGCAACTCAACTGGTAACCTATTAATAAGTGAATTAACAATACCAGCTCCAGTCTTACTTGATAAACGAGACCGTCTACTTCGCTTGACGGATAACATCTGAATGATTGCCTACGCGAAAACAATAAGCAAATATAGTAAAAATGAAAATTGTCGAGCTTAAACAGAAACTGCGAGTCGATAATTTTGATGAAAAGGTTGGATCCGGTCATGAACCAAAAGTATTAAGAAGACATGGGCCGCTGCTTCCATCATCTATTCGCGGATTACTAATTGGACCGTCGAATTGTGGAAAAACCAATGTTATGATATCATTGTTAACCCACCCATTGGGTTTACGTTTTGAAAATATCTATATTTACTCAAAGTCGCTTTATCAACCGAAATATGAGTATTTAAAAAAAATTCTTTCTCCAATTAAAGGGCTTGGTTACTACACGTTTAGTGATGGAAATAATATAGTGGAACCATCAGATGCGAAACCAAACTCTGTATTCATTTTTGATGATGTTATGTGTGAGAAGCAGGATGTTATAAGATCTTACTTCAGTATGGGGCGACACAAAAACGTGGATGCCTTTTACTTAGCCCAAACATATTCACGTGTTCCAAAGCAACTAGTGCGAGATAATGCCAACTTTATTATAATGTTTAAACAGGATGAGATGAATATGCGACACATATTTTCCGACCATGTTTCACCCGATCTTATGTTTCCGCAATTTCAAGAGATGTGTGCCAAATGTTGGGATAATAAGTATGGTTTTTTAGTTATCGATAAAGATAGTGAAATCAATGCGGGGAGATATCGCAAGGGATTTGATAGCTATATATATTTATAGATGTAACCCTAGAGGTTCATTTCACCATTGACCGTTAATTTGAAAACATCATGAATGAAGAAATCGATTTAAAGCGTAAGCTATTGGAAACTACCAATGCTGTGAGAAAAAAATTTAAGCAAATTAAAGCAGTTAAAGAGCAAAGTCATGTCGATTTAGAAAAGTTTTACGAGCCGATTACTAAACCACTATCATCCATATCCAATGTAGTAAAACAACGACAGCAGCAGCAGAAGCAACGACAACCGTCTCCATCACACACTAAAACTAAACCAACAAGTCGTCGCACTTTAAGCAAAACTAGGGACTTATCAAATATATCGACTGATGCATCAGATGAAGATAAATCTGATGAATTGTTGAATGAAACATTTCAAACATCTACACCAAAGCATAGCCAGTACGAATCGGTTTTTGCAACACCATCTCCATCAAACCAGTCGGAACAAACATCAAATATATCTAATGCATCTACATCACCTTCTAAACGTATTCATAACTATTTATTAGGGTTACAAAAGCACCCATCTCATTATGATACCGTTTATGGTGTTCATTATGGATTAGGAAAAACTAATAAAGAAAAAACTTATATCGGTAACGCGGAGGTGCGTTTTAATAATGGACAAGTTGCATTATATAAAAACGAGAGAAATATTGCTAGACTTGATGGTAATACTGATCTTTATGATCTGATTTTCCTAAAATCACCAAAAATCCTAGGCAACGAAGATAAATTGAATAAAGACACTCTTCAAAATTACAAAGATATTTTGGAGGTAACAAATGCCGCATACGTCAAGTATGATAAAAATAATGGTTTAACAGAAACTAGATGGCCAAAATATAAACAAATCATTAAACCATTAATTGAGGAAACTAAACTTGGCGCTGGAGTAGTGCGACAAAAGAAGACGGCTAAAACTCGGTTGCCAGTAAAGAAGACACTATCATCGAAGAAATCTCAATATGTCTATTGGAATAAACCCAATGAGTTGGTGGATCGATTACGCCTATTGTGGAGTTCAAAACTAGCCGGACATACAGGGCATGATAATGAAATTATGTCAATTATTGAAGAACTTCGAGAAGAGGGAATAATATATTAAGTATTACAATCAGTTACTTACATTAGTGTTAAGCAAACCTTAAGACAAGCTACTATGGATCCTAGCCCCGAAAAACTTAAAATTGTAAACGAACTACACAGAAATGCAAGAAAAAATTTTAATAGAAGACACACTATAATAAAGGGATATAAAGATTTGTGGCAAATTGATTTGGCTGAAATGCAACAATATGCCGATGAAAACGATGGTTACCGTTACATCGTCGTCTGTATAAACTGTTACTCAAAATTTGTTTATACTAGAGCTGTTAAAATCAAGACCGGTGTTGAAGTTACTAATGCGATGAAGAGCATAATTAAAGAGGCCTCATATACACCATCCAATTTGAATAGTGATCAAGGAAAAGAATTTTATAATAGTAACTTTCAAGCTCTTATGAAAAAATATAATATAAACCATTATTCCACCTACAGCACAAAGAAAGCTGCTATTGTTGAACGCGTTATACGAACTCTGAAAAATAATTTGTATAAGCAATTCTCAGCTAGGGGGTCATATAGATGGTTGCAAATATTACCATCTATAACGAAAACTTATAACAACACTAAACATCGAACTATTGGAATGAAACCGAAAGATGTGAAAGAAGATACGCCAATTAATGCTTATGACTATTTGAAAATCTTTCCAAAAAAAAGAAAATACCGTTTGGGTGATATTGTTCGTATTAGCAAATATAAGAGTATATTTGACAAAGGATATACACCTTCTTGGTCAACGGAACTGTTTAAAATATCAAAAGTTAATGTAACCAACCCACCAACATACCTATTGGAATCGTTGGAAGAAGGACAGCCGATTAAAGGATGTTTTTACGAGCCAGAGTTGCAGAAAACAAACAGCCCAGATGTTTATTTAGTGGAAAAAATTCTCAGAAAACGTAAGAAAAATCACGTTGATCAGTTGTTTGTAAAATGGTTAGGGTTTCCAAACCAAGCTAACTCTTGGATAAATAAGTCTAATATTGTATAAATCCATCATTTTCATAATATTTATCATGAAGAAAGTAACATTTAAAGAAGAAATAAATACAGTACACCTAACATTTGTTTGGGCATTTGCATATAGGCAGGCTCGAAAAAGCAACTTTCAACAGCTTAGGGCTGATAGAGACCGTTTTCAAAGAAGAATAAACCAAATGGAAATAGCTTTGGCAAACATTTTGGATTGGGATTATAGAAAAAAAATATATGAGGAACGATTTGTTAATAATAATTGATTGTACCAACTCATGGATAGAAAAGTATAATATTGTATAAACGATAGCTTATGTACTCTATGTAACAACATCATTATAAAGTGTTTTTTTTTTAAATGTGAATGTATAAATAAATTTTATTGAGAATGATTTGTTAATAATAATTGATAGTGTATGCAAAAAGAAATAAAAAACGCTTATAATTCTAAAATATTGTTTTATTACATATTTTACATTTTTATTATTATATACTATGGTCTATATCCAAACTGGAGAAGTTCATCCTTCCGTAAGCAGATGGCACGAAATCCTCGTTCTTCATTTTCGTCATCATCTGTATCATCATCACACTCCTCACCACCATTGAAATACTCTTCGTCTGAAGTGTCAAGCGGTGCATCCGGCATTGATGGTGATGGGCTTCGTCCTACTGGTTGACTTATTGTATTATTTCCTGCATCCTCCTCTTCATCGCTTACAACGTTTTCGTCACCTTCCAATATATTAGGTGTTTGAATTGGATTTGGTCTTGTTGATGACGATGATTGTTCTTGTATTGGGAACTCTTTTGTGCACCAATCGCAGAAACCTCTCGTCCCTCCTATTATTTCCCAATGCTCGCAATTGAAACACATTTGAAGACCATTTTTGGAAAATGGGTAAACCAATGCAGTTTGACGTTTTGACATTTTGTTTTTTTTTAATTTTGAGAAGAATACTTGACAGATGCGTATGGATGTAGGTATACAGAATGAGTAACCACTATTTGTGTGTGTGTATTTATACATAACAGATAACCTTCTGTTAATTTGACCTTCAAGGATTTTTTGGGAGTGGGTAAACCAATGAAGTTGGATGTTCAATATTTGACTTTTGGTTTTCCTGACCTTGGGACGACTAAATAGGTGGATGCGTTTGTTCGTCCTTTCTCAAGGGCTACAATTCTCATCTCAAGGTCTGAGATAACCTTATTAGTTTTTTCCTCAAAATCACTTTGAAGTTTATTGAAATGGGGAAAGTAATCCTTATTCATTGCTTCAAATACCTGTTTGCGTAAAGTGTGAATTTCATTAAAAACATATATTCGAGTTGTTGCATCATTATCTTTAGTTGGGCTCGCAACATTTGATAAAGTCTTTCCACCAATGTCATATTGTCCGTCTGAGGTTAGTTTAAAACCAATACCAGGCAAAGCACGCACTAATTGCACTTGTTGTTGATTTACCCTATGACGCCCAAATTTATCAATTGTGTTGTTAACACGACCCATTTCTCTTTACAACTAATCTGTTTTTAATATTACATTTACTTATATATACTTATTTATGTTTTGGTGGAAATAAAACATTGTTTTACATAAAAGATAATTTATTTACAAATTTTCATTATAAAAAATTAGGTTAATGCATTTGCTGCACCAATCATTAATTGCTTCCCCATTACTGGCGGCACCACCACCACAACACACATACAAGGAATTGTATTTTTCTTCTTCTGCTACTTCTACTTCTTTTTCTTCATCTTCTTGTTCTTCTTTATTCAATTCTTCTTTGCTTTCTTTAATCCCCAAGTTGCTGGTATCAGTTTCATCTTTGTTATGGTCACCATCATCGTCTACGTCCATCTTACCATAATTTAACAATGTTTCTTTTGAAATATTTGGAATGTCAATAAGAAACTTTTCCAGCTGTTCATTAAACATACCAGTACAAAATTCATCTAAACCAATGGAACCATATATGAATTTTTGGCAAAGATGAGCTCCAACTGCAAAACGTATTGAATCCACCATATCCTTTTTGTATTGACTTGGATTTAAAAACAAACCAAAACCGGGCTGGTCCCAGGTTGACTTAAGAGCTTCTTCACCCATATCACATAATTTATGTGATAATTCATTAATATATGAATCTTGAGCGGCTCTAATAGCGTCTTCGTCACACATCTTAAATAGAAAATACTTTAAATTATTGTGTATGTGCTTCCTCACATGTGTGTTGTTGTTTTCCACTATTATATTACATATTCAGCTAATGATTAAATAATATGATAAACAATAGGATTAAATGAAAATTTAAAAAGGTTACTCCAAGCAACCAAAATTTATAATTGATCGTTTGACATTTCCCGGTGATCCATTTAAACTTTGCCCCAAATAAGTGAATGTATATTTATCGCTTGATATATTTACAATATCGATAATATCGACAGTAATTACATCAACAGCACGTTTAGGTAAAAATGTTTGAAATGTTGCATCATGTAATGAATCGTATAACGTGGCAACAATAGTTTTACCAAAACGTGATGTGGTTGGTTGAAGCTTTTTAATGATATAAACTTTTCCCACCTCCAAGGTTGAAATACTTCTACGCTCAGGAAATTCCATATCTTTGTTTATCGTATTATTAATTTCACTCAAGGTTTGCTGTGAAATGTTCATTATTGAAATATGTAATAAAACAATTTAAACTACCTTCGATATACACTCTCGGAACACACACACACACAATACAAAAATATTTCTATTCACTTTTCAATGCCACAGTTAATACTACTGCTATGCTTGTGTGACTGTAAACAGTTTAGAAGGTAAATCAAATTTATAGGAATTTTCAAGGTCGACAACAATGAGAGCGGAGTAGCCACTGTAAGGGGTAGAAACACTCATGGTGGTCAAGGACATCGACCACATCCAAGGTCGTAAATAAACCCAAGGTCATTAAAAACAACTGCCAAAGAATTTGGTCAAGGTCACATGAGTAAACAAAGAACACATAAACACCTCAAGGTCAACTACACACCTCAAGGTCAAATAAACACCTGCACACTTGTGCTGTCAAGGTCAAGTGTGACGTCATAGGAGTGGGGGGAGAGTAGATTTCCGGGTTTGCACTCTACTAACTTATTTTGTAAAATTTGTAATTTATCAAATATTTCCTCACTAGCACAATATAAAATGGAAGAACAATAAGGAAAATGTGGTTATATAACAGTGTTAAAAAATACAGCTTTTTTTAGAAAACAAACTTAAATTAGAACTGATTCTTTTAAAATAACCTACTTTTCCGGCAATCTTCGATATAATACTTTCAAAATAATTTTAAAAATTTAATTTTGAATCAATTATCCCTAAATATTTAAAACTGTTGACTAATAAAATTTCAATTTTTCACCATCAATTACAACATTTATATTTTGACAATTTAAATTATTACCCATAACCATACATTTAGTTTTTGAAATATTTAATTTTAGTTTATTTACTTTTAGCCAACTTAACCCTTAACTGGTATCGTGGGGTCAAGGCTGACCCCAAGCGCTTTAAATTGTATGAAAAATCGTTAATATTGACAACACCGCGCCGAGCGTTTTAGTAGCCTCGTAAATTAAAGCCATTTGGTTGGTGCTCGACTCTCGTAACTACAGTGTCAGTTGTCTCTGAAATATACTCGTTTGGGGTCAGCCCCGACCCCACGAAACCAGTTACGTTTTTTTCCTCTTAAAAACCATGTCGCGCAAATTTCTGTCTGATCGTGAGTTAGAGGAGATATTAATGAATGACAGTGATGTTGATGATATACAAAATATAAAAGGTCCCGAAGAAAGTGACGGTGATATTTCCGATGGACAAAGTGAACACAGTGAGCACGATTCGGATTCTGAACAACAAATTTCGGATAAAGAATACGAAGATTTTCCGTCCCACGAGAATATTAATCCAAATCCCGCCAAACGAATGAGATGTGGTGTATGCCCCCGCTCTAATGACAGAAAACATCCCACAAAATGTTTCAAATGTTCTAAAGCTGTCTGCAAGCAGCATTGTGTTCAGAAAATGGTCTGCAATTCATTCAAAGCACCTGAAATGTAAGTTATAAAACGTCATTGTAATTTTTTTTACATGAAGTCTAATTGTAATATTTTATATTTCAGGGACTCTTCTGATGTGTAGACATGGTAAAAATCAGAGAATTTTTAGTAGAAAATGATGGGTTTGGCTTGGGCCCCATATTATTAGGAATCATGTTTTTCTTCGTTAATTTTTTTTTTACTTTATTTGCATTATCGTTATGTAATATCTTAGTTGTAATAAAAAGTTTTTTTTCTTCATGGTTATATGTATTGATACAAGAAAAATAAAAAAAAAAAATATATTGGATTTTAAGATTGTTATTGCTCTGTAACACTCAATTTATATATGGGGTCAAAATTGACCCCACAATACCATTTACGTAACTGGAAAACACGATACCAGTTAAGGGTTAATAATATATTTATCTCAGAATTTAGAGTATTTAGACCATTAAAAATATTTAAAACATTAATGTAAATTAAGGTGTCATTAGCAAACATTTTTTGTAACTTACACATTTTTAAAACGAAAGGCATATCGTAGATGTATAAAATAAATAATATTGGACCTAGTATACTTCCTTGAGGAACTCCTATATTATTTATTTGAAAATGTTTTGGATATTTTTGTTTTTTGTAACCTGTCACTTAAATAATTTTTAAACCATTTATAAACGTTTCCGCAAATACCATACTGATACAATTTACTCAATAATCTAGCCCTGTCAATTGTTTCGAATGCCCGCTTAAAATCCAAAAATACAGCTATAACATTTTCCCCTTGATCAATGGTTCTCTTCCACGTCTCAATCACACATTGAATGGCTGTCTCTGTAGAGTACCCTTTTCGAAAACCAGCTTGAACGGAAACTAAAATTTTGTTGGCATCAATGAATTCCAATAACTGTTCATATACGTCTTCTAATAATTTCTCAACATCCCATAAAACATTTACTGGCCTCATCTCATCCCATCTTTTAGGGTTTTTACTTTTGGCACTGGTGTAATGTAAGAATATTTTATTCATCAGGCATATTTCCATATTTTAAACAAGAATTTATAAAATTTAATAGTGGGTGACCAATGCTGCCAAATGTTTCTTTTAACACCTTTTTATTCAATATTTCTCCATAATTGTTATTCGAATTTAATTTTGAAATTACTAGTTTTAATTTATTTAATGATATTTCATTGAATTCTTTAAAAAAATTATTACTTCTATTAACTATTTGGCATAGCTCTTCATTTCCTGAACTTATTGACTGAATAATTTCTTCAATGCTATGAATATAATAAGAATTTAATTTTTCAGCGATAAATGGTCTCTTTTTTTTTAATAAAAGATTAAACAAATTATTACAAACTTTTATTTACGTGGTTGTAAGAATACATCATATAGGTCAAAATATAGTCAACCATAACCAAGCATCAACATTATCCCATAATATTTAATGTCGATATCTTGCTTGTGATTAATAAAATTTTAAGTTCCATATTTCAGTTATCTTGCCGGAATCGTCCTCACGAAAGTTTAATACACATTACACACACTTCTTCTATTCTAGTTTAGTTAGAGTTCCTTAACTACAACACCATAATATAATACTTCCTAAAAAAATAATATTTCGACACTAGAGGGTGTAAAACACCCTAGTTCATTTTCTATACTCGTCTCTCAGTTTTTAATTAAGTGGGACGATCTGCACATAGTTGTAACCATTTATTACCGATACCGGGTCATTCTTCGATCACGCGAGAGCTGGTAAAAGAGCAATTCCCCACCTGCCCCCCACCCCCACACACCCCCCGATCCCTGGCCGTTGTTTTAGGGTCGGGGTGGCTGTGTGGCGGCGTACGATATGATTATGATCCTGGGTTGCTAAGGAACGCGCAGCTTCCATCCCCCCCACTGGGTATAAAACGCGGGGGTGGCTCTAACCGCCTCACTTCGTCGGAATACGTCGCGACGGGCGCGTCGCCGCCGACGTCACCGTGGCGGCTTTTTGGCCTGAGCATCATTCTGCCAGATGGCAGTAAAAAGTGATTTTTTTCCAGTTGTTGTTTGTGTTAGTTGTTTCGTGGAGGATTGTTGTAGCTCGTTAATGGTATTCGTATTGTTGCTAAGGTACTCTGTATGTGACTTACGGTGTGAGGCGGTGGTGTCAGCTGACCGACGCGACGCCGGGGATTTGAGGTTAGTTGAAGTTTATATGCAAATTTAGAAGAATCTGTCCATTTATTTGGAGAAATTATTTTCACTTTCCCATTTCAGTTTAGGTATAGATAGAAAAAAAGACGCGTTATGCATCGCCCAGTTTTACTCTTGTGACTGTCATTTTATTTGTTTTTAAAATAACCGGAGAGAAAAAGTATAACGTAATAAAGTCAAGCAATAATAGTTTAATAGAAAAAAGACGTTGCCGGCATTTGGAGGAGAATACATTTTTTTAAATTGGAGTTTTAGTTTATTTTATTAATAACCGTTCCATTAGGAAATACTAAATGAAACAGTTGAATTATTTAGACCTGTTTTATATAGTTTTAAGTAAATTCGTTCATCCCATGTGTGTTCCAAGGGCACCAACTGGATAATATAAATTATTTATTGCTACTGGCATAATTTGTGTATTACTATTTTAATGATATTTAAAAAATGTGCATTGAATAAAAAATTTATAACATTCATAGTTAGTCTCAAAATACCCATAGCTTATACAGCTACCTACTAGGTATACCTAGGCTTCGAAATAAGCGCAAAGTGGAACTATAGATGTTTAATGGGTAGAGTCCGGATTAAAATAAAATAAAAAAACTTTAAATAAGCGCTTACAAAGCAAAAAGTTTCACTTAAAAAAAGCATGAAGTATGCACAAAAATGGCATAAAATATATAAAAAAGCACAAATCAAAAACATAATTTATTCTTTCAACATAAATACAATCGCAAAATAAACAAAATGTTAAAATATAAAGTTATATTATTAAGTTAAGTTATATAACAAAATTAACTTTTATAAAAACAAGCAATAATGAAATGTTGGTTTAAATGTTCCATTGTGAAGTTTTGTCTTCTATCACTTAAAATGTTTTTATAGTATGAAAAACTCCTTTCTTCGTCAACACTTGTTATGGGAGCATATTTAAATTTTGCAATCATATTCGGGGTCCTTTGCAAGTCTGGATTAGCGTTTCCTGCCAATACCAAAGCAATTTTTTAACTCTTGAAAACCTTTATTCTTAAACAATGTATCTATTAGCTTTTTTTGTACTATTTGACCAGTTTCTCCAGGAATATCGGCAATGGCCTCTTCGAAATTATTAATTATTTTAATGGAGACATATAATGGCATTCCTTGTTTCTCGAGAGATTTTATTGTGTCACTCACAAAATTAAAATTACTCTTTAAATAGGCCAATATGATCCTTATTTCTTCTTGATTTACGACCGTTTGACAATCTTTAATTGCCTTGCTGGCTGATTCGGGTAGCTCAAATATAACTTTGTTAAAATTTTCGAAATTATCTGCATAATATATTGCAGCATCTAACCAAGTGCCCCCAACTTGTCAAAACGGGTTCAGGAGGTACTGGTTTTTTGTACCCGTAAAGGCTCCTTAACAAATTTTTTTTCCATTTTAAATAAGTTCATTAAGAAGAGAAAATTGTTGCTTTTCAGTTTTAGCAACTCTATTTAAGCCATGAGCTAAGCAAGTACAATGGATCAAATTTGGGTAAAACACTTCTAAATTTGAAGCCGTTTTCACAATATACGCTGCTGCGTCAGAAAGCATGAGTAATACTTTGTTGCAGGAAACTGGTTCTGGCAAGTAAAAGCTTGTTATTGCTTCATTTACAAATCTTGATACTGTGTTACTGTTTGTGCTTTCTAGCTTTAACAGTATAAAGTATAAATTATAATTGCAAGTGATTTAACTACTAAAAAGGCAAACAACAGGCAAAAAAGCTATAAATAGGCATAAAATTTAAAATAAGCATAAAATTAAAAAAAAAAAGCAAAATAAGCATTAAAAACACCGTCTTTTTTGCAAATTTTTTGTTCAATTCATCAATATCTTGAGTTATCTACTAGTTATTTGTTATTAATATTTACAATAGGCACAATGCCTCTATTAATGAGCTATTATAAAGGTTTTGGTTTTGGGGGGATGATACCATCTGCTGCCTCCCCTATGTCTACGTTATTCGTTTGTTTATTTTAGCAAAAAATCCCTTGCATATAATTTCGAATAAATTCAGTACAGTTTTTTTTAAACTTGGGAATGGGTATTAACATATTTATGTTGTGGTATTTTTTTTTAAATATTGATACAATGTGTCCTAAATTAGAGATAGGTATGACGATATCGATAATTTTTTTAAATGACAATCCTTGTTTTTTTATTGACTATTTTTGAAGTGAATATTAAGTTATACATAACGTCGTCCTACTAACGTAAGGGCTTATCTCACTTTTCGTGAATTTTCAGCGATTTTAAGAATTTTGAGATTTTAAATTGATTGTATCTCCAAAAGTAAATTTTCAAAAGATTCAATTTCTTTTGTCATTAATGTAGTAATGTCGCTTTTTATAATGATAACAAAAAAAATTGATTTGTGCATTCTAAAACAAAAAAAAAATAATTATGGTATGGTTAAACAAAATCGAGATACGCCCTTAAGAAAAAGATGCCTTTTATACAGGGTGTCCGGAAATGACTATAAAAAATGTTAGGGTATGATTCTACATAAAAAGATATGAAAAAAAGTTCATATTAACATAGGTCCGGAAATGCTTCCAGAGGGAGCTACAGGCCCTTGAAGATGGTGTCATAAAAGTGGTTTTTATTTAATTTATTAGGATCTACTTACAATACAGGAATTAACTTCTACGAATAAGTTAGAGTGATTGGAGGTCACTCTTTGAAAATATTAGGTGACCCGTAATTGCAACCAGTGGCGTGGGAACAATGGGGTGGTTAGGTATTTAGGGTTATATTTTTTCGCCGAGTGTATTTTCGCTATCTTTTAAATAAATTATGATTCTTTGAAAATTTTTACGTAAAAAAGGTTCCCTTGGTATAAAGTCGTAGAGTCGACCGTTTTCGAGATATGGTGGATTTCACCTTAGTTTTTAATGGCCGCCGCTGACACATGTCATTTATAACATTTCTTTTTACAGAACTTAAGGATTGGCCAGGGCCGGACTTAAAAATTATGTGTGAACATGGGTAAATTTATTTGTAGTTGTAATTATGGATGGAAACGAGAATTACCTAAGCAATTTTTAAGATATTTAAAAAAAAAACACTGAAGGGAAATGGAAATAGGATAGAATATCAGAAAAACAATTTCATTTAATTTTTATTCATAATATAATAAAGTGCTGTTATTTTGGTAAAAACACACTCTTAATTTAGTACAATAAAAAATATACAAGGGGCAGTCGTGAATCTAGTATTATCAATAATTAACTACGTTTTTTATTAAATAATTATTTTGTTTTTTAATTTGATTTTAGACCATGCAGTGTTAAGTTGAAAAAATCTATATATTATATTTAATAGCTTATTGTTTACTTTTTTATTTTCTTATTCACGGGTAGATATTTTTTTCTTTAGACTAGGTTCTAAAGAGTTTGAAGTTTACAATAGGTCTAACTTTTCGTTGGTTTATAATAAAACAATAAAAGTTTGTAATGTTATTGAATTAGGTATTTTTTTTAATGAATAAAGAAAAAAATAATGTAAGTAGATACTACAAAAAAATATTTTTGTCCATGTGTTTGCAGAACAGATACCTCAAGCACTCTTCAATACAACTGTATGTAAAACTTATTTTAGCATAATGGTTCACTGTGGTTTTTAAATTTAATTTTGTTGCAATTTCCCTATTATTTTTGGTCTTCATCTGACAAGCTGTCGATGTCGTCGTCACCGTCCGAGACATGAATAATTATTTACTTACTTTTGCATAAAAAGACACACGTCACAGATACACACAGTCCGGCAGTTTAAAACCAAAAAGTCTAATACGCACAAAATATAAGCAAAATGCTGTCTAAAAAATACCAAAAACAATAACACGAACGATCAAGAATTAAAGACTCTAAGAATTAACAGCAGAATGCACGCGGTGCGCGGTGTGTCCCAAGTCCCAATGCGGCTCTGTGATATTTAAAGAACGCGACGAGACAATCGAATTAATGAAGTACGAAAAGAGATATGCGAGAGCAAATGCGTAAGACAAAGATGCACATATTAACGGCATATACGAGCGATGCTGTGCTTTTGACGAGTTTGAGCTCATTGAAGGGCAACGTATTGAACTGTGTAGTGTGCATCTTCGTCATGTACATGTAACTATACGGTCAGTTATATATCCATCTCTTGTTTATCTAGCCAATGCCCGTGCCTGAAAGCCGTTTATAGAATTAGGGATTTTTAAATCACGTGTTGGCTAATATGTTTGACAAGAGAGACGTCAAAGCATTAAAAACTAAGGTAAAATCCACTATAAACGGACTTTAATGCTAAGATTTTTTTTATGGGGTTACCTAAAATCCTTAGTATACTAAGTACCAGTTCGCAGCGTTGAAGAATTAGAGCAACGGGTGTTTGCTTGTTGTGAAGTTATAAGAAATAAACCTGGTAATTTTAGAAAAGTTAGAAGATCTATGAGAAAACGAGTTCGAGGATGCATTGAAATGAACGGAAATCATTTTCAGCACTTATTATAAAATTTATAATAACATTGAAAAGGATTTAAAAATGTAGGGACAGCGTTGTTTATTATTTTGTTATTGATTTGTTGGTTTTTTATTAATAAAATTATTATTCAAAAAAAAATCTGAGCATTAAAGCCCGTTTATCTCGAAAACGGTCGACTATACGACTTTATACCAAGGAAACCTTTTTTACGTAAAAATGTTCAAAGAATCATAATTTATTTAATAGATAGCAAAAATACACTCGGCAAAAAAATATAACCCTAAATGCAAACCACCCCTTTGTTCCCACGCCACTGGTTGCAGTTATGGGTCACTTGATATTTTCAAAGAGTGACCTCCAATACTCTAACTTATACGTAGAAGTTAATTTCTGTATTGTAAGTAGATCCTAATAAATTAAATAAAAACCACTTTTATGACACCATCTTCAAGGGCCTGTATCTCCCTCTAGAAGCATTTCCGGACCTATGTTAATATGAACTTTTTTTCATATCTTTTTATGTAGAATCACACCTTATTATTTTTCATCGTCATTTCCGGACACCCTGTATATCTGTTATGTATATTATAGAAAAGTGTTTTACAAGTTGCTTGTAAATTTAAACAAAACCTTGTATAGCCTCAAATTTTTTTTTATTAAAACGTTTATTTTGTCAGAAAATATAAACAGGAACATCAGGAATGTTAAAAAATGGGTCATAAAAAACTTTGTTAAACTGAAAAATGTTGTTAAGTACGAGTTACAACTAAAAAAAAATTAATAAAACTTATTTAGTAGTGTATAAAAGATCTAAAAACCTGTCTATGTTCTTCCTGCCTAATAATTGGTATACCAAATCCTGATACTTTTCTTTGTTTATTTTGTTTGATTCTTTATTCAATCTTCTTTTTTTTACGATCACTCACTCATTCTACTTCTTATAACCTGAATCACTGGATTTTATAAATAAAATTCATATATCTTTTAACAACTGCTTGAAATCACGACTCTTTGGTGTGAAAACTTTTAACGATATAGGTATGTACCGGTGTCTGGATGTATAAAATACAAGTTGTAGTTAGAATGAAACATACTTAGATATTTTTAGATATGTTAATAATAGCAGAACTTATAGTGCTATTGGCCAAATCCCCTTTGTTATGCCCATGAAACGATTCAAAAAAACCTTAAATGAGGCGTGCCTTTCCAAAATGTTGTAAGTGTTATTTTTAGAATTTGACAGGAGCAAAAAACTGATTTTTTCAGCTAACTGTAATAATATTGCAATTCCCTTCAATGAAGTTAGAGTTTATCTTATGTTTAACGTTTATCAAGGATGATATCGGGTCAGCACGTATCAATAACCCAATAAAAAAAAATCTAAAATCGCTTAGTTCCAAAACGTTGTAAGTCCTAGCCTAAGTTGCAAGTCAAAACGTTTTAAGTACAAAGAAAATCACAGGTCTTATCTGATGTAATGTCATAATAAAGCACTATTATCTTATAGAAAAACATTGTAACTTTATTAATACACGTTCGTTACAATAAAAAACGAATATGTCGAACAATACTCAGATGCATTCTAGCCCAGAAGCTGTGAGTAGTATTTCTTTGCATCATTTGTGAGGTAAGGAAGCATGGCTCTAATATGGGCTACTTTTTCTTCTGGAATACCATGCTTCCTTACCGACGAGCGCGATGGCACTTGCAACGTTCTGACTTTCGCGTCTACTTAATCACGTGATTTTTAACTGCACACACAAAGTGCTTTGTGGGAGTGTAAAGCATGGCACTTACAACTTAAATAACATAAAAACTCAATTTGAAGCAAACTGGCACTTGCAACGTTTTGGAAAGGCACGCCTCAAATATATCTCGGTCAAATTGGAGCAATGACATTCTGCACAATATAAAAGCATTGCAGCAATTACATAGTAGTTATTCTGCCCTCTTCATTAACATCCGTCTAAAAAAAGGTATACTGCATATCACTCGTACCAGTGTGACTTAGGTCGCGTCAAAAGATTTGTTTCAAAAAGCTAACTTCGAATAACACCTATTGGCGTAACTTGAGTTAGGTCTATAAGTGAGATCTTAATTTGTTATAATTTTAGATACGCATATTTTTTCAGTTGATATCTTCTATACCCTCATATTATTGGCTAGGTTAAAAATTGAGTTTTTATAAGCTTATTTATGGGGCATATCTCAATTTTAGATTTTTGAGTTAGGCCCTTACGTAAGAAGACCGACGATAATTACCAACTTTTAAAGTTTCTAATGGAAATATATTTTTTCTACGAGTGACCGCAAAGAATCTACTTTGCGCACACTTTTGCATACGCAAAGTAGCACTTTCCCGCACACTGTGCGGGAAATTTTTTTTCCCGCACACTTATTTTAAAGCAAAATTACCATATTATAGACGCGTTTTTTTCTTCTATTTTATTATTTTTTTAGATATTTATGCAAAAATATTGTAACAAGACAAAGTTGACAGGTGGTTTATGTGTTGCCTTATAAACTATACCGAAGTATTGTGCCGTGCGGGTCAAAATTTTTTTGAAATCTGCATTATTATATTTTCCTCTAATTTTGTTCAAGTTAAAAAAAAACAAGTATTTTTGTGTCAAATGCGGTTTGTTCCCTTAGCAACCAAAATACATTGTCATACAACGCTTTCATGTCAGTTTAGAGGTCTTCTTCAAAATTTTCACTAGCATTTTCACCTATTTAAAATAAAAAAAACTGTTTTAAAAATGGATATCACTGAAGAAGAACTTCCAGAAGATGTCCTAGAAGCCGCCAACATGGCTAGTTTGCAATTGCTGCCTGCCAAATCGCGAGAAAAATACGAGAGACAGTACGAGTTGTTTTCCAAATGGTGCGAACAAAGGGGGATAAAAACGTTAAAGGAAGAGGTACTTTTAGCCTACTTTCTTAAGTTAAGCAAAGAATTTAAACCTAACACAATGTGGTCAAAATATTCAATGCTCAAAAATGTAATAAAAATAAAAAGAAACATCGATATTGGTGAATTTTATAAGCTCACTGCATTTCTGAAAAAGCAGAATATTGGGTTTAAACCAAAAAAAGCAAAAATATTTACGAAGGAAGAAATATTCAGTTTTATTAATTCGGCACCAGATGAAATTTACCTTTTAATTAAAGTTGCCACTATTTTTGGACTTGCCGGCGCATGCCGAAGGGAAGAGCTAGCAAATTTAACCATTGCCGATTTTGAAGATAAAGAAAACCTCATAATTGTCAAAATTAGGAATTCAAAAAATCATACAGCAAGAAACTTCATAATATCGGAAGAAATTCATAACGGAGCCTACCTGCAACTGTACAGAAAATACAAAAGCTTACGCCCGATAACGTTAAACAACCGTTTTTTCTTAGTCTACAAAAAAGGTAAATGCGTTTCACAATGTGTTGGAGTAAATAGTTTCGGAAAGATGCCTTCTGAAATAGCTGCCTTTTTGAAACTGCCAAATCCGGAACTCTATACAGGGCACAGTTTCAGAAGGTCATCAGCAACGTTACTGGCCAATTCTGGAGAAGGAATCACTGACATAAAACGTTTGGGGGGTTGGAAATCTACTGCGGTAGCTGAGGGATACATCGATGAGTCCACAACTTATAAAAAAGGGCTGAGCAACAAAATTTTAAGCTGCAGCCCTAAAAAATGTGAAGCAGTTCCAAGTACTTCAAAGAATGGATCCATTTCTTCCTTTTGCAACACGACAGTACTGATGAACCAGGAAATGACATCTACTACAACATTTTCACCTCTAGTTGCTAGATCTGCAATAAATGTAGAAAAAGCGACCAACTGCACATTCCATATTAATGTAATTAATAATAAAAAATAGGCAATTTAGGTATAAGTACTTATAAGTTGTTTTTTATGTCAATAAAAATTTAAAATTAAAAAAATATATAGTTATTTCACTCGTAGAAAAAATATTGTTCCTAACACGTGCGCAAAGTAGTTTTCGCGCATTTAAAGCTTATCCGAACTCCGCTTCGCGTCGTTCGTCTAACTGCTTTCGCGTGCGGGAAAACATAACTTCACTATTTTGTCATATTTTCCTAAAATTTAGCAGAAATATGCACAAGAAATGAAACACTTATTTCTTCTTCTTTTTTTAAGTCTATCCCCAAGGGATGAAGAGGAGGGGTTATATATATAACTATTGATAAATTAATTAATTTCAAATGTAAGAAAGGTGTTTCTAAAAGTACCTCTAAAAGTGCAGTTGTATAAGGAGAGATTACCAAGAGTTAGTTTACCTCCATAACCTGTAATTACCCGGTGAGGAACATGAATTAAGGCCGCAATATTCTACGCAGAGCATATGGAAACCATCCAACAAAGTTGTATCTTGGCCAAAGGTATATTTTGCTACCTAAGTTGGAGTATTGTCCGATTACATCAGTAGATGTTGAAAAAAGCTTCTCTTTGTATAAAAATATTTTTACTAATTATGTACTATTTAATTTTTAGTTGAAAATTAAAAAAAAAAATTGTTATAAATGCCGTTTATTCAATTTTAGGTAAAAAAATTGTTTATTTTATTTTTCTTTATTTTTTTTTTGCATTTTTTTAAAAATAAAAATATTTTTTATAACCCAATGTGTTGCTTTACCTCATTTTACTAAATAAATTAAAAAATATTGCATATAAATAATGCAAATAACTGCATATTCTAAAGGCCAACAATGTATATATGGGTGTATATTCCGAAATGTGTAAAATCAATATCCCTGAACAATAACTTTTTTAGTTTTTCATCATACAATTTCAATTTTTTTTATTATATACATGTCTATTAGGCCTATTTGAACCACTAATTATAAGTATTCTCCAATCCTTAAACAAAAAAAAAATAAAGATTAAAAGTCAAAAATATCATTAGAGTGCATGTCCCTACAATGGATTTAATACTATTATAAATACAAAAGTGTGTTAATGTGCATAATTTAATTGATGGGATGATCTTATTTCACCTACAATACTTCCAGGGACAACATGTTAAAGCAAAATAATTTTCACTCAAAGTAGCCTAAAAAAAAATTAAGCCAAACTTTGTCATCATTAGCGTGGTTGATCCAAAAAAAAACAAATCTGGCTTATAATAAGTGTGGGAAGTACGGGACACACTACCGTGACAAGAGTTGTTCAGTTCGTCAGTATCGAGCTGTCCTTGCAAGCGGCGAGTGTTGGTCAGATTTTTGGTGCGTATTTTTTAATAGCATCAGTAGAGTGGCACATATAATTTGGATACCTTTATATGATTTTGCATAAAAATATTCGTTATTTTATCAACAATAGTAACTACTCCTTGCATACCTAATATTGTTTAAAATAATACAAGCAATTTTTGTAGAATCAAAAATCCACCTGATTTCTCATTAGCGTGGATTTTTCCTTTGCATCATTAGAAAGGTTTTTTAATCCACTCTTATGATTGGGAGTCACGCTAATGATAATTTTTAATTAAATTAGGGATTTTGTTCTTAAAAATAAATTTCCAAATTTGTACATTTTTCTATTTTTAATATGTACCTAAAACATTTTAAAGTTTTGTTACATTTGATTTAAACAAATGAATAAATTTATCATTAGAGTGGATTTTAAAATTTTAATCATTAGCGTGTCCCTAAAAATTTTCAAAAAACTTTAAAAAAAAATTAGGCTCAAATAACTACTGCAAATTCATTCTCAACCTTAAAACATATACGACAATTTTTTTCACTTTTTTTTTAATGCATTTTTAGAAATTTTGTTTAACCTTGCTGACATTGTACCGGGTAGTCAAATAAGCGAGGACGTCGGCTTTATCTCGGAAACCATTAATCGTACAACTTTCGGAAAGATTTTTGTATGAGTAAAGTGGTCAAGAGAAATTGCTGGAAATTACTTTTAAGTTCCTCATTTCGCCGCAAGGGGGCACAATTCAAAATTGTTTTTTTTATTCTAAATTGCTCCAAAAATTCCCGTATTAAGGCATAACTCTGATTACATCATTGGAAAGCTTAGACGATTCGGCATCATTTTGGTTTAAGGCTCATTGGTGTACCGACCTTAATAAGAGTGGGAGAAGCTATTGAAAGTGTAAACATTAAAATCGCTGTAACTTCTAAACGACTTATCCGATTTTACTAAATTTAAGGTTGTTTGGAAGTACCTTCAATTGTCGTATCTAATGAAACACGATAGTTTCTAATCAAATTGCTAGAGGGCGCAATTTGTTTTAAAAATTATTGTTTTGTCAATAACTCTGAAACGAACAAAGATATCGAACTGCGGTCTCCACATCTTTGCTTGCAAATTTCATCTACTTTTCGATTATGATGTCATAGTTATACCGTATGATTTGAATTTTCGGGATAAAATCGAAAAAACTGTTATTTTTACAAATTGCGCCCTCTAGCAATTTTATTAAACACTATCGTGTACTGTTGGACACGGCAATTGAAGATGCTTATTTTCCCCTTCCAAACAAGCTTAAATTTAGTAAAATCGGATAAGTCGTTTGGAAGTTACAGCGATTTTAATGTTTACACTTTCAATAGCTTCTCCCACTCTTATCAAGGTCGGTACGCCAATGAGCCTTAAACCAAAATGATGCAGAATTGTCTAAGCTTTCCAATAATGTAATCAAAGTTATACCTTAATAAGGGAATTTTCGGAGAAATTTAGAATTTAAAAAAACAATTTTGAATTGTGCCCCCTTGCGGCGAAATGAGGAACTTAAAAGTAATTTCCAGCAATTTCTCTTGACCACTTTACTCATAAAAAAATCTTTCCGAAAGTTGTGCGATTAAAGGTTTCCGAGATAAATCCGACGTCCTCGCTTATTTGACCCTCCGGTACCTACATTTCAGTATAAACACCCATAATGTGCGCATATTTTGGCTGAATTTAAGTGCATATAATCCGCCATTTAATTATAAGTATCGTTTATTGTATCGCGGAAAAAAATGGATGGAAGATACTTATTATCAGTGATGTCGGTGTTCTAGGGTTACATAAAGGGTTGTGCACCGCCAGACTGGCCATGGGAAATCCCATGTAAATTTTGCTACCCTCAAATATTGGCTCTATCATTAATTTTACAGCAAAATTATATTAGACAATTTTGAAGGTCTTTGTATCACCGGTTCACACACCAAATTTTATTATTTTCTAATAAGCCAATTAAAAGTTATTTAGAAAAACTCTTCGTACAGTTCTTAAAAATTAAATATGGCTCTAATACACCTACTCACGTCTCAGATCTCAATAAAACTACCAGTAATAATTATGATAATGTCAAATGTTACTAGACGTTTTATTTTCATTTAGTTTTACCGTTTTTACCTTATTCAAGAAAAAAAAAAGATTAAATAGTACTACTACATGGAAAATAGATGTCGGAGAGTATTCAAATTGCGATGTTTCCTATAGAAAGACCCATTCCAACCCAAACAACATATTATTGTATACGTATGTGTTGTGCAATACCCTCTGGAAAAAAACCACACCACCTTATTAGTTAACGTACTCTTTATTTTGCTGTGTTAGTTTATAAAAATAAAAAAAGAAATTGTACGCGTAAAACCTCTAATAACCAAAAATTAATTTTCTGCTTTTGTTTTTAGTCTTTGGTTCAAAAATTAACATTCTTGGTATCGATTTAACGAGATGCGATTGATACCATTAAAAGTTTTTTCTTGAAACCACCGACTTTTTAATTAAATTTAGGTTTTAATGATGCCAATAATTGAAATTTATTTGACTTTCTTAAAGAATTCGACTGCCCATAAATCTTTTTCATTAAACTTTTGATTCGTACTTTAAAAACAATTAATATTTTTTTTCAATGGCGTATTATAATAGCTATAATATGGAGGGCTTTAGGTTAGGAGTCCGATCGCAATACATTGGTTTCGGGCAAAGTTTTGGATCGGTAAAGCAGCTTTAAAAATGGCCGTCAGGGCGCATGTGTTCCTTTAAATCTGTAAAATGCATGGGTTCTTATGGGATAATCAACTGTTTTATTGAATTTAGTTAACTAAAACCCTCTACAGGCTGAGATATGTATATATTATATCTAATAAAGCTTATTTTATTAATTATTGGATAAAAATACCGCTGACGTCTATCAAAACCTGTAAAAAGTCAAACTCTTGACGATCACTGCGCCGCGACCGGGAAACAGCAAACTAACTACTAAACAGGGACGTAAATTTAAAGAACAGCCATTTTCGATCGGACTCCTTTCTAAAGCCCTCCATAAGCTATAACATTACCGTGCAGTATCAGTATTATTTAGTCTCTAATCCAAAAGCGGCAATTCTGACGATTAGCATGACCATGAAGTTTAAAGGTGCACCCATCACAAAACAAAACATGTTCTTATTGAATCACATTGTTATCTAGCATTGCCATCATTTGTTCACTAAAAAAAACGTTATCCTATCAAAATCGTCTTCCATGAGCTCATGAGTAGATATAGGGATACCAACATTTTATTTTCTTGTAATGTTCAAATAAATAATCGATAAATGGCTAACATCGAACATTGGGGCTGTTCATCGACTATATAGAAGCATGTGGGCTGTCCTCAAACTCAAGCATAATATCTAATTTGGTATCATCACTTATTGTATTGGCAGCTACTTTTTTATCTGCTTTACATGTCCAAGCTGGCGAAACTGCTTTTCTGTTTTAATAATTTTTCCTTCAGTTATAGGCGGCAAATTTGGAAATTATTCATGAAATAATCGAGCAACTTCCATTTGTGTCCGTGTTTTATCTCCATAACTAATCATCTGTAGAGTAGTTATTTTATGCATTTCTGTTAAATAAACCATTTTTCTGATATGCAGTTAACCAAATCCAAACGACTAAGTATAACACTGACAACTACTGTCATGCAGACAGACAACAATTTGCTAAGATCAGGAGTGTTAGATAAAAGTAAACAAAACTATTTATACCTTTTTTTTATTGATATCCTATTTCACTTATTTAAAGTACGCCTCAGCGTGTTTAAATCCCACTTTCAAAAACGCGAGTGTTTTAAAGTTACCATGGCAACATCAACAATCCGTGAAACGTGAAGTCCAAATATGTCAACTTTTTAATTATTGATTTGACAGAATTACCTTTTAACGTCAAATAAAATATTTTTTTAAGCAATACACAACCAATGTCAACGGTGACAACAATGAATCTTATGTGACAGATTGGAAGTTATTTTTTGTTATCCTTATTTTCATGACAACGACAGGTATATCACATCACGAATTCGACCATTTCACTTACTTACTAAGTTATTATTTCCATTTTTTGTTATATAAATACCAATAAGTGTATCAATAAAAAAAAATTATGTAAAATATTCGTGGATAACAGGTCTTTAAAACACTTGCTCTATTTCAAGCACTCCGGCTGCTCCGTCGTGCTTGCAAAATCGCGCGTGTTTTAAAGACCTTAATATCCACTTATACTTTAATATACTATTTTTTATTTCATATCAGTAAAAAGAAACGCTACAATGCAATAATATCTGAAAACACTTAATATTTCCGAAACAGTTGAAAATAGGTATATAGGATATTACATGAAATATGTCTAACATTTTCTGAATAATCCAAAAATTGTATTGAAAATAAGAAAGTTGATATTGGCCACTGTTACCTGACACACCCTGTATAAAAAGTGTTTAATAAAAAAAAGGGGTAACTAGAAATACTAACGGACGTATCCGAGCGTTTTTTCAAACACACCTCCATGTATTTATTATCGAATTTAATCCAAGCATTTTTTTTGTATTCAAACGGAAAATTGTGTTTCTGAGGCTAGCAGTTCCCGAGAAATTTGCTTTTATTAAATGGATAAGCTTGTTTTTAAAAACTCTCCTTTGATTATCACACCCATTAATTAATCGATAATTAATTTTTCTTAAGTTAACGCCCCCACAGAGTTAACTCGGGCATTAGTTAAAGCTTAGTCCCCTTATTGCATGTTCATTATTTTTAAAAGCCTCAGCCGGGTTCTCGTCGAAGCACCGAGTTGTCCGATTCAATGGAATTTTCACATTATTTATCTCTATCGATTTTACTGCCAGAGTGGTTTGCAGACGCTGAAAGCGTATGCGATCGCAAATGTATACCTTTGCCGTTCTGTCGGATGTATTTGTCCTCAGATTTTACGCGTGAAGTCGGCACTATTAACTATATTCAACAATGAACTTGGAAAAAAATGTTAAGGAGTTTGATGCAAAATTTTCCATATAGGTTGGTGCCATATAAGTATACAGTACGGAGGCGTAGAAGGGCCACATAAATTTTATTTTTATTTAACTAAATTCCAACTTTAAACTCGGAATATTACTAAATTCCGACTTTAAACTCTGAATTTAGCTAATTTCCGACTTTTAACTCGGAATTTAACTAAATTCCTAGTTTAAACTCGGAATATTACTAAATTCCGACTTTAAACTCGGAATTTAACTAATTTCCGACTTTTAACTCGGAATTTAACTAAATTCCTAGTTTAAACGCGGAATATTACTAAATTCTGACTTTAAACTCGGAATTTAAGAACATTGTATTTTTCGTGAGTTTCGGCATCGGAAATAGGAGTGCATGTATTGTGAAAAATTTCATTGCTATAATATACCTAATAGCGTACCTATATATACGATAAAGTGTAAAATAAATAACGATGTAACTTTATTTGTTTACATATTTTCGCTTGTTTATAGATGCCTCATGCCAGCAGAGGCACCACTAGCCTGACATTTTTTTGGGGGCTTAACTTAAACCCTACTTCCTTTCTTTCTTTCTTTCTTTCTTTCTTTCTTTTTTTCTTTCTTTCTTTCTTTCTTTCTTTCTTTCTTTCTTTCTTTCTTTCTTTCACAAAAAATGTATCGCACACAAAAAATTTTGGTGCTACACCTTTTTAATGGTGTTAAAACCTAGAAAGTTTACGCTTTAATTTTTTGCCCCAAAAACGTGAAATAAAGATATGGCGTTTTCAGTTAAAGTAGAGTTAGTCAATTAGTAAGTGCCCTACGGTATTTGTTGAGTTTTTAGAAATAATCTGAGAAAAAAAATAAAAAACACATATCACAATATAAACAATATAATTCACAATAATATTCCGAGTTTAAAGTAGGAATTTAGTTAAATTCCGAGTTTAAAGTAGGAATTTAGTTAAATTCCGAGTTTAAAGTCGGAATTTAGTAATATTCCGAGTTTAAAGTAGGAATTTAGTAATATTCCGAGTTTAAAGTAGGAACTTAGTAATATTCCGAGTTTAAAGTCGGAATTTAGTTAAATTCCGAGTTTAAAGTGGGAATTTAGTAATATTCCGAGTTTAAAGTCGGAATTTAGTAATATTCCAAGTTTAAAGTCGGAATTTAGTAATATTCCGAGTTTAAAGTCGGAATTTAGTTAAATTTCTAGTTTAAAGTCGGAATTTAGTAATATTCCGAGTTTAAAGTCGGAATTTAGTTAAATTCCGAGTTTAAAGTCGGAATATTAAAAAAATTAATTTATGTGGCACTTTTACGCGTTTAAATTTTAATTTAATAATAATTTATAAAAAATATGCATTTTATTATAAAATCGACAAAATATTCAAAAAATGCATATATTATGCATTTTGCATATACTCCGCCCTTTAATAATGATGAATATATATTTATAAACAAAGCTAGGAGATCAATGACATTTTTATTGAAAGAGAAAGAAAGGACCAAAGAAATTTATGTTTAAAAATAATATTAATAATACTTTTAAGCACTTTGTTTATTGGACTAGTATACAAACCGACATTTTCAAATATTTTCCTGCAATTTTTTTCATTTTAGGATTTATGAGCTTAAATATATATTAAGTAATTTTTAAACACCCTATATAATGTATACTAGTAACTTCCCATTATGCATTTTTAATTGTTTTGTGGTGCTAATCAATGTTTTAGGTAGTAGAAACTCTGTCGATTCTGTCATACATAAGATATCATGAAAAGCAATCACGACTAAGAAAATGGTAATATCTAAAAATGTTGCCACTCTGACCTGTTCTCCCCTATGTGCGAGCTCATTTCAATCAATTATTATTTTGTAGTTATTAAAACATTTTAATTAAAATTGTAAAAATTTACCATTTTATGCAGATGTCATTAAATTAAAATATTGGTTATAAATATTAAAACGTTGTCAGAAAAGTGACCAATAAATATCACAGTTTGGCCATGCTCATGTTACAAATAAAATGTTTAAATTTATAACGTTAAAATTTATTAATAATGCAAAAATGTATTTTGTAAAAATTTTTATTATTTACAGTGTTCAAATGCGAAAATTATTTATTATTTGTACAAACCAAAAAGTAAAATTGAATAATAATATAAATACACACAACATTGACTGCCATATTGTGGTAGAGGTTACAAAAATGTTTATGGGAAAAAAATTTTAATTAAAAATTGAAAAAATACAATAATTATTATTAAAGTCATAGAAAAATTATAACAAACTGCTTGTAGGCGATACCACAGAGAAACAATACCAAGAGAAATCAACCAATGAACACATTTTACCTCTTATAATTATGTACGACGTACAAATCTGTAACGAGTTACGGCGAGCGTTGCCGGTAGAGGCACCTTTTTCTTAAAACAAAGCGTTTCCACAGTCGACAACCACATGATTGTGACATTAACCGCTTATACTAGTTTATTCCTAGAAGTTCCAGTTTAATTAATAGTGGGCCGTGGCAAGCTCGCGGGTCAGCTTTCAGATACTAAATTTTCTTGGTATTTATTATTTAGGTGGAACGGTGAGCGAAATAAATCAGTTTAGGTTAATTAACTCTCCCATTTCCAATAACAAATATTTAATTTATCATCATTTGCTATTATAAATTTCATATTATTAGTTTATTCATTTTAAGTACGTTTCAAGAGGTTGCCAAACCTTGCGCTCACTGAGAACTAATCCAGTTGTTTGTATTTAAGAAGACATGGCATTTTGGCAGCTCTGCACTACGCCGCGAACGTAAATTATAATACAGCAACGCAGCATTGAACGCGAAACTTGCGTAGGCGCACCGCTTGCCGCTTGATTGGCTCGTAACTACAATATTTGGGCCGCAAAACTCTTACCTATATCGTCGCCGTGGAGGTCAAGGGGGTCAGTCCACAAATGCATAAATTCGAGAAAATAGCGCGCAAAGATTTTGTGTCACAAAGAAAGTAACATTTTAGGTTATAACTTTTTTGATTTTTAAGATAGAGTATTGAACCTTTGAACATATAATACGTTCTGATGTTATCTTTTTATTTTTTAAATTAATAACTCCAAAATATATTTACTTAAGAAGTTATGTGTGTTACACCTCTTGACCACTAAATAATGAAATGTGCCGTTTGAACTTGTATGGTAGTCAATAGAGTCACGCCTAAACTTATTGACCATTGAGAATCTGCGGACAAAATAATACCATTTTGTGGCGAAACTCTCGGTAGGACAATAATGGTGGTACCTTAAAAACTATGATTTAATTTTTATTCTGAACATTCCGTTTTAAAAATTACTTGTCAGTAAATGATAATTTCTGATTATTTCCTTAAATTTTCATTCGTGGAATTGGCTTTCATCCAAAGTAAAACAAACAGTTGGAGTTAGAAAAAACTTTAGTTAGTCAAGTTACAAGTCACAACTAGTCTAGTAACAACAATACACACAATACCACATTTTAGTTATCTCCGTCACTCTCTGAGCTGCTGTTTTCTTGGAAATCATTGTTTTCAGGATCCAACTTTTTATAGAAGTCGTAATAAGTCGACGGAATACTACCTTTTTCGCATAGATCTGATAGGTTTTATTGGTCATAACTTTATTTTTTGTAATCGAAGAAGTCTGAATATTCCATTTCCACAACCTTGTGGTAGGGTGTACTTGTTTTTACCGTACGAGCGACCATATACCATCCTTCTGAAGTGTACACGTCCACTTGCTTTCCTCGGGCCTCTATTGAGGAGTGCACAGAATCGCACTCCATCTCTGAGTGCCCCGATTACATAAACTTTTGATTTATAATATCGATGGGTAGTTGTTCTATGGCGCGTAAGAACATTGTAGATATAACTGAGTTGCGATTTTGACCTGATGCTGTGCCCGAATACAACGTGACTTCTTTCTTGGGACCTAATGAAACCAAGAGGTTCCACAGGAACGTGGCGATCTCCGAAGCTCCCTTTGTACCTGCACCTTCGTGCCACATGAATAGTTAGTCGCTTGTGCAGTAGCCAGGTCATACACTGTGAAGTTGTAAGTTTTCAGCTTTTTTTTAAATACAACTGTCCTACTTGCAAACATGGAGTCAACAATATTTTTTTAAGATCAATTGTGAAACAACTAAAGGTTGGATTACAGTTAGCTTGGGCCTTATCGATTTTTTTGTGTTCCCTTGCTTCTTCTTTTCGGGGCCAAGTGCAGCTTGTATTCCTCTTAGTCCCTTGCCTTTTTTTCTTGTTCTGATACTAGTACAAAAGTCACACTGGTCCTTTTGAGGTTTATGAAATCCGTAGTTGAAATCTGAGACGAAAATCAATTTGTAGAGACTGAACTTTACTAGCTCGACATTACGCTCCTTGCAATACTCTACGTAGTCCAGGTAGATACGCGTCTCACTCAAACCAGATGGCAAGTATTTCCTCTTACTACTGCTGCGACAGTAGTGGGAAGCAACTACGGGCAACGACTTGATGTGGTCTCTGATTATGTTCTTTATTTCCTCAGATATCTTGTTAGGAGGGACTTTGAGACCTCGATGATCTATATCAGTGACACCTGAAGAATTCAGCTTTTTTAACGAATTTTCAATTTTTTTGCCAGAGATGTCATACGTCGCCAAAAAGAATTGTTTACACACTTAGGCCGGATTTCACCAAACTCTTTAAACTAGGTTTGTTTAAATTAAACTTAGATTTAGTGTTTGAGTGGTAAAATTGGTTTTCTCCAGCAATTATAAACTGAGTTTAGTTCTAAACGGCGTTTCCGCTTGAAACCGGCTGATTTTGGCCAGTTTACGAAAGTTAAACGACGTTTTAGGTTAGTGTTGATAAGTTCTGTAAAATTTGAGGTTAGTAAATATGAGAAGAGCGTATTTATTAGCTTTCGAGGACAGCGATAGTGAAGATGAGTACCCCGTTCGTCGACCTCGCTGGGTGAGAGACAGAGAAGATCATTTTCATACTTTAGACGATAAAAACTTTGTTACCAGGTTTCGGCTGACTAAACGAACAGTATAGGTACTTGCTGTTTTGGAGGCGATTGAAAGAATTTCCCACCGATAAGTAAGTTAAAGCATTTTCGCATTGTCACATGCACTTTCTACATGTAGGACCATCAGTGTTTTATCTGCAGTTAATGATTGTTTTTTCGAATCTGAGCTAGACATTATTTTAATAGGTTTGTTTAAAAACAAAATTTTGGGCACTATTATATCAAATTTATAATTTCAACCAGAAGCACCACACCAGAAGCAAAAACAATTTTTGATATTTTTGAATTGTTAGGTTAAGTTGTTTAGTTAATACTTTGTCTTCTGTACAAAAGTGCTGGCATCTCACAAAATACAAAATTGTACATCTTTTTACAATGTTGCCGGCTTTGGTTCATCCTTAAATTAAGTTTCGATAAACTCCGTTTTGCTTTTTGCTTGTTTGTGTTGGTGAAACCCGATCGAGTTTTATCAACATTTAAATCTGAGTTTACCGAGAACCGAGTTTATGAGAACGTCGTTTGCGAGTCTTTTGGTGAAATCCGGCCTTAGACTCTCTGCTTATGGCTTATTACAGTGTATTGCAAGGTGTCTCCCCCCTCTGAATCCAGACTCACATAGTCGCCTAGCATTTGCTCCCTCTGTGGTGTCTCGATTTTGGATCTGCACTTATAATGGCACTTACAGTTCCCTTTTCTAACAGTCCTTGCTCGAATGGGTTTACAAAATTACACAGACAGTATGATGACAGGCATGAATAACACGATCTCCCAAACTCAGTTTTTGTCTGGCATCTGTCTCTCTTGCAGAGTTGAGTTAGAGCAAGACAGTAATATAAATCGGTGATGAATGCGAGTCGGTGCGAGCGCTTTTAGCGCTAGTCCACAAAATATGTGTGAAATGTCGTGGAAGTTCCAGTGGTCAACAGCGCATAAGCCGCTTAGATCTGTTGACTAATAACAAATCGGAAGAAATTATTTAAATGCCAAAAGACCTTTGCGGCTAGTCGCCATTGTCTGTTTTAATGTATGTCTGCTAGATCTGCTGGCAAAATACAATATAAAATACATTAGAGAATTTTGTGGCCCAAATTTGTTGACCACGGCATTTTTAATGCTTTTAAAAATGCTTTTGTGCGCTTAACTCTATTTCGTCAAATTTGTGGACTGGCCCCCTTGACCTCCATGGCGACGATATGTCGTAAGGGTTATTCCTAGCGTTTTTCATTAGTAAGTTTAGTGCATGTGCAAGCATGCAACGTGACAGTTGTCGTTATTCTTAAATTTATTTAAAAAATTCTACTCGTTTTTGGGCTAATTGGGTTATTAAAAAACGCCTGTTTGATACAGGACATATATTTACGACATTTAAATTTAAATTTTTTTAAACAGTCCGCTAATGAACCAGTGGATATTTCAACACCATCCATGATTTTAAGATTTAGTTGTATTGAGCAAATGGAAACGTGTTTAGTTGCTCTATACATCCCATAAGTACGCTCTCTTAAGGTATGTTCATGAATTCGTGAAGTTGTCGACTGCTGGATGACAAAATAGCTACATTATTGCGATTCTTAAAATCTACATCCTTCTCTATTCCCTTTGCCTAAATTCGTTGGATTGTTGAACACAAAATTCCCAAAGCATCAGAAACTCTCTGAAACAGATAGGTATTTAGTTTTATATTTAATAAGATTTTTGTCAAATTGAAGATCTTGATATGGAGCTTTGTATGGACAAGGAGCGGTGAAGCAAGCCTTAACATCCAGCGTGCATGATGGAAGGCTCCAGGAGCACGAATAGTAAATTCTACATTGTCCTTTCCTAATTTAGGTAAAAATTAAAAATCACCTGTGGTACTTAAATTCTGAGATTTGCGCAGTATCGTTCTTTGATAACGAAATCCCTGTTGAATATAAAAGAAATGTGATAAAGGCTCTAGAAGAAGAAGACTCGCTAGAAGGAGGTAAAAAACGAGTTTAATTAGGTAATATACACAAAAGAGAACATAAAGAACTTTGGGAATTTATATCTAAAAATACTCTTAGATTTTTTAAAAGGTTAGGGTTATCCACAAATTTTTTAAAAGAGAATCCAGAAAACTGGGAAAGTAAAGTTCATAAATAATTTTAATGTAGTGAAAAAACTTAAAGTAGGGAATGATACAGCAGAAAGGGGTATTAAACTCATAGACGAATGTAAAAAAATATTAACAAGAGATGAAGAACAACGTCAATGTATACTGCAAGTTGTAAGCAAATATAGAAAAAAATTTAAAGATGTCAGTAAGACGACACTTGCGGAAACTTTTTAAAAGTGATGTTAAAATAAACTAAAACAAACTATTTGTGTAAATACATTATACGGTTAGTTCTTAGGTACTATTTAATAATATAATATATTTATAATACTATAATAGGTACTCTGTTTCTATGTAGTCAGGTCAGTGGTAGTTATGATAATAAAAGTTTAAAAATCTTTGTATTTTATTCCATCGGCGGCACCATTTTGGATTAATTAGATAACTGGAAATTTCGCACACGCCATTTTCTTGACATTTACAACATTTTAAAAGGGTGAGACCGCAGAGAAAAAAAAAGTCTCAAAATGTGGGCCACCCTATTGTTTACGTTACTTAAATGCTGGAGTAGGGCTAAACTAGGGCTCGGAATTTTTAAAGTATAAGTATTCGAATAGTCGTTTGGTATGTTATTTGAATAGTCGAATAATTCGAATATTTGAATAATTCGAATAGCTGAATAGATACTTGAATAGTCGAATAGTCAAATAGTCAAATATTCAAATTTCGAATAGTCGAATATTTGGATAGTCGAATATTTAGATAGTCGTCTATTTAAATATCGAAATACAGTCGTTTAATCACGGTAGAAGTGGTTTAACTGCTTAAACATAATAAAGGAACATTTTTAAGTATTAGTAATTTTTAATAATAATATCTAAATTATCGAATAATAATAATGTGCATTTTGTCGAATAAAGTAAGATGACAAATAAATAATTCTGTTTAATTATTTCAAGATATGAGAACTTGAGAACTCTGTAATAAATAAAAAACTCTAAAACAAAATAATTATTTATTATATAGAAGCGATAAAACTTGGATTTTTCTGCTTTTGTTTGCTTTCGTCATTCTTCAGCTGACAACCTATGTAAAATCATGAAATAAATTTCTTTTTAATTTAATTTTACTTTATTCCCAACCAACTTTACATCGTTCCAGATGTTCTATTTGATAGCAATATCGAATAAAACCTATAAAATTATTCGATATTTCTAATTTAAAACTCTTTGTAAAATGATGAAATTAAAATCAGTGTTTATCTAATAATAGTAACTATGTTTATTTAATTTAATAGGACTATATAAATTTATTTTTGTTTTTCTTTTTTACGTTAAAATTTACAGTTTTACAGAAAACACGAATAGTCGAACATATTAATATCCGAACAAAGTCAAATAGTTAAATATTCGAATAGTCGAATATTCAACTAGTCGAATAGATACTTGAATAGCCGAATATTCGAATAGTCAAATATTCTGATTTCGAATAGTCGAATATTTAAATAGTCGAATATTTAAATAGTCGAATATTCGAATAGTCAAATATTCGATTTTCGAATAGTTAGTCGAATATTTGAATAGTCGAATTTTTTTACTAACAAAAAATTCGAATTTAGAATAGTCGAATATTCGAATTATTCGAATACAATTTCGAGCCCTAGTTTAAACCCGGCGGTACACCACCGTTAAAAAGAATACTTTAAAAGTCAATTAGTAAAAACTTTTGTGCGTGTAAATCGATAAGAAGTTCTTACAAGTAATCGTACATTCACTTGTTTATTATTTTCCAATGTATTACGTAGGAAACACGTATAGATATTTCCCAACCATTCTCGCAATCAAGTACGTTCGGAAAGAAAACTGAAGGTCGCAAATTATTAATAAGGCATCCTTTTAGATTTCCCCGAGGGCTCATGTGAGCCGGTCAAATAGTAAACTATGTGCACGGGATATCCAGTTAGGAATGTTATTTTCGCCCCAGGGAATATCCGGCTATTTTAAAGGGGTTATTTAAAGGTTCTGTTTATTATACTTACGTTTAGTGCACGGGAGTCGTATACAATTGGTTGAAACACGGCCTAAGTTGATCAATACATTCACCAGTATCAGACTGGCTCGAAGCAACTACGCGAATTTTGGGTTAAATAAGATTTTTTGCCGGGCAATTTGTTTTGTAGTGTGTAAATGCGACATCTATCTCGCTAAAAGGTTTTAATATCTACTCATTACTTAATTTCATTACTAATACCGTGCGAGCAAAAATCATTTGCATCAAAGAGGGCTTGGATTGAAAAACGTAGGGCTTTGTTTAGATCACAATGATATGGGGACGATATACGTATCTAACCAAATCTAGGTTAAAATATTGTCAAATTCATATTATGAGATATGCCAAACTAATGAGTAATAAAATAAGTAGACAAATACAAAATTATTTTTCTTGTTTACAAAATTAACAAAGTAAGAATATACTGAAAGAAAAAGAAAAATAATTACATAAATTGCTGAAATTGCTCCAAGCATAAATACACACGTCTCTTCATATTTCACAAACGTTTGCAACAAGTTCTTCTGTTCTTACAGATGGTCTTCCTGCTTCTTTTTTGTGTTGTATATAACCTGTTTCCCTAAACACAGCCACGGTTCTTTTCAGGCAATGATAAAAATCCCCAGCAATAAAAGCAACGTTAGGAAAATGTTCGTGAAAATCGTCCATGCACAAACCCGGATTGTATTGCCCTTCACAATTTACTCTAACCCGGTTTCGAAAATACGCTTTAACCATGAATGTTTTGTGCTGTTCCGTAAAGCCCATTGCGTGAATTGTTCAAGAAATTGGAAAAATTAGCGATGAATCAAATTATTTGTAACGACTGTCAAAGATGACGGAATAACTGATTGATTGTTAATTCAGGTAGTTACTGACACCCAACAGGTATTAAGCTCTACGGCTAAGCATTACGTCTTTAGATGCAAGGCTCTCTTTGATGCAAATAATTTTTGCTCGCAAGGTATTATATTATTACTAAACATTATTTTCTATGCAAATATTTTTTGCTCGCACGGTATTAACAAGATCGAAATCGAGATCTTATTCAGGGTTTCCCGAAAAAGGAGGTCAACCCGTTAATCCATGCAAAAATATAATGACTTTTATAATGCCAGTTTTCATTTTTGACTCTCATGTTCGATATATAGTGGGGTCCAAATTTTAAATCAAAAACTGTGGCTTACAGATAAAAACCTGTATAGTACTAAACCAGTCAAATAAAATTATTTTATTGCCCTACTAAGAACTTACTATTGCTAATCTTCTTCCCATAATAGTTATTTTCTCAGGAAATTTGACTGGTTATTCATTTTTTAATTTCAAACTTGAACACCCTGTATATCAAACATAATTTTTGCTTAAGAAATATATAATTAACGGATGTAGCACGTTTTTCCGGACACCCTTTATAAGGCCACTCAGCGTAAATCACCCAATATATTTACATGCAAAATAAAAATGGATTTCTATTTTATATAAATCTCCAAAATGTTGTTTGATAATTTTTGTTTTGAAGCTGCACTGTTTGTGGTCAACTTTTAACTCGTTTCGCCTTTTAAATCCCGATTGGCTAACAATACAATTTGACAAATCGATTTTATTTCCGCACTGCTCGTTTTATGTTTAGGATTTTTGTTGATTATTTTCCTTTTTATAAATACTAGTAAACTTTGACATTTGGAAACGAATCACTAATTTGAAAATCGGAAAATACAGCTGACAAATCACTAAACAGGATAAGATCATAAGAATAAATTTTGTACAATGGAAAATAAATGCTTTTCCTACTACCTTACTAGAAAACTTAATTTTCAACCCCTGAGCTAGGGAGGAAAATGCCTCTTTTCCTCCCTCTCATTTTTTAAACATTTTTACATTAGCAAGAGTTTTTTTACCTCGTCCAGCCCTATTTGATTTTGTAGGAAAAATATTTATGAAAGTCTTCACATTATCACCATATTAATTTTTTTAAATTAAACAACAGTAAGTATCTATAACAGATGAAAAAAATTAACGGCTTAAATTAATTGTACAATTCGTCAAATTATTAAAAGTTTTCCTTCCGGAAAAGCCACTTTCCGCTGAAATATTCACTACTCCTTCTTGGTGGTTACTTATTGACGTGGTATGGCTGCTTGTAAGGTTGCTTTCCAATGAAAGAGTAGCTAACGGCACATAGATATCAACGTGATCCTTGGAAGAACTTGGCGTTAGAGACAATTGTCGACCAGTAATGATTTAGCTTGCCACTTCCTTTTTTCTTGTTAATGATTCTGCGACATATCCCTCCGCAATCTTCCCAGACTCCCAACCTCCATGCTGCTTAAGTGTCAACAAATCACCACCTGCCTTGACGAGCAGCGTCGCCGAAGTTCTTCGGAAACAATGGCCTGTATAACTTTGAGGGTTTTTTAATTTTAAAAATGTGGCCATTTTAAATGGAATTTTGGCCATTGTATTTTTTCCAATCACATTCACAGATGATTTCCCTTTACAGTAATTGTTAAAAATCTGAAGTGCGGTGTTCTGGGCTGTTTAGAATTCTTGTACTTTCTGTATAAATCCAAGGCGGACAATCCGTTTATTATATCATCGGAGACAATAAATGTGCGTTTTTTCTTAGTTTTTGTAACTGGAAGGATTACTATTACCATATCGCCACGATCGTCAAGGTCTTTAAGGTCCATTTTAACTAGTTCTTCGCATCTACAAGCCCCGCAAATGCCAAATAGTAAAGCGATCTGAAAAAAACAAACAAACAGAATCTATCAAAAAATGCATATTTTTGAATTTAACAAGCTTACCTTCATATGCAAATAATCTATATCTAGGGCCTCCACTAAAAATCTTGAGATTTCATCTCTTTCTAAAGTTAGAGATTTCTTGGACACATAACCGGTAGATTGCCGTTTAAGGCTACTAATTTTGGAAACTTGATGTCTATATTTTCCCTAACGTTTAGTACAGACCGCAACATACTATATTTGCTCCATAATGTTGATGGTTTTAATTTTTTTGCTCGCTGCGAAAAATACACCAAGGTGGCATCTTCGGAAACTTTTTTTACTCCGCGCTCTTCCAACCCTACTTTGAACAAACTGTATTCCTTTTCATATCGTTCTCTTGATTTTTCAGGAAGGAGATTAAGTGTCGCTATTCGTGCCTCTTCAGCGAGATCTTGCGGCAGGTCATCTTCGCTAGAACTTACTTTCAAAACGTAGAAACTTCTAATTAAGTAATGACAAACCGTCGCCTCAGAGCAACAGTAGGACATGTAAAAGAAATTGGTTATGAGAAAAATGCAAATAAAAATTTGGCGGAAATTCAATGTTTTATACCTTTGTTCTTTTTTTATGAATTTAAATGAAATTTTGGTTAGTTACATAGGATTTTGAGCTTCGTATAAAAGTACCAACCGACAAAAAAAATAGTAAATAGGTATTAGAAAAAAATTACTTGACCTACTGTTGCACTAAAAAATAATTAATTTTTCAAAGATATCTTTATAATTTTGTTAGATATCCTATTGTAACACCAAACACGTTTGCAGTTTTGTTGTAATTATTTACCGTGTCAATACAAAAATGAAACGAATTTAAATATTAAAAGTTTTTAATAGAAAAGAATGCAAATAATATTATGGAAAAAAAGATAAACTAATCAGAAACTGGGAACAATAATAGTAAAAATAATCATAATTAATCAGAATCATCATTAGGGGTACTAGCGAATGCTGACAGTGATTTTAAAAAAATATGGTGCTTCTTTGGGATTAAGTTATCGTTGCACAAACTAAGTAAGTCCTTTTTTTTTTAATAAAAATTGGTGGTGCTGTGTCATAAGCGGGGATTAAAACCATTAGGTTTGTTGCTCGCTGAGTTCTAGTTTTTTTTCTAATGTCAATAGTATTCAATTCTTCGTTTGTAAGAAGTTTTGAAAAAAAAAATTACTGGGTTCATTTTTCTTTACTTTTATTGTTTTAATATTATTAAATAGAACTTTTTCGCATTTTCCAAATTCATTTATTTTTTTCAAAACAGTATCAATAGAACAGTAAGAAATATTTAAGGTATTTTTAAAGAAGAACTTACACACCCTAACTCTTTGATTATTGACATTAAAAAAGTATGTGCATGTAAATGTTTTCTTTTTGTAAATATTGCTTTTCAGGTTTGTTTGACATTTTTTCAATATGCCGAGATAAAAACTCCCTTTGAAGAGACTTATTAGCTAGCTGGTAATAGGCACTAAATAATTCTTGCCTACTAATTTCGCTAACCTTCTCAGAGCATTTAAATAAAAATACAGATTTAGGTTTGTGCGGCTTTCTAAGTATGGAAATATATTTATTTCTGGAATTAATTTTTGTTTTTTTAACGCCCTTTTCCATGTGCCCATATTTTTAAATCGTTGTCTACTTTTTTGGCGCTTATTGTTTTCTTATATATCCTCCACAAGTATTTCGTCAACATTTTTACGTTAAGACATGTTTTTTAACTCAACATTAATCTTAATGATAAGTAGGATATGTTCATATCTTAGTGTTGCATTATTATTTTTTGTTATCAAACGGAAAAACAAAAATGAAACAGTAAGATATCTGTATTATCCTGGTGTTGCATCAAATAAATATAATCAAGGTGCATTGGGCTACACAAGGATAAGTAAGATTCTAAAAACAATAATTTATTTTGAACATATCTTACTGTTTCACTGAACAAAAGGGTTTATTCCGCATACTTTGACATGGATATCTAAATACTCAATTTGTTTTATATAACCTACTGTTGCTCTGAGGCGACGAAACAATCTGACAGCTTACTATTATGTTTGTATTACTAAAAATATCATAGCAACAAAGCGTAGTAAACATAACGACGGCGACTCAACAACTACTTGATATTTTGTCATATAGCCCCATACCGGGTTAGTAAAAAGAGCCGAAACACGTAAAATGTCTCAAACCGCTAAAAGTTTAATAGTTCAATTTCGCATGCAAAAAACTTTAAGATACCCATTTTTGTAAGCACAACTTTAATAACTTTAAAGATATTTAAGCGTTCCAGTAATTTTTACTAACCCAGTATTATAGTCTGACAACTTTCTAGTAACCTAGTAGAAAAAACTATATACATACTTCAGGGGGAAAATGTGTTTCCTCCCTTGGATAATTAATGCCCTCCGCTTCGCGTCGGGCATCAAACTATCCGCAGGAGGAAAAGCACTATTTTCCTCCCTTGGTATGTAAATAGCTATTTTAATGTCGCTTGTCTATGATAAGCAAAAAAAATTCACAATAATTTACTTTTCGGAATTGATGGCTTCCCGCTACTGTACAGTTTTATATTAGCGCAGTGGCGGCCCGTGAGGTAAAGACACAGGGCCATGCATCCTACCACCTACATAATAATATTAGGATTCATTGATGCCAACAAAATTTTAGTTTCCGTTCAAGCCGGTTTTTAAAAAGCGTACTCGACAGACACAGCCATTCAATATGTGATTGAGACATGGAAGAAAACCATTGATCAAGGTTAAAGTGTTATAGCTGCATTTTTGGATTTTAAGCGGGCATTCGAAACAATTGACAGGGCTAGATTATTGAGTAAATTTATTTTATTTAAGTAACAGGTTACAAAAACAGAGATCAAATAAAAAAATACATCAAAAACATATTCAAATAAAACAATAAATAATATAGGAGTTCCTCAAGGAAGTATACTAGATCCAATATTATTTATTTTATACATCAACTATATGCCTTTAGTTTTAAAAATGTGTCAGTTACAAAAAATGTTTCCTGATGACACCTTAATTTACAATAATGTTTTAAATATTTTTGGTGGTCTAAATACTCTAAATTCTGAGATAAATATATTATTAAATTGGCTAAAAGCTCGGCTAAAAGTTAATAAATTAAAATTAAATATTTCAAAAACTAAATGTATGGTTATGGGTAATAATTTAAATTGTCAAAATATAAATGTTGTAATTGATGGCGAAAAATTGAAATTAGTAAACAGTTTTAAATATTTATTGAGAATCATTGATTCAAAATTAAAATTTTTTAAATATTTTGAAAGTATCATATCAAAGATTGCCGGAAAAGTAGGTTTATTTAAAAGAATCAGTTCTAATTTGGGTTTGTTTTCTAAAAAAACTGTATTTAATACTATTATATTACCACATTTTCTTTTGTGTTCTTCCATTTTATATTGTGCTAGTGAGGAAATATTTGATAAATTACAAATTTTACAAAATAAGGCAATGCGGATTATTTTACATTGTGAAAAATATAGGTACAAAAATTAATTTTATGTTGAAAAATGTAGATTGGTTGAATATCACAAATTTAATTTTTTATTTAGTATCTATGTATTATAATACATTAAATTAAAAATAATTTAATGCCTGATTGTTTAAGAAAATTTTGTTCTTTTAATTATGACCATCATAATTATAAAACAAGAACTAATTAACATTTTTATGTGGATAGAGTATCTAAAACATTAGCTTATAGATCTATTTTTTTATAAAGGTTTGATAGAATATAATAATTTGGAAAATTCTCTTATCTATCTCAAAAATCATTAAAACTGTTTAAAAAAACTTTAAAATTACATTTAATTAAAAAACAATATGATACGTAATATTTGATACAATTTTCAAAATGTTTAACTTTTCTGTCTGTTTTTGTTAAAATAGGGTTGCGTTTTAAAATTTAAAAATAAATCTATAAAAATGTGTTAAAAAAATGTATTAAAAAATATTTAATTGTAGCTTTTTGCTAAATAAAACATGTTATTACTACTACTACATGACCCACAATTTATATTCCTATTTTTAAAGCAATTAGCAAAGTATAAGATGTAAAACTGGAACGCAGTCGGTCACACGGCCGCGCTTTATCAAAGCGATCATGCGTAAATCCGTAACGTGGTTCTCGTGAGCCTAGCTCAGTATGACCTGTATCCATGCCTTTTTGCTCTAATTAGAGTGACCAATAACAGGCAGGTAAAGCATGTTTCATGAAAAATGGATACGACTTAATGACTGCAGTAAAACTACCTGTGTCGGTCTCATTGTGTGGACAAGATCTTGGCAATAAACAAGTGAAGTATAAAGGGACGTATTGTAGATAATTATGTAGATATGTAATTTATATAATTTAATAAGGAGGAGTTTCTAAGGAAAACAAGTAATGATATGATTATATTAATGTAATCAAATGACATAACATTTTTTTTTTAAATATTACTAGTCATATTTATTTACATTTTATAATTTCATTCTATAGGTAGTTCTGTATAACATTTTTTTTTTAAATATTACTAGTCATATTTATTTACATTTATAATGTCATTCTATGTCGCTATCGCTATCCTCATCAAAATTAATTATAATTGGATTAATTATACGATCCAGACTAATATATGAATTTTCTACAGTTATTACGTGACGGACTGAATTTTTCCAACTACCTGGTGGAATATCATTAAAGCATTTTCGTATTAATTCTACAACACTAGAACTTAAAGTCGGAGAAATATTTTCAGACCAAACCAGTAATTTTAACTGGTGCCACATATGCTCTATGGTGTTAAAAATGCAATAATAGGGTGGGAGCCGTAGCACTGTATGTCCAATTTATTCTGCCAATGTGTCACAAACATATACTTTTTTATACAAAATGTCTTTAAAACTTCTAAAAGATCACTTTTTTTATAACTTTCTTCAAAATATATATCATTCGCCGCCATGTAGTTCTGAATCTCCAATTTTGTATTATTTGAGCTTGGAGCTTTATGTAATTGGCGACTGTGATAGCTCGCATTGTCCATTACTATCACGCTATTCTGAGGAATGTTTGGTAAAAGACAATTCTTGAACCATTCCTCAGAAAGTTCGGCAGTTGTATCTTAATGGTAGTCCACACTAGAGTCTTTAATGTTTTTTGCAGAAAGCCACAAGACATTTGGAACCCAACCGTTTTCTGACCCAGCATGTAAAATGATTAATCTTTTTCCTTTATTTGACGGAGCTTTTGTTTTACACTTATCGGAAGAATCAGACCAGCCTTTGGATGGTGTTTCATGCGTGTCAAACCAAGTCTCGTCAGGGTAAATTATTGGACGGTTTTCAGAACGGTATTTCCGTACCGAAGTTATATACTCATGACGCCATTTTTGTAAACGGGGGGACAAAACTCTTCAAAGGCTAGTGCGGCTACAACTTATTTGGGTTTCGTCATTGGTAAGCCGTTGCTTCAGAGAACCTAATGTAGGTACGCATTGCTCTTCGTACATGGTGTTGATTTTTCGTCTTATCAAGTCCTTGTCGCTTTCGTCGAAACATTTGGTGAAACCGGCATCTTTACGCTTCTTTGTAGATTTAATGGGATTTGACGCGATTCTTTTCACTGTAGTCAGAGGTATCTTAGTCAAATCAGACGTTTCAGTCGCAGCAGCACTAGCATTAAGTCCTCTGTTGAGTAAAGAAGTATATACTCTTTTTACAATTTCTCTAGCAACGAGAGATAAATGCATTTTCTTCGCTGCAACACTAGAAGAAGCACCATCAATATTTTTCCTCGGACGTCACGCCATTTTTTTATACGTTTGGTAAAATGGTATCGATAATACAACTAAACTCCTCCAGCAAGAAATAAAAACTATTAAATTTTACCACGAAAAGGTATTTAAATATAAATAAGGCAACCCAACCTACCTGATGTGCCTATATTTACAATAATTATAATTCTTACAATCCGGTCCTTTCAAATAATTATACCAAACGGTTATAAATAATGGGATCGCCCCAGGTACTTTTACTGCAGTCATTAAGTCGTATCAATTTTTCGTGAAACATGCTTTACCTAACTTTTGAAAAGCCAGGAGCCCAAGGCTACCACTAATGAATTTTTTTCAGTCAGTTGCTGTACGCCCTGCCACGCTGTGGCGTGATTCAGTTGTTGGTTCGTATGTCGCGAATGCATGTTGTTTTACTTATTTCGCGCTCCTAAACAAAATAATTTTCTTTCTAATATTTTCTACAATGTGTTGATGCTGATGAACAAAACTTGGAAATTAAGAACTTAGGAAGGCCGTTACCCGATTTAAAAATGGAAAAACTCAGTTCGTATATAAAGTGCGTGTGCTGAAATTTAATAAAAGTATTCCAATCCAATCTGCGCTAGATGTTTGGGGAAGGAGACTTCAATACATTTCTGGGCACCTGCGAGGCCCTGAAAAGACTCAGGTATAAGGTGTTGAGATTGGCGATTCTCCAAAAAAAAAGTATTTGCCTTGGCCTGAAGCAATATACTCTTCTTCATGAGAAGGTCGGAACGTTTCGGCTAGGGCCAAGGTGGTGGATGAAATGGTTGGGGGAAGACTTTGGGGGTGCGTAAAAAGGATCGCCATAGATCTACTTGCCAGATTCGGAACCAACCCTCAACTATTACTACTACGGGAGGGGGGATAGTTACTCCGTCCCCTTCCATAAATGACGAAAGGTAATACGCCTAGAGCGCTATTTTTATGATGACTTATTTCCGGGTTAACCTTATACTGCGTCATGAATGCTGTTCTCGTTTAAATATTTTTATACAAAATATCTTTTATTATAGATAAATGATTAAAAAAAAATCACATAAAGTGCCTTTATAAACCTGTCAATCCACAAAAATGAAAAACGAACGGCAACATTATTGACTGCAAATCCAAACTCTCTCATAAAATTTCGTAATCTTTAGGGCAAACTTTGGCTAAGTTGGAAACTTTCGAACAAAAGCCGATATTAAATATTGAAATTGAAAATTCCTTAATCAGAGGATTATTTAAGGACAACCTACTCGGTGTGAAATTTAATTATTTTGCCAAGCGCTTAAAAAAAATTATAGGTACTTCTTTATTTTTAAGAATCATGTTGTATGTGGACTCGCCTACTAAATATTATTATTTTCTTTTTAGTTAATTTAAAGTTATTTCGAAAAAAACTCCTGGTAGGGCAATTGCACAATTCAAGTCGGTTATTTCGCTTACGTTGTTATACTTTCGCAAATGAGGTCGCATTTGAACCGTTTGTTTGTGTATGTTTTGGCAGTTTTAAATTTATTAAAAATTAATTATGGTCAAAGTTTAAAAACGGCGTTCTGTAGTTGATATTGCGCCGATAAATCCGAAATAAAGAAACTTGGGAGACCTACGCCTACGCCAAATTTAAATATAGGGCCATCTGTGTCTGGCAAAAATCAATGCTTTAACAAGGCATTTTATATGGAAATTTCCATTCTGGTTTGACATTTCGAAAACAAAAAAATACGTGAGTAATAGATGTGTTTTGGACTTCCATTGCCTTTAGTTTTTCATATCACAACGTTTCAACTGGTAAGTATCTCCAGTCGTCTTCAGGTGAATACTAAACAAGTTACAAAGCTACGAGCCTATTTATACTACCTAGGGGGGAGGGGGGGCGGAGCTAGTGACGTATGATCGGGTGCAGTCGTGAGTCATCTGCTTACGTCACCATGTTTATTCATCTTCTTACGTCATCCGCTTACGTCATAACGCCTTCATCCCCCAATCTGAGCCCACACCCATTTAACAGAGGCTTCCAAATGTTTCTTATATCTGCAGAAAGTTTACTGAAACAGTCAGGGTTCTGGATTATGACAGCTGCTTCTTTGAATTTTCTCTTCCACCAATGTTCTTCTTTAAGTATAATTTTTGCGTTTGCCCATTGTAAATGATGGCGTGGGTCCAAGCGTGGTCTGCTGCACCGGATCTGTTTTTTCTCTTTTCAGTGTGTGGTTTCGATGTTCTTTGATCCTTGTTTGGAGAGGTCATAGGGTTTCACCAACATAGGATTGTCCGCATTCGCAAGGTATTCTGTATACACAATTCTTCGTGTCCTTTTGATTTGTTGGTTTTGTCTTCGTCAGGTGGCTTCTTAAGGAATCTTTGGAGGTGAAGACTGTTCGGATGTTGTACTGTTGTCCTATCCTTCGAATTTTTTCGGAGATTCCCTTGACATAAGGTACATTCATGGTTGGTCCAGATTCATTATCTTTGTTCGTTCTATTTTTGTGATTTTGACGCTTTTTGATGGCCTGATCGACTAGTTTTGTAGGGTAATCATTCATGCCAAGGTCTTGCTTGATGTTGTTAAGTTCTTTCGTCAAAGTTCCCTGCGAGTTGCAAAGTGTGAATGCTCTATCGACGAGTGTTTTGAAGCCCTTGTTAAATGGGTGTGGGCTCAGATTGGGTAGTGATGCAGGCGTGATGACGTAAGCGGATGACGTAAGCAGATAAATAAACATGGTAACGTAAGCAGATGACTCACGACTACACCCGATCATACGTCACTAGCTCCGCCCCCCTCCCCCCAGGTAGTATAAATAGGCTCGTAGCTTTGTAACTTGTTTAGTATTCACCTGAAAACGACTGGACCAGTTGAAACGTTGTGATATGAAAAACTAAAGGCAATGGAAGTCCAAAACACATCGATTACTCAAGATACATCATTGTCTACAACCTTCAAACAAACAAAAAAATACGTATTCTAATAAATATGTGTATATAAAAATAATGGAATATATTTTTGATCACGTTTATGTTATAGATTTATAAATAAATTCAAAGGATTCGCATTGAGAAAAACACCTTCTATTCCTTCACATACTCTTTATACAACTGTTTAATACTATATTATTATGTGACAGCAACGCGCTTTCCTACTGTAAGATAACAAAAGTTGCTAGAGCGTTGTGTAGTGATAATATCACGGTAATTTAGCCAATAGATTAATGCTACCATAGAATGGTTTATAGCCAATGTTGCTCTGCATACTCACAGTAATTATGAAAGACTATTGGGGGTGTAATCTGGTTTTATATACTGTATTAGTTCCAACTGGCACCTGACATTATTCATAATATTATTTGCTTGCTACGGTTAACAAAGCCTATACTGACCTCCAATTATAATATATATACAGCACAGCGGTATAGAGACAATATTTTTAATCCATTTGTGGAGCAATTACTTGATGACGAACTACGTTTTGAATATTTTCAACAGGACGGTGCGACCGCCCATACAGCCGCCGAAACTATTAACTACTTACGCAATTTTTTCGACGACAGATTGATCAGTTTTCGATCAGACATTGAATTCCCACCTAGATCACATTGTTTAGCGGTTATGGACTACTTCGTTTTTCCTCATTTAAAGAACACTATTTTTAAAACACCAGTTGCAAATTTGGAACAATTACAAGAAAGGATTATCCAAGAATGTGATAACATTTCTCCAGAGATGCTGGTCAACACTTTCGAAAATATGAAGAGACCTGTGAATTTATGCTTGGAGCATGGCGGTGGCCAATTTCAGCAATTTATGTAATTATTTTTCTTTTTCTTTCTGTATATTCTTACTTTGTTAATTTTGTAAACAACAAAAATAAATTTGTATTTGTCTACTTATTTAATTACTCATTAGTTTGGCATATCATGTCATATTATGAATTTGACAAAATTTTAACCTAGATTTGGTTAGATATATCGTCCCCATATCATTGTAATCTAAACCAAGCCCTACGTTTTTTAATCCCAGCCCTCTTTGATGCAAATAATTTTTGCTCGCGCAGTATAAAACGACTCAGCTCGAGTTTTAACCGTAAACAATAAGACTCTATGATCCCTATGATGTTGTGGCATGGCAACTGTCGCATTTCTAAGGAACATGTTTAGATTACAACGCTCGGGATTACTAAAATCAAAGCAATTTAAAAATGTTAAAATAATAATTTAAAACCAGAAATAAAAGGTGACAGCATCACTAATAACCTCAACTTAGTCCAACTTTTCTTTTAAGCTTCAAGACTAACCTACAAAAAGTTTTTAACCTTTAAACAAAAGTCCTATTTTTAATATCGAAATTGGAATTTTCCTTTTTATAGGGCAGTTATGTCTGGGAAATTTTCATGTTATTTCATTAGCTACCGAGCAAGCAAAAATTATTTGCATCAAAGGCTTGGATTAAAAAACGTAGGGCTTGGTTTAGATCACATTGATATGAGGACGATATATCTAACCAAATATAGGTTAAAATTTAGTCAAATTCATATTATGACATGATATGCCAAACTAATGAGTAATAAAATAAGCAGACAAATACAAATTTATTTTGTTGTTTACAAAATTATAATACTTGCACTTTATAAGAAAATAAATTTAGCATCTTCTTAAGAATAGTCCTGCGTGTTCCATAAGATCTTCCCAGTTCTTGGGACAGGCGTCTTATAAATTTGTTGGCGTATTTTGCATTATTTCACGAACGTTTGCAACAAGTTCTTCTGTTCTTACAGATGGTCTTCCTGTTCCTTTTTTGTGTTGTATATTGTATAGAACCTGTTTCCCTAAACACAGCCACGGTTCTTTTCAGGCAATGATAAAAATCCCCAGCAATAAAAGCAACGTTAGGAAAATGTTCGTGAAAATCGTCCATGCACAAACTCGGATTGTATTGCCACTTACCATTTACTCTAATCCCGTTTCGAAAATACGCTTTAACCATGAATGTTTTGTGCTGTTCCGTAAAGCCCATTGTGTGAATTGTTCAAGAAATAGGAAAAATTAGCGATGAATCAAATTACTTGTAACGACTGTCAAAGATGACGGAATAACTGATTGATTGTTAATTCAGGTAGTTACTGACACCCAACAGGTATTGGGCTATACGGCTAAGCATTACGTCCTTAGATGCAAGGCCCTCTTTGATGCAAATTTTGCTCGCACTGTATATAGTGGTGGTCAGTAAATACTTTAAAATTACAAACTTACACTGTATACACATTTTTATGATTGAAGCTGAGCTATATCAATCAATTTAATAAAATCTTTGTGCTATGTTTTAAAATGTATTAAATTAAAGCTTTTGAATCGTGTACCAATACTAACAAAAAATTGAAAATAATTCCCTGCTATTCCAAAAGGCCACAAAGCATTCCATACAGGCATGTGATGCGCTGGAATTATGCAAGTATGCAGGGCCTGCAAACCCATGCCGCAGGGCTTCAAAAGCGATAATTGAGAAATTGTTTAACTGTAATTAATTACTTTATTAACACGCCGGCATGGATAGGATAGTTCAATATGTACCTGAAGTTTACGTTTGAAACTATTACCACATTCCGTTTTTTAAATAAATTGTCAAAATCAATGTTCAAAAAGAACTAAACATTATAAAACAAATTGGCGTTAATAACGAATATAACTCAAATCTAATTGACCAAATCCTAAAAATGAAAACTTACAAAAAGACTATTGACCTAAATTTTCCTAGAAACAAAAACTCTGACAAATTTAAACTTGACACTTTCTTTGGACAACATAGCAAAGTAATTAGCAATTTTCTAAACAGACTTGATGTAAATGTGTCTTACAAAACTAATAACTCTTTAGGTAACTTTATCAAAGACACTAAAACCAAAAGCGATAAAAACAAAAATATCAGTTTTGCACCACTGGTATTAAAAATAAATAAAAAATAAAAATAATGCCTGGTTAATAAAATGATACAAAGGTAGGTACTTATTAAATAAGGTATAACAGCCTCGTTAACCAAGTTTGATTAATACAAATTGTACAGGGTGTCCAAAGTTTAGTGTCAAACTTGGCAAACTTTAAAGCTATTTATTCTTCTTATTTTAAATAGGAACCCCTGTATATTTTATGTCATTCGATGCAGAATTAAAAATCAAACATTTGTCCTTATTACAACCCTATCGCAATTTCTAACGCATCAAGATATATTTGCAGAAAACTGAGTTTATCAACTATTCCAACAGTCATTATTATGAATAAATATCAAAGGTGGCTTTGAAAAACAATTTATTGGTATTAAAGTTTATTACAGTGACAAGATACCTTTTTGACTGTAGTAACCTCACAGTTTCAAATATTGTTAAATTGTTAGTAATTATTAACTGGAAATGATAATCGTGGATATGGTTATCCTTTAAAATTCGTTAAACTGTTCTTTCGTTTACATATACGGCATCAGCGATTGCTGGTTGACTAACTTAAGCATTTTCTATAACAGATAATAGCATAGCCAATTGGTTTTCTTCAGTTCGGACCGGTTTATTTCTTACTGGTTTTGGGTAGTTTATATTTTCGGTTTGTACAAACCTCTCTAATATGTTTTGTAGGCTCCTTTTGTCTGGATGTCTCGTTCCGGATAACGCTGTCCGTAAACTCGGCTTGCCGAAAAAGATTTCTTTTCGCATGCTCCTAATATAAAAATCATATATACGAGCTCTTCTTGGTTGTAGTACATCACAAAAAACAATATAAAGTAGGGGATAGTGGTCCACAGTGAGACGTTTTTTGGTTACTCTAGATTTTTTAAAAACTGGTTAAACATTTGGTAAAGAAAACAGGTTTATAATGTAAAGTAACCTTTATTTTCTAGAAATGTTTATTATTGACATTGCAAATTGTCTCACTGTGCCCCATGGTGGTCTACAGTGGGACTTAACGTGGTCCACAGGCAGACAACCCTTTATTGGACATCTAGCTGACCAAAATTAACGTCAAATTGGACACATTGATTTTGTCTTTTTGTTTTACCAAATAATGCTGGAACTGGCAAAATTTGCATTACGATGCCTTCAAACAAAACAGTAGCAACTTCTGGAACATTTGGGTAGACGAATTTGTTTGATCTATTTTTTCTTCGCAAATAACTTAAATCATATTCAGATTCATGGGAGATGTTGTTTAAAATTTTTCCAATGAAATATTTGGTTGATTATTTTCCCCCCGAAAAATGTTCTAGGACGTAGTCGTTAATGACAGCATTTCTATCTAGTTCCTCATTCATTCAATTGGGGCCTGCCTTTTCATTAAAAGTCTTGTGTGCTTTTCCAAAGCTTAGTTATATAGGCTCTAAAACTCATTTTAGATAAATCCGTTTGGCAGTCTTATTGGACCATCCTGTAAATATCTCCAATATAATTCCAGACTCTTTCCTATCACAAATTACCTTGCTAATGTCTGACGTGATACTCCTTTTAGTTTGGCTGCCTTTCTCAATAAAAATACTTCATCCGTAACCAGTTTTACGGCACTTTTCATCTGGTTTTCTGAAAATTACCCTATATAGTTTTTCCTTTTCTATTTCTTGCCATTCTCTAAAAAAAATAGTATAAAAGATAGGTAATCCAAACTTCTTGCGCATGGTGGGACACGGTAAGACACGTCTCAGTGTGCCTCACCTAGTGTTGTCTCAGTTTTCCCCACAAGCACCATATTTAAAAATCATGTAGTATTTTGTAATGAACCCGAAATAAAAATAATATCGCAATGTAAATGAACACACAAATACCTAAACTTTACTTACCACCAATCTTAAAGTTCTAATTAAAAGCACGTCAAATAAACACCTATCAAAACAGCTTTTCGAAAAATTACTTTTGCGGTCAAAATTTGCATAAACGCCGCTCTACAGATAAAAACAAACTGAACTGAAACAAGAACTCGTTGGTGGATCTGGCTTGTAAAAACAAGCTTGCGCATGGCGTGACGTAAAAAGCGGGGCTTCCAGAGCCTCAGAAATTGCACTGTCTTACTGTGGAACATGTCTCACTGTGGACCACTCTCCCCTACTTATAACAGCTTAAATAAATACTAACAATTTTACAATATTTGAAACTTTTAGATTACTAAAGTTAGAATGGTCTCTTGTCACTTTAATAAACTTTAATACCAATAAATTATTTTCAAAGCCACCTTCGATATTTATTTATAATGACTGTTGGTTGGAATAGTTGTTGATAAAATGAGTTTTCTGCAAATAAGTTTTGATGCGTTAGAAATTGCGATAGGGTTGTAATTATGACAAATACTTGATTTTTAATTCTGTATCGAATGACATAAAAATATACGGGGGTTCCTATTGAAATAAGAAACATAAATTGCTTTAAATTTTGCAAAGTTTGACACTAAACTTTGGACACCCTGTACAATTCGTAATAATCAAACTTGGTTAACGAGACTGTTTTACCTTATTTAATAAGTACCTTTGTATAATTTTATACCGATGCATTATTTTTATTATTATTAATTTTTAATACCAGTGGTGCAAAATTGATATTTTTTAGTTTTTATTTTTTTTCGCCTATAATACTAAATCGATTTCAATAAAATTTTAGGGGTATGTAGGTAACTATAGGAGGCACCCAAATAAGTAAGATCATATTAACGATGCATTATTTTTATTTTTTATTAATTTTTAATACCAGTGGTGCAAAATTGATATTTTTTACTTTTTATTTTTTTTCGCCTATAATACTAAACCGATTTCAATAAAATTTTAGGGGTATGTAGGTAACGATAGGAGGCACCCAAATAAGTAAGAAAAAGTATGGCATGTAATCTAAAAAAATACGTCCTTATGACGTCACACTTTTTTGCCACCCTGTATGAAAAAAAATATTTCCTGAAATGCGCCCTAAGATACAGGTAAGGTCTGCAAAATATCAAAAGTCTAACTTAATTACTAAGTGAGCTATGACGGGAGGTAAGGTGCAGGACCCTGTACACAAAAATATAATTTTAGAATAATAAAAGTAAGATAGATCCTTTTTGTGTATTCAAGGCACAAAACGCAAACGCTGGTGACCTGCAGGAGGCGGAACAGAATGCACGCGAGTGCAAAAATAGGTCACTTACCGGAGGCAGACTTCTAAAAACACGTGTCGGATTTGTTGATCTGTATTTTTTTGGTAAACAATGTGTGTTATGTGTTTTAAATATAGTGTAAATTATAGTTTAATGTTGTATAATGCAGCACTAAAAACATGATTTAAATTCAAAGGAAACGGCGCCAACCGCAATGGGTACCGTAGTCGTTCGTCATCGATTGAATTTGGTTCCAGTGACGCATGCGTTAGGTAATATAAGTACCATAAATTTAGGTCATGTGTGAGTTCAGTGTTAGTAACACTGTGCCAAAACTGCCAGATTTTAACTTTAGAAAATGGTTTCAAAAGGATGCAATTATTATAATAATACTCACATGGTAATGGTAACAATAAAAACCCTTATCTACTTGGAGCTTTTGCAGAATTTTTTTTATGATGTCATATTGCGAGAACGAGAAATTACGAGACTCTCGCGAGACGAGACGAGAAAATATCTTGCGACATGTTAGCGAGGCGAGATTAGGAAAAAATTTCGTCTCGATTATTTGCGTGATAAGACGAGAGTTTTTTTAAAAATTGCGAGATTTCTCGTCTCGTGAAACACATAAATTTAATCAATTTATTCGCTTATCATGTGCACTTTAAATATTTATATGGTAAATTTTAATGCAGCAGTAAAACACGCTTAATTAAATATTTAGCACTTGATGTTGGGACTATTTATATTTTAATTTTGATAATTTAATTAATATAAATTATTGTAAACCATTTTAAATAAAATTTACTCGAATATATCTACTGTCAAATTTTATTTACACAAACAAATTTAATTTTAACTTGATTTGTAAATACGAGTCATTGCATTTTAAAATAAATAAACCGTTTTATTAAAATTAATCTCGCGTCAAAAATTAATAAAGTTATAAAATTTAAAAACAAATACAAAATCCTTTGGCGCAGTTATTTTATAATTCTTTGTGTCTGAAAAGAACGACTTTAAAGTAGCCCACAGATGGCGAACGCGAGACCACGGTTTTGTTCATCTGTTCAACAAAAAAAACTACGTAATTACGAAGACAATATATTTATAGGCAGTGACGGTGGCATTAGCTATAGAAACAAAAAGAAAAATCAAAAAGAAATTATTACCTTGTCGGATCTCCATTGTCTTTATTTTCTTCTTAACACAACGTTTCGGTTAGTTAGTATATCTATCTTTATTATCTGGACAGACAGCAAGCTGATACCTACGGTGTTTGGAACATATTAATAGTATAAAACAATCCATTAAATTTACCATGGAAACAGAAAAACAATCCACTCTACCTTTTCTTGATGTTCTCGTCAAACGAAGTGCTGAAAACATAAAACTTCAGAGTATAGAAAACCCACTCACACCGGGGCAATATACCTTAATCACGGATCGAATCATTCGAACTCCATAAAACAGGGCATAATTCAAACTCTTTATCACAGAGCATCTAACGTAAAGATTTACAACAGAACGGTTACCTTAAAACCTTTGTAACTAATACCATGTCAAAACTTAAAAATCGCGAAGTAAAAACCAATACAGAAACGAAAGAGGAGCAAGCATTCCTTACTATACCTTATTTCAAGTGGATTTCTGAAAAGATTAGAAGGATAACCAAAAACTATAATATCAAAATAGCCTTTAAATCCGAAAATACGCTTAGAAGCTTTCTTACAAAAGTGAACCCCCCCCCCCCCCCCATTAATCAAAACATAAATAATTGTATCTATCAAATGCCTTGCGAGTTTGGCGAATCGTACATTGGAGAAACGAAGAGACCTCTTCCCGTACAAGTTAAAGAACATCTGAAACATACTCAAAGAGGTAAAACTTCGAGATCAGGTATAGCGGAACATGTATGGACCAACCAACATAACAGTGGTCAGAAGCCAAGATTTAGGACACGGAACAGCACTGGAGAAAACGAAAGTTTAAAGAAGCAGCTTTTATGAATCAAAATACCCATGTATTTAGTAAACCAAGTATACATATCCCCAATATTTGGAAGCCTCTGCTTATCCAAAACCAACAGCTCAAACTTCACACTCCAATAAGCAGGTAAGCGGAGTCATCAAGCTTCATTGCACATGGATAGTATTTAAGACAGTAGCCTTAGAATTATAATTTAGTTTACACTTGAAAACAGTTAGACATACTAACTAACCGAAACGTTACGTTAAGAAACAAAATAAAGACAATGGAAGTCCGACAAGGTAATAATTTTTTTGATATTACTTCATTGTCTACCACCTTTAAACAAAAAAGGAAAATGACAAATTGTGCGAAGGTATTAAAAAAAAACGTTTTCCCATATCAACCTATTAAATGAGCTGAAACTGGACCTGAATTAGTAAACCCTCTTGTCATCAAACCAGACACGCAGTTAAGACAAGATATTACACTACATGAGCGAATTGCAGCAACGGTAAGAGTCGTTGTTACAGGTAGAAGCTACGAAAATTTAAAGTTCACATCTTACCTCAAGCTTAAAAAACGAGTATTGAAGGATTAGGACAGATAATGGTGCCATTTAAATTGTTTAAGTCATTTTTATTGTTTATAATTGGCAATATAGGAGGGGAGTAGCTTATCGGATTTTTTCGCACGCATTTGAGAAGCGAGGGGCAGAACTAAAAACACAAAACCCAACGTCGCCGACCAATAAAAAATATAGTTTCGTTTTTTATTTTCGTCTTCATTCAAATTAAATGAGCTGTCAAAATTAGGCAAAATTGGTGTATTTCGTCTTCAGTTCCAGTTATTTTAAGGTTTTTTAAAATTTATAGATTTTATATATACAGGGTCCTGCAATAGTGTGTCAGGCTTCCATAGCTCCTATACGAATTGGATTAGGAATTTTATTCTACTGCTAACTTATACTGTACCATGGGATGTACTTTTGCATACAGGTTGGCCCAAAAAAGTGAGATAAAATAAAGTTGTAGTTTTTTTAAATGGGACACCCTTTATTTTTTTTGTATTTTTAGGTTTGTATTGGTGTCCTTTATAACTAGTTAAAGGTTTATGGAATTTGCTGTAGCAGTTTGTAACAAATTAAGAACTAAAAAAAAAGTTGCAGCCCTGGAAAAAAAATCAAATAAACAATCTGAAAGCATTTTTTTATTTTCGGCACTGTGTGAGATTAATTGAGGGATCAAGAGATACTAGGTATTAATCAAATAGATTTTATCTATTTTATACAGGGTGTTCAAAATAAGGTCTCAAAAATTACATTTTTTAAACTAATTTTTCTTAAGTTTTTAAAATGGAATATTGTACTTTTTGATTAAGAATTTTTAAACAAACAATTTTTGTACTAGCAATTTATTAAAAATTCCTAACCGTTTTCATAATATTCTAGAATTCTAAAAAAAATAGAATTTTTATGCCTGCCACATTTAAATGCACTCGGCTCTGGATGAAAATTATGAAGATGACTGGAGATACTTACTAGCTGAAACGTTGTGATTTAAAAACAAATAAAGACATGGCCAGTACAATCGACAATCTTGTTAAAAATAAACAGGGTCAATTTTATTGTCCCACAGCTCTGTATCCTATTCATTTTCTAAAGCTAATAAATAAAGGAAATCCTAATTTACTTGTCTGGTATTTTTAATATTGGTAAGGTTAATATGGAACCTTCAAACGATGAGATGGATGGATTAAAAGGGATTATTAATTATAAAGCTTAGAATTATACTTTCGGGTTGTTGTTATTTTTTTTTGGTAAATGTTGTTTAGAATTAATTAAGTACACAATATTTGACAAGTCAATATATTGTTACTCAATAAAAAAATAAATATAGTTTAAAAAAAACTAAAAAACACGCTTTAATAATTAATCAAACTAAAAAGCGGAAAATAAATATAGTTTAAAATAATACGTCTCTTCATATTTTCGAAAGTGTTGACCAACATCTCTGGAGAAATGTTACCACATTCTTGGATAATCCTTTCTTGTAATTGTTCTAAATTTGCAAGTGGTGTTTTAAAAATAGTGTTCTTTAATTAAGGAAAAACGAAGTAAACTATAACCGTTAAACAAGGTGATCTAGGTGGGAATTCAATTTCTGATCGAAAACTGATCAATCTGTCGTCGAAAAAATTGCATAAGTAGTTAATAGTTTCGGCGGCTTTATGGGCGGTTGCACCGTCCTGTTGAAAATATCCAAAACGTAGTTCGTCGTCAAGTAATTGCTCCACAAATGGATTCAAAATATTGTCTCTATACCGCTGTCCTTTAACTATGTCATGGAAAAAAATAGGACCAACAATTCTTCTTCGGGAAACAGCTAACCAGACACCAATTTTTTGAGGGTACAATGTGGACTCTACAAAAAAATGGGGATTTTCACTAATTCACATGCGTGTATTCTAAGAATTTACACAACCGAACAGGTGGAACCAGGCTTCATCCGAAAAAAATGTCAGGTCTAATAAATCATTTATTTCCAATAAATTTTAGGTAAATCATTGAGAATAATTCCTGCGTCTTTCAAAATCTGCGACTTGTATTTCTTGGAAAACTTGCACTTTATACGGAAATAAATTTAGCTGCTTTTTAATAATAGTCCTGCATTCTTCCCACTTCTTGGGACAGGCGTCTTATACAATTTGTGGGCGTATTTTGCATTATTTCAAGAACGTTTGCAACAAGTTCTTCTGTTCTTACAGATGGTCTTCCTGCTCCTTTTTTGTGTTGTATAGAACCTGTTTCCCTAAACACAGCCGCGGTTCTTTTAAGGCAATGATAAAAATCCACAGCAATAAAAGCAACTTTGGAAAAATGTTCGTGAAAATCGTTCATGCACAAACCCGGATTGTATTGACACTCACCATTTACTCTAACCCCGTTTCGAAAATACGCTTCAACCATGAATTTTTGTGCTGTTCCGTAAAGCCCATTGTATGAATTGTTCAAGAAATTTTAAAAATTAGCGATGAATCAAATTACTTGTAACGACTGTCAAAGATGAGGGAATAACTGATTGATTGTTAAGTCAGGTAGTTACTGACACCCAACACCCGACAGGTATTAAGCTCTACGGCTAAGCATTACGTCCTTAGATGCATGGCCCCCTTTGGTGCAAATAATTTTTGCTCGCATGGTACAACATTTTTTTCGTAATCGGTAAATACACCCGAGAAAAGAAATCTCGTTTTAATGGTGTACGGAGTTCACTTAAAGAAAATAACTATAAACGAACAATAAAATAATGAGATTACTAGTTTTACGAATAATAAAATATCTTAGTCAATAAATAAAAGAATTAAACATTTTTTTTATTGAAAATCGCGAAAAAAGTCACGTCTCTTCTCAATTTATTGTATAATTTACTTGTTTGTTAATTGTTATTATATGCTCGAGTCGAGTGAATTAACTTCAGTATTTAAACCGGGAAATAAAATGGCAATTACTCAGAGATAATAATATTAATAGTCAAGACTGTTAACTATAAATTAGTTTTACAATTTTATATCTTGACTAGGTTTTTGCATCGCACTGGTTCGCTTAAACACGTCTGCAAGTGTCAGTATATAACTTTTTGAATTTTTTCTTAGTTCACTATCAACGGATAAACAAGCTTTAGTTTGAATAGTAAGCGCGCTCTGGGAAAACATATTTTGTGGCTCAAAAAAATTAATTTATGATTTTTTAAGAGATATTTTCATCTGATGTTTTACTATATCGAGTGTAGCTTATTCAATTTTTAACAAATCCGTTTTATTTTTCTCATGAAACACGCGCTGATATCTTATCAATACTCCTGCATATCCAAACTTATCAAAATACATTAGTAAATTTAAGAAAAATCAAGTTTTTGAGTGCGGAAACAAGCAAAATTTACCAATCTAAAACCATTCTCTTTTGACTAGTGTGCTTTGGTTTTCATGTAATTTAATTCTAAAAATCCGGCTGTCAGAATTTAATTCATAATGCCCAAAGACATAACTAAGAGGGGCTAAGCCCCCTGAAATAATTATTAGCCCCTTTAAAAAAAAAATAACCCTAGTCCACTAGTTTACCTCTGTCAGAAAAGAATGCGTTTTCGTACCGTGACACCGTGAGGGCAGGGGGGATGCACGATATTACTACACCTGTCATTTATGGCACCGTGTTAAAGCCTGGTCTATTTTACGTTAAGTTAGTTATTGGCGACAGAGACAAGACTGGGCTAAAAGTTCTTTTAACATCGCATTCACCATATTTTAAACTTGTACGGGGGTCTTAATGGTTTATTAGTATAATGACTTACAGCGTTAATTTTATTTACAATTGAAACATCGAACTCAACGAGCGATAGACAACGATGAACAACCCTGGCTACATACAAGAGTTTCGCCGCCCAAATATTCTAGCTACGAGCCAATCCAGCGGTAAGCGGTGCGCCTGCGCATATCTCGCGTTTAATGCTGCGTTGCCATATGAAATGAAATGTTTGTTGTTTGGCAACCTTGAGAGGGATTGGGTCATTTTGTTTTACTGCGTTGTTTGCTGTTATTGTAATATTATCTTGCTCGGGGGTGGAATTTGGTTTTCTCCTGTGAGCTTCGGCCCAGTGGAGGGTTTAAGAAGGGCGCGCGCCCCTCCCCCAACCCCGAGAAGTATTTAAAAATAATAATTTATAGAAATTAATATCTTGTATACCTCTTTAAAATATTTGCCATTTATATAGGTACTTCTATAATAGGAGGGGGGGCGTGCTCCTGTCGAATATATTTCGCAAACCTGGTTTACCCATAATCACATTTTTTATTGAAATTACTATTTTAATATGGAATTTTTTAGTTTTTTTTTTCACTTTTTTTACATAGGCTTTTTAAATTACTTTCAGAAATTACTTATTACATAAAGAAGATCTGTAGATCACTGTAGACACTTTTAAAGCGTTCCAGCACATCTAACAAACTTATAAAAAATAAGTAAAATGTTTAGACGAAATCACCTGTAAAGACATAGACAAGACAACGTTAAAATTAGAGTCTCGTTAGGCAGCGCTAAGCCCGTAGGCCATCGGTTTAAGTACCGAAAACTAATGGAAATAAAGGAATTTTTTTTTAAAAGTAATAATTGTACTCGAACGATGAGTATGTGGCAAATTTTTGCACAAATTTAAACAGAACAGCTTTGAACGACTAATGAACAGCTTTGAACGATTAATGAACAGCTTTGAACGGCTAATGAACCTGCACACTACTGGCGCATGCGCTGTAGGGATTGACGCAATCTGGCTCAGAACATACCATTTATAACTACTTCTCTAAAATTTGTTGAAATAAATATTTTGGAGCTTTTTTCTATTACTACTTTTGTATTGTATATCTCAACTTTCCCTCCCACCCCCTTTTAACACATTTTTCTGGCTGCGCAATTGTGTTTGCCTTTTAGGTATCTGTCACGTTGTTAGCAAAATGCTCTATCTTTTATTACACCATCTCAGATCTGTCAAATTTCGGTATTACATGTTACATGATGGTGAATAGTTAAAAAGGTCCAATACTTAATGTGTTTTAAAGAAAAAAATGGAAGTAATTGAAGGCCTCATATTTTTGCGAATAAATTTGACCTAAAAAATAAAACCGTTTAACGAATAACCTTTAAGAGTTTTAAATTATTTCGGCGTGAGACGAAGCGTTATTAAATTTCTCGATAAATGTTGGCGTCGCTGCAAAACTTATAATGTAAAATTTACATTGGTGATAATTCAGTGCTCGAATCAAGTAAATTTACATAAGGATTTAAACTGGGTAATAAAAATGGCAATTATTCAGAGTTAAAAGCGTTTACTTTCACGGTTTTTAATGGAATTAACAAATGGTTTTAAATGACGTATTTAAATGACGTTACATTACTTTTATTCTTGCCAGCAACGACAACAGACCAAGATAGATACTTCATCCTGTTTATAGCCGACAAGATATCAAACGTAAAGGTCCACCAAGTTCTCACGAGTTCCCCAATAAAACCACGTGAAAATATACACTTATTTTTATTATAAAATAATATGCTGTTGCCGATACAGCCTTGAATGGGCCTGGTCCAGGACTATGGAATAATTTAAACTGGTACGTTTCAAACGTTTGTCTCCTAGCAGTAGCAAGTGAAAAAAAATGAACATTAGAATGAGAAAAAAGAATGTTAGGTTATTGTGAAAATAGTAATAAAATTGAATCGTTTTTACGTATTATATGAACATTAAAACAAACCAATATTATAAGACAGTACCAGGTCTGTAACGTAACAAACCCGAAAACCTGGCGACTGATAAGGGCGGTATTCAAACCAAAACTTGGACGACAAGGTGGCAAAGGCATTTGAGGTCGTTTTTACTTAAAACGCTTGAAAAACTGTTAGACAGGCATAAATGAGATTACTTCTTGGAACACAGACCATTTCATCAAGATCAGCAAACCTACAGAAGAGACAAATTAACGGAATCTGTCTTTCGCCAGCTAGTTAGCTTAGGAGAGGGCACTGGCAACTAGAAGCTTTTCTGGACATCGACGCAGCATTCGACAACACATTCTTCGCATCTATCACCGGAGCAACCAGGGTAATCGGACTGAAAGAAACTTGCTGCAGGTGGATGAATAGAAGGCATGATTCAAGGCAGAATTATCTATACAGACTTGTTTGGTGAGACTCTCTCAGGGAATTATCTCTTCCCTGTTCTGGAACCTAGTCAAGGATGGGTTGCTACGAGAGCTTAGCAGTGAAGGATATCACATCGTGGGTTATGCAGACGACCTAGCAATAATTGGTAACCCAAGGCAAATACAACACGACAATAAGGGAATGAATGCAAAAGGCTCTCAGAATCGTGGAAAAATTGGTAGGACAGGAAAGACTTAACATAAGACCTCAAAAAACTGCCATTATCCCTTTTACTAAACGAGAAAACGGAGGGATTGGGCCCTCTAACCCTACGAGGCAAAATCATTCACTGTCAGAAGAGGTCAAATACCTGGAAGTGACTTTAGACTTCAGAGTAACCTGTAATAAATACGTGGAAAGGGCTATTCGAAAATCGGATATAACCTTGGCAGTAACTAGACAAATGTACGAAAAAACATGGATACTAGCACAAAGGTTGGCGTACTGGCTGTACACCAGAGTAGTAAGACCTGCAATCACATATGCTCCATTTGTTTGGTGCCTTTGAGCCTACAAAGACTGGCCTACTTGAGCATTACAAGGAACAAGAACTTGCGGCAAATTTTATCTTTATACACGTGAAAATACATTACAGGTCCACTTTTACAATTTTTTGACCAATGGCCATGCTTAACATCTGTGCAATACAACATTCCTCGCACTGGAGAAAGTAGTAAAGGAGGCCAAAATCGAAACTCAGCTTTTCGGGACCAGTGGGTCAAACTTGCTGCTAGCATATGCCGATGATATTGACGCGGTGAGCATAAGCGCCATAAAAGTAAAAGAACTATTTTATAAAATTGAAAAAGAAGCGGCATATATGGGGCTTAAAGTCAACGAGGCCAAAACAAAATATATGCATGTTTCAAGACCAGGCAGAGCTAGAGTAGGACAAAATGTGACCATGGACACATACAACTTTGAAAATGTAAGACAATTTAGATACTTAGGGTCCACAATCACATCCGACAACGACATGAGTGAAGAAATCAGAGAATGCCTAAAGTCAGCCAACAGGTGCTTATACGTCCTAAAGGATATACTTGAGTCCAAATACGTGACTAGAAGAACGAAAATCAAAACGTACTAGACCATGATAAGACCCGTGGTAATGTACGGCTGCGAAACCTGGACTCTTACGGTGCGAAATGAGGAACTCATTCGAAGATTTGAGAGGAAATTGCTGAGGAAAATTTTCGGACCCACCAAAAACCAGGATACGCGGAGCTACCGTATCAAAACAAATGCAGAACTAAAACAAATGTACAATCAGCCGGAACTGATTAACCTCATAAAGGCACAAATGTTGAGATGGGCAGGGCACGTAAGGAGACAGCCAGAAGATAGAATGGTCCGCTTAATATGGGACAGAGCACCAGAAGGAAGACGACCACTTGGAAGACCGAGATTAAGGTGGCGTGATAATATAACATCGGACCTCCGGCAAAAAGGACATCGGGAATGGTTTAGAAGTTATGGAAGACCGAGACAGATGGAGACAAACTGTTGTCACACAACACACAACAAGTCTGTTCATTAAAACAAATAAAGGAACTTTTGACTTTTAACATGTGGAGGAAAGATACAAACCAAACTGTAGTCGACAAGCAAACCAAAATTGCAGTAGTTGTATTTTGATAAAAAAATTGTCACAGAAAAAATGGGTTTATTTTGCCAAGTAGCCAATTTTTAAAAATAAAAAATAATTGCGGTCTTTTTATTTTAAAGTAAAAAAAAGATAACATGTACCTCTTCATGGGAATTTGTTTTTATCGATGTCGGTACTTTTTGTACTTTAAAGAAATGATGTTAAATGGGACCGAATTATTTAGCTGATGTTTTTTGTTGAGCGGCCTGGGAATAAGCTAATGTAGAAATATAGTGGTTGTCACAAACCTTTTCTTTTGGATGGTGAGTCAATAATATATGTCATATAATGTGTGTTAATATAGCTTCATTAAAATTACTCCACAAATCAGAAAATCTATAATGAATCACGTCGAATTTTTTAAAAATCTTTTGTATGGTTTTTAATCAAGGTTTAAAAATCTCTCTTTTAAAGGCATCTTTACTCATATAAACTAAGTATAAGGACCGGTCTATATATAGTTGGACTTGCATACAGGAACGCAACAACAATATGGCATTTTTACAATAAAACTTGAAAACCTAAACCGGGAATTTATTATTCAATAAACTAGACAAGGGAGATGCACTTATTATTTATTATGCATAAGAAAATCCGTGCAAATGTAAGACCAACATCGAATAAATTCAGCTAATTTCGTAAGGTCACGCTCCACAGAATTCATGGAGACGAGACGGGACGGATGGCAGAGCTATGATAAAATGATAATAATATTTTAGTCACTTAAACATATAGGTAATAGAATTAGGGTTAATTGTATCTTCTCGATAACTCTCCTGATTTTGGCAATTATTTTCAACGTATCTTTAAAGGATTTTATAAAATACTATTGGTCCCTAGTTTTATAACTTTTATAAACCAATAAGATACTTTAAAATTTGAATTATACCGTGCGAGCAAAAATTACTTGCATCAAAGAGGGCTTGGATTAAAAAACGTAGGGCTTGGTTTATTTCACAATGATATGGGGACGAAATATCTAACCAAATATAGGTTAAAAATTTGTCAAATTCATATTATGACATGATATGCCAAACTAATGAGTAGACAAATACAAATTTATTTTTGTTGTTTACAAAATTAACAAAGCAAGAATATATAGAAAGGAAAAGCTTCTTTTTAAGAATATTCCTGCATGTTCCATAAGATCTTCCCACTTCTTGGGACAGGCGTCTTATACAATTTGTTGGCGTATTTTGCATTATTTCACGAACGTTCGCAACAAGTTCTTCTGTTGTTACAGATGGTCTTCCTGCTCCTTTTTTTGTTGTATAGAACCTGTTTCCCTAAACACAGCCACGGTTCGTTTCAGGCAATGATAAAAATCCCCAGCAATAAAAGCGACGTTAGGAAAATGTTCGTGAAAATCGTCCATGCACAAAACCAGGATTGTATTGCCACTCACCATTTACTCTAACCCCGTCTCGAACATACGCTTTAACCATGAATGTTTTGTGCTGTTCCGTAAGGCCCATTGTGTGAATTGTTCAAGAAATTGGAAAAATTAGCGATGAAACAAATTACTTGTAACGACTGTCAAAGATGACGGAATAACTGATTAGTATTTACTGACACACAACAGGTATTAAGCTCTACGGCTAAGCATTACATCCTTAGATGCAAGGCCCACTTTGATGCAAATAATTTTTGCTCGCACGGTACAGTTTTATTTTCAACTAATAAGTTCAGCAGACTTTTAAATATTTATTGAAGTAAAAACAAACCGATGTCAACGTGTTGTCATGTTAAATTATTAAATGAAATTCCGTGCCGCTAACTTTAAGACGCCACCACGTCCCTATCGACCTGGATCCATCAAACTGCCTTTATGAACAGGCTATATTATAATATGCTGTCTCACTCACTTCTTTAAAATTGAGAAGGCTATGATAATTCGCGTAAAACTGTCAAATAAAACTAATAAATGCAAGTCTTGAATCAAAGTCTGGGCGCTGCTGTTCGAGGGCATCATATATGTGACGGATTAAGTTTAATCCGTACTCTCGCAGAATCCTGTATTACCGACTATATCATTCATGTATTCCGGCTATAAAGCGGGTTATTCTGCAAATTGTAGACGTCGCGAGCGAGAACAATTTATCAGTTTCCCTTATGTTTCTCCCCATTTCTGGAATATCTGGGAATAATAATGTAATAGATTGCTTCTTTGTTTTATGTACCTCCTCCGAATATTACATTTTAAAATATTGAATTGTTATATAATGGGCGAACACATTTCGTGCATGTTAGTTTTGTCGCGATTTTTTTTACATATACAGTATTGCCGAATAAGTGTGGAACAAATGGCCCAAACGGGAAATTTGTTTATTAGTTGCAATGCAAACAACTGAAGTATAAATACCGCCAAAAGGCTTATCCGATAAGCATATTAGGGGCACTTAGAATGGCCTTAAGTCAAACAGTATACAGAGTAGGGTAAAAAATATGAAAATCGATTATTGACGCTTCAATAACATCTCATAAATACTTTCTACTTAAATGGCGAACATCTGCCAATTCGTTGGGGAATAAAAACTAGTCAAAACTTATTCCCCGAGTCGGTCTTGAGTCTTGTTTAGAGGTGCTGTTTTGCTTTAAAGGTGTCTAAAATCGGCGCTAGATGTCGCCGTGCGCTTCATTATCTCGGCTGATCGTCATCTTTATTAAATTTAAGTAGTACGCTTTCCTTCACTACGCTAGATCCTAGCCTTACTGATAAGCCGTGATATAGCGAAACCGTCCCCAAGCAATAATTTGACGTTGTTACAACGTTGCCTTAAACGACCCAACGTTGATGCGCGACGTCAGAATATAGTCCGATTATATTGACCAACCTTGGAGTCGGGCACCGTTGGTATGATTCATCTAGTTAGAGAAAACGTGGTCGGATGTATGCCAATTGTTAACACTGAAGTTTTTTATTGTAATTAGTTTGTTGAAAATTAAATATCTGTTATTTGAGTATCTCTGCAGTGTAGAATTAAACTTTTAAACAGATTTTAAATATGGCGCAAACTTGATAAATGTCTTTGATAACCAGATAATTGGAAATTAATTTCCTGACAATCTCTTTTGGTTTAATTACCAAATGCAATCCAGTTTTTCGATAAATATGCATAATACGAGAGATCTAAAGTCAAAAGGGGCAAAAAAAAAGAATAAGATAGTAATAGTTATTTATGTATCAAGGGTACTAAGTAGATGATTATGCCCTGAGGGCGACAGTCTTACAAAGCCGAGGGCCTCTGGCTCGAGGGTTCGTAAGTCGCCCGAGGGTATATATCTATTAGTACCCGTGGTGCATACAAACTTTTATGTCATACCAGTTCATTTTGAATAATAAATATTTTTTTTTTAAATTAATTTGATATACCAAATTTTTATATTTACCTACAACATTACCTTAACAGTATTAAAATGTTTATTGTGTCAAAGTCAAAAATCAAAAATGGAACAAGATGCACACTTAATCCAACACTTAATGCCCGCGCGGGCCATAATGTGTACTTTATGCCCGCACGGGCATAAAGTGCTAAAAATGGAGGCGTCGGGAGAATGACTAAAACTATCTCTTTTTTGCCGTAAAGTTGCAACAAGTACTACTACAACTGTAGTACTTATGTCCAAAACTTACAAAATTCTTACCCACATTTTACTCTTTTCAACTTCGGTTGGAGATACTACGTATACTTATAGTATCGACGACCGGTTGTTAAAAAAACGCACTGTTTTTATATTGTAACCAACTTTCCGGCTTGTTATTTTTGATATTATCGTCATCGTCAATATTTGTTCACTTGAACTTTTTGTTAAAATTTTTGATAATCTTACAATATAGTTTCTCACAAAATGGAGACTCGCCACCATTTTAAGGTGGTTCAAACTAAAGAAATCAATAAAGTGGTACCAGTTCCACACCCACGTTGTCTTTTAGGACTATGGGCAACTTTGAGATAGTAGTCATCTCCGACGTCGGTACAACGTTGCGGATTTATCCAAAATTAAACTTATTGCGCTTTATATGAGTTGTGAAACCGTCCATTCGTCTCTCGATTTCTGGTAACACATAAACGACGTTCAAACGACGTTGGTTAGACTTCGGTTTATGTTCTGCAAAAATACTAACTACTATCTGGACACATTGCAACGTCCGGTTTGTTATAAAATTGGTTTTAAGTCAGAAAAATGCTGCTTTGGTCTAAGGATTGATCTGACGAAATAAGGGCAAACATTTTCTTCTAAAGCCAGCCACTTACATTCCGGTAGACCTGTGCGGGTACACCTGTGCAGGTGAAACTGTGCAGGTGTACCGGAGATCTGAAAAGTCCACACACGCTAAGGTCAAATTCTAGATTTTATTTAGTTTCATGATGATGACATCGAAAGATGACGACGCATTGGCAGTTCTGGGCCTCTTACTTATTCGTTATAAATAAACGTGCGAAACCCAAAAAAAAACGGGAAAAATGGTGCAAAGATTGGTTACTAAAGGGAAAAAGTTACGGTCATATTAATTTATTGAACGAGTTGAAATTTACAGCTAAAGATTTCCAAAACTCTTTACGAATGGACAAGGAAACTTACTTAAAATTGCTTTCTATGGCTGGTCCTTTTATTGCCAAGTAGGATATAGTAATGAGAAATTGTATTTCAACTCATCAGAGATTAAGTGTAACTTTAAGATTCCTAGCCACAGGAACAAGTTATGAAGACATGAAATACTCTGCAATTATTTCACCTTAAGGTCTTGGTAAAATTATTCCCGAAACATTCGGCTAATACTCTACGTTGCTCTTCTTCAGTACTTAACGCCATTTTATAACAAAATATATGTACAAACACGTGCTTTCAGTACAAAATTATGATAGAGAACTGAGACCTATGCAGGCTTGTCGACACACACATTCCGGTCCAACGTACGACAGCAGTCTGGCGCAGGTCGATAGAATCGATTTTCAATTTACTGCACAGGTTTGCTCACACACACGTTGCGATATACCTGCATAGGTATATCTGTATACTGCCTTTTCACTGCTAAATTAAAACATTGTTGCCGCCTGTCTGTTTGACTTGCTGCATGAGTTTTTTAAATTTATTTTTATAGCTTATCGTAAAACTTGATTTCACATAAGTACCTACACCTATCCTAGATTTAAGTAGCTTACCTTTATTTTCCTACCTATAGTATAGTCTAGACCTAAAAATTTCCCTATTTTTAATTGCTTTGGAGCATATAATATTTTCAACCTTTTGACGTTCCAACCAGGGGCGTCATTTCACATTTCTCTTGGGGGGGGGGGGGCGTACCTAATTTAAAAAAAAAACTTTATGGACGAAAAAAAAACACTTTATTGATGCCAAATTAACAAAAATAAACATAAAAAAAAAACAATTTTTTTGGTAAAACATACATTAAAAAAAAACAAAGAAGCTCAGACCTAAACACTAAATTATTGATATAATATTTTTTTTTAATATTTTTTTTTATTGTCTTTTCAGAACTGTCAGCTTCAGTTCACATTCAAACCTTTTTAAACTTTAATTTCTAATTAAGGAATGTCGAGAGCCAAGATTTTAAACTATTACCTATTACTATGAAATTTTTTTTTATAACATTACCTACTGCTTTTTAAATTTTCTATATAATTTTCTCTCCTTACACTTACAGTGCTGTTTCATTCACTAATATGTGACCTCAAACAAAATTATTTCTTTATTAGTCCATTTAATTGGCCAATTGAATCGACCCTTCATTTTACTCAATTCTTTCTGTTCCTCCTTCACAACAATCTGCTTTTTTCTCTTTTTATTACAAATACTTGGCCTATCATTATGTTTAAAGTTTCTCCAAATACCTAACTCGACCTTTCCATCATCTTGTAGCTCCGTTTGGACTGTTCGCACCTATTATATTTCTTATTTTTCTTATTCTATTCTCCTGATGATGAATGTATATATATTTGAAACATGTAGAGAATTTACCCTTCAATAAAACTTTATTTTTATATACCAGTGGAGGAAGATTTAAAGTGTCTTTTTCTCTCCTTTCACTAAATTAATGGTTTAGTGGGTAACGGCGATGCCTTATTGCAGCAAATTCGTCAACTAGTTTGTAGAAGTACCTACACTCAGCTGCACAAAAATAGCTTACAGATATTGAATCCCACGATATATTTAAATGGTGACACACATGTATTTTGCTTTTCCATGTACCTACACATTTTTTCTGCAACAAAGTGTTCAAACTATATGCGATGCGGTAAACCGTAGTAGGTATATTTAAGTTAAAAGGTGTTTTTATTTGTAAAAGCCAAATTTTGATTTTTGTGCATGAATACTCAGGGGGGGGGGGCAATGCCCCCCCCCCCCCCCCACTTAAATGACGCCCCTGGTTCCAACGTTAATTACATGAAAACATATTGACTGCCATGTTTTCTATTTCTAATAGAATTAAATGACGAATCTCACTGATCAATACATACCTAGGCTACACGTATATGGAGGGAGAAGTAAAGGATTTTGAAAATTTCACGTTTATTATGTTGTCAGGTTATTAGTATTACAAAATGGCGTTATTCATGTGGAAAGAATATAAAATATTTTGTACTTTTTTGCGGCTTGTCTCGTCCGGTTCTCTTGCTTGCCGCCGCGGCTCCTCGTCGATCGCGCCTGGCCCGTGATTGGCTCCGCTACATCGGCCTCACTTGCTCAGCATCGGAATGCGCGCGTACCCATATTCAAAGTCAGTGGCGCCTCAATCAATTTATTATTTCCCAACAGTATATTATGATGGGTAAAATATGAATGACGTGTGGTTTGTATAACTTGGTTTTTATTTGCAATTATTAATACTTTTCAAAATGGTTAAAATAAGTAGGTTTTTACTTTCTTACCTAAGAAACATCCAGTTTGTTTGTATTTAGTGTAGGTATTACGTATTTTGCTATTTTTCGACGAAATAAAACCTATTTTACCTTACCACCTTTAATAACATAAATAATACCAACTATACTTATTTTATTTACTAAATAACAAGTTTCAACGTTAACGCAAAACAATATTTTGTCTATTGGACTAAATATTTCCCATTACGAAAGACACTTTTCATTAATGAATTAATTTATATCATATTTATTTATAGTTAATTTTCGCATCCGTTTGTAAAAAATAAATATTATTATCAAAAACATACATTCGGCTGGAATTGAGAACCTCCTACTTTATTGTCTGTTAAAAATGCTTAAATCCTTAAAAATTCCAATAAAATACGATATGCGGCAACACCACGACATCACATCAGTGAATTTGAAACATCTGTTGCCGAGGCGCTGCTTTATTACGACAGATTTAGGGTTAGAGTTACGATCAACTCCACAATGGCGGCCAAATCACCTCCAATACGTCTAAAATTGGGTTGTCAACTTTTCTCGAACATCCGCCATTCTTATAGTTCGATATCGGGTGCAAAATTAGCGATAATTATGCCACCCAGTTTATACCTGGAGTTTATGGGCTACTACACTACTCCTATTTACACTAAAACACTTTACGTGTTTTTGCGACCGCTTTATAGGTCTGTGGGCTCCATTTTAGAGAAAATGAAAAACTTCTTCGAAAGGCGAAGCAAAGACTTGAAATTACAAAAAAAATTGAATAACGTCTATATTATTATGGTGGATTCCGAAAGCTTTAGAAATCAGCTGACTTCTTTGTTTTATTTTTTTTTTTAACCTTTGTTGTTGAAAAATATTGAGCAAGAAATATGAACTCTATAATCTCCTTAAACGACAATTTACCTGCCTCTAAAATATAATTTAACCTTTGACAAAAAGTTAATTAATAATTGTCAACGACGCTATTGTGTTCTCGTCGAATATTCTTGAAGCATGTAACAAAAATGCTTAATTACTCCCCCATTTATTAATTTATTCCAGGAAAGAACTTTTATACAAAAAATTACCAAGCCAGGCATCGTGAATAGAGTGCTAAGAGATCATTAGAGATTCAAGAAAAGTCCTTTGCTGCGAGAAAAAAAGCGCTCTATTGACTCCTGTCTCCTCGCTGACATCAAATTAATTAAAATGTGGTCTTTGCAAACAGTGACGGTACTTGGCAAAGGAACAACGTTTCATATTCTTTTTTTAAAACCGACCCGAAAATATACACTCTCTGGACAATTTTTCGTTCAGAAAATAACGTTTTGTCGATCAAGACCGGAACATTGACGTTAGAGGCCGGAAAAGATTTTTTTTTTAAACCGACCAGAAAATATACACTTTCTGGACAATTTGTTTCTGGACAATTTTTCGTCTAGAAAATAACCTTTTTCCGATCGCAAGACCGAAAAAGTGACAGAGACCGGAAAAGATTTTTCCGGTCCCTGTTTTTTGTTTTTCCAATCGCTCTTTGATAATACAAGCTACCTTGATTTCGTTACTATGACGACAACATTTCGATGTATTGTCGAGTGACAGTTCGTTAATTTTTAATTTGTTGTTTATGTCAAACTTGTTTCGCGAGTTCGCAAATTTAACAATATGAATTCAGATTTTGAATTTTCCGACACAGAAAATGAGATTTCCGAAGAAATTTTGGAAGCAGCAAGGAAAGCGACTTACGATATATTGCCAGTAAAATCAAAAGCCCGTTACGAGAAGTCATACGACGCATTTAAAAATAATATAAATTAATTTAATGTAAGTATATCGAAGTGTCGGTCTAAAAAAAAATATTGTACGTCACGCAACCGAAAATTAGTGTTTTCCAGGTCTCTCCAAGCTTCCAGGACTCGCCTACGGCTCGCCCTGAAAATGCTTGCCTCGACCTGAAAAACACTACTTTCCGGTCTTGTAACGTAAATTACTATTACGTTACAAGACCGGAAAGTAGTGTTTTTCAGGTCGAGACAAACAAGCTTGGAGAGACCTGGAAAACACTAATTTTCGGTTGCGTGACGTACAATATTTTTTTTAAGACCGACACTTTGATATATTTTATAATCTACGCGAAACAAGTTTGACATAAAGAACAAAATTAAAAATCAACGAACTGTCACTCGACAATACATCGAAAGGTTGTTGTCATAATAACGAAATCAAGGCATCTTGTATTATCAAAGAGCGATTGGAAAAACAAAAAACAGGGTGACAGTGACATTAGAGACCGGAAAAGTGATATTAGAGTCCGGAAAAGATTTTTCCTGTCTCTAATGTCTTGTTTCCGGTCTTGCGATCGGAAAAACGTTATTTTCTAGACGAAAAATTGTCCAGAAAGTGTAAATTTTCTGGTCGGTTTTAAAAACAATACTATTTCGGTCCCTGTATTTTGTTTTTCCAATCGCTTTTTGATAATACAAGCTACCTTGATTTCGTTACTATGACAACAATATTTCGATGTATTGTCAAGTGTCAGTTCGTTGATTTTTAATTTGTTGTTTATGACAAACTTGTTTCGCGAGTGAGCAAATTTAATAATATTAAATTAGAATTTGAATTATCCGCCGCGGAAAATGAGATTTCAGAAGAAATTTTGGAAGCAGCAAGGAAGGCGACTTACGATATATTGCCAGTAAAATCAAAACCCCGTTACGAGAAGTCATACGACGCATTTAAAAATAATATAAAATAAAATAATTTAATGTAAGTATGTCGAAGTGTCGGTCTTAAAAAAAATATTGTACGTCACGCAACCGAAAATTAGTGTTGTGCAGGTCTCTCCAAGCTTCCAAGACTCGCCTACGGCTCGCCCTGGAAATGCTTGTCTCGACCTGAAAAACACTACTTTCCGGTCTTGTAACGTAAATTACTATTTTGTTCGTGCGAAAATTATAGTTTCACCAGCCGAAAAAATCTGTAAATTCACTGAGGAAAATCATTTAATACAACAGGGGTTTGCTAACACATAGTTTGCATTGATAGCTTATTTTGTATTAACCCAAATTAAATCACATGCTAGTGTATCGAACCCGCTTTAGTGTTATATAAATTCCAGATTTGCTAGAACAGTGTTTTTATTGGTAGTAATCAGTTCCATTAGCAGCACATTCTTGTTGAATAATGAACTATTTTTAATACAATAATTTTGTTACAAAATAAATTGTATTAGCAGAACAGCGTCACCAAAAATGAATTGTATCCATTAGAACCTATAATGCAAGACTTTGGTTGTGGTTAGTAGCGATCGGCAATCGCCGCGCGCCGTAGTATTAGTTTTAACGTATTTGTTTCGTAGGTCACACACTGAGAGAAATGCATTATAACCCTTATGAGAATTCTTATAAACATCATAAGAATATTTAATACTATTTGGGACAGCAATACGTGCTAATAGCACATATACACCAGATATAGTTAAGACCAGTGCATAGGAGTAAATAGCTATGTTATACTGTTTATATGACATGGATTGTAACCATAAAGGTTTGTTCCATAGCGAATATAAAACGTGCTTATACCCATTATACATTAGTTGAAAATGAGTATAATCCAGTTTTATAATGGGTATAAAACTGTTTAGTTCCTAATACAAAACAATTTATACCAATAAACAGTTGTATACCTATTATAAAACTGTCTTGTATTAGCAACTAAACAGTTTTATACCTATTATACCTATTATAAAACTGTTTAGTTGCTAATTCAAAACGGTTTTATACTATTTTGTGGTTTTTAAAATTTTGCCCTCTAGGGGTAGTATATATTTTATATTTGAAAGGATTACAAAAAAAAATAGATAAACATTACAAAAGTATTTATTCAACTTGAACAAAAACAACACAAATAAGGTAATTTCTCCTTAACGCTTACAAATACTAAGAAACAACCAAAAATCTGAAATCATAAATACAGCTTTTAGGTTAGATACCAAAAATACTAAAAATATTTACACTTTATTATGTCGCTTACAAAATGCTACATACAGACGTTACAAAACTAAGACCCAAACCAAATATAAGTGAGTTAGGGTTATTATTATGAGCTAGTTTATCTCAAAATTCACAAAAATTAACTAAGGCATGCGTATGGAATTATTCCGTTTCGTCCAATTTTATTTTAGTTGTACTCATATTATCTATTTTGCAAAGAAAAATAAAATAAAATAGCTACTGATTTGGAATTGTAGGATTAGAATTTTAAGTTATTATAATAGTCTAAATTATTTTATTGCTTACGGCATTTTATTATAAAAAATAGTAAAAATGAATCGACAGTTATAGATTTTTCAAATCATTAAAACTCAATTATTTGAGACTTAAAAATGCATTTATATAAACATTTAGGTTAACAATTTTACAAAATTAAAAGATCTTTTGATTAATCGTTGAAAACTATCTAGGTATATAAGACTGGCAATCTTATTTTCTATAGTCTATTCTATCAGTCATCAGTCATATTATACGAAAGCAATGCCAAAGGTAATGTTTGTGAATTTTAAGATAAACCAACCACACATAAGTAATAATAGGTACTTACCCCCTTAAAATGGGTTGGGTTTGAGTTTTGCAAACTATAACATGATTATGTACAGTTGAATATATTATTCATATTTTATTATTTTAAACAATACATACAGAAAAAGTTCAGCCACAAAACACACAATCCGCGGAGCCCGGAGAACCAAGCAAATGGCCGCCGTGTCCCGTGTAAATGTTTGAAGTTTCCCCCACTCATCGCGAAATAGAAGTGTGTTGCATACCCGTTAACAAATGTTTAATATGAACCACTATATTAAATAATACCCCAAATAAAGCGTTTTATCGTTGGTATAATCCTAAAAACAATTTTTTATTTCCAATAAGAATATTTTACTGAAACACATTCTTACAATAACTGGCTTATATGTAGTATTATTCTGTCTTATTGTACATATAAGTAACGAGTTAGCAATTCTATATGTTGTTTGTTAGTTAATTTTTTTGTTGTAGTTAAAGATTGTTTAATAGTAATTATTAAAAATGTTGCTACTGATATAAGGTAATTCTTAACAATTCTGTTTAATTAGTTGATTTCCCTCTGTGCATCATTGTTCGGAGTCTTCTAGCTGTCCTGTCTGAATTTGAATTTTATTGATCGTACCAATACCTGTAAGTTTTTTTAAATTTTACATGTCAGATCAAGCAATGGAATATTCTTATTTCGCACAACCCATCATGAGTATTGGACTTTACAATTTATGAAGGAATTTAACTATCTCAGTAAACGATGTTGCATAATAGATAATCATAATAATATGCAATGTTAAACGACAAGAACAATATCACACTAGAAGCTATTTAAATGTTTTAAAACAAATATTATTATGAATTATGTCACGTTTCATTACAACTGCCAGTAGGAACTAATACAGTAGGAAAACCAAATTACATCCCCAATAGAACTTGATAATTACTGGGAGTATTTAGAGCGATAATGGCTATATAAACATAAACCATTCTATGGTAGCATTAACTTCTATTTCCTATTGGCCAAATTACCGTGATATTATCACTACACAACGCTCCAGTATTTTCGTTGTCTTATAGTAGGAAAGCGCGTTGCTGTCACACTATAGTATTAAAGTTATATAAAGAGTATGTGAAATCTTATAAGGAATAGAAGACTTTTTCTCAGTCTTATTAATAAAAACTCTATGACGTCAAAATAGAACTAAGAATTTTAGATTTATGAGTATCGGAAAACTCTAAAACATCTGATACCAGGAAAAAGACAACGGAGCATGTTAATTGGTCGAAGCAAATATGATATGACATACCAAATGTTAAAACTATCGAAAACAGCGAAAACCTTGAGCCCATTATTGTGTAATTTTCATTAAGCGGAATATATTTAAAAATTAAAAGTAAATCACAAATATCATCCGAGTCTGATTCGTTTCTTGTTTGTTCTCTAAATGAAGTTTCTATAAACTTTTAACCACTTATATCAAATTTGAAATATTTAATAAATTTAAACCGGGGAGAGTGTTAATACGACTATTAGCTAACTCTTGATCGGTATTTCTTTTATCTATGACAGTTAACCTTAGTACGCCAGCCTCCCCTAATATTATTCTGACCTTTTACTTCTGTAGTTTAGCACCTTTAAAGAAAAATAACGTCATCTTTTGCAGCAATTTTTAATTAAAAGTGCTAAACAGCTGACCTACTTTCCCAAAATCCATATTTCGTGTTCCCTACTTTAAAGAATATAATTCCTGTCCATTTTTCCAGTAAAGCTAAGGTCCCCAAAAACAATAAAGCACTCGTCATACTCCGTATTATAGGACCACTCTTAAAAGCCTTTTCTCGTAGGGAAGTAGGTAATGCTCCCCACTAAATTTTCCTTTCCATTTCTCTCACATAAATGTTAAGTGTCATATCCAAATTCTGACATATTCCTTTTTCGCTTTTTACCATTATTTTTATGACCGCAGAAGTGATATTTACATTAAAAGGCATGTTTCGAATGTTAAAAAAATTTTGTAATGGATAAAATTATATTTTGTAATAGCATAAAAGTTCAAACGTTTATTTTTTTACAATTATTTCTATTTTTGGCATTAGAGATTCTTTGTTTCCAACGAAAGAAGTTATTTCTTTCGTTTAACTGACTGCTTTGCATTTCTGTTTAGGTTTAACCAAAGACCATATAAACTATAGAACCAATGATTTATAAAAACGCCTGTAAACCTGATCTGTTATTGTTTTAAATTTTATTGAATAGTAATTTACGTTACAAGACCGGAAAGTAGTGTTTTTCAGGTCGAGACAGGCATTTCCAGGGCCCGTAGGCGTAATTTTCGGTTGCGTGATGTTTAAGACTTACATTAAATTATTTTTTCTATTTGACGTTCATAATAAGTTCATTATGAACTTGAAATGAAGTTCATAATGAAGCTATTTCGATACGCGTTTTTTCTTTATTTGATGTTGGTAACATTGAAATTGAAAAATTGACGTAAAATCACGTCTTTTGAAATTCAAAAAAAATTTGCAAAATCTCCCGAATTTCCGAACGCTCTGTATATGTACCGAATGTACAAGGATCACACAACGTATTCCGTTCAATTTCAAATCTCATATCGCTAAAATAACTTTAGAATCTCGTGGTGAAAATGGGTCAATAAATCAAAAAATGACAGTTCGCAAAATAATTTTTGTTGTCCAGAGGTTACTATGATAAAAAATAATATTACCAACATAAAATTTAGACATAAAAATTTAAAGGATTTATTTTCTTTTTAAATACGTATTTTTTATTGAAAAAAGTACAAATAGAAAAAATAGTATAAAGCACGTGGTTCATAAGGCGGTTTAGCGCACGCGTGCGCTAAAACCGCTTCTTATGAAACGTGTACTTTAATATACTATTATTTTATATTATTTTTGCGTCGTATGATTTCTCATAACGGGCTTTTGATTTTACTGACAATATATCGTAAGTCGCTTTCCTTGCTGCTTCCAAAATTTCTTCTAAAATCTCATTTTCCGTGTCGGATAATTCAAAATCTGAATTCATATATTGTTAAAATTGCGCACTCGCGAAACAAGTTTGACATAAACAACAAATTAAAAATCAACGAACTGTCACTCGACAATACATCGAAATGTTGTTGTCATAGTAACGAAATCAAGGTAGCTTGTATTATCAAAGAGCGATTGGAAAAACAAAAAACAGGGACCAGAATAGTAATTTTCCTACGACCACCTACGAAAATGACAATAACAGCAGGGTTAACTTGGCTAGAAAGTGCTAAATATTACACGCGTGTGAAAAAAAATATTTCAACCCGAGTGTGGAAATACAAAGCACACTATATTTAATTTAAACAGGTGTCAATTTGATAACAAAACTATTTATTAAAAATAACAAACTTACGGGACACGTGGAGTGAATTGGGGTGCTGGGTGGGGTAAAGTACCTACACTAGGGCATTACTGCAAATTTAAAAAAATCCTTTTTTTCGTTATTTTTGGGAACCTAAGAGTATTTATGATAAAAATAATATTATCAAAAAAAGGGAAAATAATAATATGTCAGGCAACCCAACAACTGTAATGTTTACATGTCAACTGAGTTGAACCACAGAAAAAAAAGGGGCAGCTATAGAGCAGAAATAGAATACCCTAGGAAATACCGATTTATAATTTTGCCATTATCTCGGATAAAAATATCCATACAATGTTTAAGGATATGGGACAAGTGAATACGCTTTATGTAAGTAAATTTATTTTAGCTATATTTAAAACAAATCGAATAAGATATAACTTTTATAATTAACAAGCTATCGATATGTAACTCCATCTCTATCTTTCTATAAAGTTGAGCAAATGTTGAGGTTATGTTGTAGTTTTGTGTTATGTTGTTTTCGTAGGTACCTATATTATTGTTTTATTAAAAGAATGCAAGCAGCTAAAAGTTCAGAAACGAAATTTATTTACTGATGTACATAGATAGTAGGTATGATGTGCGTAAGCAAATAGGAGAAAAAGTTATTATTTTTATTTAAATCTAGGTAAGTTAAAATGTGTAAAGGTGGGCATTGTTTTTATTTTTTTCAACTCTAGAGTTGAAATTAATTTTTCAACTCTAGTGTTGAAAAAATTTGATTAACACAATGGTGATACCTACAAACTATTAAAAACAAATCAAACTCTTTTTGATTATTTTGTTTGGTCGTAGGAAAAATTGTGTACATTACTCGTGTGAAAGTGATTTTCTCACACTCGGAGAATTTCCGCACTCGGCTGACGCCTCGTGCTAATTACCTCCTCGTTTGGAAAGTACCACTTTCAACACTTGTTATGTAATATACTATTACGTTACAAGTCTGGAAAATACTGTTTTTTTGGAAGAGTCGACAAAATTCTAGGACGAGCCGTAGGCGAGTCCTGGATGTCTGCGAGTCCAAAAAAACTGTTTTCAGACGTGTTGCGTACACTATTTTTTCGGCAACCGTGTAGAATAGCAAATCAATGAGACACATTTCTTTATTATATTTCTTTGTAGAACAAAATTTCGAACATTTAAATTCTTATTTGTATTAAATATTAAATTTCGAACAGAAGATAGGTACTAACAGAAACATTCTAATTCTTATTTATATTAATATTTATATTAAAATTCGAGCAATTGCTAATATTGATGTGATTCTTCCCGGCCTAGTCTGGGAAGTACGTACTTACCGGACTAGGTCAGAGAAATGCTACTTTCTCAAAGGAAAAGCGTCCAGGAAGTGGGTACTTCCCGAACGGTTGCCGAAAAAAATCTTTTCCGGTCTCTAACGTCAATTTTCCGGTCTAGATCGACGAAACGTTATTTTCTGGACGAAAAATTGTCCAGAAAGTGTATATTTTATGGTCGGTTTAAAAAAAAAATAATGGGTGGAGGAGAGAACTCCTTGGGATTATTCCTCATGGCAACAACGCTTAACGTTTGGCGTGAAACTCTTAGATAGGAATGGGCAGTAATGGGCACATCGAATGAAAAAATCGATGTCTAACATCGATGAAATCAAAAGGAGTCATCGTTGTTGAAAAAGTTGCTAATAAAAAATATCTACTATCGTCGACATGACGAAAAATATCGATCAATGTCATAAATCATCGGTTAGTGCCGAAAAACATCGGTTAATGTTGAAAAACATTATATATTTTCTAAAAAAAAAAAAATGTTTTGTTTTAAAACATCGATTTTTTTTGCCCATATCTACTCGCAGTAAAGGTAAATTTTTATGAGAATGAGATTTGGTCTACTTTTTTTCATGCACCATTCATACTTTACTTTACCAAGATTTAGTTAGGAAGCTTTGGTTGCCCCCCTTCCAAAGTAATGTTTTGATACGCCGGTGAGGGTGGAATAGCGGAAAATTAAAATTTTAATTGACTTTCCGATTATGTAATGTATAATATAATATAATTATATATGGTCTAAGTATTCCAAATTCTGAGATAAATATATTATTAAATTGGCTAAAAGTAGATAAATTAAAATTGAATATTTCAAAAACTAAATGTATGGTTATGGGTAGATAATAATTTAAATTGTCAAAATATAAATGTTGTGATTGATGGTCAAAAATTGTAATTAGTAAACAGTTTTAAATATTTAGGAATAATTATTGATTCAAAATTAAAATTTTTAAATTATTTTGAAAGTATTATAATTATATCGAAGATTGCCGGAAAAGTAGGTTATTTTAAAAGAATTAGCTCTCATTTAAGTTTGATTTAAAAAAAAATTATTTAATATTAATATATTACCACATTTTCTTTATTGTTCTTCCATTTCATATTGTGCTAGTGAGGAAATATTTGATAAATTACAAATTTTACAAAATAAGGCAATGCGGATTATTTTAAATTGTGACAAATATACAAAAATAAATTTTATGTTAAAAAATTTAGATTGGTTGAATGTCAGAAACTTATTTTTTTATCTGGTAGGTATCTTTATACATAAAATTAAAAATAATTTATTGCCAGAGTGTTTAAAATTTTTTTGTTTTTTTAATAATTATGACCATCATAGTTATAAAACAAGAACTAGTCAAAATTTGTATGTGGATAGAGTGTCTAAAACATTAGCTTATAAGTTTATTTTTCATAAAGGTGTGATATAATATAATAATTTGGAAAATTTTATTGAATCTTAAATGTCATTAAAACTATTTAAAAAAAACTTTAAAATTACATTTAATTAAAAAATAAAATGATGCGTAATATTTGATGTAATTTGCAAAATGTTTAACTTTTCTGTTTGTTCTTGTTAAAAGAAGGTTGCGTTTTAAAATTTAAAAAGAAATCTAAAAAAAATGTATCAAAAAAATGTATTAAAAATATTAATTGTAGCTTTTTGCTAAATATAGCATGCTACTATTATTACTATTACTACTATAAAAGTTTTGAATTTTATTCCATCTAATTGTTTTTTTTTTCGAATTCTTTATATTATTACATACCGTACCGCATTAAACATCGCGGTGGGAGCTTCGCTATAGAAACGTACTGGCTGCTATAGAGGGGAAATGCAGCGAAAGTAGAATGGTAATGTGAATCGAGCTCAAACAGAAGTTGGCAACGTTGAATTCTGATCCATCACTTTTGAATTCGCGCCACGTGACATTAAAAGCCGCTCTGTAACGTCAGACTTGCCAGTACTGTATATCTGGAATTTAAAGATTTTATTCCTAAAACAAGGTATTGTACAATAATACAGCTGAACAAGAACACATGTTGACTATAAATTGTAAACTTAGAAAAACAGTCAGGTAAATTCAATAAAACTTCTTCGGTAAATAAAATGGTGAGGTAGTTACAATAGAAATCGCATTATCCATGGAGTGTTGTGGAATAAATCTCCGGTTTACGTACGGTGCGGATAAAGACGGCTACGCTGGAAAGGGGATTTTTCGAATACCAATTTTTCTATTTGCAACACTTTATTTAAACGATTCGATTCGTAGAGTTTACCGCGATTGCCTGCAAATATATTGCAATGAACGAGAAATGTCAGGCATCACGTTTTTTATCTTCGGCCACTAAACTTTCGTTATAAGCTTAGAATAATATACCGTACACCCTCTGATTTTTTTTTAATTGTATGAAAAGTATCATCTTGACAACTTAGCCTAAAAGCCCCTTTACTGCATGCATATCCAGGTTTTATCCAGAAAAACAGGTTTTAAGGGAAATTGAGAGTTGCCGTTATTCAGAAATTCTCTTAAAATTCTACTCGTTTTTGGGATATATGGGGGTTGTTCTATTAAAAAACGCCTGTTTGAAATAGTACATTTAGACTATTTAAATTTTAATTTTTTACAGTCCGCTAAAGAACCAGTGGATATTTCAACACCATCAATGATTTTAAGGTTTAGTTGTATTGAGCGAATGGTAACGTGTTCACCTGCTCTATACATCCACACAAAAAATCTAGTATCCAGTTGAACCTAAAAGTTTCAAACTGAAACTATCATAGACATAAATAGGAGCAATGCTAAAGTAAAATTAAATAGAAAACACCTTAGCATCAAAATATAGTTTTAAATTAATACTACATTCTTTTAACTTGACTCTACTTTTGTTTTAGGGTAATAAAAATAAATGATCAACCTATCAATAATTGCAGTTGCAGATATAGTATACGTTAATATTGGTTTGATTCAAAGTAATGCAAATAGCATCAAAGAAATAATAATGGTTTAGATTTTATTCAAGTTGAGTATAGAAACTGTCTTTGTGCTCGCTGTGAGAATACAAATTTATTTTTATTTTTAAACCCATCATAGTATATTTCATTCTGACCACAATACTTATTTTTAAAACAAGTATAAGATTATCTTGTTATGATGATGAAGTAATCTCTTTATGAACATAATTTTGATTAACTTGATGATATAATTTAAAACCAGTGGTAGTTTAAAAATGAATATTTTTTAGGTACAAAATAAAGCAAGTTAGTTTCAAAATAAGGCTATTTGTTTGAGCATTACTATAAGCTTGTTTTGAGAGTAGTTTTTTTTGTGTGCATAAATACGCTCTTTTGTGGTATGTTCATGAATTTCGTGAAGTTGTCGACAACGTGATGACAAAATAGCTATACATTATTGCGATTCTTAAAATTTACATCCTTCTCTATCCCGTTTGCCTTAATTCGTTGGATTGTTGATCACGAAACTCCCAAAGCATCAGAAACTCTCTAAAACAGTTACGGATTTATAAAAACTTGCCATATATTTTTCATGTTTATTATTTATGTTTTCACAATTATTCGTGCTTTATTATATCTACTGCGTTAAAGGGTAAAAGAGTCTTTCCGGCATCACTTTCTCTTCGAAAATAATCAAATAATTTTAAAATTGATGCTTGTTCATTTTCACAATACCGTGACTTTTTGCAATAAATTTATTAAAAATGTCACGGTCAAAAATGACAATAAAACATTTTTGACTGGTAAAATTATACGACATCCATTATTGACGCAAATTAACTATCTCACCTAGTTCACGAAAGTTAAAAACATAAGCAAAAGTCGTGACGTAACCGTCAGCGGTCATTGAACAGACTTTACAGATTCTCATAATTACTGGAAATTATGTGGGCATCTCTGTCCTATTTAAACATGATCGATAACTTTATTAAGTTTATACTACGGATATCTTTATAATGCAGTGTTAACCTATAGTTGAACAAAATAACACTATATATTCGTTTGTCTTTGATAAACTCATAGTCAGTATGATGTTTGTTAAAGTTTCCCTGTTACTACACTATCACAGCTTAATGCTGCTTAAGGGCGATACATGCTATATTATTATTTGAGTAGGTAGATGCTACATACAGAACAATTGTTTTTATTTATTTTTTAGTGTTAGTTTGTAAATAATAGTTTAGTACCGTGCGAGCAAAAATTATTTGCATCAAAGAGGGCTTGGATTAAAAAACGTTGGGCTTGGTTTAGATCACAATGATATGGGGACGATATATCTAACCAAATCTAGGTTAAAATTGATTTGTAAAGTAGACAAATAATACAAATTTATTTTTGTTGTTTACAAAATTAACAAAGAAAGAATATACAGAAAGAAAAAGAAAACTAATTATATAAATTGCTGAAATTGGCCACCACCATGCTCCAAGCATAAATTCACACGTCTCTTCATATTTTCGAAAGTGTTTACCAGCATCTCTGGAGAAATATTATCACATTCTTGGATAATCCTTTCTTGTAATTGTTCTAAATTTGCAACTAGTGTTTTAAAAATAGTGTTCTTTAAATGAGGAAAAACGATGTAATCCATAACCGTTAAACAAGGTGATCTAGGTGGGAATTCAATGTCCGATCGAAAACTGTTCAATCTGTAGTCGAAAAAATTGTGTAAGTAGTTAATAGTTTCGGCGGCTGTATGGGCGGTTGCACCGTCCTGTTGAAAATATCCAAAACGTAGTTCGTCGTCAAGTAATTGCTCCACAAATGGATTCAAAATATTGTCTCTATACCGCTGTGCTGTAACTGTGTCATGGCAAAAAATAGGACCAACAATTCTTCTTCGGGAAACAGCTAACCAGACACCAATTTTTTAAGGGTGCAATGTAGACTCTACAAAAAAACTGGGGATTTCCACTACTCCACATGCGTGTATTCTGAGAATTCACATAACCGGAGAGGTGGAACCAGGCTTCATCCGAAAAAAAATTCAGGTCTAATAAATCTTTTCTTTCCAATAAGTTTTTGGTAAACCATTGAGCGTAAGTCCTGCGTCTTTCAAAATCTGCGCCTTGTATTTTTGGAATACTTGCACTTTATAAGGAAATTAATTTAGCTGCTTCTTAAGAATAAATAAGGGCGTCTTATACAATTTGTTGGCGTATTTTGCATTATTTTACGAACGTTTGCAACAAGTCCTTCTGTTCTTACAGCAGATGGTCTTCCGGCTCCTTTTTTGTGTTGTATAGAACCTGTTTTCCTAAACACAGTTACGGTTCTTTTTAGGCAATGATAAAAATCCCCAGCGATAAAAGCAACGTTAGGAAAATGTTCGTGAAAATTGTCCATGCACAAACCAGGATTGTATTGCCACTCACCATTTACTTTAACCCCGTTTTAAAAATACGCTTTAACCATGAATGTTTTGTGCTGTTCCATAAAGCCCATTGTGTGAATTGTTCAAGAAATTGGGAAAATTAGCGACGAATCAAATTACTTGTAACGACTGTCAAAGATGACGGAATAACTGATTGATTGTTAATTCAGGTCAGTTACTGACACCCAACAGGTATTAAGCTCTACGGATAAGCATTACGTCCTTAGATGCAAGGCCCTCTTTGACGCAAATAATTTTTACTCGCACGGTACTTTTGGTACAGTTGTTGCTATTACTTGTTGATGGTTGTGCAGCGAGCAGTGCACGATTCGATGTTTGAGTAGCTACCATAGCTTAATCTAGCCGTGGCGAAGATGTGCCCGCACTGCAAATATTTGAAATATATTTGTTATATTTTGAAGAAGTAGTCCATACTCAAAGTGGAGTTAAATGATACAGAAAAAGAAAAGCACGAAGTCTTTCTCCACAATCTTTATTCATCGAAAAACTAGGCGAACCTAGTATCACATCGACATGTTTCGAGTGTAGAAACACTCATCATCAGGAAACAAAGTGAAAAGTAAAATGCTGATGTTTTTAGCAAAAGAGAAAATAATGGTGAGATTGAGCCGTAATGGAGCTTTTAATGGTGTACAAAAGATGTAAAATTGAAAAATCAGAAGGTCGACAATCAAGACTCCAGTATACTGAACAGTCGAGGTTTAAGTGTAGAAGCACACTGTGCCGTGCAGAAAATTATAGGATATTGTGGAGAAAGACTTCGTGCTTTTCTTTTTCTGTATATTTGTTATAATTTACCTTTGCATTTCTTTTATAAACAATAAAAGTTGGTTTATTATTATTATTATTATCATTCAATTTTTCCTCGTATATCGCAATGACTTTATCGTACACTGCACTTGTTAAATCCCTGATTTATAAAACACCATCTCCACTTTGACACGAGTCAGGTCTACGGTGTATTGTAGCAGGGCAAAAGTATCATTAATCTTGGGAACATGACTTCCTCCACAATCTGCTAAAAATGAGATGACCCATTTTATGTATGCTCATGCCGGCTTTTCGAGGGAGAGAAAAATGCTTACTCATTTCTCTCCTTGGAAAAATTCAGCATTTTGGTGTGACCCGGACAAAAGTGCAATTTTTTTGTTTGCCAAATATATTATGATGTTCTCGGCAAGTTACGGTATGTACATTTTTAATGCGGAAATAAATGAGTTTGTGAAATTATACGATATAGAGTTGTTAATGTTCGAGCAATGAAAAGAAAAGAATAGGCATGAAGAAAATAAAAAAAAATATATGCGCTTAATTTTTAAATAAATTGGATATTATTGGTCATTAAGGTAAGCAAAAAAAAAAAAGAAATAAACAGGGTGTCCGGAAAAGAGAGATACCATAAACACAAAAATAACACGAGTTTTATAATTATTTTTGGCTAGTTCTTTGCTTTTGGTGTTGTCATCTATTGCAAAGTTTTACTTAATTACCGTGCGAGCAAAAATTATTTGCATCAAAGAGGGCCTTGTATCTAAGGACGCAATGCTTAGCCGTAGAGCTTAATACCTGTTGGGTGTCAGTAACTACCTGAATTAACAATCAATCAGTTATTCCGTCATCTTTGACAGTCGTTACAAGTAATTTGATTCATCGCTAATTTTTCCAATTTCTTGAACAATTCACACAATTGGCTTTACGGAACAGCACAAAACATTCATGGTTGAAGTGTATTTTCGAAACGGGGTTAAATTGTGAGTGGCAATACAATCCGGGTTTGTGCATGGACGATTTTCACGAACATTTTCCTCACGTTGCTTTTATTGCTGGGGATTTTTATCATTGCCTGAAAAGAACCGTGGCTGTGTTTAGGGAAACAGGTTCTATGCAACACAAAAAAGGAGCAGAAAGAACATCTGTAAGAACAGAAGAACTTGTTGCAAACGTTCGTGAAATAATGCAAAATACGCCAACAAATTACATAAGACGCCTGTCCCAAGAAGTGGGAAGATTTTATGGAACATGCAGGACTATTCTTAAGAAGCAGCTAAATTTATTTTCTTATAAAGTGCAAGTATTCCAAGAAATACAAGCCACAGATTTTGAAAGATGCAGGAACTACGTTCAATGGTTAACCCAAAATTTATTGGAAATAAATGATTTATTAGACCTGACATTTTTTTCGAATGAAGCCTGGTTCCACCTCTCCGGTTATGTGAATTCTCAGAATACATGTAATTATTTTTCTTTTTCTTTCTGTATATTCTTACTTTGTTAACTTTGTAATCAACAAAAAGAAATTTTTATTTGTTTACTTATTTTATTACTCATTAGTTTGGCATATCATGTCATAATATGAATTTGACAAAATTTTAACCTAGATTTGGTTAGATATATCTACCCTATATCATTGCGATCTAAACCAAGCCCTACGATTTTTAATGCCCTCTTTGATGCATTTAATTTTTGCTCGCACGGTATATCTGGTATCCATGGTAATGCCACAACGGCTGACTTGATTTAGCATTTCAAAATTATTTTATCAAAATTTTATGGGAGACAATAATCATGAAAAACAAATGTAAAATATAGTTTGAAAGTCACTGGCGAACGTACTAAAGAATAGGGTGTGTCAGTGGGTACTGGACCCCCCTATTTTGACTACTTGACAATTTTTTCTTTTTCTCAAAAGATGTAACTCTTTATGGTGAAGCAATGTCCTAATTTTAATATATAAATTATATTAAATACTCGAATTATTCAAAAAAATTAATTTTTAATTTTAAAATTTAACGCCCTATAGGTATATCGTCGCCTTAAGTTGCAAATGGCCTAACTCCACTTTTTGTCTAAATTGACATTTTGTATTGGTTGTGTTCGCGAAAATTAACCCTACCGACTGGAAAATTCTTTACGACCAGAACATCAAACTTCGCGCCAAAAACAGTAAGTTGAAACTGGCCGATCGCGATCTCCGGTTCATTCTATGATAATACGAGATTTTCCTAACTCCCAATATTGTTAAGCATCAAGTTAAGTAATGTGTGATAATAGACGCTATTGAAAGTGTAAAATCCATTGTTTCAAGTAATTAGTTTTTCGTGTCTCCTGAACAATTTGCCATTTGCATCTTAAGGCGACGATATCGAACATGAGGATCAAAAATAAAAAACGGTATTATTTTTGCTCAAGGAGTATATGGTTAACGGATTGACATCCCTTTTCTGGACACCCTATATAGTGACCGCAAGTCCCGCCAGAGGTGTCATTAGAATTTGGTCTTAGAAGGGGAGAGGTCAAGGGCGGAATTAACTTTTCGGCTTGATGAGGATGGGGGTTAAGTTCCTGGGAAAAAGTGTTTGGAACAGGGAGAGTAGAGGTGTCGAGATTGTGGTAAAGACTTTTGATCGAAAAAATGTTAGACCTCCTTAGAGGCGAGAGAAAACTCCTTACAACTGACCTGTTAGGGGACGTTTTAGAGTTTGTAAAGTAAGTAACTATTGAGAATATTGACCATTGAAGCTACATGGCATTGTATTGTTTAGGATCAAAAAATCTCCACATGGGTTACTATTTGCCATTTATTTGATTTTTAAACTTTGGGCTATACTTTATTTTTATAAGATAGGTTAAGTCAAATTAATCTAAGAACTCCACGCATCACCTATCATTAATGGCACCCTGTTGAAGTCTGGTATATTTTACGTTAAGTGGTTGGCTACAAAAATAGAACCGGACGAAGTTCTTTTACCTTCGCATTGGTCATCTTGTAAATTTTGTGAAGTTTTAATATTTTGTGAAGATATAGCGTAGCTACTAGTTATTATTTATTAAATAAAATATTGCCAGACCAGTACCCACGAAAATGAGAAGTAGAAAAAACATTATTAAACTAAAGTAAAAAAAGAAAACAATATTTATTTATTTTAGTACTTAGGTATTTATAAAAAGCAAAATAGGTATTTATGTATTTATTATACTGGGAAAAAGTATTACATTTTTTGCGAGGTGTAATGTGCACATCTAATTAAAACACCATATCGGGAACCCATTTGGTATTGTTACTTTTGTGGGAATTTTAGATATACCTATATATGGATATATATAGGGTGTCCCGTAACTAAGGGGCTATACAGCAACAGGAGATAGTGAACCTGAAAATATGTAATTTAATTTCATTTCCTTTGCGGTTAAAGAGATACAGGGGATCCAAGTAAATATTTACTTTAAAAGATTTAAGATATGTCCTAGAGAATGCTACCTACACAATATCCCAAGTAGCAATTATAGACACAAATTGGACACAAATTCTTTGCTGAGAAACGTTTCGAAACATTTTCGATTAAAATTATTTAGATTGTGTGGAGACACATGTGTTTCGAAACTTTTGCGACACATTTTCGAATTTAGTTACTAGAAACGATTAAGAACTGTTAGTTTCGAAATACCTTCCAAACTACAGTGTCGATACATTTAGGAAACGCACAAAAGAAAATTTTTCGAAACATTTTTATATAATATTATGAAATTGTGTTTAGACACATGTGCTCCCAAATTGTAGCGACACATTTTCGAATTAAGTGATTCAAAACAAATTGGTATTCTTCTGCTTTGAAATATTTACCAAACAGTGATATCCATTTAATTACGAAACTTGCGCAGAAAATAATTTTCGAAACTACCAGAAACCTTTACACTACCGCACCCGAACAATTATTATAACCTCGATTATAACGATTATAACCTATAAATTGTACATTTTTGTTTTGTTAATATGGGAAGAAAACAACAGTTTAAACATTCTTCGAGGTTTTACAAAAGTTTTATTAAACGTTCAACAAAGTACAAACCAATTTTGTAGGTTATATGTCACAGAAAGTGTAAAGTGGTAGTGTATACCGTGACGGTATACAGAAGTTTTATGCTTCTAAGCTTAACCTTCCTCTTGACAGGACTGTGCATTTTTTACTTTAGCGACGTTTGTTTCGCATGGTTTCGGTACAATATCGAAACATTCTTCATGTTTCGACACATTTTCTATGAATTATAGCTACATGATTATCGAAACATTATAGAAACCAAATACTAGAAATTGTGTGTCGACTCCATTTTAGACCAGAATAATTCTCGCTTTCTGGCGGCCATTTTGACAAATTCATTTTTATATTATTAAAATGGACTTTAATTAACTTCCTGCGTCATTTGAAATGTAAAAAAGTGGTTACATTAGTTCCATTTTACTAGCTTAATCAATTGAAAGAAGAATTAAGTAAAATTTTAAAAATATTTAAGATTTTATTTTTTGACAAAGTATTTATTTTGTGTGTAAATGTCAATATATCGGGAGCGTTTTAAGAATATAAAGCTAAATTACTAAATTGCACGATAAAAATTATTTCGTCAACGATTTCTGGATCTCCTCTGTAATAAACCATACGAAAAAAATGTATCACTTATAGAAAATACTCTGGTGACAAATTGATTATGGCGAAATTATGCTGTCATCATATTGTTTACTTTCTTTTATTTTACAACCTGCAGAGAGATAGATATTATATATCTAATTATTTGTTTCAATAATGTTTCCATTTTGACAATTTACAATTCCAACAGTCAGCGCCCTCTTTGTAAAATGAACTCTCACTCGACACATTTATGGAAACATGTTCCAAACATTTCTGAAAATTTTTCGAAACATTTTCGATAAAAGTTTCGATTTGGCGTCGAAACAGCGAAAGTCACAGCCCGTACCAACCACTTGGAAACACGTGCTAATGCGCCATTTAAAATGTATACGTTTCAAAAATATTTCCATACATGTTGCCAACAATTTCCAATTTGTGTCGGAAACAGAAACAATAGTTTAGACACATTTACCGTAATGTGTCTAAAAATGCTACTTGGGATGAGTTTGATAAATTCTCGCATATATTGTTTGTCTCTCTTATATTTCTAACCGCTTTACCTCAAATTATGGGAGAGGGATCTTTTATACGTAAAATAGTTGAACTTCATTGATCTCGATATTTCAATTGGTTTTTGAGATAATTGCGTGTAAATACTAGATGGCAAGAAGCATTTAAATAAACACGTTTTATAACGAAACATATTTACTAAAAATTAATCGTGCGTTCTTAAGCATAAATGATATTTTTTAAAGTCTACTATCTCCTGTTGCTTTATTTGTCGATTAGTTATGAGAGATCCTGTATATAACGATAAGTAAATGGTTTAACTAGGCACTTTATTGATTTCATAATGGATGAGTTAACCAAAATGGTGTTTGTACTCACTATTAAACTAACATAGTAAACACCAAGAAAATCTGTCTCTCAAATATATAAAACACAACCACAAAAACACCAAAATCGGAAGAAAATAATATGACGAAACCTGATGCGTGAGCTTGCTACGGGCCCACTGCTGAACTTTAACGACGAAACCAGATCATCTGTTAATGTCAAATGTTGTTGTCTTCTGTCGGAACGCTATGTTTTAAGAAAGAGTAAAGGCCGAGACACAATTAAAAAATAAACATCAAGCGATAAGCAATATGCAACAGAAATAAGTTTCGATACGTAGAAATAAATCTATCGGGACACAATCAAGTTTTAAGCAACAAGCAACGGAAAATAAAATTTAAGATACCGAAATGTTAAATTTCTGTTGCATGTTTCTTATTACTGACCAATGAAAGCCGTATAAAATATGCCCCGCCCCCTAAAATTATTTGGACATTTGTCGGTTAATTTTAAGGTAAGAGGTATTTTTTAAATATTTTGTTCCACAATTTGTTAGCGAGGTGAACTTACAGAAATTGTAATTATACTTCCGAGATATTTGTGATTTGCACTGAAGGTAGGAAAAAACGGAAACTAAAAATTAAGTTAAGATATGGATTTGTCAACAGTTGGCTATTCAACCATTTTATTGGTCGATCTTTCTTCGATGTGATTGGAGGAAATAGTGTATTGTGCCTTGATAGTTCCTATGTTTTATTTTTAATTACCTATTTCTTGTTGCATATCGCTTATTTTTTTAATTGTGTCTCGGCCTTAACGTCTCTAGCGTCGAACTCATATAACTTAAAATAGAAATAAGTTTTGAAAATTTTACTAGATATTGTCAGGAGAACAAGACAGTTTTATCGGTAGCTCAGATGGTGTTTGACTGGGCGACTATATAATAAAATTCAAATAATGCTGGTACTTACGTCAATGCTTGCAAATATTTTACATCTTATAATGAACCCTATAAAAATGCAATTTTTGTTGGCAAATAAAGCTGGGAAAACAGCAGAGTCCATTTATTTGAAATGTGCTTGCATTTTCTCTAAAGTCCCATCATTTATTTCCGAGTTAGATTATTATTTTATAACAAAAGGTTTTAAACTTAGCTTCTCTGTTGAATATCATTAATTTATTTTATGTTGTGTGTACTAAAGATAATTATTTCAGGATATTTATATTTTTTAGGTTTTGAAATTTTTAGTGACGTAATAAGGAGATGGGGGGACTTATTATTATATCAAAATATTTTTGACGTCCACCCCCTTTCTCCATTTTGAGGAGTGCGGGTAACATTGGAATTATAAATGAGATAATTTCCATTTTTAGTAAATACAAATCTACGCAAAAAACTACGTACTGAGTTGACGACAGATAATTTCGTACACTAAACTTTGACACTGTAAATGCAACTGTTTTACCTTTATTACCTTTGTAACATGTTAATTGTTATCATGATGTCTGTCAAAGTATTGTCATTAACTTATTTGATTTAAAAGTGCCTCATTTAAGTATTATTGAAAAAGCAAGAATAATATGTTTAGTAGAGATAGGGTGGTCTTATGAAAAAATAGCTGATAATTTTAGAGTACCTAGAAGTACTGTTTAAGGAATGGTAAAAAAATGGCGCTATCATCAAATACTTGAAAGGTCTGTTGGGTCTGGTTCAAATAATAAAAAATCATCAAATGAAGAAGACCGAAATTTGCTGGAGTATTTAAGGCAAAATCCATTTAAAACTGCAGTATTCGCTATGCACATAACAGGATTCCCTGCTTCATCTAGAACTGCGCAACGCCGAGTAAAACAATAATCCGAATTAAGAAATCGAGCAGCTGCATCCAAATCGTTTTTAAAAAATAGTGATAAGGAAAAAAGAATTGGGGTTACTATGCAATATTTACCAGAAAATGATTTTTTTTGTTATGTTTTCTGATGAGAAAACTTTTTAGTCTACATAGGTAATGGAAGGATTCGAGTATATAACGTAACTGTACCAAATTCCGACAGCTTAAGGTTTATTTAGTTTTATGTTACAAAATGAAGAAATACAATTTCAATAAGAATTTCTGGACATATTTATTATATTGCGAGGGGGATATTGTTTTAATATTTTATACTTTTTGGCATACATTTTTGCTGTTTATTATCAATTTTACCGAAATTAAATAATTACTGAATTAAAGTATACATGTACTAAATTACGACCATTATGTACCTACTGAACCAAATTACGAATATAGATGTACTAAAAGCCGACTACTGTACGTATTTCCGAATTAGAAGTATCCTAATTCCGACCAAATAATCTTTTAAATAAATTAATTTAAACTTTACTATTTTATGGGTATTTAGTTATAAGGAAAATTATTTTAGAAATAGTATTTAATAACAGATTATACTCGTTCTCTATTCATTCGTTATCTTATCCGTATTTTTTAGTTCTGGAACATCATACTGTCCTCTTTTGTTTACTAAAATAGGATAACTAAGACTACAAATTATGTCAGTCTCTGGGCACTCTAATATATCATATTTTTCCGGCCACTTCCAGTGGAATCCACTCTTGATCATAGTCTTAATTTGTCGTCCCTCATTTGTTTCTTCAAGAATTTTGCCAGGGAAATACTCTCCTTCGTACTGCACACTACGTTATTCCCAATAATATAACTTTGGTACTTAGAAGTAGCCTCAACATTAGTAGTTAATTCGCCCATAGATGTACTTTGTTTTGATGTAGCTTCCTCTCTGCCAGTCTTCTTTTTTTCGTTTGATTTTTTAATGTCGGTTACAGCTTTCCTTTTATCGGCCTTGGCGACATTTTCTTCCAATTTTCTCTTTTTCTCTCCTCTCCTTTTTTGGTATTCCATATATTCATCACTTATTGCTACTGTCCGTGTTTTCTTTCTGATAAATTTACTAATGTCCTTCTTTGCTTTATCGTTTTCCATTTCCTTGGGCCAAAACAGGGCTTTCTTAAATGGGGTTGGTATATTTACAGGACCGTTTGGTTTATCTGGTGTTCCATTGGTATTATTTAAAAAAATGGTTGAAATATCATTATTATATTTGTTTTTATTTCCAAATGAGTTAGAAAATTTATCAATACTTTTCAATCCTGTCGAAGATGTTTGTTCCGTTTTATTTTCTACCAATGAGTCAGTGATGAGTTTTTGGTATTTTCATAATGCTCGCTGTTTTTCTTGAATTTCTTCAATGTCGTTTTTCGTATAAAACCATTTTTAAATATATCATCGGAGACTTCGTTGATTATTGTATTTTTAATTTTTTCATTATTATGATCTTTTTTTTAATACGTCATTATGAAGAACATCATAAGGTATTTTTGGTCAGTACGAAGCCAAATGCTGTCATCTATAATTTCAGTAGATTCAGCAGATGAACGAGTTAGATTTATCATGTTATTTTCAAGGGTTAAATCATGCATTGTTGTAACAAATGGCACTGAATCATTAATTGATTCCTCATTTCATCATTCAGATGAATTTGCCAAATTTATTGTCTTACCAAGCTACCAAAAAACAATAATTACAAACGAGCAAACAACGTTAGCTTAATGGTAAAAAAATCATATAAGTAATTGTTCAGAATTACGACCAGGATAGTCGCAATTAGGTGTTCTCAAAATACTGATGTGCCCTATTGCGACCCTTGTTTTTTACAGCAGCAATTGAAATTTTTTAAGTTTCTAATAAAATAATACATGTCATAAGTTCTCTCTGATAGAAAAAAACACACAAGATTTATATACAGTCCATCAGAATTAAACCTGGTTGCTAATTTTAAAAAACAATTTTCTCTGAAAGGAAAGCAAAATTAGTAAAATATATTATAAGTCGCCTTTGGGGTATATTCGCTAAGAACTAAACTTTTTCAGTTCGGAATTAGCTCAGAACGATAAATACATATCGAAATATAGGTTGACAAAAAATAGAGGAGAAAGAGCATCGTATAGATTTTTGAGGCTAAAAATACTATAGGGCTTTTTAAATGCTATTCCGACCAGCTGGTCGTAATTTGGTACAACAGAAAATATAACGTACGAAATTAGCGACCGCGTAAAATTATGTAATTTAAAGGCTACTTTATGAAAAACCAGCCAAAAGTCCACCTTCGTAGTTAACAATAAACACTGATCTCGCTAAAATTTAATAAATACGTAAGTTAACTTATCTATTATTGCACTGATGGTCTTAGCAAATTTTATTGATATTTAGTTGATTTGACAGGCTCTGACACGCACGTTCATTACACGTTACTGTTCTAACTAATACTAAAGGCAGCATTGGTTCGCATATTATTGTATGAGATGAAATAGATGACAAGATTAACTGGCTATCTTATGTTTTCATAGGTAAAATATAGATGCCGTATAAAATATAAATTTCGGTTAAAATCCGTTAAAATCCCTTAAAATCGGAATTATGTACAGGGTCGGTATTCAGTACATTTACGTTATATAGTCAAAATCACGTAAAGTTTTAACGCGTTTAGGTTAGGTTCTGTCATATTTGACATATATTGCACACAATTTATGTCAAATATGATAGAACCTAACCTAAACGCGTTAAAACTTTTCGTGATTTCGACTATACCACCAAATTCCCGATATGATGAGAAGTATGTTCAAAAAAAGCAAACCAATAGACGTTTCTCCGTTAATGTGTGGGCATGGATAAGTGTTTACGGTGCAGGTGTATGCTGGAGTATTGGTGAAATACTAAACAATAATATATATTTTCAGATTTTGGAAAATGTTTTTCTTCCTTCTGCCGCGATAGTTTTTGAAGGAAATAACTTTATATTTCAGCAGGATAACTGCCCTGTGCATACTGCAAGAAATATAGGAAACTGGTTTAGACAAAACAACGTAACATGTCTGCCTTGGTGCTCAAGAAGTCCTGATTTAAATCCAATTGAAAATGTTTGGGGATTGATGGTAAAAAAAATGTACAAAATAAATTTTAAACCACAGAATGAAATGGCGTTATTTGATAAAATAGAAGAAATTTGGGAAGGGCTAACTCCGGATTACAGCAGAAGTATTATTTTGTCAATGTCAAGAAGATTACGATTAGTATTAGAATCCAATGGCGCAGCAATTAAATATTAGTATTTTGTTTGTTGATTGTTAATAAATTTACACTTTTTGGCTTTATACTTCTGTAGTTTTCCTGGTATTATTCTATAATTTTTTTATTTCGCGCCTGTAGTTTATACACAAAAATATTTAGAAATAACCATTATTACTTATAGTAAAAAATCGTACATACAATAATTTACAGCTATGTATATAGCTGGTGTTCTATCCAGGTATAAGCAGCAAGGTGAGAAACCCGTTTTACCAATTTTGTTTTAATTGAGTTATGTATAGGTGAAGTGTACGAATTTATATGTCGTCAACTGTACGTGTGTTAATTTACTCCCCTAGTTACGAAATTATGATTTATTAGGTTATAAAATACAAAAAATACATCTGGTACCTAGAACGCACCTCACGTGACCTCGTGTGCATTAGAAACATAATTTGGCCGCAAGTCGGTATTTTTTAAGAATGGCGGCTTTTGACTGACTTTCGGTTCTCGGATCGCATTTCTGAGGGTACGGTTCAATTCCTAGAGTCAAAATCTGCTCTATTTTTAATTTTTTTTTAATTATTTGAACACTAAATTTCCCCCTACCCCCCTATAAAATGTACCCATACGGAAGAGTATTCCGCGGGCCTAATCGACCAACAAAACAATAAAATTGTACCAAGTGGCACCTTGATATCACAATTTGCAGTTTATTTTTGCGTACCGCTAGTACTAGTGGTTGTTAGCTGTCGATCCGCTGAGTTTTATCCTAAATATTATGTCTGTTTTCTTTCATTGTTAAGAAGGAAATTTTTTTACACTATGTAGTATTTTAATTCCTTTTAAAATAGGTATAGCTGTTATTCCAGAAAACCCTTTATTATAAACGAGAAAATCTGATAATTACCAATAATATTTTACGGAATATCGTCATCGGCCACGGAAATAAATTAATTTAGCAGATTGTATTAACTTTACTACGGAGGCAAAACAGCAATAAACTTGAAATTTTATTAAAGCTTTTAAGAGAAAAGTAATTCCCTCAACTTTAAAGGTCTTTGTTCTTAAAAGCCTTAACTGAGTGCAAATTTGTATTTTTCATTTAAGAAGTTATTTCATTTTCCGCGGGTAAATATAAATAATTTAATTTTCTGTTTCTTTTATTTCAGATCTGAAGCAGTTAAAGAAAAGAAAGCGATTCGTCGAGTTACCACAACAGGCTGACTAAGGTAATCATTTTGTTAAATTAAGTTTTTTTAATGTAATGGTAGGTAGGTACAGGGTCTTTGATTATATTTACGTGGCTTCTGGAATCTTTGTTTTTGAAGATAGAAAAAAATGTTTTTTATAAAAATTGTAGTTTGTCTTTTATGTTATCTTTTGAAATTATCATTACAAAAATATCGCTTTTGAAAAATGGGAAAATATAGGTAATTTCAATTTTTTTAAATGGAACACCCTGTATATTATGAGTCACAATGAAGGATCTTTCTTTTTTGATTTCAAATATATATATATTGATGCTATTTCGGTGAACCATTTTTGAGATATTTTAGCTTAAACTATAAATAAATTGCAAATAAATTTCATATTTTGTATCAAGAAAGCCACGGAAACAATAAAATTGTTATGTTGTATGTTTGATAAATTTGACGTCTCGATATTTTTGAAGTTTATCATTTGAATAATTATAAAGATTAACTTTATAACTATCTATTTCCGCTTCTGTTAATTCTAAAATGAAGGGAAACTTGTTAAAATGTATCCAAAATCAAGGAGGATATGTAGAAAATACCTAAGTTATAAATTTATAAAACATAACAATTTTATTGTTTCCATGGCTTTCTTGATACAAAATATGAAATTTATTTGCAATTTATTTATAGTTTAAGCTAAAATATCTCAAAAACGGTTCACCCAAATAGCATCAATATGTATATATTTGAAATCAGAAAAAAAAGATCTTTCATTGTGACTCATAATATACAGGGTATTCTATTTAAAAAAATTGAAAATACCTATATTTTCCCATTTTTTAAAAGCGATATTTTTGTGATGATTATTTCAAAAGATAACATAAAAGACAAACTACAATTTTTATATAAAACATTTTTTTCTATCTTCAAAAACAAAGACTCCAGAAGCCACGTAAATATAATCAAAGACCCTGTACATTGACCGGCAAAAAGTTCGCAACATAAGAAAAACTGTTATTAGGGGAGTACTGAAAAGCCTTTCCGGGGGATGCCGTTGCCGATCCCCCCTGCATATCCGATAACCTAAAAATCGATTTCGAAATACGTCACGTGACTACTAACTGGTACAGCGCCAGATTACAAAAAGAATGGATGTACAAATGAAGACAGTATAGTCAGATCTGGTCTTAACGTGCGGGTCCAAAGGTCACTGATCATATGCGTCAAATCAGACAACACAGAGGCTATCAAAATGTTGTGAGATTATTTACAAATATACCGAAGGAAGGAAAAATAGTTTCATTATTTTAGCTATCGCGAAGATAGCCACATATACCTAATATTATTAGTTTTGTAAAAATTATGTACAGGGGAGTTGAAAAAGTTACAAAAAAAATTATATAATCGTTAATTATATACCTACTATACCCTTTAATTAAAAACGACAATAATAAACAGTGCAATTTATTTTAACAATTTTACTACTAAAACCTAAAAATACAATGGTATTTAGTCTGATAAACTATTTCGATAATGAAAGAAAAAGTGGAAATTCGCAAACCAATATGCAGGAAACCGTAATGAAAACACTGGGAATTAGTTTAAGGACTATGCAGAATAATGTGCATGAAAAAAAGCATAATATAATACCCAAGAATACTAAAAAATGTAAACGAAAAACACCGTTTATAATTATAGCCTAAAAACTCTCATCGTCACTTATAAAATCTGAAAAGTCCTCGTCGTCTGAGTCGTCTTCGAATGGAGCAATTATCATTGGCGCTACTTCGACATCTAGTACTTGTTCTCGATCCCACCAATCCTTTATTAATATTTCTGTATGTTCCACCGATTTCTTCCAGTACTCTTGTGTAATATGATCTAACGAATCTTGCCAAACTATTTGTACTTGGTCGGATTTAAGACCACCACCTACCTGTTTTTCATAATAAGACTTTGCACCAGCCCATATTAATTCTATTGCGTTAAACTGGCAATGATATGGCGGCAGTCGTAGAACCTCATGACCATATTCACGCAGTATTTCATCTACCGCGTATATTTTAGGTTTTTTAAGAGACTTTGCTATTGATAGGAGTTCCGATTTAAGCATATTTGGTAAAGGATTTTGGTTGTGTTTTTCCAGCCACTCATAAATATCACTTTTCCTCCAAGATGGAGTAGGCTGTTTATTTAAAATTCTTGAATGTTTTGTTTCATGCACAATTTTCTGCACAGTCCTTAAACTAATTCCCAGTGCTTTAGCTACTGTTTCCTGAATATTGGTTGGCGAATTTCCACTTTTTCTTTCATTTTTGAAATAGTTTATCAGATTAAGTACCATTTTTTTTGATTGGGGATGCAAAAACCCAGAAAATTGTTTCATTTTGTCACAAACTGTCAAAGTCACAAAACTGGCATATTTAAAATAAAACGTAGCTGGTGCTATTATAAGCTTTTTTAGAATCACTGGAAAGTGTCATTCTTTTTTTTCATGTCAAAATGGAATAAGTCTGTCTCATTTATCTTACGTATTTTATTTAGAGGGTAAAATTAAACGTAAGTAAAGAAAACAAAAACTGAGAGTATGTCTTTCTTGAATCGTATCACCCGCACGATAAGACTAGATCCGACTATAGCAGTTTTTTCTACCAATGACAGGAGAAAATCGAGAAAAAAATGTTTTCTCCGATTGCGACAGCAAATATTAATTTTGCAGACACATATTACTCAGCAAAGTATTACTTTTCCTGCCTAGGCAGCAAAGTAAGGACTTTCCGGCATAGGGAGCGAAATGATTATTCTCAATGGGAATAAAACATTTGACATTTTTTGACAAAAAAAAACATTTATTAACAATAATTACATAATACTTTTAACAAGAACTTAAAAATAGTATATTATTTAACGAGCGTATAATGTAGGCCATAATAAAACGAGGATAAAGTTTACGGCACGAGCCAAATGCGAGTGTTGTAAATCATCCGAGTGTATTATGGTTCATTAGACGCGAGTCAAATACTATACTTTATCTAAAACCATCCATTTATACAGTGCCTGAAAAAAAGTTGAGTTCATATGGGAAATATAATAATTACACTTGTTGTTTTATGATAATTACACTTGTTGTATTATGGATAGCATAATGCTCTTATTATCAGAAGTATTATGAACCTATTATTATATGGTTGGAGATAAACATATTTATTTGTTATTAAAGTCAAAGTCAAAGTAAAAGTCAATGTTTTATTTGCTACTTACAGAAATTGTTTATAGCACGTCATAAATAATAATATATATGTAAATATAATTTAACATGTACAGGGTGTCCCAAATTCGAGCCTCATCATGGGGATCTCGGAAACTATAAGAGATACAGCATCGGTTAAATTGTGGCAAAGTTGCGCAATTTCATACTGAGCAATATCGCAAAAAAATATCTGAGCTATCTTTTTTAGTTTTTGAAATTTTTGCAAAAAACTAAAATTTTGAGTTTTTGTTTTTTTAAATTGCTCGACTTATTTTATCCGCTACAGAAAAACAAGCACAACATTGTTAAGGCAACTTTTTACGCTCCATATTGTGACGTGTTTAGAATTTCGTTACAACGTTTCGTTTTTGTGGAACTATTATCAACTTTAATTTTTTAAATACGGACCTGCATTTTTTATTTTATTTTTTGATAGCCCTTTAAGCCCTAAATTTAACCATGTACCACACTTAATTATATTTAAAAGTTTTGATGTCATTATTACATCTTCAGGAATGTGATAATTATTTTTAAATACGGCCCTGGTGTATATTTGACTCTTGGGTTATTAAAACTACCATACTGGGCTAAATTAGTATCAAGCGTAGCAAAATAACTATAATGAGGCTGCAAGCGTTCAGGATAGTCCTGTAAATAACGGTCACAAGAAGTTTGTGAATTCCTATTGGAAGAATAATAAACTCGAAACATGTCGCGCTTTTCTAAAGCAGAAAACATAATTTTGCTGAAATATTCAGTATAAATGGTGACTGCAGTTCAAATAATTAAGGTGGAAGTATCAACATGCTTGCCAACCTATAACCTATTTCGCGTATATTTATTTAATTTTTCTAGCTTTTACACAAAATTTAAATAAAATCATTATCGTCTTCATATTTTATAGATAATAATTGACATATTAAATAAATATCAAGAAATTTTATTAAATATTTTAGGAGAATTTTATAGCGAAAAATGTCGGGTAAGATTTTTTTTAACATTATTATGTCATTCTTCTTTCGCTATACAATTCTCTCAAAATTAGCAATGAAATAAATTGATATTTTTGTAATAATTCAGCTATTACCTAAATATTGTACCGACGATATTGATTTTATTTAAATGTTAGTTAATCAAATAATAAACTAAAAAAAGCAACGCGAAATAGGTTATAGGTTGGCAATAGATGAAATGACGTTGAGAATTCCACCTTAAGCCAAACAATCAAGTAAAAGTTCTTGTCATAGCCACCTTTGTTTTGTTTAGTTTTATTTTTACTTTGTTACAATTTAACTTAAATATAGTAAATTATTTGTATAAAATTCCGGATGCATTTACATGTTGTATGTGGTAAAATGATTAAGTAACTAACACCAGGGCCGTATTTAAAAATAATTATCACATTCCTGAAGATGTAATAATGACATCAAAACGTCTAAATATAATTATGTGTGGGACATGGTTTATTTCAGGGCTTAAAAGGCTATCAATAAATAAAATAAAAAATGCAGGTCCGTATTTAAAAAATTAAAGTTGATAATAGTTCCATAAAAACGAAACGTTGTAACGAAATTCTAAAAACGTCACAATATGGAGCGTAAAAAGTTGCCTTAACAATGTTGTGCTAGTTTTTCTGTGGCGGATAAAATAAGTCAAGCAGTTTAAAAAAACAAAAACTCAAAATTTTAGTTTTTTGCAAAAATTTCAAAAACTAAAAAAGATAGCTCAGATATTTTTTTGCAATATTGCTCAGTACGAAATTGCGCAACTTTGCCACAATTTGACCGATGTTGTATCTCTTATAGTTTCCGAGATCCCCATGATGAGGCTCGAATTTGGGACACCCTGTACAAATGTATATAAATAACAATAAATTAGTGTATAAAGACACAAAACTGGCAATTTCACAACCAATGCACAACATCCGGGCAGTGATTACTAGGAGGCCAACAAGTACTCATTCAAGGTATAAAAGCAATGTTCTAGTAAATACTTTTTAACATATTTTTTGAACACGACATCATCGAGGGCTCGATACCGCCCCGGGATCTTATTATATAACTTGCAATTAAGTGAATTGTTTTTAGATTTAGTAAGTCTGAATCGCTGAGCCAATGAACCACATTGATAGTAGAATTACTACAATTTTGAAAAAATAGGACACCTTTACTTTTCGAAAATATCGTTCTCTTTACATTCACTACATTACCAATTTGATTCGCCTCATAAGTAGTTCCTATATTTGGTAAAATGTTTTCACAATTACTGATTTTACTTGCCATTGAATCCTCAATGTACCCTTCTGCTATAGTTTAGGACTTCCACCCGCCATGTCTTTTCAACATTGTTATATCACCTACTGAATTTACAAGTAAAGTTGCAGAACTTCTGCGGAGGCAGTGTCCCGTATATTCTTGAGCATTCGGCAACTTGAAAAAGACAGCTATTTCTTGGGGTATTTTACCAAATTAATGGATACCAACAATTTGCTTTACGGATTTACCTTTTACGTATTTAAAAAAAAAATCTTGTGTCTTTTAATTTAGCAGGCCGAATAGCTATATATTTTCTAACAACATCTAAATATTTCATTATTACGAAAGACCTCGAATTTTTCGTCTTTGTGTTTAATAGTGATACCAATAGTTTATTGTTCATATCGTCAATATTTGCTAACTTTCCAATTCCAAAAATCAATACAACCTAAAAGAATGGATTATAGGTATTTTCACTTTATCGTATAAATATCTTATTTAAAACTTACTTTTAGTAATAAATATTCATCAGCTGGAGCATTCAGTATAAATTTTGTAATATATTGTTTTTCGAAAACTCGGGACTTCTTTGCCTGGTAGTCTTCGGATGCCCGTTTTAAATATACCCGCAACTTCAAATATCTTCCTATATCTACGCCATTTTTAACATTCATAGTTGCCTAAAACATAGAATATACAGACCAAAGTGTAGAACTATTCATTGTTTTAGATAATCCAGCAAAATAACCAAGTAATACATTCTCCGAAAAAGTCTTTGCATTTTTCTCCATGCAATAATCCATAAATCGTTTATAATTTCCTTCATATTTCATCCGAGACTTCATTCGAGACCTTCCTTATTTCTGGAGGAGTAAGTACTTCTAAGTCGCTATCACTGTCCATAATATAAATATACCGATATTTTTCCACGAAACTGGCAGAAATTTCATAAGTTGTCAAACTATAATTATTATGGACATATACATTTCCATAGCAACCAACCGTTCCAACAATTGCAATTCCTATCAAATTTTGTTTCAATTTATCACTACAGGAAAAATAAAAAGATGGTGGGAATTGTAATAATTTGTCATCGGTCATCGGACATGCAGCATCGATTCCCCGGAAAGATCCTTTGGGTACGTTGCTAATAAAAATTGGTCACATAGTACGTTGCGAACTTTTTTCCGGTCACTGTATAAAGAAATGCGTATTATAGCATTCTAAATTGTGCACGTATATGAATAATATATTATGTGTGTCATAGACTAGCAAGTAGTGATGTACAGGGTGGCCCATTAATAAGAGAGGCCGGCTTTATCTCGGAAACCATTAATCGTACAGCTTTCAAAAAATTTTTTTATGAGTATAGCGGTCATGAGAACATTCTGGAAATTACTTTCAAGTTCCTCATTTCGCCGCAAGGAGGCACAATTGAAAATTAGTTTTTTAAATTTTAAATTTCTCCGAAAATTCCCATATTAAGGTATAGCTCTGATTATATCATTGGAAAGCTTAGACAATTCTGCATCATTTTGGTTTAACGCTTGTTGGCGTACCGACCTTGATAAAAGTGGGGGAAGCTATTGAATGTGTAAACATTAAAATCGCTGTAACTTCTAAACGACTTATCCGATTTTACTAAATTTAAGCTTGTTTGGAAGGAAAAGGTAAGTACCTTCAATCGTCGTATCCAGCAGTACACGATAGTGTTTAATAAAATTGCTAGAGGGCGCAATTTGTAATAATAACAGTTTTTTTGATTTTATCCAGAAAATTCAAATCATATGGTATAACTATGACATCATATTTGGAAAGTAGATTAAATTTGCAAAAAAAATGTACAGACCGCAGTACGATATTGTTGTTCGTTTCAGAATTATTGCCAAAACAACAACTTTTAATTCAAATTGCGCCCTCTAGCAATTTTATTAGAAACTATTGTGTACCATTGGATATGACAATTAAAGGTACTTACCTTTTCCTTCCAAAAAAACTTAAATTTAGTAAAATCGGATAAGTTGTTTAGAAGTTACAGCGATTTTAATGTTTACACTTTCACTTGATAAGAGTAGGAGAAGCTATTGAAAGTGTAAACATTAGAATCGCTGTAACTTCTAAACGACTTATCCGATTTTACTAAATTTAAGCTTGTTCGGAAGTTCCTTCAATTGTCGTATCCAATGGTATACAATAGTTTCTAATAAAATTGCTAAAATATACGGTACAATTCTGATTTAATACATGTTGCTCTCCCTTGCAAAATAGACAGGGGAGGAGGGAGAATATCTTTTGAAAGAAATACTTATAACTACGGTTTGCTTTACCCAAATTTGACCAACCTGGTCTCGTCTGTTTGTTCTTTTTCATTTATAAGGTATTAAACCAACAAAAATTAATTTAATTAAAAAAAAACTGCTATCCATCTTTACTACTTTTTCGTTAATAAATGCGTTTTTGTAATACATTTGTTTTTGTTTTAGTGTTACAAGTAATTTAACAAAACTAATTTAAAATAATATACCATATTAAAAAAAAATGACGTCAGTAAAATATGTTTCCTAAAAGTCATGATTTCCAAAAGAAGATGAAAGAAATTATTTTAGCAATTACTACAATCTATTTCATACTTTAAAGCCTTCTGGGCTTCAAGTACAAAATGTAAGAGTAATATATAATATATATAATATTACCTCAGAAAATGTTCACATTGTAACCTGACCATGAAGATATTATATTAAAGACAAGACGAAGTAATTTATTCTTCATCCTAAGAGATTTTGGGGCTTTAAGGCCCAATCTAAAAAATCGTACCAGATATTTTTCGCTATATTCTCCTAAAGTAATTTATGAAAGAAATTCCTTAATATTTATTTAATGCCAATTATATAGAATTTGATGTCGACATTCATTTTATTAAAATTTTGTATAAAATCCAGAAAACAAAATTTACGCTGAATAGGTTATAGGTTTGCAAGCAGAATGATACTCCCACCTTAAAGTAAAATAATTCATACTTTGTGCAAAAAATATTGCCATTGTAATTCACAACACAAAAAGTTCCTATTTTAAAACAGTGAAAAAATAAGAATATATTTTGTTCGAGACTTTATCTAGGTATTGTTGTAAATATATATCAAAGCTGCTGGCGAAAGGCTTTAGTTGAAGGATCGCTTTTGTTTCATGCACTTACTACGTCGCGTACTTTGGGGCATGCATCGGACTTTTTTCAAGAGAATATGCTAAAAAGCTTCTTTATTTAGTTTTTAAAAAGCAATGTAAGCTCCACAGGGGCCTGTTTGTACGAAAGCTCAAGTTACATGCGCCCAGTATTTAGAGAAGCTTTAAATATTTTCAGATATTTGTATTCTCGTAAAGAGCACACAGTTTTAAAAAAGTGTCAGCCAAAAAATGTGCAGCATAATATGCTTTTTTTTCTAGTCATACCATTCGTTTATAATAAATGTCATATTTATTAGACCAATACATCCGCTGCTATGCATTACATTATTATTTATGTTTTTTTATATTCGTATATTTCGAGACGACTACATTCTCAGTTTAGTGCTTGGGTTGAAGTAGTTAGTAGACGTCGCCACTCTGAGTTTGGTCCATTTCCTTTTTTTTCAGCTATGTACCGGGTGTTCCACCTAAGGAGGTAATCGGCTATATCTCAGAAAGTAATAACACTAGGACTTTGGAAAAAAATATATATCGATAAAAGCGGCCAAGAAAAATTTTAATTTTATTTTAATTATTAATTTAATTATTAATAAATATTAAAAAATAATAAAATTAATTATTAATAATTTAATTTTAATTAAATAAAGTGGTGGGAGAAGGTCAAACCTTTTTTCTTTCAAACGCTGATATCTCTGCTTTGGATAAACCGATTTTATTCAACTTGGTCTTAAAAAAAAGCCCTTCTTTTCCTCTACACGCTGATATATTAACTATACCATATTGACTCTGATGGTGGCCACTAGATGGCATTTTTCCGTAATTCCTCAATGAATAGGAATTTTCGCAAAAAAATCAAATGGTATGATATGACTTTTTCATCATATTTTATTTTAGGCTTATAAACGCTATTAAATAGTGGAATAAAAAATCCAGGTCCGTATTTAAAATAACAAGGTTGATGATGGTCGCTCGAATCCGAAACGTCGGATTAAAAAACTAACCCCATCATCTTGTAGAGGAGGAAAAGTTACTTTAAGGAACTTAAAACTGCAACGTGATATCTTTTGTTAAACTAAAGAAATTAGGGATAATAATGAATGTTTTAAAAAATGGCCTATTTTTCCATATTAATTCTCCCACCACTTTATTATTGAAAATAGAAAAAAACGATTCCTAACATAGAGTTGCATAATTTTATGAAGAATACAATGCTTATATTTTTAACATATTTTTATTAAGAAAAATCAAGAGAAAATCGGCATTTCTGTTTTGAAAGTTCTCTTACGCCCCTAGCGGTAATTTTTCGAACTTGAAAATATTTTCCAGCAATTTCTCTTGGCCGCTTTTATCGATATATATTTGTTCCCAAAGTCCTAGTGTTATTACGTTCTGAGATATAGCCGATTACCTCCTTAGGTGGAACACCCGGTACATATTATTTTTTATTAATAAAAGCCTTTATTATTATTATTATTATTATTATTAATAGAATTAGAACGTCAATATGACTATGGAAAAAGCCCATTCAAGATGTCAGTTCTAAACATAATTAGTTTGGTTATAGTGAAAAGGCCCATTCCCATAAATTTTTATCAGCTTCTTTCACATTTACCTATAAGACCCCGCAATTTTGACGGGTAAACTAAATCATTACGTAAATTAATATTTAGTGGCAAACTAAGACCCTTTTGACAGAATAATCGAGGACACGACCATCAGTTTGGCCCATTATGAAAAGGGTTAAATTCCTTTACAAAACTGTAAATTTTAGACCCCAATTAGACAAAGGCGTGAACCCATATGCGAGTTTTGATATATGGGACGTTCTGATTCCGCGGCTCTTTAATTATATCCTTATCGAAACCGAAAAGGCGCTGGGCAATTAATAGCCGGGGCTACAAAATTATTAAATGGTTTATTTATTCTAAAAATAAACATTTTTTCGTAATTAAACAAGAACGTAAAGTTGACGCCTGTTCAATCGGCGTAGGTTAAACAATTTACCTAGTATGTCATGGGGTGGTGGCATTGTAATCAATGAACTATCAAAAAAAGTAGAATGGTTAATAGGCCTTCTCGATTTTAAAGAAGTGAGTAAGACAGCATAAATATACCGTGCGAGCAAAAATTATTTGCATCAAAGAGGGCTTGGATTAAAAAACGTAGAGCTTGGTTTAGGTCACAATGATATGGGGACGATATATCTAACCAAATCTAGGTTAAAATTTTGTCAAATTCATATTATGACATGATATGCCAAACTAATGAGTAATAAAATAAGTAGACAAATACAAATTTATTTTTGTTTTTTACAAAATTAACAAAGTAAGAATATACAGAGAGAAAAAGAAAAATAATAATATAAATAATTGCTGAAATTGGCCACCGCCATGCTCCAAGCATAAATTCACACGTCTCTTCATATTTTCGAAAGTGTTGACCAGCATCTCTGGAGAAATGTTACCACATTCTTGGATAATCCTTTCTTGTAATTGTTCTAAATTTGCATATGGTGTTTTAAAAATAGTGTTTTTTAAATGAGGAAAAACGAAGCAATCCATTACACACACAACCGTTAAACAAGGTGATCTAGGTGAGAATTTAATGTCTGATCGAAAACTGATCAAATCTGTCGTCAAAAAAATTGCATAAGTAGTTAATAGTTTCGGCGGCTGTATGGGCGATTGCACCGTTTTGTTGAAAATATCCAAAAGGTAGTTCGTCGTCAAGTAATTGCTACACAAATGGATTTAAAATATTACTATACCGCTGTGCTGTAACTGTGTCATGAAAAAAATGGGACCAAAAATTCTTCTTCGGGAAACAGCTAACTAGACACCCATTTTTTGAGGGTGCAATGTGGACTCTACAAAAAAATGGGGATTTTCACTACTTCACATGCGTGTATTCTGAGAATTCACATAACCGGAGAGGTGAAACCAGGTTTCTCCGAAAAAAAATATCAGGTCTAATCAATCATTTCTTTCCAATAAATTTTGGGTAAACCATTGAGAGTAATTCCTGCGTCTTTCAAAATCTGCGGCTCGTATTTCTTGGAATACCTACTTGCACTTTATAAGGAAATAAATTTAGCTGCTTCTTAAGAATAGTTCTGCATGTTCCATAAGATCTTCCCACTTCTTGGGACAGGCGTCCTATACAATTTGTTGGCGTATTTTGCATTATTTCTCGAACGTTTGCAACAAGTTCTTCTGTTCTTACAGATCGTCTTCCTGCTCCATTTCGTGTTGTATAGAACCTGTTTCCCTAAACACAGCCACGGTTCTTTTCAGGCAATGATAAAAATCCCCAGCAATAAAAGCAACGTTAGGAAAATGTTCGTGAAAATCGTCCATGCACAAACCGGAATTGTATTGCCACTCACCATTTACTCTAACCCCGTTTCAAAAATATGCTTCAACCATGAATGTTTTGTGCTGTTTCGTAAAGCCCATTGTGTGAATTGTTCAAGAAATTGGAAAAATTAGCGATGAATCAAATTACTTGTAACGACTGTCAAAGATGACGGAATAACTGATTGATTGTTAATTCAGGTAGTTACTGACACTCAACAGGTATTAAGCTCTACGGCTAAGCATTACGGCCTTAGATGCAAATAATTTTTCCTCGCACGGTATCTTTGCTCCACGAGTTAAACTTCAAAATTTCATTTATTTATTTGTTTTACTTACTCCTTCTTAAATTTTGGAAGTCCTTGGTTTAAGGTAAAATTATTTAAAACACGTATAAAGTTTACTGCGAGAAATTTTTTGTTAAATCTTACGTTTCTATAAAAAATGTCATTAGTTTTCCAACATCTTACCATATTTATTTTTTTAAATTAACAAATATTAAAATCCTGAAAATTAAAAAATAATTACGTAGTAAGAACAAATCAGTGGATAAAGAAAAAAACTCATGCTTGGTAGAAATGCTTCTTAAGTGGATTAAGTACGGAAGAAATTTTATTTCACCGTAATCCCGAGCCAACAAATTTAATTAAGAAATGAGATTGCCTTCCGAACGCTTTAAGTCCATAATAATTATACCTCGGGGACATTGAATTCCGTAACAGTATAGTGTCTTTTTTGCTATTTCAGTTTCAAAAAGTATAATTTTTGCAACGAGATTATATAATATAAGAAACAAGAACTGTAACTTTATAGCAACGAGATTTTTTTCATGTTTGCGACATTATCATTAGCATCACATTCATAGAATGGACTTAAGTGACAAATTAACGCAGGTAAATACCCATTAGTAAATTATATAACGAGTGTTGAAAGTGGTACTTCTGAAACGATTAGGTATTTAGCACGAGGCGTTAGCCGAGTGCGGAAATTCTCCGAGTGTGAGAAAATCACTTTCACGCGAGTAATGAACACAATAATTTTTCCTACGACCATACAAAATAATCAAAAAGAGTTTGATTTATTTTTAATAGTTTGTTGGTATCACCATTGTGTTAAACAAATGTTTTCAATACTAGAATTGAAAAATTTAATTTAACTCTAGAGTTGAAAAAAATAGAAACAATGCCCACTTACACATATTAACTTACCTAGATTTAAATAAAAAGAATAACTTTTTTTCCTATTTGCTTACGCACATCATAATATCTACTGTCTATGTACCGGGTGGTCAAATAAGCGAGGACGTCGGCTTTATCTCGGAAACCATTAATCGCACAACTTTCGGAAAGATTTTTTTATGAGTAAAGTGGTCAAGAGAAATTGCTGAAAATTACTTTTAAGTTCCTCATTTCGCCGCAAGGGGGTACAATTAAAAATTGTTTTTTTTAATTTTAAATTTCAATACACGTGTGATATAAAGGTTTTTCTAGCCAAGTTAGGCGTGCTTTATTTCTCATTTTCATAGGTGGTCGTAGGAAAATATATTTACCTTTAGATAAGCAAAACAATAATAACGAAAGTGACAAATTTATGGCCTCGCGCATGTAAACAAAGCTACACATGCGCACTGCGGCAAAAAATGGGAATTTCTTCTTAATTTTTTATCAAGTTGGGAAGAAAGTATCATATTTTGAGGATCGAAAATTGTTTTTAAGGTTTTGTTTCTAAAATTTGTTTAAAAATAATTATTCGCCGTCGTGTTTTTAGTTCGAAAAGAAAGAAAACAAATTAAACTAGTCTTATAAAATCGAATATAGAAAATAAAGATTCTTCGAAGTTATCGCGTACCTAACCTCAAATCAAATAATAATTGGTATATAACTTGTATTGATTTTTACAATTTGGCAAAAACTTAGGTACATGTAAAACATTTTCAAGCAAAATTTCTTGTTCAAGAATTTGAATACTTTTACCGTTGGATTAATATAAACAAACCTAGGTATTTAATTTTTTTCTTTAATATAATATAAGTAGATATATAGAGAAAAGTGTCTGAAGCAATATATTTCCCGAAAAATAGGCGTACCTAATTAGATTGCAGGGCTGCAAATAAAATATACCAAAAGATGCATCGGGATAATCCATCTTGGTGTATGTTTCTCTTTATTTTCATACTTTATTTGTGTAGCCTAGGCCTAGTTTGATGTTTTAAAATTAATCAGAATAAAATAAAGTTATATACCAAGATACATCACTACTCCATACTTACTGAAAATACGAAAAACTTAGTATTTCACTCCTATTTGGGCATAATAAAATCATACAACGGCTGTTACTAGTCATTGTTTATATTTCAATCCGAGTATCCAAGTCACTACAATAATTATTAACCAATAGGAAGCTTTTATTCCAGCTCGTTACTATGGCAACTACACAATTTTCCGAAAGTATTTTCCTCTTGGGTACCCTGGGCCACTCAGCCATCTAGACGCTTTTTAAATAATTATATTGTTAGCTTTATCCTTACCAAGGAAAAATGCTATTAATAAGTTTTCACTATTTTTCTTTACTTGCTATAATATAAAAGTATAAAAAAGGCACGTTTTATTTCTTAAAAATATATTATAGTTATTAATGATACTAGTTCGATATGAACACTATAATGAAACACAAGTTTCATCAACAAAGTTCATATCGAACGTGTATCATTCAAAATTTAATCTACAATAGTGCAAATAGATTTTATTTGTCTAAATTTCATTGATATCAGATAACGATTTCGTAATTTTTAAAATTTTCAGGTGTCCATATTAGTCGATATCATGGTAACCGCATTTTTGATTGTTTCAATTTCGATTTTGACAACGTCATTATTGCCGTCTAATTTTCTATTGTATGCAAAGTGTTGGCCAAAAATAATTTAAATATGGGAGATTCTGAATGTGTCCCTTCGGATGTTTACAATAAATAAATGCATTCCGTTTTTCTAAGTAAAAATAACAAATAAATAGTTTGCACCGACATTCTTTTTGTTTTTGTATCTTAACATTTGGATGTTATTATGAATTCATAATGGCACTGAGTGCTATTATAAAGGTCATAATGACATCTAAATGATAAAGCTAAATACGTCATAATGGCACTGTCGCAGATTAACATTTTAACCACCTTGCGTTACAATATTTACATATTATATTGTTGAAACTCTACTAGTAGTTCCCCTTTTTTAATGGAGAATAACAGTGACTAGGTGTTAGATGTTTATGTTTAATAATAATAATAATAATAATAATAATAATAATATAATACTTAGACACAATTTTGGTCAATTTAGCTTTTGAAATATGAGTATATAATCCATCAATTTCAAGTAACACTTCACTAATTTTTCTGTATAACATCTCTTGCGATGATTGAACACAGGATTCTTGAAGCAAGTAGGATAAATGTATCAAATTTCGATGAAACTTCCTTAAGAGCTGTAACCCCTTTTACCACAATGAAAATTGCCGAACGTTTTGCTGGTCAAACGAAACGATAAAATAAAAATTGGTATTTAGAAAATAAATTCTACTTTAAATACCCCATCCAGAAAAGTAAATGACGATCGAAAATATTCCCAAAATTTTTTTTGAAATTTTTTTTATTTTTAGTAATTTTGTAATATCTTAAACAATTCTTTATTGGTCAAAAGCAAAATGACTTTCCCGGGTGTAGAATGTTGTACCAAACAATTTTTCTTAAAGCCATTTTTCAATATCGGCCTTACTTTTTTCTCAAAAACGTTGGGCGCGTAAAGTGAATTTAAGCGTGTAAAGTGGATTTAAGAAAAATTGTTTGGTACAACATTCTACACCCGGGAAAGTCATTTTGCTTTTGACCAATAAAGAATTGTTTAAGATATTACAAAATTACTAAAAATAAAAAATATTTGTAAAAAAAATTTTGGGAATATTTTCGATCGTCCTTTACTTCTCTGGATGGGGTATTTAATGTAAAATTTATTTTCTAAATACCAATTTTTATTTTTTCTTTTTGTTTGACCAGCAAAACGTTCGGCAATTTTCATTGTGGTAAAAGGGGTTACTTCCTCTTAAGTCCATCTATTTCGTCGCACAAAGTACACAGATTGTATTTTTTTAAGTTTTCCATTTTGTTTCTAGTGTTTAAAATAATATTAATAATTAATGGATATATGTTATAAAATACCGTCAAAATAATAAGGTTAATGTAATAATCCCATGGTCTCCTATTTGCAAAAATTTTCGTATATATAATATCAGAGGAAGAGAGAAAATTTTGCCGAAACACAATTTTCTCTCGAATGATATTCAACAAGACTATTTCACGAGAAAACAATAAAAACACACTGTTTATTTAGCAAACTAGAAACTTTATTTATTTATTACTAATATTAAACGTACAGTTGTTATAAGTAATATTATAGTTTGTCCATTCTTTTCTATCGAAGCATGGTTTTGGGTATGATTGACGTGCACTTGAGAAGTCGAAGTTCCACATGCTTCATTTGTTGTTCTGAAATTTTCGATAAGCTGCAGATATGGTTTCTGGGAATTTGCGTTTGAGTGGCCTGTTAACTTAATCAACTCTTGTTCCCCTATACCTTGTTTAAATAGGGCAAACACAGCAGAAGATCAATGAGAATGATTTGTTATTTTCCTTCGCTTGTCCTTGATATAATTACACCAATGTAGTATCCGTGAATCATATTCTCGGCACGACGTTTAGAGCAAAAAATTGTTTGTTTGGCACCTTCTTATCGCCGGTCGGTGGTCGATCACTGATATTCATTCCGTTTTGTCGTGTTCGAGGTACGCGTTGAAAATTAATTTACGAGTAAGTTTTAAACATTACAGAGTGAATAAAAGTGAGAATTGTTTTAAAAAATGCCTAAACGTAAAATCAGTGCGGATAAGAAGCACGAAGTGAAAAAACTTAGTAAAAAACTGAAGAAAATACAGGAAAAACTGGTTTGTCTGGATTCCAGCGATTCTTCTTCTTCCACATCATCTAGCGAGATATCAGGTAATAAAGAGTGCTTTGGATAAAGTGAGAGTGAAATCGCGCGATTTCAACAATACTCTCAGGCAGCATACGCTTGCCAAATTAAAAGGGTAACAAGCGTTCCCTACTACCAAACGAGATTGAGATCACGCGATTTCAAGAAATCTCAGGCAACATGCGTTGCCAGTCAATAACTAAATTCTTAGTAACAAAATAAGCTCAGGAGGGTTTGTTTTTTTAGACTCCTATTCAGACGTGGAACAAAATCTGGAAGCAATAGTGCACAATGCCCTTTCCATTCACAGGAAGTTCAAAATTATGCCACATTTACATCCAGATTGTGCCAAGGTGGCCAAAACTGTAAAGATGGATGAACATCTATTCGGAAAAGACTTTCATGAGGTTTTCAAAAACGACCAAGCTTTAAAAAAATCAAGCACTCAGCTGAAGAAGAGAACATTTGTCACACCAATTGCTGGGCCTACCGGAACCCAACAAAAGCAGCTGTATGCTTTAAACTACCAGCACCCCCAATACAAGAGGAAATTCAAAGAGAGGAGGAAGGAGGAGAAGCCACAACTGAACAGAAATACATGGAACCAGTACATGGAACGAAAACGCCATCGCAGGAACTAGGCAGTCTGAATAAGGTAACAAAATATGCAGGTCGCTTAAATAAATTTTCACATGCGTGGAAAAATATTACACAGAACCGCTTAGTTTTAAACTGGGTTCAGGGAGTAGCTCTTTCTTTTCGTACAAAGCCTAAACAAGTGCGAGAGCCTAAAATTTCCATACCAAAAAATCAGTTTAACGACTATTCAAACTCCATTAACAACTTAATAAAAATTGGGGCCATTTCAAAGTGTCTTCCAACTAAAGGTCAATTTCTGTCGTCATATTTTTTAAGGAAAAAACCCAACGGAGACGATAGATTTATTTTAAACCTAAAAAAGCTAAATAATTACATGAAAGCTCCACATTTTAAGTTGGAAGATCATAGAACCGTGTTAAAGCTTTTAAACCATAACAACTACTTAGCTAAAATTGATCTCAAAGACGCCTATTTTTTGCTTTCAATACAGAAAAAATTTCGAAAATACCTAAGATTTAAATTTATGAATGTCTTGTATGAGTTTAACTCTCTTCCATTCGGTCTAAGCATAGCCCCTTTTCTCTTTACTAAAATACTTAAAAAAGTGGCTGGATATCTGAGAAAACTTAATATTCTGCTAGTAGTATATCTAGATGATATTTTACTTATCGCTGATACAAGATCAGAATGCATAAAAAATATAAAAATCACAACAGATTTGTTAGAAAACTTAGGATTTATAATAAACACAACCAAAAGCGTATTAAAGCCTCAACAAACTATTACGTTTCTTGGTTTTTCTTTTAGCTCCTTAAGTATGAAAATTTCCTTACCAGAAGAAAAAACCCACACTATCAAAAGTAAAATTAAAGAATATAAAAAGAAAACTCAGTGCACTGTCAGAGTTTTTGCACAGTTAATAGGAAAACTAGTAGCGTCATGTCCGGCCACAAGGTATGGGTTTGCACACCTAAAGATCTTTGAAACATTTAAACATTCAATCATTCGAAACGACTGTAACAATTACAACAAAAAAATTAAAATTCCTACTTACCTAAAAAATGAGTTATCTTGGTGGGAAATAAATATAGGGAATGGCCAGGATATTAAACCACACCAGTTTGCATTAGAGATATTTTCAGACGCCTCCCCATCTGGTTGGGGCGCTTTTTGCGGTAAAAAACATTTTCATGGGTTTTGGGATAAAAAAGAAACCCGAATGCATATAAATTTTTTAGAAATTAAAGCGGCGTATTACGCATTAAAATCATTGACTAAAAATAAAAATAACATACGTATTTTACTAAGAATCGATAATCAGACTGCTATTTCCTGCATTAATCGAGGCGGCAGTGTTAAATTTCAGCATCTTAATTTTGTTACCAAGCTTATCTGGGACTGGTGTGAAACCCGAAACTTATCGGTCTTTGCAAGTTATATTAAATCAGCAGAAAATATGAAAGCCGACAAAGAATCCAGATCAATGTCTATTGACACTGAGTATCAGTTAAGTCATCACGCTTTTACAAACATCATTCAAAGTTTCGGGAAACCTGAAATAGATCTGTTTGCTTCTCGAATTAATCATAAATGCAAGAAATATATTTCTTGGTTCCCTGACCCGAACTCTTTTCTAGTAGATGCATTTACAACTCCTTGGAGTACATTTTACTTTTATGCCTTCCCTCCGTTTTCGTGCGTGGCACGAGCCCTGGAAAAAATTATCCAGGAAAAAGCGCTTGGCATAATGGTAGTTCCAAACTGGCCTTCACAACCCTGGTTCCCAATTTTTAAAAAACTTTTAATGAAAAATCCTATACTTTTCAAACCGAGTCCTAACCTACTTTTATCTCCCTTTAGGACGAGTCATCCTCTGTCCGAGAAGCTTTCCCTGGTGGCAGGGATATTATTAGGCTCGCTTATCAAAAAAGAGGAATTCCAGCCACAGCAATACCAACAATAATTAATTCTTTATCAGAAGGAACCCTGAAGCAATACACTAACTGTTTTAAACGATACTGGGAGTTCTGCACACAAAAACAATACAAAGACCCTCTTATGTACAGTCTAGGCAGGTATCTAGAATTTTTAGAACATGTGTTCGACAATGGTAGGTCCTATTCTATCATTAATTCCTATAGATCAGCTTTGAACCTTATTTTCGCACCGAATGAGCAAGACTCAAAATGCATTAATAGGTTTCTAAAAGGCGTAGCAAATATAAGGCCCCCTCAGCCAAAATACTCCCACACGTGGAATCCGGATTCCGTACTATTAGTTTTAAAAAAGTGGTACCCGCTAAACTCTTTGAATTTAGAACAATTAACCTATAAGCTTGTTTTTCTAATGGCAATCTCATCGGCGAGCAGGGTACAAACTTTGTCAAAAATAAAAATTGGAGACATAATAAAAAACGAAGATAAAATAGAAATAAGAATATCAGAGAAAATTAAAACATCAAAACCGAATAAAAGTCAACCACTTTTACTATTTCCATATTTAAGGGAGGCACCCGAGTTATGCGTTGCACATACTATTGAGCAGTATCTAGAAAAAACCGCACAATATCGTAATAATTACGAAGAATTGATTTTAACTCATAAAAAACCATTTCACCCGGCGTCATCACAAACTATAAGTCGATGGCTCAAAGCAGTTCTAAAATTGGGAGGAATTGACACTACAGTTTTTACCGGTCATAGTACGCGCCACGCATCAACTTCGGCTGCCTCTAGAAAAGGTATAAATATTGACCTGATACGACACACGGCCGGATGGACCCCTTCTTCAAACACGTTTTTCAAATTTTATAATAGACCACTGGTTGAACCCAGAGAAGAATTTGCTAAGACAATATTAAACACAGAAAAATAAAATTTATTACTTATGAGGACAAGCCTAATTTCTGCTAGTAATTAGTATAGGACAATATTTAACAAAATAAGTAAATCCATAATATCATACAATATGCGTCTACATAAAAAAAAAAAAAAAAAAAAAAAAAAAAAAAAAAAAAAGAATAGATATCTATAAGTTATATTCTATTATATTACAAATATTAATTTGTTCCGGCTATTAATTATTATAAATTATTATTCATAAAATACTATTATATTCGGTAAGGTTGTAGGTAAATACTTTTTATAGGTATAGATTACGTTAAACATGTGTATCCAATAACAAAAATATTATATTAGGTAAGGATTAAATTGTTCGTATTATCAATTATTATTCATCTTAATCCTATTATATTAGGTATGGTTGTGGTAAATAAATTTTCACCACTGAAAATCGCTTTTTTACTCTAAACATCTACATTGGTGTAATTATATCAAGGACAAGCGAAGGAAAATTATAAGATTAATCAACTTACCTGTAAGGAAGATTAATATTAATTTTCCGAGCTTGTCCGTAGATATAATTACAAACCCACCCCACCCCACTTTTAAGTAGGTGCCCAGAAAAGCGATTTTCTACGCCAACGGAATGAATATCAGTGATCGACCACCGACCGGCGATAAGAAGGTGCCAAACAAACAATTTTTTGCTCTAAACGTCGTGCCGAGAATATGATTCACGGATACTACATTGGTGTAATTATATCTACGGACAAGCTCGGAAAATTAATATTAATCTTCCTTACAGGTAAGTTGATTAATCTTATAATTTTATGCTTCTTTGTATCTATTCCAATTCTTTCCGCTGAAGTTTTGGTCCACTTAGATACTGTATTTATTCCTAGTGGAGTATTTTTGAACCAACATCCCTTCTGCCAGTTTGGATGAACGGAGAGAAATAGTTTATCTGTGGAAATGTTTGGTCCTCTTTTTCCAATAATTTTAAAAATAATCTTATTGGGCATAAGTCTTTGTTTGATGAATTTCTTACCAACCATTTGCTGTTTGCCAATCCTTTGGACCCACCTTGAGCTGTCTTGGAAAATATGCTGTTATATTCAATTCGTTTGGTAAATTCTCTCATGGTATTAAACTCCTTTTGAGAATATTAAATTTTGCAATTTACGGCCTCATTGCCTCTCCAACTTAGTTCAAATGAGCAGAGATGGAAGAACGTTATTTGTGCTTTATCGGGGTTTTCTTCATTGTAGCTTTGCATTATTGTTAGTAAAACTTTGGTAGATAATGCTTTTGAACATACTTTCCCCTTTTCCTGATAACTTTGAAGCTGAATTCTCTTTGCGTCTCTTGCAATTCGCGCATTTTTAAAGAAAATATCCGTAAAAGGGTCAATCTTTATTTCGTATTCTGTAAAATACATTTCTTAAATGATTTTTGCTGTAGTTTTTCATATAGCCTTTACAGAAGATTCTTTATAGTCTTCGCCATTACCCTTCTTCATATTAAAGGCGTAATCTTCGAGATTTTCGCCAGTTCCATCACAGTAGTACATTTTTCCAGTTTATAATTTCTTACCATTAGAAACTCTGAGAACTGTGCCTAAATTGAGTTCTTGGATTTCTGTGTGTTAAGTGAAATATTTTCAGCTATCGATTTTTTTATTTCTTGGATATATTGGCACCCAAATCTTGCATTTTCGTTTAAATTGCTTATTTTGTCTTTTTTAAACCATATTTGTCAGACTAACAATAGTTTTTACCTGAATAACCAGCATCAAATTTAAATTGGCCTAGAATAATTGTTCATTTTAAATTAACCTTATCTACAACACATGAAACCCTCCATTAATTATTTCTTAACGACTTTCTTCATATCCTATACCTATCGTTTTCTAAAATAATAATCAAATTCCAATTTTTTTGACCAAAAATTCAACTTTAAAAAAATGTTGATATTTTTTAGACCCTGAAAAATGGTGGACCGGTAAATAATACCAGGAGGCTTTTAACCCTATGACCTACAGTTAATTTTTATAAGTTAAATTTTTTAAATGTAACACCCTTGAAAGCCATTATTTGTAAAATTTTCTTTACAATTTGAATTTCCGATGGAAATTAAATTGCCGAGAAAATTTTTACAAAGTAATAATTACGAGTGTAATAAATAGTTTGGTGTACGTATAGGTAGGTAGCCGGCGCTGCGTAATCCAAAATAATATAAAACGAATTATGGCGCGTATGGCCCGGGACCGAGGGCCTAGAACCGGCCCTGGACATATATTTCCCCTCCTATTTAAATTTTAAACAAAACCGTTAAGAAAAACTAATTTTGCTAATGCACCTTTCTAGTGGCTAAGAAATTGCTTACTCTTCTAAAGTACAGAACCTATAATATACCTTCGCTGGCAGATTAGACACTGCAGACTGCACTGAACAGTCGAACAATAAAATAAAAAAGAATCCATAATTGCCAACTCCTCCTTTCTCGTTGCAATGTTGTATTGTTTCACCTGATAATGGATTGCCGTTATTTATTTATGCCATAGATGCGAATGCGAGGGCTCGGGCTGATTGCCGGGTTTTAAAGAAACAAAAGGAAAACAATGGCCAGGTGGAGTGAATAAGTATTTTTAATTTTGAATATACAACGCGAAACTCGGGCCTTCTACGGGTTTCTTAAATAAATAATAACCTTTTAAAAAATGTCGGGTTAAAAATTTCATTTTGGAATAGGTAACAAAAAATACAGACACAAAAAGAAAATTACCGTTGAGCTACTTGTTTTGGACAAAGAGAAGCTTCCAGCTGTTGGAGATACTTGGTTTACTATATATCTCTGAAAATGCGGCAGCTGATTAAAATCCGATATCATTACCAGCTATCTATCAATAGGCTAGTGGCTAGGTATCATCTATGAAAGTAAAACGCAAGAGTACAGCACAAAAGACTGGCTTACGCGAATATCTTATTAGGATCCTTATGTATAATGAGCAGTTATGAACAGCAAATGAACAGCTTTGAACGGTTATTAACAGCAAATTAGACGCTATCCAACCACTAATCAACCACTAACCAACCACTATTAGGGCAACTAATGAACAGCTTATGAACACCTAATGAACACCTAATGAACACCTAATGAACACCTTTGAACACCTTTGAACACCTTTGAACAACTAATGAACACCTAATAAACACCTAATGAACAGACATGAGTGTTTTGGTTCATAAAACCTGCTTCTTTGAATTTGCGTTTTCGCCAAGTGCTGTTCCTTATCCAAAACCTTAGCTTCTGACCACTGCATATGATGTTGGTCGGTCCAAACATGTTCCTCTATACCTGATCTCGAAGTTTCACCTCTTTGGGTATTTTTTAGATGTTCTTTAATTCCTCAACTTGAGAGGATATTTTTGTTTCTCCAATGTAAAATTCGCAACACTCGCAAGGGATTCGATGGATGCAATTGTGTGTTTTCATTACTGCAGGGTTTCAAGCTTCTCAGCCTATTTTTGGATAGTTTTTGGTTATCCTTCTAATCTTTTCAGAAATCCCCTTAACATAAGGTATTGTAACTGCTCCTTCTTTGTTTTTGTACTAGTTTTGGCGATTTTTATGATTTGAGATTGTATTAGTAACAAAAGGTTCAGAGCAACAATTCTGTTTTTTTTTTCTTTTTTGATACGTGAAATTTCAATATTAAGGTCTTCCGGATTGTTGCAAATGTTAGATAATATGCAAAAAAAGGATTTGAATTATGCCCTGTTTTATTAAGGAACAAATCACATAATTTAGGTAAGTTTCTTTAAAATGCTTTATTTAGTTAAGAGGAATGTTTTTTTTGCAAAGTTACTACAGATAAAAATAAAACTGTCGAACATCCAACAATATTGATTCCGCATACAAATCATCGGTCGAGTATTATTTATAGATAGTTCTTCCCACATATTTTTATAAATGGTTTTTGTGTTATACAAACCATATCACTATTTTTTTATGCACTCTCCAGGCGAATATCTCGTAGGTAATCCTGGATTTAATTACAGCAAGATAAATCATCCTGAAGCAATGTAATCGAAATTAAAAATATTTAAATTGAACATGTCGCTTAGCCATCAGGAAAACACTGCATCTTCAGTTAGGTAAATGGCAAGAGTTAAAAACTTTACTTAATCATCTCCAATAAGATTCAAAAATTTATAAAAAAAATACACACTATATAAAACGCTTATGGTGCAGGAGGTAATGGATAATAACCCAGATTATTAACAAAACTATAATTTTGTAATTATAATGAATTATAGTATTACCGGATACAGTTAAACTAAGTTAAACTTGTAAATTTCCACTATATTAGCAAGAAAATTACATTTTTCGCTAACACTGTAGCTTCGTCAGATGATAATTATTGAATAAAAGTTGAAAATAAAAAATAAAGCGGGGTGCAATAAAATTAGAATATTCAAGATGTAAATAAAACAGTGGAAGGGTTACAAAAGCGGGAAAATCCAATGGAGGGTTTAAACAAATAAATTAGGTACAATAAGGGTAATTAACAAAATCTTAAGTATATGGTCAACAGAATAAATTTAACAAAGGTGAATTATTTTAATCTGAATGACGAATACTAACACAAGTTCCTCTGTCTCTAAAGTATCATATAACACAGCTAAGTGGTAGATTAAGTTATTTTTTTTTCTTTTGTATACCATTTTAATCTGGGGGACTGTCGGAGACCTTATCATTCCTCTTAAACTACAATTATTATTGTAATAATTATATCTTGTGGCCAAGGACGGACTCGAGTTAAACTGATATCCTAGTAAGAATCTGATCATACCAAATAATTTCAACAATACATTTTGTTTAGCGGTGAACCCAAATTTCCATTTATTATGTCCTTGTATATTTAAATATTACCTATCATTTTGTCACTTTATCTCCAAAGAAATAAGGTAATACACTACTTATTTTAATTATGATCTAAGCTTGTGTTTTACTTTAGTTAACATATCGTCACCTTAGAGTTATACTGTGGTATGTACAGTAAACCAAGTTTTGAGAAAAAGCGTTATGAAAAATTGACTTTTTGTTACAGTGCTATAGACAGACCTACACTTAAGAAAATTTGTACTAAGTTAGTTTCATTATAATTATTACGGTTTTTTAGAAAAAATATACACATATACATTGTGTTTTCTATATTTTGGGCACTAGAAAAAACACATACAATTATGTAACTCTATTTTTTTATTAATTATAAAAACATACAACTCTGTAACGTTACAAAAAAACAAAATAACTACAAATAAGAATATAATCCAGAACTAGAGAAATAAATATGTTTGGCATTATCATTTTTGGGAAGTATAGCCATATAGTATGCCTTATCCACCTCAGGAATCCACTAGCACACTAACTCAACGACCCAACCAAATAAAAACAAAGTTGTATGTGTATTATTTGTGACCATAGGAATAAAATATAAAATTACAAAGGTGTATGTGAGACATATACAACTATGATACTCTAAAAATTGCAATTCACGTTGATACAACAATGTATTTATGGTTGCCAATGACATATGGTGTAACATACAACATTGTAATTCTCTGGAAGGCAAATTTGAGGTACATACAACTTATTAACACCGAAAAGTCAATTTCAGAAAAAATGCGACATACAACAGTATAACTCTAAGGTGACGATATATTATGGTAACATCAATCAACTTAATCTTTTGGTAATTTTTGTGCTTGATGAAAATTACCTGGGGCCTATTTATGGTAAAAGTTATTGGTTTCTGTCAGCTAATATCTAGCGATAGATATACTGGAAGTCATCTATTAATTGGCCGTACTAAAGTAAGATAACTTGTGAACTCAGTACTCTGTTGAGCTTGTCTGGGTAGCGCAAAAGCCAAAGGGATAGAGGTTAAATTTTGTGTTTGAAGACATTCTCTAATCTTTAATTTGGCCAAGATAACTCGCGCACAAATTCGCCATTATTAAGTAACATTTTAATGATAACACAGTAACGATAACAGCCCTTACGGCATTTTAAAAATTTGATCAGATTACTTTTTCCCAAAACTTGTATTTTAATAATTTTACCTTTAAAATAAAACCTCGCTGGCGTTTGATAATATTCGAAATTAAATTCTGTTAGAAATAAAACAATTTTGTGCGAATTTAAACTGTATCAAATATGCTAAATTAATTTTCCATGTTTCTAATTAAAACGAGGGTATATAACTGAATGGACAAAACAGTTATTGCGATTAAATGGTAGCTCCTACACTGTTCCGTATTTACGTAATTTCTATTCAGCACGACAGCCCTGAACGTAATCAAGATAATAGCTGTAATTTTTTTTCAAGGCCCGGTAAGGAAATGGGTATGAGTTTAGTAGTTTTAAATTATAGAGGATGGATATTTAAATTTCTTGTCTTCCTAAAAAGTTTTTATCTACAGACTATCCGCGGATAGGGTTTACAATAGCACAAATGGACGAAAAATTTTATTTTTCGGGATAAAGTCATTCTTGATAAAAAGTTTTGCTTGTAAAAAAAAATGCAATTCACGAAGAGACAGTGTTCGGAATATATATCAAGCGATATATATCGTGATATATATCATGATATATATCATGATATATATCATGATATTTATAGTTTGATATAAATATATCACGATATATTCAATATTTTTTTTTTTTTAATTTTGATTATTCAGAATATATCAATCGACAAATCAAACAAAAAAAAGTTTTTATGTTTTTAAATAATATTAATGGTGGGTCCGTTTTGAAAATATGTTCAGCTTTATTTGTTTTATTGGATATCTTATAATTATTAACCTTTATGATTTATCTGTTTAGTCATTACTCATTAGTTTAGGTCATGTTTTTTAAAGTCAGTTTCTTTAATTTTCAGAGGTAAAAGACTTTTTTTTTGGATAGCAGCAGTAGCGGCGAAATACATACATTATCAATGATAGAGGGGTATCAAAAAGTTAAAAAAACTGATTTTTGGTGTTACCAGAAATACGTATTTTTAATTTCACAAATGAAATGACCCCAGAAATAACACAAAAAATCTTAAAATAACAACAAATAATAATTTCATAATTTGCTATTCAATCACTCCCCTTCCATATTCAACACATTTTTTCCAGCTGTAAACGAATGTGGTCAAAACTTGTTCGAATTTCTTCAATGGAAATTGTTTGAACAGCTTCAACAATTCGCTGTTTTAGAAGCTGTACATCGTTTTCAATTGGACGGGAGTATACTAATTGTTTGAGGCGCCACAAGGATAGGCATCTGAAATAGTTAAATCGGGACTTCTTGGGGGCCACAGAACCGGACCATTCCGACCAGACCATATGTGGCCAAATGTATTATTAGGCCATTCCCTCACGTCAATTGCGAAATGCGCAGGGCATCCATCTTGTTGAAAGTACATTTCGTTTCTAAATTGGAGAGGCAATTCTTCTAGGTTGTCAGAAAGGAATGTTTCCAACATTTCAAGGTAACTTCTACGGTTACACGTATTTTTGAAAAAGTATGCCATAATAAGAAATCGCACACCAGACATTCACTTTTTTGTAATATTGTCTTTTTGCAGGAATTCTAAAAAAGGGGATTATTTTTGCTCCAGTATCTAATATGCGTAGAAGACACTTTCCCGTTTGTTGAAAATGTCGATTTATCTTAGAACATGATAAATTTATGAAAATTCCTGTTTTCACTTACAATTTTGTTTCCTACCCAAAGACAAAAATCTAAACGTTTGGTTTCGTCTCCTTCTTGTTCTTGAGCTCGGTCTCTTAATGAAAGGGTAGGATTGTCAGCAACAGATTGCAATACGATTAGAGAAGCTGCGTCATTTTGATCATAGTTTTTTTTTAATTGGAAGCTGAACCAGTTCGCTGAAATTTTCTTAATAATTTATGAAGTCCCATTTTTGAGACGTAAACGTTAGGGTTTCTTTGATTAAATTTCTCTATTACAAAGTTGTAAGAACTTTCGCCCGCACCGTAACATTGAACTAAATAAACCCTTTGTTCTAAGGTCAACATTTTCAAAACACATCAAATTTTATTTGACAACTTCAAATTTGCCCCATACGTAAAGCAAGGTAATAAAAAGGTAAAAATATCCTTGTTTTTGCAAAAGATGGCAGGAATGCATTTAAAATTATTTTAAAATAAGATACGAACAAACCCATTATGAAAATAGAGTCTAATAAAATTTTATAATAATAATTTTATTGAGCAGCCAAATTAAAAAAAAAATCGAAGATTTATTTTAAATCTCGGATTTAAGTTACAAACGTTTTCTAAATAAATTTTCTAATTGGCATTTTGGTAAAAATGAAAAATAAAGGTAATAATTAAGTGAGCGTAGAGGGAAAGTCCTGTCGTCCTTCTTTAAGACGAAAGAAGAACGACAGGACTTTTCCTCTACCCTCACTTAATTATTATCATGTCCCTTCTGGAAAGCAGTCACGACTTCGTTATAAAAATAAAGGAAGTTTACTCTTGGAGAAAAATCATGTTTTTGAAGTTTTTGCGAACCCAGTATAAAAAATTAAAATTTTCTCTTCGTCAATTGCATTTTTTTTACAAGCAAAACATTTTATCGAGAATGACTTTTTCCCGAAATACGAATTTTTCATCCATTATTTGTGCTATTGTAAACCCTATCCGCGAACAGTCTGTACACTGTTAAAAGGAAAGAATCAAATTTAACTTTTTTTTTATGTCCCAGAAAGTCCACTCCCGTTTTTTTGTCAATTTAACTAACACCGCTTCAGTCAATCAGTAACTCATAAAATATGTTATTACTATTTTGACATTAATCTGATTTTATTGTGCAGTAAAAATTACAACTTAATTAGTTATTTTGACAAATTTTTTATGTTAGTATTAACTTCTTTTAAAATTTTAACTAAAAAAGATATTGATAATGATTATAAACTTTATCAAAGTTACTAGTATTTGATTCATTTGAACCGTAAAAGAATTGCATGTTAATTTTAGTTAGCTGTTATGTTAAAACGACTTCCAGAAAAGTTAGTTCTTAAAATCTGATTTTTACTAAACACAAAAGAGTTAAAATAACTATACATTATAAGTTAAATTTGATTTATTTTAATTGATTATAAATTTTTTTGATTCTCACGTCCAGGATTTCTAACAGTGTATACCCTGTGCATTTTATCTTGAGAATAAATTGCTAGTGTATCAAACTCGCTTTAGTGTTATATCAATTCTAGATTTGCTAGAATAGTGTTTTTATTAGTAATAATCAGTTCCATTAGTAGCACAGTCTTGTTGCATAACGAACTACTTTTAGTACATCAATTTTGTTAAGAAACAAATTGTATCGTCTCATTGCGACGCATTTTGTTCCCAGTAAAGCGCTTTCTCTGCAATTAGGAAAGCATAACAGCGTCCCCAAGAACGAATTGTATTCGTTAGAACCTCTAATCCACAAGAGGTCGGTGGGGGTTCGTAACGATCGGCAATCGCCGCGCGCCGTAGTATTAGTTTCAACTTATTTGTTGCACAGGTCAGTAAACCATGTTGCACAATAGATAATCATATTATGCAATGTTAAACAACAACGACAATATCATACTAAAAACTACTTACATTTTTGAGAACTACAGTACTGATATTTAGTGGTAAGTAAATGCTTTATTAGCAGTAGCAAGCAAATATTATTATGATTAATGTCAAATTTCATTACAATTGCCAGTCAGAACTAGTACATTATACAAAACCAGATTACACCTCCAATAGAATTTGATAATTACTGTAAGTATTGAAAGCAATAATGGCTATAAACCATTCAATTATATGGTAGGTAGCATTAATTTCTATTTCCTATTGGCTAAATTACTGTAATATTTTTACTACACAACGGTCTAGCAAGTTTCGTTGTCTTACGGTAGGAAAGCGCGTTACTGTCACAATATAGTAGTAAACAGTTGTATAAAGAGTATGTGAATTCTTATAAGGAATAGATGGCTTTTCTCTCAGTGTATCTTCTGCGTTTCTTGTCAATAAATTCTGGCAATAACTTGGGGCAAATTTTAGCTGTTTACACTTCCAATTTCTTGATCAAGAAATTGGCCGTGAAAGCGGGCTTAAAATCTGTGCACCTAAGCGTTTAGTAAGACATTTTAAATTTTAAAGCCCGGACCTGTCTATTTCCCCATTCGTTAAATAATAATTTTGCAGTGCGCATGCCTATTCCTGAATGGCCATGATCACATGCGGAAGACTTTCGTGATTACTATGGGCTGATCTAAAGGTAAAAGTCTATGGACGGGCGTCGTAAAAAAACGGACTGATGAAGTAAATGACGCTGTCAAACCAAAAATGTCTGTTTTATGCTCCGCGCCATTTGGGGTGCAAAGCTTTTTGGCAACAATGAATTTACTTATTGTATAAAACGGCCATATTTTTCCTAAAATATTACAAGTGGTGCGTTAGTTTTTTGGAGCAGTGTATATAAAAATTAAACTTTTGTTTTTTAACATACGGCAACGCCGCAATATTAGTAATCCACAGAATCGGAATCAACTTTCATCTTGATTGAATCCCCGACACAACTAACCCCCACTAATACTAAATTATAAATAAACCAATAATGGCCTACTACGATTCTCAATATTCCTATCCCTCCAGCTCGTCAGATTATCATTTTTCTCTTTCCCGAGCATCCCATTATTATCTCTAAGAGTTTTGTCAGTCTTTAGAAATTGCCATAATAATAGTTTTTGCAGCACTTCGTCCCATTTATCACGTGGTTCGGATTCCTCGGGGAATCGTCCCTTCGCAGACATGAAGGGTGACGCAACACGTATCCATGGCAACCTAGCTGCTTTAGACATCTTTGATTATTCGCTTATATTCAATATGTAACAATAAAATTTGTTTCGATATTTATGAAGATAACATCAGGGTCAGTCGCAAAACCTTAAATAAAAAATATGTTCGAATGAAGGGGCGTCACTTAATACAACATGGGCTGAGGGGGAATTGCTAATTGGGTGTTCAAGCTTTACTCTTAGGAGGAGGATTATATCACAAGCGTCTAAAGTCTGACTATGGACTTTCAACCGGTCAATCATAGGCCGCCGTCTTAAAGAAAGTAATTTTGAGGTTAAGTGATGTAAAGCGGGTTGTTCTAAATTAGGAAAATAAAATGCTATTTATTAAGATCGGCATATTATACATTTTTTTGAAACGTCACGTATGCCAAAAACACTCCCCTTTTCGAAATTCTCAAATGTTCATCACACAAAAAAACGACAAGTGTTGTGAATATATTAAACAATTCAACAATAAACAGACACCAAATAATAAAGAAAAAACACACAAAAACTTCTTTACAAAGAACATCCCACTCCAATTAAGGACAAATACTGCTCAATAAGATTTACAGGGAACACAGGCCAAAAAATCTCCAAAAATCTTAAAAACCTTAATATCATTCCTATACAAGTCAATAAAAACAACTTACACAAACACATATCCAATGCTAAAATAGAAACTAAAAACAAACTTTTACAAAGTGGGGTCTACCAGATAGAATGTGACAACTGCGATGTTATCTACATTGGACAACAAAATAGAACAGGGTTAGCTGATCACTGCATAAAAGACAATCACTCAATTTCTAACAACATAAAACCCATATACATACACAATAAAAGCAGAAAACGAAATCTACTAGAAACAATAGCTATCAAAAAAGCCATAAAAAACAAATGTAATGTTGTTAATAATCAAACCGAAATACCTTCAGGTGCTTCCCTAATTCTTAATAGCACACTTATTTAGGACTAAATATGTATCTGTATCTTTAAAAATTAGGAAAACCGCAGTTGACCGACCATTCAATAGTCTAATCCTAATTTAAATTTTATGACATGTTTATAGTTACCATAATAATGATATAATAGTATATTAAAGTACACGTTTTATAAAGCATCATTTTATAGCAAGCGTCCATGTCCGCTTGCGGCGAGTTTTATAACGAGACAAGTGCTTATAACACGTACTTTATACTATTTTTTCCAATTTGTAGTTTTTTCAATAAAAAATACATATTTAAAAAATAAATAAATCCTTCAAATTTTGTAAATTTTTATGTCTAAATAAAATGTTATGTTGGTAATACTATTTTTTATCATAGTAGCCTATGGACAATAAAAATTATTTTGCGAACTGTCATTTTTTGATTTATTCACCCATTTTCACCACGAGATTCTAAAGTTATTTTAGCGATATGAGATTTGAAATTGGACGGAATACGTTGTATAATCCTTATACATTCGGTACATATACAGAGCGTTCGGAAATTCGGGCGATTTTTCTACTTTTTTTCGAATTTCAAAAGACGTGATTTTACGTCACGGCATTGCAATTTAGTATAGGGAAGATGGAAAATTCAAATAAAGTTGTAGTTAAAATCGACATTGGAAGGTTAGTAGATTAAATTTTGTATAGGATTTGGCAGAAAATGATAGCTTGAAGCATCTACAAAAGCAAAATAGTTCTCCGTCAATAAAGTTATAATTTAATATGTGTTTTTTAATGAACTAAAACAATACATACAGATTTGTAGATCTAGGCAACCAAACATACATACGTGGGTTCGTGTAGTATTTTGCATATTTGGACTAAAAATATTAGTTATCTAGAATGCTACGCTAAACGGTGAAAAAAAACATGTCATGTAGGGCCAACCTTTAAATAATAAAATTCGGAGTTCGAAATAGATCTATTACGAACTCGCTAGCGCGTTCGAAATAGATCTGTTTCGAGACAAAATTAGAAAAATACCTTTGTAATGTCACGTAGAATTTAGTATATTCTTGTACTCCTTTGAAAATGACCCGAAAGGGCCGAAACACGGGTCAGGAAATTGATTAAATTTGTGAAACATAACAAGTAGTTATTATTTTTTCTTCCTGTGCAATGGAACAACAGTTTCACCAAGCATGTAGCCCGACACAAATTAATTATATACTAAACACCTTCGCCTAGGCCACTTTCCACTTTCAAAAGGGCGAAAAGCAGCGGAAACTGTCAGGAGTACGCGAAAGCGTTAAGACCAGCTAGTTTATTATACAGAGAGGTGCAAGGTAGACACTTGTATAATAAAAGGGTAATAAAGGATGTGTATCCCTTTTAAGGATTGAATGAAGTAAACTGTTGTATTGGGTGTACCAATTTTTGAAACTTAAAAAGCACAGCGGCAGCGCTTTCGGCCATCCTCAGTGCCTCCTGCAATGTAATAAATGAAACTTGGAAAATATAAGTATGACAAAAAAAGTTTTTGGAAGTTCAGAAATTGTTTGTAAAAAGACGGTTCATTAGTTACTTTGTCAGGAGTTGTACAGGGTGACCCATTAATAACGGAGGCCGGCTTTATCTCGGAAACCATTAATCGTACAGCTTTCGGAAAAAAAAATTTTATGAGTAAAGCGGTCACGAGAAAATTCTGGAAATTACTTTCAAGTTCCTCATTTCGCCGCAAGGGGGCACAATTGAAAATTAGTTTTTTAAATTTTAAATTTCTCCGAAAATTCCCATATCGTCCCCTTAATACTACAACTAGGTAACTCAAAATTTGTGATTTTTCAGAAGAGCAGTTTTAAGTTTGCCAAAAAATAAAAAGAGGCCTATTACGGCAAATCGAAATTGTTTCTGAATATATCGCAGGTAGTTAAAATTAATCTAAATCCTGATTATTTTAAGTGGTCAAAACCCTTGTTTTCATTTTTTAATAATTAAATCAGATATCTAGTTTTAGCAATTATTTTTTTTAGAAAAAACCAATATATCTAGTTTTTGATATAGCAATAAGTACAACTTTTTTAAAACGAAACAACTTTTTATTGCTTAAATGCTAAAAGAAATACAGACATACAAAATATCACTGAAACTATACAAACAATAATAATAAATATCACACAACCGCCGCTAGAAACAATTGCACAAATAGGCATCTTGTAGAAACTCGGAGAAGGGCTGTCAACAAGCCAAGTTAGCCAGGCGCACAAGTAGGTATTTCAAATTAACCACTTGTTGCATTAAGCAAATTCGGCGTTGCCAGATACACGATTAGATATTTTAAGGTGCCTACTTTTAGCAGTAAATTTTTTTTTGGGTTTAGGACATATCTATATTGTGTCATTGGATTTCTCTACTATCGAGTGGGAAGTACTTAGCTAGTTGTAGCATTAAAAGGGGCGTGCAAAATTATACCGGTAAAAGTAGATAACTCAAAATCACAAAAATTCGAGTTACCTAGTTGTAGTATTAAGGGGACGATATTAGGGTATAACTCTGATTATATCATTGGAAAGCTTAGACAATTCTGCATCATTTTGTTTCAAGGCTTGTTGGCGTACCGACCTTGATAAGAGTGGGGGAAGCTATTGAATGTGTAAACATTAAAATCGCTGTAACTTCTAAACGACTTATCCGATTTTACTAAATTTAACCTTCAATTCTCGTATCCAATGGTATACAATAGTTTGTAATAAAATTGCTAGAGGGCGCAATTTGTATTAAAAATTATTGTTCTGGCAATAACTCTGAAACGAACAAAGATATCAAACTGCCGTTTTTACATATTTGCTTGTAAATTCCATCTACTTTCCGATTATGATGTCATAGGTATACCGTATGATTTGAATTTTCGGGATAAAATCAAAAAAACTGTTATTATTACAAACTGCGTCCTCTAGTAATTTTATTAGAAACTATCGTGTATCATTGGATACGACGATTGAAGGTACTTACTTATCTTTCCCTTCCAAACAAGCTTAAATTTAGTAAAATCGGATAAGTCGTTTAGAAGTTACGACGATTTTAATGTTTACACATTCAATAGCTTCCCCACTCTTATCAAGGTCGGTACGCCAACGGGCCTAGAACCAAAATGATGCAGAATTGTCTAAGCTTTCCAATGATATATTCAGAGTTATACCTTAATATGGGAATTTTTGGAGAAATTTAAAACTTAAAAAACTAACTTTCAATTGTGCCCCCTTGCGGCGAAATGAGGAACTTGAAAGTAATTTCCAGAATTTTCTCATGACCGGTTTACTCATAAAATTTTTTTTCCGAAAGCTGTACGATTAATGGTTTCCGAGATATAGCCGGCGTCCCTTATTAATGGGCCACCCTGTACAATGGGTCGTTATAACATCAGCAAATACATAACAGAAAATGTAAGTGTAAGTTCCTACCCAATATTTAATGGCTGTAACCAGGGGTGTCAGAATGCTTTTAGAAGAAATCGTTAAATCGTTCGCCAAAAATTGTTCAAGACATCGAAAAAGCGGAAATATAAGAAACATTTAGGATTCTAAAAAAAACAGGTCGCCATCACACTACTTTTGGTACTAACCGAAATACATATACAGTGTGTCCTAAGAATAATTTGGGATTAAGTAGATTGGTTAAAAATAAAGTAAGAACTTTATATAAGATTGTGTCCCATGTCCACTTACTACGAAGCTACAACCCCCTAAATGAGGTACTCTGAAGATGTTTTTTTCTAAATATTTTCGAAACCTTGCAAGATACAAATTCAAAATTTAGATATTTTGGTAAACTTTGTACGCTTAATAGAACTGCGGTCTTCAAAATGTCGATATTTAAGAAAAGTGGCGAGAAATAGAGGTTAGGGGGGTAAAAGTAGACCTAACTTGTGTTAAGCTAATTTATACTTTTTACAAATTAGAAACACCTGACATATTTTACGAAAAAAGGAATTATTTAGCAAGACATGGTTGGAACGGCCCGGCCCGTTTTCTAGCTAAATTTATTTAAAAATTACCTTGCATTTAAAAAGAATCGCTAGTTTTTGTTATTTTTGCAAAAATACAGCGTTAATTTTATTTACAATTGAAACGTCGAACTCAACGTGCAAGCGGTGCACCTGCGCATGTTTCGCGTTCAATGCTGCATTGCCATATAATTTACGTTTGCGGCCTAGTACAAGGCCGCCAAAATGCTATGCGTTTTCACATACAAACAGCTTGACTGGATTTGCTCTTAGTGAGCGCAAGGTTTAGAAACCTATTGTACCCTAATTAAAATAAATAAACTAATAATATTAAATGTATAATAGCAAATGAAGATAACTAAAATATTTGTTATTGGAAATAGGAGAGTTAATTAACCCAAACTGGTTTATTCTACTGTTCAACTTAAATAATAAACACAAAGAAAATTTAGTCTCTGAAACCTGACGCGTGAGCTTGCTACGGCCCATTACTGAACCGGGAACTTTTAGAAAGGAACGAGTATTAGCTATTAATGTCACATATGGGAGTGTCACATAGACAATTTATCTTTAGTTACGTACAGCTTATCTGCTGCGCAAACAAATGTTACGTTTTATGAGTGAAAAAATACGTTCTAGCGCATGACTCGCCGGTCAGCTGCCTTCTCTCTGGACACCTTCGTGCATGCGCACAAACCTCGTGTTATCGGCCTGTCCTACTTTACCGACATGCTCAAAATACCCTCCCAGAACCGGCTCGGCCGCCATTTTTGTTGTTGTATTTTAAGGTTTCTCTGTGGATTCCTCCTAGTTTTCTTAGTTATTGTGGATTGTGGGTGTTTAATATTTACGGATTTCTAGTTTTTGTGTAGTTTAGTGAATTTTTTCTGATTGTGAGAAAGTTAATTCTGTCAAAGTTGTTGGTTGATTAAATTTTTGGTTAAAATCTGTACTCCCCGACATTAAGCTTTTAATAAAGCCAGTATTCCACGGGTCAAGTTCTCGGGCAAACACTTTTAAAATTCTTGAACAAGAAATTTTACTTGAAAATGTTTTACACTTATCCAAGTTTTTGCCAAATTGTAAAAATCAATACACGTTAAGTTATATACCAACTAATATTTGACTTGAGGTTAGGTACGCGTAGGAACACCGTAGATTGATTATTTTGCTGGTTTTGTTTGTTTTTATATTTGATTTTATAAGACTAGTTTAATTCACTTGTTCCTGTTCTCTTCCTTTTCGAACTAAAAACATGACGACGAATTAATTAATTAAACAAGTTTTAAAAATAAAACCTTAAAAACAATTTTCTATCCTTAAAATCTGATGAGGTTTGCTACTACTAATAATACCAGAAATCACTACCTTTTTTCCCAACTTGATCACAAATTGAGAAGAAACTCCAATTTTTTGGCAAGAATTTAAATTTTAAAGCCCGGACCTGTCTATTTTCCCAATCGTCAAACGATAATGTTGCAGTGCGCAGGTCTAATAGTGTCTAGCTTTGTTTACATGCGCGAGGCTATAAATCTGCCACTTTCGTGATTATTGTTTGCTTATCTAAAGGTAAATTGTCTATATATGGAGTGTCAACGGTTGAAACGCTTTGTTTTGTAGCATTCAAGTTTTTCTAACAACAATTCCTTAATGTTTGGTTGGGCATTATATGTGATTTTTCAATCTTTATACTGCGCAAGGTTAAGGTGGTTATCTTATTTGAATTGTTGGTTGCTTGAAATCAAAGGGCAATAGTTTGTTTCGAATTAAAATCGCCCGAGTGTCAAGAATTCCCAAGATCTGAACCACGATTTGCTTGTAAGTTGATTCTACCTTTCAACGTTGCCATATTTATTGTCGATTTTTCTTTAAATATTTTAATACACGAGGCTTATCGCCAAATTTGCACTAATCAAATTTAAGTGGGAATCGTTGGAATTTCCTGTCCCCACTACGATGTTAAAAAGGGACACTTTTTCCGCCCGCCATTCCGGTGTGAACTCTAAAATAGCATGAGGCATTTTTCCATGCCTATGTGAAGAAAACGGGAAATTCCTTCCCAGAAACCCATCGGGTGATTTTATTTGCAGTTTCTTCAATAGATGGTTGGCTGTTCTTCTTAACCCTGGAATCTTCCAGATTATCCAAGTGCTCCGGAATCACACTTTTTGTTTCCAGTATAGAACCCTTTATAAAAGGTGAGTGAATTTTCACAAGTTAATTTTTTTGTCCTTTTATATATTAATTGTAAAATAAAAGAAAAGAGCAAACCTCTCATTTTATCCATAATCTGGATGTTAATCTGTGGTTTCTTCAATCTTTGCAGGGCTCTAAGTTAGGGTTAATAACCTGTTGCTCCAGAAGCTTTATTTGATAAGTTATTCTTTATACTCATCAACTGATAAAAGTTCTTAAGACCACTACAAGCCACCACCCTGTAGATTTTTCTAGCAGGAGTTAGACAGAGGTCTCCAAAAGGGGAACGGATGGTATTGCTTATGGATTTCTTCTAGGACAACTTAAGGCCAGACTTTTTTCATTATTATTATTTTACGGTTATACAACAAATAATAATTATTAACTTTTAGTTTCTCATAAACAAAACATAAATTTCTGTTATCTAAAAAATGCGTATTCATATATATTATTTTGTGGTTTAATATTTAATTAATAACCATTAAATCTCCGATTACATATTAATTTACCTACTTTGAATTATGATTGTGAACTATAGTCGACTATGGGGTGGTGTTTTCTCGATAATGACAAAATAGTTAAAATTTAAACATTCCAATTTATTTTGTATTAATATCTCAGGTGTTAAGAGGTTCAGCTATAGCCACATTAATTTTATTAATCAATATACCTTGATTACCTTATTTCAATTTTTAATCATAATATCTTGTTTTTTTTATAATCACATAATTATGAAGTAACCAAAAATAGGACTACCCACTGTATAAGTGTACAAAGATTCATACTAAATAATAAAACTTAGTTAATAGGTAATCACCTTGTTTATGTTCACCTAGCTTACTCTCATACAAGAATTTATTTAACTGTCTTCAGTTACTCATGGTCAATATGGACTAGCTACGGTAATTAAGACCTGTTGTTATAATTTGGGTTTCGTAATTTTTCCCCAGATTATTTAATTCTGTCAATTTAAATTACGTGGTGCCCAGGCTTTTTATTTAGCAGAATATTTGTCAATAATCATTACTATACAGTGTCCGCAAGAAAGTTCGCATCAAATGGGATTTTTTTTTATTATTAGGTATAGGTAAAAATTAAAAAAGCAGTTGGTTTTTGCTTACCTAAAAACCAAAAATGACGTATACTGAAGCAGCTGCACGACTTGCGTTACCTGTCAAATTTGACATTTTTAATAAAATAGGTTCAAAAATGCCCCTATTTATCAAAATATCAAAAAACTTTATTTGAGAAAGTTGTTTATTTAGGAATTTTTAGCCTCTGGTTGAAATTTTGACAGTCTAATACAATTTTTATTTTTTGCCAGGTTCTTGAAAATTTTGATCAACCCTCGTAGATTAACTTTTATACATCGATGTAAAACCATTTGCCTTTACTATTATTAGGTATAGGTAAAAACTGAAAAAGCAGTTAGTTTTTGCTTACCAAAAAACAAAAAATGACGTATACTGAAGCAGCTGCACGACTTGCGTTACCTGTTAAATTTGACATTTTTAATAAAATAGGTTCAAAAATGCCCCTATTTATCAAAATATCAAAAAACTTTATTTGAGAAAGTTGTTTATTTAGGAATTTTTAGCCTCTGGTTGAAATTTTGACAGTCTAATATAATTTTTATTTTTTGCCAGGTTCTTGAAAATGTTGATCAACCCTCGTAGATTAACTTTTATACATCGATGTAAAACCATTTGCCTTTACTATTATTAGGTATAGGTAAAAACTGAAAAAGCAGTTAGTTTTTGCTTACCAAAAAACAAAAAATGACGTATACTGAAGCAGCTGCACGACTTGCGTTACCTGTTAAATTTGACTTTTTAATAAAATAGGTTCAAAAATGCCCCTATTTATCAAAATATCAAAAAACCTTATTTGAGAAAGTTGTTTATTTAGGAATTTTTAGCCTCTGGTTGAAATTTTGACAGTCTAATACAATTTTTATTTTTTGTCAGATTCTTGAAAATTTTGATCAACCCTCGTAGATTAACTTTTATACATCGATGTAAAACCATTTGCCTTTACTTTATTTGTAATTTTAATGCAATTTTGTGTAAAATTTTTGTTTCCAATTATTTATTTTGCTTCAAAAACTGAAATTGGTATTGATCAGTATGTAATGTTTGATGCAAAGTTCATTTAATTACATCAGTTTTGCCAAAACCGACGTTTCTCATTTTTCTTAGTTAGTAAATAGATGTACAAAAAGAAAATATTACGAAGCTTTCGTTGAAATTTTGATCAAAAAGAATAAATATTAATCGCTCGAAATGTTTTATTCAACAAAAATATAGTTTACAAGTAGTATATAGGCGATGCATTAATAATTTTCTTTTTGATCCAATATTAATTAAGTAAAATTTCAACGAAGCTTCCTAATATTTTCTTTTTGTATATCTGTTTACTAACTTAAGAAAAATGAGAAACGTCGGTTTTGGCAAAACTGATGTAATTAGATAAACTTTGCATCAAACATTATACATACTGCTCAATAACAATTTCAGTTTTTGAAGCAAAATAAATAATTGGAAACAAAAATTTTACACAAAATTGCATTAAGATTACAAATGAACTAAAGGCAAATGGTTTTACATCGATGTATAAAAGTTAATCTACGATGGTTGATCAAAATTTTCAAGAACCTGGCAAAAAATAAAAATTTTATTAGACTCTCAAAATTTCGTACAGAGGCTAAAAATGCCTAAATGAACAACTTTCTCAAATAAAGTTTTTTGATATTTTGATAAATAAATAATTTTGAACTTATTTTATTAAAAATGTCAAAATTTGACAGGTAACGCAAGTCGTGCAGCTGCTTCAGTATACGTCATTTTTTGTTTTTAGGTAAGCAAAAACTAACTGCTTTTTCAATTTTTAGCTATACCTAATAATAAAAAAAAATCCCATTTGATGCGGACTTTCTTGCGGACACTGTATAAGTTTACTTCAGCAAAACCCACGACGCCCTCCAGATGAAAAGCTGCCGAATGCTATGGTAATTTTCTTTTAATAAAAAAAGTGTTACAGTTTTTAGAATAAGTTGACTCTATGTAAGAACATTTATATTCCATCCAACGGTTTGAGGCGCTCCGCGCTCGGAGTATCCTTATCGATCTCGGATGTCATCTAGCTGCTATAGCGAAAAGATTCACAACAATAAAAGCAAAACACTTTCCTTTATTGCACCATTGGAAGATTGATTGGCATCCAATTACGAAAGTCTTCCATGTCCTTTTTCGTCTTGCAGACGCCCTGGGAACTGGCCCAACCGCGCTTTAATTCCCTCCCACGTACACATGTGCGCCCTTAATACACTTATTCAATTTGGTGGAGGTTATGTAGATGGATCGATTGCTTGTTAGCCGGCAATTGATAAGTGATATTAAATTAACTGGATAATTGCCCGCGGGCGGGCTCCGAATCGATTAAGATGAATTGCAGAAGTTTAGTAAATCGATAGGCGATTTGAAAATTAGTCAAATTGTTTAGTGAAACGTTTGTTTAGCTTAAATATTTTTCCTTATATCAATAGTAAGCGCATTAAATAATAATAGGCCAAAGTAAAAGTGCCAATGATCTGGTACCTATACACAGTGCGACCAGTAAAGTCCGCATCATATGGGATTTTTTATTAAGTAATAGCTTTATTCGAAATTTGACTTTGGCATCAAGTTCTGCCTCGATCGAGATGAAAATTAAGCAAAAAAATAGTAGTCACGTGATTCGCATTACCTGTAAAATTTTAATTATTTCCAAAAAATAATTCAAAAGTGGGGTTATTTCTGAAAATATCGAAGAAAGTTATTAGAAAAAGTTTTTTAAATGCAGTTTCTAGCCCACATACAACATTTCAGCTGCATAAAATAATTTTGATTTTTAACCCATATTTTGTCGCTGTAAACGTGTTTTTGGTGCATCATTGTAATTAATTTTTTGGAAACTGCACTTAAATAATAAAAGACTATTTTTACTTTTTTTATATCGTAGCTTATCTAATAACAAATTTTAATAAAGGGGTTTTAAATTAAATCGTTGAAAATAGATAAAATTTAAATTAAGTTAAACTAAAATGTATTTTCCACTTAACGAACACTTTACTGATGGCACTGTGTTCTTTTTGTCTTAATATTAAGGTGTATTACTTTTAGACACAAACTAGGTTTTCAAAAATAATTATTTTATGAAGTTACCTTATACAGGGTCAAAAACAAATAAACTTTGTATCACATGCTACCAAATTTTAATAGCCCAATTTTGATTTTGTAGAAAAACTCACATTTAATATGGCGCTACTTTAAAGAAAATGTATCTGGAATAAAGCATTGTCAACACTAAGAAGTTTTATGTAGGTTGCGTTGAGTCTTATTTTCCAAATGTGGTGAAATTTACAAAATATGGGTAAAAGATCAAAATTATCTTATGCAGCTGAAATTTTGCATATTATGAAACTGCATTCAAAAAAACTTTTTATAATATCTTTTTTCGATATTTTCAGAAATAACCCCACTTTTGAATTATTTTTGGAAAAAAATTAAAATTTGACAGATAATGCGAATCACGTGACTAACTATTTTTTTGCTTAATTTTCATCTCGATCGAAGCAGAACTTGATGCCAAAGTCAAATTTCGAATAAAGCTATTAATAAAAAAAATTCCGTATGATGCGGACTCTACTGGTCACACTGTAGATGAAACAATAACAAATGAACCTAGTGACAAAATCGTTTTTCATTTTAAAATAAATCATCATACAAATTTCGCCCCTCCACTTTGTTTGCCAAATTTATACCATTAAAAGTATTAACATGATGTGGGAAACTTAAATCTTTGTCTAACACCTTATAAAAACTGTGCAGTAGCAAGAGATCCGCCCACAAAGATGTGACTACCACGACATTGGTCCGAGGCCATGATGACGTTGTTTCATTCCTTTCCGTTTAGAAATGTTCACAAAAAATGTATCGCGGAAAAACATCGATATTTGCGAAGCATCGAAAACAAAAAAACAAAAAAAAACAAATCACAAACCCAATTATTCCAAGCTCAAACCTTAACTTTAACTGAAACCAAAAGTAAAATGCATAATCAAGATTCAGAGACAGGCAAAATAATTATTTTACGAATAAAATTAAGGGTTAATACATCGACAAATATCAATTGGCCTCGATACATCGCTTAAAAACAATGTATCGCATTGAAAATATTGATGTTTTCGATGCGTTAATATATCGAACATATCAATTTCTATCTGCTGTTTTTTTGACAGCGGTCTGAAATTTTTTTCAAACTACACACCCATATGTTATCAGGGGTTTGATGACTGTGACGTATAACCACAGCACCATCTGCGGTTTGAGTCCCCAGGTTTTCCCAAACAATCTTCTGCATCTCATTAAACACATTTTTGCCTTGTTTAGGTTATTGTTAATATGTTGGTTCCATGTCAGTTTCGAATCCAGGGTTAGTCCTAGATATTTGACTTCGCTGACGTTTTTATCTGTTCACTAAAGATTTTTAGGTTGTTATAGTTCCCTGCCTGTCTTCGTTTGGTGAATGGCAATGTTGCAGTCTTAGCAGCGTTGACTTTGAGGTTTACCTTTTCACACCAACGTTGCACGATGTTTAGTGCTCTTTGCATAAGCTCTGCTAGTATAGTGGCATTTGTACCGATGATGAGTATTACCACATCGTCTACATAGCCTTGGGCGTAGAAGCCCTTTGCGTTAAGACATGCTAGTAACTCATCTACCACCAAGTTCCATAGGAGAGGTGACAATACCCCTCCCTCAGGACAACCTTGCGTTACATCGGCCCTTATAGAATCTCCCTGCAGGCTAGTTTTGACTTGCCAGTATTGTAGCATGTTGTGGATCCATCTTCGTGTGGTATCGTCGACTCCATGTCTTTTTGCGGCAGACATCATTGCGAAACAGGAGGCGTTATCAAAAGCCCCCTGTATGTCAATGAAAACGCCCAGGGCAATTTCTTTGTGATATAGCGCTGTTTCGACCCTTGTTATTAGGTTGTGTAAGGCATTTTCACAAGATTTGCCTGGTTGGTAAGCATGTTGATGTTCGTGAAGGGGTTCCTTTATGAGCGCCCCGTCTCTAATATGCTTGTCTATAAGTTTCTCCAGCGCTTTTAGTAAAAACGAGGGGAGACTTATGGGTCGATATGCCTTGGCTTCGGTGTATGTTACACGTCCGGGCTTGGGGATGAAGGTGAATTTGCTGTTCTCCATGCCTCGGGGACATAGCCCATGGCTATGCAAGCTCGGTAGATTCTGCATAGGTGGGGTAATAAATACTCGAGTCCTTGTTACAGGAGAATGGGATAGATTCCATCCGGCCCTGGAGATTTATAGAGTTCGAATGTCTCGATGGCCCATTTGATTCTTTCGTAGCTGACTGTTGTAACTGCAGTTTTCCAGTCTGCTTTCTTCGCTCTGTGCACAAGGTTCGTTTCGTGTTCACTTTATTGGTTTTGTGTAATAATTGCTGTGTTTTTAGTGTTTCGTGATATTTTTTGGAGACTAATTAAAATGAATTCCAAACGTCAAATTTGCGATAATTCGCAAAATAATGTTACTTTGCATGGGTCAGTAAATAGAAAGTTGGGTTATTTGTATGTTAGGTTAAAGTAAAGTAGCAAGGGCACAGTCAAAGGTTGATCCGCCGTAATCCCTATACTCCCTCCCCCGCCCAGATCTTCATCGCCTCTCTCCTATAAACGATGCTGTCAACACATTTTATAAGCAATAACAAACTTGCAGTTACTAGAGCTGACAAAGGAAACTCTCAATAGTAATTTTAAATCAAGATCAATACACCGAAAAAATGAAAGATTTTCTAGAAAAAAAACCCTTAAAACTAAAAAAAGATCCAACCGAAAGAATTGAAAACAAACTAAAAAACACCCTAAAAAATACTGAATTCTTTTCTGACAGAGACACCCCCCTTAGGAAAACCGCAATAAAATTCTTAAAGATGTCACTAATTTTAAACCAAAGTTTTCAGTAAAAAACTCCATATAGATCTTGCAGAAAAGTTAACAAATATTACTCTTCCCGATAACGCGACATTACCCAAGTAGCAATTATAGACACAAATTGGACACAAATTATTTGCTGAGAAACGTTTCGAAACATTTTCGATTAAAATTATTTAGATTGTGTGGAGACACATGTGTTTCGAAACTTTTGCGACACATTTTCGAATTTAGTTACTAGAAACGATTAAGAACTGTTAGTTTCGAAATACTTTCCAAACTACAGTGTCGATACATTTTGGGAAACGCACAAAAGAAAATTTATCGAAACATTTTTATATAATATTATGAAATTGTGTTTAGACACATGTGCTCCCAAATTGTAGCGACACATTTTCGAATTAAGTGATTCAAAACAAATTGGTATTCTTCTGCTTTGAAATATTTACCAAACAGTGATATCCATTTAATTACGAAACTTGCGCAGAAAATAATTTTCGAAACTGCCAGAAACCTTTACACTACCGCACCCGGACAATTATTATAACCTCGATTATAACGATTATAACCTATAAATTGCACATTTTTGTTTTGTTACCAACCTACTTTTTTTCTTTGTCTCGACAATTGAGTACATGTTTTAGATTATTACTTAGGAATAAGTTATAAGTAAGTTTTATTAAACGTTCAACAAAGTACAAACCAATTTTGTAGGTTATATGTCACAGAAAGTGTAAAGTGGTAGTGCATACCGTGACGGTATACAGAAGTTTTATGCTTCTAAGCTTAACCTTCCTCTTGACGGGACTGTGCATTTTTTACTTTAGCGACGTTTGTTTCGCATGGTTTTGGTACAATATCGAACATTCTTCATGTTTTGACACATTTTCTATGAATTATAGCTAGATGATTATCGAAACATTATAGAAACCAAATACTAGAAATTGTGTGTCGACTCCATTTTAGACCAGAATAATTCTCGGTTTCTGGCGGCCATTTTGACAAATTCATTTTTATATTATTAAAATGGACTTTAATTAACTTCCTGCGTCATTTGAAATTTAAAAAAGTGGTTACATTAGTTCCATTTTGCTAGCTTATTCAATTGAAAGAACAATTAAGTAAAATTTTAAAAATATTTAAGATTTTATTTTTTGACAAAGTATTTATTTTGTGTGTAAATGTCAATATACCGGGAGCGTCTTAAGAATATAAAGCTAAATTACTAAATTGCACGATAAAATTTATTTCGTCAACGATTTTTGGATCTTCTCTGCAATAAACCATACGAAAAAAATGTATCACTTATAGAAAATACTCTGGTGACAAATTCATTATGGCGAAATTATGCTGTCATCATATTGTTTACTTTCTTTTATTTTACAACCTGCAGAGAGATAGATATTATATATCTAATTATTTGTTTCAATAATGTTTCCATTTTGACAATTTACAATTCCAACACTCAGCGCCCTCTTTGTAAAATGAACTCTCACTCGACACATTTATGGAAATATGTTCCAAACATTTCTGAAAAATTTTCGAAACATTTTCGATAAAAGTTTCGATTTTGCATCGAAACAGCGAAAGTCACAGCCCGTACCAACCACTTGGAAACACGTGCTTATGCGCCATTTAAAATGTATACGTTTCGAAAATATTTCCATACATGTTGCCAACAATTTCCAATTTGTGTCGGAAACAGAAACAATAGTTTAGACACATTTACCGTAATGTGTCTAAAAATGCTACTTGGGTAGCTTCCTTTGATGTTACAAACATGTTTTCTAATATTCCAAATAAAGACTGCTTAGATATAATTACAAAAAAACTAAAAAATAACAATGTTTATCCCGTAATCGAACAAGAACTTTTACAACTACTGGAACTATGCCTTGATGAAAACTATTTTAAATTTAATGAATAGTTTTATAAACAAACAGATGGTCTAGCTCCCGATTAAATCCATTAATGGCCGAAACTTTTATGTCAGTTTTAGAAGAAACTTTTATAACCTCAAAAATATCAAAAAATATTTTTTTTCTGGTATAAGTATGTTGATGGCATATTAATATGCTTCACAGGAACCGAACAAGAACTTCAACGTATTTTAAACCACCTCAACTCTATACACCCTAAAATCAAATTCACACTAGAAAGAGGAAATGACTCAATTAATTTTTTAGATCTTAAAATAACAAAAACCATTGACAAAAAACTATAGTTTGACATTTAAAGAAAACCTACCTTCACAGACATTACAATACCACACGACTCAGTACACCCAAAAACACATAAAATGGCAGCATATAGGTCAATGGTACCTGGTAGAGCCCTATCTATACCACTCTCCAAAAAAAAAAGTCTAAAGATGGAGCTTGATACCATTAGAACTACTGCTGTCAACAATGGCTACACAATAAAAGAAATAAACTCCCTTATCTCAAAAAAGCTATGACACAAATATACCCCAACATAAAAATATGGAATACTAAAAAATTTCATAGTCTTACATATTTAGGCCCAACCTGCAAAAAAATAGCAAACATTTTATCCTCTGACAAAGTGACAATAGCTTTCAAATCCTCAAATAACCTATCAAAACTAATATTTAACGAAGGTTGAATTCTCAACGTCATTCAATCTGTTGCCAACCTATAACCTATTTCGCGTTGATTTTTTGAGTTTATTATTTTAATAACTAACATTTAAAGAAAATCAATATCGTCGGACATTATTTAGGTAGTATCTGATATATTACAATAGCATCAATTTATTTCATTGCTAATTTTGGGAGAATTGTGTAGTGAAAGAACAATGAGTGACAATGACATAATAATGTAAAAAAAAATCTTACCCGATATTTTTCGCTATACAATTCTCCTAAAATAAGTTATGAAATTTCTTGATATTTATTAAATATGTTAACTATTACCTATAGAATATCAAGTCGATACTGATTTTCTTTAAATTTTGTGTAAAAGTTAGAAAAAATAAATAAATCTACGCGAAATAGGTTATAGGTTGGCGAGCATGTTGATACTCCTACCTTAAAGATAAATGTGGAAATCAGGAGTTTATAAACTAAAATTTTAATGTAATAAATGCAATAGCTGTTATATAGGACAAACGGGACGAAACTTTGAAACTACATTTAAAGAGCATAATGCATGTTTTAGACTAAAGAAAAGAACATCTAATTTTGCGCATAATTTTTTAGACACAAACCACGTTTTTCCCGATATTAACAACTTACAAATATTACATACAGAACAAAAAGGTCATAAATTAGATATTAGAAAACATAGAAATTTACAAACATAAAAAATACCATAATGTCAAGCTTTTAAATACACAATTAGATTTCGGAAATTTCCCACTTTTAAAATTATTATTATTTTCATCTGGCATGTTTATCTACCATTTAGATATTATAAACATTGGCCAGCCTGTCCTTATAATTAGGAATGTTGTAAAATACCATTGTGTACCAAACAATATTATACTTTAGGTAGATCCAATAATTTTATGACACTGTTAACCTATTATACCGGGTGTCCACGGAAGGTGGCTCGCCCCTCTAACTTTTTTATATTTCAAGATAATGAAATAAAATTCGGGGTATTTGTATACGACATAAAACTGCATTTTTTGACAGGTGACTCAACATTATGAAACTTCCGGTTTAACCGGAAGTGACATAAACTTTCGATTTTTAAATGAGACACCTGGTATATTTTTACTTTTTTTGACTCCATATGACATTCTAAATACAACGATGTGTCACTTGTCACTTTTTGTCACCAAGAAAATATTTTTTTTCTTCAAACGTCAATAAACTTGACGTTTTTCTACTAATTTTTTGACGTTAAAGTTCTACTTTTTCGTCAGAAGGCGGTTGCTTTTAGCAACGGAAGAAAAAGTATTTACTTTTTCTTCCGTTGCCAATAGCAGCGGAAGTAAAAGTATGACTGTGTTCTCATGACTAAATATATAATAAATCCATAGTAACGCTAGCCCCTTCTCAAAACTTAAAATTTTTAAATAAAACAATTAAAACATTTTGTATCTTTGTGTTTTCATATTTAAACAACGTCTGAAGAAAAAAAAGTATGTTTTATCCGGAGTAAAAGCAACTTCTTATGACTCGTCCGTAATTGCCGGACTCACTTTGTTCGTCCGGCAAACCTACAGACTCGTCAGAAAAGTATCGCTTTTACTCCTAATAAAACAATATACTATTTTCCAAATTTATTGTTTTATCTAGAGGGCTATGAATCCCTTAAAATCACTTGTTTCAGTTCTTTAATCTTGGGAAAAATACAATTTTACTATTTTTGGTCCAATGCTTTGTGCTATGTAAAATCTAAGCCATATTTGTGCGAGTAAGACGCGCTAAGCCGCTTCAAGCGGGGTCATTTGAGCGAATAAGTGATGACGTCACGCTTGAAGACGCTTTAAGCGATACTAGGCGGTGTCTGGCTACCGCCAGGAAGATAATAAGCGTATAGTGGGGGTAAATAACGAACTTTTGTTGATGTTTGTTGGGGTTTTAAGGTTAGGTGACAATTGGCATATTATATATTGGCGGTACTGTCAGTCTACGTTTTTCGTTTTTTACAATAGAAAGTTTTCGTTGTATTGGCAAATTCAAACGGTTAACCATAACGAATACGAATACGAAGCCGCTATTTGACAGATCGTTAAAATAGTTTTCGTTCAATTCGCTTAACGTTAATTCGAATTCGACAGTAAACATAACAAATATAACATAACCTATCTTTAATGGTTTGTGTTCATATTTTCATATACGTTTTGTGCTATCTTTTTTGCTTGGTTTTAATTTCCTAGTACCCAAAATTCTAAAACATCTTGATAGACGAAAGGTTGCTTTTATTGGACTCATCCAGTGATTTGGATTTGGATGATGCCCTTCTCTTGGAGGTGCTTGATCGCCAGGACATTCAGTATCGAGCACAGTTGTATGGAAATTTCAATTTAGAAAACTATAATAATGCTGAATGCAAACTTTATTTCCGATTTGGTCATTGAAAATGCTCATTACGCATGCGTTCCGTTTTCGCTATGGCTTTGTCTTCCGTCCGTTAGCTCCCGCCACTTATTCGTAACGATAACGATAAAAGATAGCTCAAATGTCAAAGTTGTCAAATAGCGGCTATCGGAATCGCTTTTAAAAAACAACGAAAACTGTCTATTGTCCGAGGAAATGTCAGGTGGTATGGTCACAGTCAATTTAAAAAAAAGTGTTGTTTTAAATACCTGTATATCCAATCATCCTCATAAATGGATCGAATATGTTGTTCCTCTGCCATAAATGAAATTAACAAATTGAGAAATATAGGAAGCCCTTTAAAAATAAATAGACACGGAAATACAGAAAATTTATTCTTTCTCTATAAAAGAGAATAGTTCTGCTGCAGATATATTTTCCATTTTAAACACGTTTACCCCAACATCAAATCGTAAAACTGTACGAAAAATTATAAAAATATTTTTTAAGGTTAAAAAAGTCAAAACTCAGTAACATGTGACATTTCAGCGGTAAGCGGTTTTGTGCGAATCAAAAATTTGATGACGTCACGCTTAAAGACGCTTAGAAATCCAACTTGAAAACGCCAGTTCGCTCAAATATGGCTTTAATCTTTAAAGTTGTATAACTTGTTTTTTTTAAATGGCAACATGGTGGCTCGTCGGGTTAAGAAAGAAGATTATTTTATTATGATTATTTTGATACCATACATTATTAGGTTTTAGAAAAGCTGCCATTAAAGACTTTAAAAAGTTAACTTAGAACTTTCCTAAAATGAATCATCCTTAGAGAACAAATTTAGATTTAAATACATCAAGTAGCCTGTGACCAGCAAAACTGATAAAACAAAATCACGCCTTGAAGAAAATTGACAGGCCGACAGCTTCTGCCAAAGTAAATTAGGTTGTTGTTTATAAAGCATGGAAAATAATAGTTTTACAAGGAGTGAAAAAGTTGATATGTTATTAGTGTTTGGAGAATGTAGAAATAATTTAACCGATGCTGTACGACTTTACGCACAAAGATATTTTAATCGGCGTCATCCAACCCGGCACTATTAGGTACCCAAAACTGGTTCCGAAAATGCGAAATGAGCCTGACAATAATAACATATCAACATTTTCATTCCTTCTAAAACTATTATTTTCCATGTTTTTTAAACAACAAACTAATTTACTTTGGCAGAAGCTGTTGGCATTTCAATTTTCTTCAAGTCATGATTTTGTTTTATCAGTTTTGCTGGTCACAGGCTACTTGATGCATTTAAATCTAAATTTATTCTCAAAAGATGCTTTATTTTAGGAAAGTTCTAAGTTAACTTTTTAAAGTTTTTTAATGGCAGCTTTTCTAAAACCTATGGTATGGTATCAAAATAATCGTAATAAAATCCTCTTTTTTCTTAACCCGACGAACCACCATGTTGCCATTAAAAAAAAAATGAGTTATACAACATTAAAGATTAAATTTTACATAGCGCATAGCATTGGACCAAAAATAGTAAAATTGTATTTTTCCCAAGATTAAAGAACTAAAATAAGTGATTTTAAGGTAAGCATAGCTCTCTAGATAAAACTATAAATTTGGAAAAAAAATATTTTCTTGGTGACAAAAAGTGACAAGTGACACATCGTTGTATTTATAATGTCATATTGAGTCAAAAAAAGTAAAAATATACCAGGTGTCCCATTTAAAAATCGAAAGTTTATGTCACTTCCGGTTAAACCGGAAGTTCCATAATGTTGAGTCACCTGTCAAAAAATGCAGTTTTATGTCGTATACAAATCCCCCGAATTTTATTTCATTATCTTGAAAAACAAAAAAGTTAGAGGGGGAGCCACCTTCCGTGGACACCCGGTATACTCTTAGTTTATTAATTTTAGATTAGCGTTTTAAAGATGTACCTAGTTGTACTACGAAACGGCCGTAACGCCAATTTTTTTTAAATAAAAATTAGTGACAAATAACAAAGTATACTTTTCGGTTCATTTTACATTTTATAAGCATTTATGAATTACATGTGCCATTTATAGGAGCCACATCATAGTTGTATCCATTTTGGGAACAAATTTGCTGTGCCCCGAAAATAAATTTCGATCGACTGCGTTGGATGTGACATGAAGAAATGAGAAATTGACGCGTGGCGGTATATTATCCATGCAAGGAATTGATGTGCTGTAGTGTATTATTTATTTTTTCTTCAAACGTCATATAAGTGATAACTTATGTGACGTTTCTCAATGACATTGAATGTCATTTTTATGACAAGGAGTATAATTAAGTACTTATACTCATAGGCGTATAAATACATTAAGTATAGTACTATAATTTTTTTTGTCGTTTTATTTATTGTCTTTTAGCTTTGAGCATTGCCCATTTAGCCACGAAATTTAAATTTATTTAAATTTATTAGTTTTAATAAACGAACATTTACACAATACACAACGATTATTGGTATGCACAGTGGTATTTATTATTTATTGGTAATATTAATAGTAAAAGTACAATTGTGAAGACTTGCATCATTTAAGACTCCTCCACTTCTTGCAATATCAGTGCTGCTCATAACAATTTTTCCAGGGTGAACTGCTTTTAAAAATCCATTAGAGGTTGTACTTTGCACAGAATCTGCAATGTACCATTCAGCAACTGCATCATATTTCCAACCCCCATGCCTTTTCAGCATAGTAATATCCACCCCACTATCAACAAGCATTGTTGCAGAAGTTCGTCATAAACAATGCCCTGAATATTTTGTCCAATTTGGAATCTTCAGATACAATGCCACGCCACATCTTTTGCTGCACTACCAATTTTATGGATACCTACCCATAACAGCTTCATAACATTTCCCATTTTGATATTTCAAAAAAAAAAAAAGTCGTTTCTTAAAATCAGCAACACGAAAATTAAATATTCATCCCCCAGGACGTTAAAAATTCTACTCTTATTAGTTTTAGAGTTGGGAATTTTTATTAGCAGCAAAGAGCCCATATTTTCAAGATCATCAACTGTCATATTCACTAATTTGTCGCAACGACATGCCCCAGATATTCCGAATATCAAAACTACCTAAAAAATTAAGGGTTGGTTAGCACAATGTGTAACAAACAAAATGTAATTTTATTACCTTCATCGCTAAATAATTTTCATCTGGGGCGTCAGACAAAAATTTGCTGAACTGTTCCCTTGACAAGACTCTCGATTTCTTTGGCTTATAACCTTCTCCTAGCTTTTTTAAAAAAGTACGCAAATTGTTGTATTTTTCAATGTTCACATTTTGCTTCAAATTTAACACGGGCCTTATCATTGAATAATGAGCCCACAAACTAGAACTCTTAATTTTCAGTGCCATTTGGGTATAATTTGCCAATAAAACGTTCTCAGAGTATTGCATTCCTTTTTTCCAGTGCACCATTTGTTGAACTTGACAAAGGCAGCTTCATATACTGCACCAGATTTCGTCGGCAGCAAGTTTTGAATAGCTATTCTAGCTGCCTCCACTACCTTGGGAGGATCATCAGGCACTTCTAGACTCATTTTCTGTAGATTTATGCGGTCTCAACTGACGCGACACCGAATTTGAAATATTTGTTTTGATAGATGCCAAACAAGTACGTATCCATGATAACGATACAGTGAAATAAGTTAAAAATTCAATCTTGTTATCTTCATTAAAAAAATCGTTTTCTTTTATTGTTTTATCTTTAATAATATGATGCACGTTTGAAGAAAAAATAGTATCTGATATTTGGAGAATGAGATACTTTATGTGCTTCGCATGGATTGTTCATTATTGATGGATTTCCACGCTTAGCACATAAAGTATCTCTTATTCTTCTAATATCATAATGTACTATTAAAACGGTTTTTTATTTGTTGAAAAACTGTAGTACAGTGGGCTAGTACTCTTATGCCGTTTAGGATCAGCCAGCATGAAAATCGTATCGATTAATCCTCTTTAATAATGTTGTTTGTGTTGCTTTCGATTACGAAAGCCTTAAGAACGTTACCTTCCACTTTGTCCATGCCTTCAGTTTCCGAACTAATCGCCGTAATTCTGACTGACGCCTAATTAAATAAGATCCAGCCACCACCGGCGGAGCTGCACTGGGATTTAGGAATTAGAGACGTTTCAACTTGGGCCCATTAGGGTGCAATTTACCGATTTGAAAACAACTCTTTACCGCTGATACTTTTATAGCTACTTGAATCGCATAATATAACCTTTTGGGTAAATAACGATTTGTATTAGAAAAATAATTACAGCCCATTAATAATTTTGTTTAATGATAAGAGAGGTTACTAATTATTAAACGGAAATAATAGATTTCGTAATTCATTCCATAAAATTTCTTAAGGGTAAAATAAAATAACTAATATTTTTGGGACCAATAATATGTGTAGAGGAACCCCCGCTTTAAAAAAGCTTAAAAGCAACAAAATGTGTAAAATTTTACCCTCCTATTGACAAACAGGTCAGATTTTTGAGTTTCGAAGAACAGATGGCCACGCTACGCGTCTCCGACGCGTAGGGAAGACTCGGTAATTTCCCAAGCACAAGTTAAGGTCGTTTTGCTGCCAGTTTTGTTCGCGTAGTTTGTGTTCGGTTTTTCGGTTTTGGTGCGGGTTTATTCGCGGCCATTAAAAAATTATCTATATATTTGATTCCATTCTTACAATTATGTCTCTCAAAAGTTCTAATCAGAAAATTTTCAAGTGCTATAAATAAATGGGGAGGGTCAAAATAGCAAATAAAGTCAGCCAACTAGTCTGCAAGACCAAAATTGGCTTTTAATTATTTAAAATTAAAGTGTACGGTAACCGGTATTATTTGTAACTGTAATAAAAATCAATAAACTTTTGCTTTCTAAGGGTCAAAGTCGCAGACACAGACTTTTTTTTTGTTTAGGTCACTTGTAACAGATGTTGTCTCGCGGGTGTTTTTTATTTTGTGGTACTTGAGAACAAAGGGTGGACATTATTATGCAATAATAATGCCATCGTATAAAAGTAATTAATACTCTGCATAGGTAAAGAAATGGCGGAGGATTAAAAAAAAATATTTTAATTGATAATATACAAGTGAAGTTATTGTCAGAAGGGTTATAATTATTTGGTATGATGTTGCCTGTAGAACGTTAATTTATAATTGGTGCACATAAAACGGTGTGATGGGTTTTTCCTAAAAAGAATGTCCGGCAGCAGGAATGACTTGTATCTATGTCCCCTACTGTAGACCATCAGTCGTTCGGTTTTCTGGTAATATTGTCGGACATGGATTGGTATCCTTAAAGGTGACAATATGAAAAACAATGCCTACTTGAGAAGAAAAGTAACACATGCGGAAAGTGGGCGAGCTCCTAACTTTTATTGCACTTTTATAAATTATATATTTGAAATGTCCGACAGTAGGAATGACTTGTATGTCCCCTAATAAAGACCATCAGTCGCTCGACTTTTCACTAAACTAGGTAGTACCTTTATACCAAACGTGTACGTCAATCTAATAATACTAGGTAACTGAAATGACAAATAATGTTAATAATAATAAGCACACGAAAATGGGGCGATATGTAACAAAATAAATTGCAGATTAACGGGGAACCAAATTATAACCAGAGTGTGGTCGCAGAAGTGGTATTTTTGGGAAATAAAGTGTCACCATTGCAGTCGCAGACGTAATTGGTAACAAAAGGTAAAATATTATTTATGATTGTCGCAGACATAATAGGTAATATCAGAGAAAGCGTCACCATTCTGTTGCAGACAGATGTTGGTGCAAATGGGCTAAATTATGGGAGACAGACCATCTTACACTAAGTTTTATGAAATGTAATAATTAGGGTTTTTATTCTGTATGTTATTTAAGGAATATCTGATTGACGCCCGTTTGCATCACTTCCACTAAGGTTGACCTTAACTATAAGTATCACTTAAGTGTAAGAATTGGTTTGTACAAGTTGTACTTAATCGTTTAGTGACACTTAAGTTAAAATATTTTTAAGCGCAGGATATTCTGGAGCTTAAGTGATACTTAACAGATTAACCTCAAACAAAATCAGACAATTTGACATTTCACAAAATTACAAATACACAAATCAACTTATTTTATTTAAACGTAGGTTTCCTGTCCTAGCATATGGTTGCCGATTAAAAATAGATACAATTTTAACGTTAATAATAGCCACCGCCGTACTTTATAATATATGTAGAACTAATAATGAGAGAGAACCACCAGATCCAGAAGACATAGAGCGTTTTGCCAAACATCTCTCCTTTGAATGAGGAGGTTTTGCCATTGGCAAACCAAGTCAGAAGAACTTTAATTGATACTTATTTTAGATACATTGGGGAATAAAATTGTACGTACTGCGTAAATGCTGAAAAACTTCTGTGTAAATATAACCTCTTGTTTTGTGCTTCAATACTGTTAACATTTTTTAGAGCAAGGTTTAAAGTATTATCATCAATTATGCTATTTCTGTATGAAAATTGCCTTATGTGACAATAAAACAAGTAATTACTGATTATAAAATTTCTTTAATAATTGTTGTTTCTTTAATTCAATATCTAATAACAAGTTTTCCTTTTTCAATTCAAACAAGGCTCGCTCGTATTCTCTGCGTGCTTGAATATTTAAGAGTTTCTCTTCAAAGCATTGCCTTTTCACTTTTGCAGTTTCAGAATACTCTTTATTTAAATCTGGTTTCACCTGCTGTGTTGGTCTCCGGTTTTATTTATTTCTTTTTTTCTTCGGCTACTTCTTTTCTAATCCTATGGTGCCCTTCCTGGTTTTGGGAATTAAAAGAAGCCGTAACTTTTGTCCATGCCAGGTCCTTTTCACGCCATGTTGTTGCATTTGTTTGCTTATTTTCAATAATGTTAAGTTGCTAATAACATTTAATAGCAGCGTTTTTTTCGTAATAGAAAAGTTGGGTGCCCGTTTTCTCAGACTATCGTCCTTAACGTAACTCATACTCTCTTATGTTCTCCACAAATCAAATAAAAAATATACTTTTGTTAGCACAACCGTACAACCAACGAAATATAAAGACCAAGCATAAACCCTTTGACTTTGACATAAACATATACCTACGCTTTCTTAGGTTATAGCCGATGAAATAATCCAGGTAAAATACAATGTTGACAAGTTATTTTAAATCTTTGCTAAGAATTTGATAAGTGACACTTGTGCAAAGCTTTTGGAAATAAGGGTTACTCTTATCCCAAGGTTTCCCTTATCTAAGGTACAATTTTAAGTAGTAGTGGTGCAAACAGGCGTGAATTGTTCATAAATTGTATATGGCCAAAATGCTTTTATAATGGATTATGTTTTTAAAAACCTCTTTAATTTTCATTTACTGGCAGCGGAATATACCGCATCATAGGGAAACCGTCAGAATAAGATTTAAGCTGGAAAATCTTATAACCTGACAAACTTTTACCGTTGTACCAAACTTTAAAAGAACCTGGATATAAATACAACGTAGACAGGGTCGTACCACAAGATTTGACGATTACAGCTAGAGTGACGGATTTCTGCAGGTGATGAACACACCGGGGGTCGGTCAGCTTCATTACTAATTTTTAAACGGAAATAATGGATTTCGTAATTCATTCCTCAATAATTAAATCAATCTATCGGGTCCAGTTTCAGCTCATTTAATAGGATAGAACAGACTACTCGTCGAGCAAAGTAGCTAGCAAAACCGTAGTCTGTAAAGCTCCTTTTGTCTCAGATAAACAAGGTAGCCAATATTTGGCAGACTTCCTATGTTGCACCTTCTGAAGTACACAGTATACAAAAAAACCATTTCCTAAAAGCGACGAAAACTTTTTAAATTGATTTATTCAGTTGATTGACACTTAATTACACAAAACCTTTTTGTCTCCGTAGAGCGCCCGTTTGCCCTTTTATTGCCTTTCTTTCACCCTTCCGAACCCTTATCGATGACCGAGTGGTAATTTATCACGCGCACATGTGCTCGGTATATTATTTAATTATTAGCCCATCCCCGTACGAAAAAAAAACGGGTTTTAAAATCTATAAAAAAATTTAAATTTATATTTTGGAGAGAAAAGGGGTATTCGTAAATCCTCATAGACCATTAGACCCGTACAGTTTATTTCGTGTACAAACAAACGTTAAGTTTTATCATCATCGGTCGGTCGGTCGACGTCAAATAACGATGGGCATGCGCAGAATCCTCTTGTCATCAGCATATCCTTCTTTAGCGACATCATTTGAATACACTCCAGAACCGGCTTGTTGCAATTTACAGTGTGACCAGTAAAGTCCGCATCATATGGGATTTTTTTTTATTAATAGCTTAATTCGAAATTTGACTTTGTCATCAAGTTCTGCTTCGATCGAAATGACAATTAGGCAAAAAAATAGTAGTCACGTGATTCGCATTATCTGTCAATTTTTTATTTTTTTTTTTAAATAATTCAAAAGTGGGGTTATTTCTGAAAATATCGAAAAAAGTTATTAGAAAAAGTTTTTTTTTTAATGCAGTTTCTAGCCAACATGCAAAAATTTCTGCTGCATAAGATAATTTTGATATTTAACCCACTACTAAAATTTATTTTCGGGGGTAAGTGCACAAGTGCATTAAAATTACCGATAATTTTTGAATGAAATGTGTTTTTTTATAATTGCAAGAGTTTGTTTTCATATTTTCGCGAAAAAGCCCGACTCCGCAGGAGGAGGGCATTTTCGTAAAATATGAAAACAAACGATTGCAATTTGTAAAAAAAACCTATTGAATAAAAAAATTATCTGGTTATTTTTATGCACGAGTGTAATTTATTTGAATATTTCCCAAATTAATTAAGAACTCGAATCAAGTAAATTTAAATATTTTATTTAACAGTAAATACTAACAATAAAATTAAAATGCTTAAAAATTACAAGAATTGCAATGAAAAGTACAATTATTGTAATTAACAATATTTTGGTAGACATGGTGGTTGATGCAGTCAACGAGCGAGAGCTTATTTCGGCGGGTGACTCTCTTGAGCTTGACGGTTGGTCATTGTCCCGCATTTTTTCAATCAAAAGCATATGGTGGTTCTCATCCATCTGAATGTAAGGCGTCAGTGACTTGGTATTTGAGTGTCCACTTAGTTTAATTAACTGTTGTTCTCCAACACCTTTTTTGGCAAGTTTTGATACGGCGGTTGCTCGTATAATAATAAATAAGATGACGTTAATTGTCAGAATATTACATTTTTTGACGTTTGTTAACAATAAAATCCCGCTTTGACGTTTCGTCAACAATATAAACTTGCGATGCAATTTTCGATTTCTGGCAGTGCTGTTTTCGCTGTAATTTTGCGAAAATTGCATTTCTCTTATGGGAACTTTAACATATGAGGGAAATATTCCACGTAATGAACACTTTAATGATGACACTGTGTTCTTTTTTGTCTTAATATTAAGGTGTATTACTTTCAGGCACAAACTACGTTTTTAAAAATACTTATTTTATGAACCTGATACAGGGTCAAAAACAAATAAACTTTGCAACACATGCGACCAAATTTGAATAAACCAATTTTGATTTTGACTTTTTCTAATAACTTTTTTCGATACATTTGAATTATTTTTTGAAAAAAAAATGAAAATTTGACAAATAATGCGAATCACGTGACTACTATTTTTTTGCTTAATTTTCATCTCGATCGAAGCAAAACTTGATCCAAAGTCAAATTTCGAATAAAGCTATTAATAAAAAAAATCCCATATGCTGCGGACTTTATTACTGGTTACACTGTATGTTATTACGGTTTATTTATTTATTTATTTTATTTTTTTTTTTGGCCTTGAGCATAGCTCATTTAGCCACCGCAGAGTATATTAATTAAATAAATTATAGATTAAATAGTTTTTACAGTTTAATGATAGGGATATAGGTATGTAACATAGGGATCTGCACAGGGACACTCGTTTCACGCCACTGGGGCCTATCAGGGCGAATTGAATTTATACATAGGACAGTGAAGGCCACTAAAAATGGGAAAACACATATGGTTAAATTAGGATAATTATGGAGAATAAGGAGTTTTAGATTTATTATATTTTAAAGTCTGTCAGTTTCAGATATTTTATAAATATTGACTCTATCGTTGGATTTATATTGGCGTTGACCATGAATGAGGTACAATTTGGGGGCAGCAAACTATGTTGGGCTAGTTCTGAGTAAAGAAATTTGGTTGCATTTCTGTTAAGGCTGCAACCAAACATTTTGTGGTCTAGATCATCTAAAGATTGATGGTCGCAGTTTATTTATTATTGTGGATTTTGGATTGTGCATAAATGCATGTTTAATACCCTGTTTACATTAGGTGCAGTCAATGCAAATGCAATAACCCCAGTTGCCTGTATGCGCTTTGGTGACTCTCTGCTCAGCTGATGCTAATGACGAATTTTTTTTAGACTAACCCGTTTTTTTCTGGACCAACCCCAATTTTCTGGAGTACCCCAAATTTTCGTCAATAATTTGTATCCAGTAAATACTAATCAAATACTGACTGAAATACTGACAAAAAAAATGCTATGGTAAATAGACTACCCTTCATCAAAATACATGTTTTATTAACGACGAAGACACAAACTCGGAACAAATTTTACCAAAATAGGAACTGAAATGCAACTTTTTTCTAATAGACAGTGTAACAAAAATTAAACCATATATACACTACATAACAGAAACATAGAAACTTCTTTTAAAACTTTTCTCTGAAAATAATATTTAAAAATAATAGTAAAGCTTAAAACAAAACAGAAAAATAATGTATAAACATACTATTATTGTTGTTAAAAAGTCAACTTCCAGGGGGGGGGGGGGCAAATGCCCCACCTTGCCCCTCCCCCCCAACGACGCCCATGACACGGACCTGGCTACTGATGTATCCATTGTTTTAATTAACAGAAATAACAGAAATACACTTTTACAATAAAATAAAATCAGCTGATATTGGACGGATTTTAAAAGTTGGTTATATATCTGTTTTCAAGATACATAAAAATAGTCGTAATGGTAATGTAATACAATTAATTGCCTCGCTATAACTTGCATGTAGTGATTGCACCGAAAGTAAACAGACCTTAATGGTAGTTACGTATTTCTAGGTTTTATGTACCGTGCGAGCAAAAATTATTTGCATCAAAGAGGGCCTTGCATCTAAGGACGTAATGCTTAGCCGAAGAGCTTGATACCTGTTGGGTGTCAGTAACTACCTGAATTAACAATCAATCAGTTATTCCGTCATCTTTGACAGTCGTTACAAATAATTTGATTCATCGCTAATTTTTTCAATTTCTTGAACAATTATTCACACAATGGGCTTTACGGAACAGCACAAAACATTCATGGTTGAAGCGTATTTTCGTCGTTTGTGCATGGACGATTTTCACGAACATTTTCCTAACTTTGCTTTTATAGCTGGGGATTTTTATCATTGCCTGAAAATAACCGTGGCTGTGTTTAGGGAAACAGGTTCTATAAAACACAAAAAAGGAGCAGGAAGACCATCTATAATATTGCAAAATACGCCAACAAATTATATAAGACGCCTGTCCCAAGAAGTGGGAAGATCTTATGGAATATGCAGGACAATTCTTAAGAATGTAACACTTTTTTGTAGAAAAAGAAAATTACCATAGCGTTCGGCAGCTTTTCATCTGGAGAGCGTCGTGGGTTTTGCTGAAGTAAACTTATAATAATAATTATTGACAAATATTCTGATAAATAAAAAAAGCCTGGGCACCACGTAATTTAAACTGACGGAATTAAATAATCTGGGGAAAAATTACGAAACCCAAATTATAACAACGGGTCTTAATTACCTTAGCTAGTCCATATTGACCATGAGTAACTGAAAAGAGTTAAATAAATTCTTGTATGAGAGTAAGCTAGGTGAACATAAACAAGGTGATTACCTATTAATTAAGTTTTATTAATAAGATGAATCTTTGTACATTTATACAGTGGGTAGTCCTATTTTTGGTTACTTCATAATTATGTGATTATAAAAAAAGATATTATGATTAAAAATTGAAATGATGAAATGAGGTAATCCAGGTATATTGATTAATATAATTAATGTGACTGAAGTTGAACCTCTTAATACCTGAGGTATTAATATGAAATAAAATGAAATGTTTAAGTTTTAGCTATTTTCTCACCATCGAGAAAACAGTAGGTATATACCCCATAGTCGACTATAGTTCACAATTATAATTTAAGTAAATCGGAGATTTACCTGTTATTATTTAAATATTAAACCACAAAATAATATATATCAATACGCATTTTAAGATAACCGCAATTTAAGTTTTGTTTATGAGAAACTGATAGCTAATAATTGAATTAATTGGCTATGTAACCATAAAATAATAATAAAAAAATCTGGCCTTAAGTTGTCCTAGAAGAAATCCATACGAGATACCATGTTCTCCTTTTGGAGACCTCTCTCTAACTTCTGCTACAAAAAACTACAGAGTGGTGGCTTGTAGTGGTCTTAGGGACTTCTATTGGTTGATGCGTATAGTGAAGAACATGTCAAATAAAACTCGTGGAGCAACAGGTTGTTAACCCTAACTTAGAGCCCTGCAAAGATTGGAGAAAACCACAGATTAACATCCAGATTATGGATAAAATTAGCGGCTTGCTCTATTCTTTTATTTTAAAATTTATATAGAGAAGGACAAAAAAAATAAACTAGTGAAAATTCACTCACCTTTTATAAAGGGTTCTATACTTGAAACAAAAAGTGTGATTCCGGAGCACCTGGATAGCCTGGAAGATACCAGGGTTGTGAAGAACAGCCAACCATCTACCCGTGACACTAACAACACATGCTGTGGTTGAAGAAATTGCACATAAAATCACCCGATTGGGTTTCTGGGAAGTAATTTCCCGTTTCCTTCACATTAGCATGGAAAAATGCCTCGTGCTAATCTAGAGTTCACACCGTAATGGTGGGCGGAAAAAGTGTCCCTTTTTAACATCGTAGTGGGGACCGGAAATTCCAACGATTCCCACTTACATTTGATTGGTGCAAATTTGGCGATAAGCCTTGTGTATTAAAATATTTAAAGAAAAATCGACAATAAATATGGCAACGTTGAAAGGTAGAGTCAACCTACAAGCAAATCGTGGTTCAGATTTTGGAAATTCTTGACACTCAGGCGATTTTAAATTGAAACAAACTATCGCCCTTTGATCTCAAGCAACCAACAATTCATATAAGATAACCACCTTAACCCTGCGCAGTTTAAGATTGAAAAATCATATACAATGCCCAACCAAACAATTAGGAATTGTTGTTAGAAAAACTTGAATGCTACACCATCCTCCTCCAACCAAAAAAAAAATATTTTCTTTTAAATATTTTTTTTTTTTTTTTTTTTTTTTAAGTCTTAAAATTAACTTATTCGAAGATACCGTAACTTAAACTATCTATAATTTTCTATTGAAACTGATTAGTCTGGTATCTGCGCGTACCGAGCGGCTTGAAAGCTACAAAATTGGGTAGGTCAATTCCGGGAATGTCTTATTTGGTAGGGACTTGACAAAGTCAGTCCGGTCATAATTGGTGGGGGACTCCTAATAGCTCAATGGAAAAGAATTAAAAAAACAAAAAGGAAGAAACATGCTAGTTCCTAATAACGACTTAAATTTATACCCTAAAAAGAAATTTCTTACAACTATGTGATCACATTTAATCCGACGCGTCGATCACTTGCTAACGAAAGCTTATAAAAAGTCTAACTAAACCCAAACAAAGATAACATTCATGAATGAATGAAATACTAAATAAGTGACTAAGCATAACCTAAAATCCAGAATTCGTATACGTAAATATATTTCCTGACTAACTAGTAGTCGCCTAGACGTTGTCATATAGACATTTCGCCTTTAAACTAAAATTTCTTAAGCGAAATTTTCAAAACCAAAATCAACAAAAAAACATTATCCTACTGAAACATCAGAATTGGAACCATAATAAGGTTTCATATCTTTGACATGCCAATTGCCAGCAAATGAGCCATCCATATTTATTAAAGAATATACTAAACGCGATACTTTTTTATCTACTTTACTAAGAATATATTTTGGTGCCAATTTTGCCGCAAATCCCGTAATCGCATCCGATAGAACTTTATTTCTACGCCAGACCTTCTCACCGATCTTAAAGAATATATCTCGTCTGCGCAAGTCATAATGTGATTTATAACGTTGATGCGCTAAATTTAGTTTATTTTGAACGTCTTGATAGATATGTTTTATATCCGATATATCATTAAGATAGTGATTTCGGTCGTCAGGAAGTAGTTCGATTCCCTTGGTTTCATAAACCCTACCATAATAATTACCTGACATGGGAATATACCTACCGAAATTAATCAAGGATGGGGAAAAGTGATGAACCTCATGTTTTGCCGTATTGATTGCCTGCTGTATTTTAGGTAACTCTACATCCCAGTCTTTATGTTCCTTGATGTAGCTTCGTATTGCGGTACCTACTGTTTTATTTGTTCTCTCTACGAAATTACATTGGGCCGAATATCGCGGAGTAAACCATATCTTTACCTTATACAAATCTGTTAATTTTTTCATTGTTTTACCCGCAAACTGGCTCCCATTATCACAAATTATTATTTGAGGTACGCCATAAACAAGAAATACAGAATTTTCCAAAAATTTTACTATATTTGGAGACGTGGCAGCCTTCATAGGACATAAGAGAGAATATTTTGAAAACCAATAAGTAACAACCAATAGGTATGCATTTCTATTCTTTGAACGTGGTAAAGGTCCCATTAAATCAACAGCTATAATTTGAAATGGATACTGAACTTGTTTTTGAACTCCCATTTTCCCTAACGGTTGAGAATTTGACATTTTCTGAGCCTGACATATTTTACAACATTTGACATATTTTAAAATGTCATTTCTCATTTTTGGCCAATAAAAACTTTCTTGAACTCTTGCAAGAGTCTTAAAGAAACCGAAATGTGAACTTAAAGGAGGGTCATGACAAGAATTTATTACTAGTGTACGAGATTCTTTAGGTACGACCTCCTTCCATTCTTGGATATTACTGTTAATTGGTAACGTAGAGGGAATATACTTAAACAAGCGATTATTTTTAACTTGGAACTGGGGATAAGAATCAGGATCATTAGTGACCTTCAATCGTAGGTCCAAATACCAAGGATCAACAATTTTTTCGGGGATTTCTATAGAAAATATACTCTTAATATCATTTTCAGGTATTGGTGCGGGAATTCTCGAAAGTGCGTCTGGGACAGCATTAGCCTTTGATGTACCCTTTCTATGAATTAATTCGAAACTATACTGCCTTAATTTAACAGACCATCTCGCCAATCGACCAGATGGGTCCTTAAGGTTATTGAGCCAAAGAAGACTATAATGGTCAGTTATGACACGAAATTCGGTACCCTCGACATACATACGAAATTTTTCCAATGAAAAAATCAAAGCCAAAAGTTCACGTTCCGTAACAGTATAGTTACGTTCTGCTCGTGACAGGGATCGAGAACAATACGCAATCACTCGCTCCTCTCCATTTATCTCTTGTGTGAGTACGCCTCCGACTCCTACGTTGCTAGCATCACATTGAATAGTGAACTTCTCATTAAAATCTGGAGAACGTAAAATTGGGGCTGAAACTAAGGCACCTTTTATATTAATAAAAGCTTCTTCTGCATTGGGATTCCAAAATATAGACTGCTTCTTTTTCTTACCCTTAAGCAAATCATTGATAGGAGCTACTAGAGATGAAAAGTTATTGATAAACCGTCTATACCAACTACAAAGACCTATAAACCTTTTTACTTCCGTTACGTTGGTTGGTCTGGGGTAATTAACCATAGTTTCAATTTTACTTGGATCTGTTCGCAGACCTTGCTTCCCATCAATTATATAACCTAGATATTTAAGACTTGTCTTAAAAAAATGACATTTTTCAAGGTTAATAGTCAAATTGGCTCCTTTTAAAATGTCCCTGACTTCACACAATAAGTTAATATGCTCCTCAAAGGTAGGAGAAAGAATAATAATATCGTCTAGATAAGCAAAAATATATGGCTCATACTTGGGTCCAAATAAAGCATCTACTAATCTTTGCTGCGTCTGCGCGCTATTACAAAGTCCAAAGGGCACTACGCGAAATTGGAACAGCCCTCTAGAAGGTATTGTAAACGCAGTTTTCTCACGAGAACCTGGATCCAAGGGTATTTGCCAAAAAGCTCGACGAAGATCTATAATGGAGATGAACCTAGCAGATTTTAAGGAACTTAATATTCTATCCACCCTGGGGAGGGGGTAGCTATCATGCTTCGTGACTTCGTTAATTTTTCTGCCATCATAGCAAAATCTATATTCGCCATTTGATTTTTTGACCAATAAAACTGGACTATTCCAAGGACTTTGTGACGGCTCAACCACATTAAGTTTAAGCATCTCATCCAACTCGGAATTTAAAATTTTTAACATATAAGGACTCATTAAATATTGTCTTTGCTTAAAAGGCTTCGTATCTCCCGTATCAATGGTCATAGTAATTTTATCTGTAAGCCCTAACCTATCTTTATTACTTAATGATTGAAATAAACTAATTACTTTTTGAGCTTTCTTTCTCTGACTATCAGATAAATCATCCAAAGAACATAACCCTAATGATAAAATGCGTACTGGACTATTAGTTGTTGCAATATTACTGTCAGCTAATTCGCTTTGCACATTCCATGTATTATTCTTAAAATCTATTTTAATTTGAAATTTTTCACAAAAATCACTACCGAAAATAAAGGAATGCGAAACCGACGGAACTACCAAAGCGGGTAATACTTGGACACTATTACCTATATTAAGCGGTAAATTTACAAAACCTTTCACATTTTGAGCTGTACTATCAGCGGTATGAATACAAGTAGTCTGCGACTTCATAACTTTTAAATTTAAATTCTTAATAATATCCAAACCATTTTTTCCTATTACCGAAATATTAGCACCACTATCTAACAAAGCTGTTATTTGTTGATCGTATAACTTTACGGAAATATAGGGTCTATTATCATGAGTTTTACTAACAAAAACTGGAGCTATACTATTATCAAAGCTTTCTTTTTCATTAACGGCTTTATTTACAATATTAAAATTTTTAAGAGAAACGTCGTTGGTACTATAACTTAGAGGCGGCCGTGCACCAACTACACGTGCCTCTATTGTTCGTTTCCCGAACATTGCTTACAAGTCTTTACAGTTACATTCGGAGTGCCACATTTAAAACAAAATTTCTTTTTAATTTTAGCCTTACAGTCTTTAAAAATATGGTTTGGGGCATCACATTTCCAACAAACGAATTTTTTTTCCATACTTTCCCGATTTGCAGTGATACTTTGTTCTTCGCGATTTGTGTTCGTATCCTTTTTATTAAATTTATTATAATTATTGTTTTGTTTCGGATATTTATAACTATTATTTCTATGAAATGTTTTATTTTTAGAAAAAGGTCTAGGATTATTTCCAGAGTTATTAAACTCTCCGTTATCTAAACTTGAAACATTGCGAAAAGAAGAAGACGAGGAACTTGACGCTAAACCTAAAATGTCTGCTTCTTCTAAACGTTTCGTTAACTTATTCAGTTCCGCTACCGTAACTATTTCTTGTAGAGCTAATCTCTGTTGGTATTCTTTCTGTAAACCACGCCTAATATATTTTACCTTTGTCACATCAGGTGGTAGCCTAGATAAACGACTAAACAAGCCTTCCATAACTGCGATATAAAGAACTATAGGTTCGTGTCTAGATTGTTTGCGCGACCTAATCTCATTCCAAATATCATCATCAAGATCTGAATCTAAAAAATCAGTTTTTAATTTTTGCACTAAGGAGTCCCAATCATCAACAGATGATTTTACATGCCGAAGCCAGAAAATGGCTTTACCAGAAAATAAATCGCTAGCTGATTCAAAAAGTTCCACTTTAGTAATATGACGAGCATGCGCTATTTCCTCAACGCGTTCAATAAACGTCAAAACATGTTTCGGTTCACCATCAAATGTAATACCTAAGGTATGTACAGGAGTGTTCCGAAAAAAATTACCTGAATGCATAGCGCTTAAATTTTGGGCATTCGGTTGTGCGGCCGATAGTGGAGGACTAGAAAGTGAAATTGTTACAGGTTGTGGGTCTTTAACCTTGTCATGCAGGTCGGCATCTAAGTACATAACCGAAGCATACGCCTCATTTTTAAATTTTTGCTTTTCAGTAAATTGATCGTCAGTTTCTAATAATGGAAGTCTTAGAATGCGTTTTGTTAAATGTAAAATACGCGCTCTAGCCCTAAGATATACCGAATCAGTTGACGGACCTTCAAAATCTACTATAAGTTGCTTAATAGACTCAATCGTCTCTCCTATTTCCTTTTTTTCTAAGTCATAGTTAAAGAAATAATCTACCAGCTTTAAAACATCCGCCTTACTTTGGCGTTCTTTATCTAGTAACCGGCTTAAAATCTTGCGTTTATCATTAACGTTTTTATCGGTAACTATTGATCGTATACGTAATTCATAATTTAATTCGTCTTTAAGAAGAAGGTTTGGCTTAAAATAGTCTTCCATAATGAAATTATAATTTTTATCAAAGTACCTAAAAGATAATTATTTGAACGTGGCAACGTCGCAAATATTGACTTTTAATTTAAATTTCCGTGCAAAATCTTTTCACGGAATGGATGGTCATTTACTTACTTTATAAAAAAAACGACTCTTTAAATTCATTTGCTATCGAAATATAAAATATAGAAACACCTAATTTTTTTTTTATTAGCACTGGCAACGTCAAAGACAACCAAAAACTTGCATAGTAGCCTCACTAAAAATGCACTCCAATAATTATAATCGAATACAATAGAAATAACCAAAATATTCTCTTTAAAAATAGCATTAAAGTACCAGTATGTTTATATTATATTGGGATAAAAAAAACTATACCTTTCAGGGATTAACACCTGTGGATTTTATCTGCCATCCTGCGATGCTGAAATTAATTAAGTACAAAAAAATCTCTGTTGCTTCGAGGACAAAATCGAAAACAATGCTCAACAAAATTGGATAATTTAAAGTTCAGATTGTAACCAAAAATATTTCTGAAAATTTCAAAAATCTGCAACAAAACACCTGCTTACTCATTAATTATTTACTTATCAGAATAAGAGATTAATTACTGGAAAAATTATGTGCTTAAATAAATTTAAAAAAAAACTCTTTTATAACAATAATCATTATTTATAAAACAGAAATAGAAATATATTTTCGTGGCCTCACGTTGGCACGCTATTTTTTATGTGTAACACTTTTTTGTAGAAAAAGAAAATTACCATAGCGTTCGGCAGCTTTTCATCTGGAGAGCGTCGTGGGTTTTGCTGAAGTAAACTTATAATAATAATTATTGACAAATATTCTGATAAATAAAAAAAGCCTGGGCACCACGTAATTTAAACTGACGGAATTAAATAATCTGGGGAAAAATTACGAAACCCAAATTATAACAACGGGTCTTAATTACCTTAGCTAGTCCATATTGACCATGAGTAACTGAAAAGAGTTAAATAAATTCTTGTATGAGAGTAAGCTAGGTGAACATAAACAAGGTGATTACCTATTAATTAAGTTTTATTAATAAGATGAATCTTTGTACATTTATACAGTGGGTAGTCCTATTTTTGGTTACTTCATAATTATGTGATTATAAAAAAAGATATTATGATTAAAAATTGAAATGATGAAATGAGGTAATCCAGGTATATTGATTAATATAATTAATGTGACTGAAGTTGAACCTCTTAATACCTGAGGTATTAATATGAAATAAAATGAAATGTTTAAGTTTTAGCTATTTTCTCACCATCGAGAAAACAGTAGGTATATACCCCATAGTCGACTATAGTTCACAATTATAATTTAAGTAAATCGGAGATTTACCTGTTATTATTTAAATATTAAACCACAAAATAATATATATCAATACGCATTTTAAGATAACCGCAATTTAAGTTTTGTTTATGAGAAACTGATAGCTAATAATTGAATTAATTGGCTATGTAACCATAAAATAATAATAAAAAAATCTGGCCTTAAGTTGTCCTAGAAGAAATCCATACGAGATACCATGTTCTCCTTTTGGAGACCTCTCTCTAACTTCTGCTACAAAAAACTACAGAGTGGTGGCTTGTAGTGGTCTTAGGGACTTCTATTGGTTGATGCGTATAGTGAAGAACATGTCAAATAAAACTCGTGGAGCAACAGGTTGTTAACCCTAACTTAGAGCCCTGCAAAGATTGGAGAAAACCACAGATTAACATCCAGATTATGGATAAAATTAGCGGCTTGCTCTATTCTTTTATTTTAAAATTTATATAGAGAAGGACAAAAAAAATAAACTAGTGAAAATTCACTCACCTTTTATAAAGGGTTCTATACTTGAAACAAAAAGTGTGATTCCGGAGCACCTGGATAGCCTGGAAGATACCAGGGTTGTGAAGAACAGCCAACCATCTACCCGTGACACTAACAACACATGCTGTGGTTGAAGAAATTGCACATAAAATCACCCGATTGGGTTTCTGGGAAGTAATTTCCCGTTTCCTTCACATTAGCATGGAAAAATGCCTCGTGCTAATCTAGAGTTCACACCGTAATGGTGGGCGGAAAAAGTGTCCCTTTTTAACATCGTAGTGGGGACCGGAAATTCCAACGATTCCCACTTACATTTGATTGGTGCAAATTTGGCGATAAGCCTTGTGTATTAAAATATTTAAAGAAAAATCGACAATAAATATGGCAACGTTGAAAGGTAGAGTCAACCTACAAGCAAATCGTGGTTCAGATTTTGGAAATTCTTGACACTCAGGCGATTTTAAATTGAAACAAACTATCGCCCTTTGATCTCAAGCAACCAACAATTCATATAAGATAACCACCTTAACCCTGCGCAGTTTAAGATTGAAAAATCATATACAATGCCCAACCAAACAATTAGGAATTGTTGTTAGAAAAACTTGAATGCTACAAGAAGCAGCTAAATTTATTTCCTTATAAAGTGAAATAGGAAGAGACGTGTGAATTTATGCTTGGAGCATGGCGGTGGCCAATTTTAGCAATAATTTATGTAATTATTTTTCTTTTTCTTTCTGAATATTCTTACTTTGTTAATTTTGTAAACAACAAAAATAAATTTGTATTTGTCTACTTATTTTATTACTTATTAGTTTGGCATATCAGGTCATAATATGAATTTGACAAAATTTTAACCTAGATTTGGTCAGATATATCATCCCCATATCATTGTGATCTAAACGAAGCTCTACGTTTTTTAATCCAAGCCCTCTTTGATGCAAATAAATTTTGCTTGCACGGTAGTACAATACAAATAATGAAACACATAATACGCATTTCAAGAAATTCAACCACTAAGGTGGTTAAATAAAAAGTCCATGAAATGGTTGTATGCGCCTGCTTATTATTAGTAATAATACTGTTAGTAAATCCAGTACAGTTTATTTTTGAAATGCTTGTGCACAGGTATTTTAATTTGTGATATTTTTTATTAAAAAAATGTTGAAGCAGTGTGTCCCAAATTAGAGATGACGGTTTTTTTAAATGACAACCCTAGTTTTTTATTGACTTTTTTTAAAGTGCTTATTAAGTGATAAATAAGTACCAAACCTCAAATTTTTATTTCTCCTCAAATGTTGAAAAGTTGAAAGCACGAATAAGACATGAGTGTAGGGTAATATTTCTCCCGAAGTAATTAGAAATGTTCGAAACGAGTTTTACTTGCGTTTAGGATATTGCCAATAATAAAATTGTTGAATTAAGTGTCGTTAATAAAAAATTATTCATTTTTAAGTGGTGTCTTGTTGCAAGCCAGACTAAAAGTTGTCCTGTCTGAGTGTACACATTGATTTTTAAGAGAATTTAGTCTCCTTGTTAAAGGGACGCATTCCAAGCTATTATGAGATTCGCATGTCCCCATATTTGTTATTCATGTTATGGTATCTTCCAGTTTTAAATGTTGGTAAATCAGGATCATTATAATCTGAAAATGGAGAGGCAAGAGCTGGAACCAGATCATTTCGAAGGAAATTTATATATTTCTCCAATGAGGGTATCATCAAAGAAAAATGATCTGATTATCCTATTTTTAACAATGCCCGCCCCTACATTAACCTTTTCATTATACTGGGTGTGATTTTCTACGAACCAGTGAGGATTTTCCTGTGCTCAGTATCTGTAGTTGATGTATCTATTAACCTGATCATTAAGGTGGGAGTATCAACATGCTTGCCAACCTATAACCTATTTTACGCAGATTTTATTTATTTTTCTAGCTTTTACACAAAATTTAAATTCTATAGGCTACAATTGACATATTAAATAAATATCAAGGAATTTCATAAATTATTTTAGAAGAATTGTGTAACGAAAAATATTGAGTAAGATTTTTTTAAATATTGTTATGTCATTGTCATGTCATATTCTTTCACTATACAATTCTCCCAAAATTAGCAATGAAATAAATTGATACTTTTGTAATATATCAGATACTACCTAAATAATAGGCCGACGATATTGATGTTATTTAAAAGTTAGTAAATAAAATAATAAACTAAAAAAAAACAACGCGAAATTGGTTATAGGTTGACAATAGATTGAATGACATTGAAAATTCTACCTTAAATGAAAATGTAGCTACATCTGAAAAGCGAATTATTTGGCAGAGTCTTCCGTGATTATCTGTTAGCTCAATCATTATTTCACAGAATTGCTCTCGCGTATTGGGATCATCGTTCAATAACTATTGTTGTAGGGATAAAAATTTTCTTTTTATAAAAAATTTAGATTCGGTGGTTTGGTGAGTACAGTAGACATTCCCAAAATGTATGCTTAAGCTGTGAGAATCTTCCTGTAATGATAATATTATGTTCCTGCAGGTATACCAAGACGCCCGCTTTTAACACTGTCTTTAACAGTACGGAAAATCCTCCCCTTTATTGCTACCCTAGACACTGTCGATTGGTTAATAGGCAGGCGATTTGGATATTTTTCTTTAAAGATATTACAGACTTTCCTATGATTTTTACTTTTGCCTTAACAACCCTACATAATCAAAATTTCTGTGCGTTCATCTCCACCGAGACGCATTATGGATGTAATATCAGTGGAACAGAATTCAAATTTAATTAACATTCACTGACAGTATTTGACGTCTCAAATTTAAATAGCCAATTGTCAATGTAAGGTTGACTTCTCAACGTCATTCAATCTATTGCCAACCTATAACCTATTTCGCGTTGGTTTTTTAAGTTTATTATTTTATTTTAATAACTAACAATATTTAAAGAAAATCAATATCGTCGGTACATTATTTAGGTAGTATCTGATATATTACAAAAATATCAATTTATTTCATTGCTAATTTTGGGAGAATTGTATAGTGAAAAAACAATGAGTGACAATGACATAATAATGTTAAAAAAAATCTTACCCGATATTTTTCGCTATACAATTGTCCTAAAATAAGTTATGAAATTCCTTGATATTTATTAAATATGTCAATTATTACCTATAGAACGAGCTATAGAATATCAAGTCAATACTGATTTTCTTTAAATTTTGTATAAAAGCTAGAAAATATAAATAAATCTACGCGAAATAGGTTATAGGTTGGCAAGCATGTTGATACTCCCACCTTAATGCCGTAAGGATTGTGACTTGAGTTCAGAACGTTGCCAAGTCGACAAACATATCAATGGTGCATACCAGCACCAGCATTAAAGTGGTAATATTTCGTAAACGGTTGGTATAGCGCATAATTTATGAAAAATGTCTAGAATTAATTGTAGAATATAAAAATGTAAAAATGTACAATGCATTTCACTAAAAAAATTAAAATTTATTCTACGCGTAGCATTTTTATGATTTATCCTATAATATATTTTTCTAAAAAAAATTCACCAATCAAAATTAAATTTACGGGTCCGAGCGATTCTTGATTAGTAGTAGTACCTACTAGTTTTGTAGTAACATTTTTTACCTATTTAGCAAAAAGCTACAATTAAATATTTTGTCAATACATTTATTATCCACATTTTTAAAGATTTATTTTTAAATTTTAAAACCAACATTCTTTTAACAAAAACAGACAGAAACGTAAAACATTTTGCAAATTGTATTAAATATTATGTACCATTTTGTTTTTTAATTATATGTACCTAATTTTAAAGTTTTTTTTAAATAGTTTTAATGATATTTGAGATTTAATAGAATTTTCCAAATTATTAGGTATATTCTATCAAACCTTTATGAAAAATTCGCTTATATAAGCTAATATTTTAGACACTCTATTCACAAAAATTTTGATTAGTTCTTGTTTTATAATTATGATGGCCATCATTAAAAGAACAATTTTTTTTTAAACAATCAGGCAATAAATTATTTTTAATCTGACATTCAAACAAATCTAAATTTTTTAACATAAAATTTATTTTGTAAAATTTGTAATTTATCAAATATTTCCCCACTAGCACAATATGAAACGGAGGAACAATAAAGAAATGTAATAATATAATAGTATTATATAGGTACAGTTTTTTTTAGAAACAAAACTTTATTTAGAACTGATTCTTTTAAAATAACCTAATTTTCCGGCCATCTTCGATACGATACTTTCAAAATAATTAAAAAATTTTAATTTTGAATCAATAATTATTCGTTAATATTTAAAACTGTTTACTAATTCCAATTTTCACCATCAATTACACATTTATATTTTGACAATTTAAATTATTGCCCATAACCATACATTTAGTTTTTGAAATATTTAAGTTTAATTTATTTACTTTTAGCCAATTTTATAATATATTTATCTCAGAATTTAGAGTATTTAGACCATCAAAAATATTTAAAACATTAATGTAAATTAAGAAGTCATCGGCAAACATTTGTAACTTACACATTTTTAAAACTACAGGCATATCGTTGATGTATAAAATAAATAATATTGGACCTAGTATGCTTCCTTGAGTAACCCCTATATTATTTATTTTTTATTTGAATATTTTATTGATATCTTTGTTTTTTGCGACTTGTTACTTAAATAATTTTTGTAAACCATTTTTAAAAGTTTCCCCAGATACCATACTGATACAATTTGATCAATAATCAATTAAGTGGACGGTATTTTATATAAAAGGCTGATCCATTTTTATATTATATCGATGTATGTATTCTATGGACACATATACCATAAATTCGCGCAGAATGACCCACAAATATTAACCCTAAAGATTCCTTCGTGCTCGCGCCCTTTCCACGTCACAGAATGGACCGCACCTTTTAACGAGCCCTTTCCTTTATATACATACACAAAACCGCCAAAATGTTTGTGTTAAAGTTTTCGTATATAATTTCGTTTGATGTCGAGGGCAGTCTGAAGAGGCGTTTCAAAAATTTGATAGACCTTTTAATTTTGAACAAATATTTTTACTTTACTCGCAAAGGAAGGTATTGTAATCGCGAAAAATATTTTGAGGTATTATACAGGTTGGCGCGCTGTGGCGGAGCCAGATATTCACTTCAGTTTTAGTTAGAAGTAAATATAATAATACAAAAAAAAAGGTTGGCAGGATATAATATATCCGTGATAAATATCCTGATATATATCTTGATAAATATCATGATATTTATGCGACGATACAGGGTGTTCATTTGAAATCTTCCCACCTCGATTTTCCTGCTTTAAAATAAAAATGTGGAAAATCGCTCGGACCCGTTGAATTTTATTTCGAGGGGGACATCTTTTGCGTATATTGTCAATCTTGTTACTTCAAGCCCCTAGGAGGGAGGGGGGGGGGGTAAGATCTAAATATTAAATGGATACCCCTATTTTATATAATTTTTTTGGATTCTGCATAAAATTCTGAACATTTTTTAATAAAAGCATTATTCGTCTATACTTAACAGTTTCCGAGATATTTACTTTTGAAAAATGGCATTTTTGAACTTTGACAGCGTCTAGCTTTCTAACTGTACGTCTTAGAGCAAAACGGCTTACATGTCCCTATCTTCGATTTTTATTATCTTTCCAATAGTGTAAACTTTCGGTTAAACCGGATATAAGAAATATAGTACTTCCGGTTTGACCGGAAGTTGACACTATTGGAAAGATAATAAAAATCGAAGATATGGACACGTAAGCCGTTTTGCTCTAAGACGTACGGTCAGAAAGCTAGACGCTGTCAAAGTTCAAAAATGTCATTTTTCAAGAGTCAATATCTCCGAAACTGTTAAGTATAGACTAATAATGCTTTTATTAATCATACCCTGAACAGAAAAATCGCAAAATCCCTTTAATTTATAAAAAACTTAAATTTTTTGGGCGCACGTTTTTCTTTTATAGTCAATATTTTTTAACATTTTTAGAATAACCTCCTTATTTTACGTAGAGTTGATATTTTTAGTTTATTTTATAATTTGTTTTAAAGTTTATTTCAGAATCTACATTTATTTAATATCTTTATCTTTTTACCAATCCATTTGTCTCTATTCCCCTCAAACCCATCCTTTCCGCCCTTCCCTTCCCTGGCAAGAATGCTCTACACCTTCACGTTGGTTCTTGCTGGACAGTTACGTAATACATATTTCCATAGGAACAAATTGTTCGATAACATAGCCCTAGTGAGCCCCCGCGAAACAAACTATATTCCAATTTTTTAAATTTATTATTATAATTTTTTTACAACACACACAATTTTTTTACACAACTGACGAAGTAGAGTGACCACTAGACTAGACTAACTTTAAAATCTATCCTTGCTAAAAAAAATTTTTTCAACTGTGCCTCACCACTTTCAAATACCACGAGCCGCCCCTAGCGACCATAATATGCGACTTCCGGTTATATTACTAGAAGTTGTTTCAAACGTGCTTATTTTAAATGGAGCACCCTATATAATTTTTTTTTGTGTTCTTTTCTTCATTTCCAATAACTTTTATTAAAATTTCGGAATCGTACTCTAACCGTTTAAAAAAAGAGTTTTTCTCAAATTTTGACTCTACAGAGTGTCGCCTAAAATGGATTATATTTTCAAAGATAACAGAGGGAAACTCGAAATTCTGATTGTGAAATCAGAAATTATTGTGCTCGATAATGAATTGTCGGAAAATGGAATTTTATATAGAGTGGAAAAGTAATTATTTTTGATCCTTAATAAGAAATTTTTAAATACGATTTCATTAAATCGATAGGCTAGATAGAACATTTCCTATCTGTCCACCTAAGATATCACTATAACTAACTAAAATGGTTTTTAATCTTTTTTATGGTTTTCTCCAAAGTCTCCCTAATATCCAACAGACTTATTGATTTTTGCCAAGAAGGCCATGATAAACAAAGTATTAATAAAATTGCAACTAACAAGGACACTCGTCTATAGATACAATTACAATATTTTTTTTTCAATAACGGATAAAGTAGGATAAAATAACTTTTAAAAATATTTATTGGAAATAGAGAGAGGAACACAACAAAATATATCATACAGGAACACCCTTAAAATAAGCAAGTTAAAGACAACTCCCGGTATAAGACGATTTTTTTCTTAATATGGCCAAAACCATTTTTTCTACTCTAATTTTTTAAAGTTTAGATATTAATATGTTTGTTATTTGTCTTACTTAACAAAGGTGTGAGGATAGATATTCGGGAATAAAATCAACAACTTTTTGTAAAATAAGGTCTCAAAACGCTATTTTGCTCAAAAAGGTCGATATTTTTCTCCATTTCGCACCTTAAAACCCAAGGCAATTTTTTATGCTAAAAAGTAAGAATAAATTATGCATTATATATTAACAAAACTTAAATTACAACAGGACGTCTATTCTCGAAATAGGCGAATGATCATTTAAAGAGAAGTGATTACCTTTTCTCTTAAAAATGTTTAAACTGTATTCATGAAAATTAAAATTACTATTCATTTCCATACGATGTGAGCATATGATGTGAATTGTCCCTTCTCGCGAGAGAGCGTTCACTTCTCTTAAATTGGAGAATAGACGTCCAGATCTTCAAAAAATATATCTTGTGTGAATAAAACACTATATCTTGAAAAAAACTAAGAGGAAAATTTATTGACCCAAATATAAAAATAATATTTTGGGATATATTTTTCATCGGTAAATGCCCCTAGAATATTTTAATAAAATTAAAATTAAAAAACGTTTCGAGTCTTTATAAAAAATAGACTAAAAATATTAATTGGGTGCCTCAACTTTTTTTTTAACCGTTTTTACAAAAGTTGCGGACTTGACACTTAAGGTGCGGATTGGACATCGTATATGATTAAATTCGATTAAATCATTATTAAAAGGTAAAGAACTATTTATTAAAAACCAAAATGTAAATTTCAAATAAGTACTAAGAAAAGACAACATTACCATTAACCAACACCGATAAATACTTATTTATTTCAAATCCGCACCTAACTGTCCAATCCGCACCAACGTAAAACAGGCACGGAACGGACGGTGCCGAATGGACATTTTTAAAATTTTTAATTTATTTACAAATTCTGGCAACGCTAATTCGAATTATTCTTAGGTTATGTTTTGCCGACCTACAAATGCACCATACCATAATCTATTTTTCTAAAAGAAATACGTAACGTAAACGGAAACTGCGGTGCAGAGAGGACACGCAAGAAAGTGAGCATTTTTTACTTTCTTTTTTTAATTAACTGTTTTGCCAATATATATCAAAAAACGGGTACTTACCAATATCTTTAAGCGGCGCATAACACTATAACAAAACCAGAAATGATAAAAACGCACTGATGCCAAACTGACGCTGTCTTAATGTGTGGATTTCGTAGGTGCGGAATGGACATTTTTCCGAGGTGACAGTCCTAGAAAGCGAATAGTGCAAAGACTATTGCGGGTTATTTCGGTTATGTCATTGAATATTTTAGTAGAAAGAATAACCTAATCTATGATATATTGTTTTTATTATATTGGTATTTTGATCAAACAATTAAATTGTATCCAATTTAGCAGTTGCTACGTAGGACAGGTGCGGAAGTGGACAAGAAGGCTCTTTTTTGAGAAAATTATCGGGTTATTTCTTTTATTTTGTACTCCAAGTGTCCTTTTTATTGAAAACTAAATTAGTTTATTTATATAAATAATAGCTTGGGCTTTTATATGAATTATCGACTTTTTGAACAAGGAAGGACAGTTGTATTTCCGTTTTGGCCATATTAAAAAAAAATCCTCATAAAAATAAAAGTCGCATAATATGCGGTCGCTGTTACTTCATTTGAAGACAGCGTCTCCGAAAACAGACGCCACTAAAAACAACAGTTGACCTCGGCCGCTTTCGATCTTCGTCGGATGAGCTCGGGATATTATAAGCCCCGGACATGCGCATTAGGTTAACGCCAGTGTTCAGAGCACAGAAAAATAAAAGGTTTGTGTTCAGAGAACCTACCTCTTCTCTGTGTTGTGAGTGGCCGCGTAGGCTACCGGCCTAACACACAGGTGTGTTAAGGGTAGACGATATTATTTACAAGATGATGTTTGAAGACTAGGTGTTTTACTTATTATTCAAAGCGATATGTATATTGTATTTCCCAAAGTGGGATATTTTGTTCTGTACAGCTTTCCGGACTATACTTAGATAATTGACTTAAAAAAAAACACTTAGGATTTTGAAAAAATAATTTAATATGAAAAATCCGCAGTTTCGATTACTCCTTGCAAGAAGAAACTGCAAGAAACTTGCAAATATTTTTCAACAATATAAAATAAACTAAAATTAACAAGAACAATATATTATACCTACTATTGCTGACAGTTAAAAATATATATTATATACACATTAAAAATATTTTTCAGAATACAAGATATAAAAAGTTAAAATACCACCCTTCAATATAATATTATTATTTTCGTCCAGGCATTGTAGTATTTAGGATCATCGTCCGTCATAAAATACTTTGGTTGTATTACCCCACCAGTCTTCTCTCGAAAAGCACCTAAAAATATTTCTTGTACAAGCCTGGTCTAATCTATTTGTTTAAAAAAATGCCACAGGAAAACTCATATTTTTGTCATCCTTCACGTGCACGATTGTCAAATCCATTCCTTTTTGGTTTGTACAGTGTGTCCCATCCATGCATATTATTGTGCTGACGTCCTTTAGTTTACGTTCCAGGTTTTCATTCATAAATCGCGAACAGAAATCTTGTACACTTAGGACTGGATGATTTTCACCTAATAAAAATATACTTATTATTTCAGCTAAAAGTTAACTACCTTTATACTTCCACATCATCATGAAATGAATGGCAAATCTACTATAAGCAAATTTTTTTATTCACTTTGGAATCACTTTAAATAAAAACACTGCAAGAACATGTCTATGCATTTTTTATGTCTGTCTGTGTAGGTTTAAGATTATTTTAAATAAAGCCATTTTAATTTATTTAACATACCCACTTTAAATTGGATATACACGTCATATGTATAAAAGGTTTTCCCAGCCTCAAAAATAGTTTTAATTTTTTAATTGGTAAGAAAAGTAAAATATGGCTATATTATTACAATAGTGTTTAACAGTCATGCATTTACCCACGTTGTGGTTTACAAAAAACAGTAATTTTTTCCATTAGCATTCCATTCACTAACTTTTAAACTAACAGCTATGATAGTATTATCATGCTTCCTCTTTGTAATATTGTGTTTTTGCACTAAATAGGCTATGTCTTTTCTCTGAACCGTGTTAATTCTTTGAAGACTATCTGTAGTAAATTTCCTGGCATCTAAAATAAATTTCTCTACCAGTTAGGTACACCACTAACAAGTTTTTGAACTATAACTTCTTTCTCTTCATTGGATATAGGTGTTGGCTTCTGATTGCCTCATCATGACCGATATAAGTTTATTTCCAGAAGGTTACACTGACATGACCTAAAATTGTTATTGCTGTGCAGTCAGCATAAAGGATCAGTTGATTTACAAGTGTTTTTTTTATTTTGTTTAACTGTTATTAACTTAATATTTGTATTAACCATTATTTTTTATAATACATTGTAATTTAAAAACGTTTAATTTGTAAGGAGAGAAGTAATTAAGTATAATTTATTTATAAACCTGTTTCAAAAATTTTTACTGTCAAGCGAGAAGGACATACCCCATTAATTTTTATAGTACCTATCCAGCTTTTTTCAGTTCTCTTAGTATAGTTTCTTTTATATCCTAAAAATAGTGTTTATAAAAATTTAACAGATTTTTCTGCATAATACGTTATATTATATTATAGTCATACCAGTCACATTACTTCGGTTACATGCAAGATATTTTTCCACACTATCAGCGATGTTCTATTTGTTCTATGTATTGCATAGTTTGATTCAATTTTATGCTCTTTTATTCACTGTTCCAGACCGTTCCACAATTCGACAGCACAAATAATAATAATCAAAGAAAATTTATAGGATAGGGTTATAATAATAATTGTGAACTGGCGGAATCAGACAAATCGGGCGCGCAATTTAAAAATTAGACGACCTGTCCCGAGCCCGAACGAAGGCGGCCGAGGTCAACTGTTGTTTTTAGTGGCGTCTTCCGAAAACCCCATTATTCAAATTTGCAGGATTAAAAACGCGTTACTTTCAAAAATATCCCAATGAACGATCCCCTTGAGACGCCCTGCCCTGTACATATACAGTGACCGGCAAAGAGTTCGCAGCATATGGGAAAATTTTTTATTAGCGGAATATTGAAAAATCTTTTTTGGGGGATTGGATGTGCATGTCCCATAACCTTAAAATCGATTTTGACATACGTCACGTGACCAATGGTATGGCGGGAAAGTTGAAAAAACTAATATGAAATCATCATAAATCAGATAAGTTGATGAGATATCGAAAAAATTCCAAGAATAAAAAGTGTTTAGAATTCCATTAGAACCTTAATTACAATATTTGGGATATCTACTTAAAAAAACATAAAATCGAATATTTTTGTAAATATTTTTTTACCGAATTAAAAATTTCCATATTTTTCGTTTCTTAAAGCTTCATTAAAGTAAAACTGACATCTGGTGACCACAACTAGAAATATTCTTTTGTTTTTCTGACAATTTGGAGCAATAATTCAAAAAATTCGTTTACACTTGGATACCAGCTGTTGCAATAGTCTATTTCTAATAACCTTATCGATATTTTTTATATCGAAATATTCTATTATGTTAAGAAATCCTTAAATTCATTAATCCAATGAAAATTTTATTTATAACCGTAAAAAATAATTTTGAATTTCGCAGAAATCTTTAAAAAAATCTAAAAATTAATAAAAATTTAAATTAGTTTTTACGGTTATAAATAAAATTTGCTTTGGATTAATGAATTTAAGGATTTCTTAACATAATAGAATATTTCGATATAAAAAATATCGATAAGGTTATTAGAAATAGACTATTGCAACAGCTGGTATCCAAGTGTAAACGAATTTTTTGAATTATTGCTCCAAATTGTCAGAAAAACAAAAGAATATTTTTAGTTGTGGTCACCAGATGTCAGTTTTACTTTAATGAAGCTTTAAGAAAGGAAAAATATGGAAATTTTTAATTCGGTAAAAAAATATTTACAAAAATATTCGATTTTATATTTTTTTAAGTAGATATCCAAAACATTGTATTTGAGGTTCTAATGGAATTCTAAACACTTTTTATTCTTGGAATTTTTTCGATATCTCATCAACTTATCTGATTTATGATGATTTCATATTGGTTTTTTCAACTTTCCCGCCATACCATTGGTCACGTGACGTATGTCAAAATCGATTTTAAGGTTATGGGACATGCACATCCAATCCCCCAAAAAAGATTTTTCAATATTCCGCTAATAAAAATGTTTCCCATATGTTGCGAACTCTTTGCCGGTCACTGTATAACTTTTTGTGAATAATTATTATAATACAAAATGTAATATTATATGTTTTGATTTGGAGAAACGATTGATTATATCCCTCCCCCCCTCCCCGTTGCCCCCCTCCCCCTCACTTGGATCCATCACTGCCTATATTCGCTTCGGTCTATTTACGAAAGCCATATAATTATTTTAAAAAGTTAAGTTTTAGTTAAACACTTTGTAATTTGTACAGGGTGGCCCTTTAGTGTGGCAAAGTACAATAGCTCCGTTACTATTTCAAATACATTAATAATATCAATACAAAAGTTGAAGTGCAGTAAGTGACTTATAACGTAAAATTATTTTCAACTGTATAGGGTGGCTCAAAAAAGCGGAACAAGAAAAAATTTACTTTTTTCAAATGGAACACCCTGTATATTTTTTCATTTTTAAATTCCACATAGAATTATAATTATTTTTTATTAAATACATTATTAGTCTATACTTTATAGTTTTCGAGATATTGACTCTTGAAAAGTGACATTTTTGAACTTTGACAGCTTCTAACTTTCTAACAGTACGTCTTAGAGCAAAACGGCTTACATGTCCCTATCTTCAATTTTTATTATCTTCCCAAAAAAATCAACTTCCAGTTAAACCGGAACAACTATATTTCCTGCTTTCGAGTAACATCCGGTTTAACCGGAAGTTGATTTTTTTGGGAAGATAATAAAAATTAAAGATAGGGACATGTAAGCCGTTTTGCTCTAAGACGTACTGTTAGAAAGCTAGAAGCTGTCAAAGTTCAAAAATGTCACTTTTCAAGAGTCAATATCTTGGAAACTATAAAGTATAGACTAATAATGTATTTAATAAAAAATAATTATAATTTTATGTGGAATTTAAAAATGAAAAAATATACAGGGTATTCCATTTGAAAAAAGTACATTTTTTATTGTTCCGCTTTTTTGAGCCACCCTATAGAGTTAAAAATAATTTTACGTAATAAGTCACTTACTGCCCTTCAACTTTTGTATTAATATTTTTAATGTATTTGAAATAGTAACGGAGCTATTGTACTTTGCCACACTAAAGGGCCACCCTGTATATCGGAAAAACATCACAAATCTTATTATTCTAAACTCACACCTTAAACCAAAGGTAAAAGGTATAATCAAGATCGAGAGACAACGGCAAAATAATTATTGTACATCGACAAGTATCAAATAGCCTCGATGTATCGCTTAAAAACGATGTATCGCATTGAAAATATCGCGATGCATATCAAACATCCCTATTTCCGTTTGGTGTTTTTTTGACAGCGGTCTGAAAGTTTCTTCAGTTTATCGGTTTTGTGTAATAATTGCTATGTTTTTGGTGTTTTTTGAATTTTTTGGAGCAAGTGTCAAGTATGCGAGAATTCGGAAAATAATAATTCTGCAGTTAGGGGAGCGGAGGCGATTGCCGTACAGTTAAGCAAGAATTAGATTTTTGTGCAAATTACCTACCTTAGAAACTCGATTTAAGGTTTTATGGAAGTCTTGTTTAGTATATTGTTAATACCTAATAAAGTGAAACTTCTAAACGTTTTTCAAAAATATACAGGGTTAGGAAAAATTACCAGAACGGTCGATTATTTCAAAATATACAGGGGTTATCAAAAAATGTCTTATATAAAAAATGTAGGGCTGTTAAAAATCTACATATTGGTTATAAATTGAAATATACACGGTAGCCCACAAAGTTGTGGAGAATGATAGTTATATTTTTTTAAATGGAACACCCTGTATATTTTTACATTTTTAAATTCCACATCAAATTATAATTATTTTTTATTAAATGCATTATTAGTCTATACTTCATAGTTTCCGAGATATTGACTCTCGAAAAGTGACATTTTTGAAGTTTGACAGCTTATAACTTTCTAACAGTACGTCTTAGAGCAAAACTGCTTACATGTCCCCATCTTCAATTTTTATTATCTTCCCCAAAAAATCAACTTCCGGTTAAACCGGATGTAACTCGAAAGCAGGAAATATAGTTGTTCCGGTTTAACTGGAAGTTGATTTTTTGGGAAGATAATAAAAATTGAAGATAGGGACATATATAAGCCGTTTTGCTCTAAGACGTACTGTTAGGAGGTTATAAGCTGTCAAAGTTCAAAAATGTCACTTTTCGAGAGTCAATATCTCGGAAACTATAAAGTATAGACTAATAATGCATTTAATAAAAAATAATTATAATTTTATGTGGAATTTAAAAATTTAAAAATATACAGGGTGTTCCATTTAAAAAAATATAACTATCATTCTCCACAACTTTGTGGGCGACCCTGTTTATTTCAATTTATCATCGATATGTAGATTTTTAACAGCCCTACATTTTTTTTATAAGACGTTTTTTGATAACCCCTGTATATTTTGAAATAATCGACCGTTCTGGTAATTTTTCCTAACCCTGTATATTAGTGTGTTAAAAAAAGATGGTAAAGTACGGTATTACACAAAAGCGTCGGGTATTACCGTATAATGGTCGTGTAAGTCCGTACAGGTTTTTAAAAACTTTAACAAATAAAAGAACATATTTTAACGCTATGCTATAGAATAAAACAAGATTAGTTTTTCTTTGGAGACCACGTACATTTCTCTTTAGTACTCATCTGAAATAATGAGTTTTTTTATTATTATTTTTTATTTACATATAAATCTATACCGTACACTGTACGGCATTGCCCAAACCGGACTAACAACAACAAACACAGAAAAAAAAATATTTGAAATATATTTTGAAAGGCAATATATGCGTATTTCTTAAGGTTATACATCAATCTTTTAAATAAACCAAGATCCAAGTTAAAAGTAAAATGATTAAAACGTTTACTGCTTATTGCGTCAGTGATGTTTCTTAGAAGAACGACAGCGGAAAGTTTATACGTGCACTCACTGGACTGGACGTCGATCCACTAGTGTTTTGGCGCGTTGTTAAAGTTGAAGCAACTGCTCGACCACCTGGCAACGTAATAAACAAAGACAGACTTATATATACCTGTTTTTGCTATCAAAAACGGCATGTACGGTATTGGACTCTGTACGGTATTGGGCTCCGCTCCCCTACTTGTCATGTGAGCAAATAGAAGGTTGGGTTATTTGTAGGTAGGCTTTAAACTATAGTAAAGTCTATACGAAGTCAGTTGAGACAACATAAATATTGGGGGTACGATCAATTTACTGCATCACACATTGAAACTACAATACAAATATAACCAAATTTGTATTGATCGCTCCCTGTACAGATGCTCGAAGATAGTCAACGTGGACTTGACGAGTCTGTCATTAAAAATTGTGGGCGGAGTTATATTCCGCAAATTTGATTTGTCAGTTGCGAATTTGGTTGGTTAGAAATACTTTAGTTCTATATTTAGATCATTTTGATGGAATGCGTATCGTATGATTTTTAATACAGTGCTGTTTCGAATGGGGAAAATTGTTGTTGATGTTTTCTTAAATTTGCATTAGTGATTAGTGATAATTTTGTGTGTGTGAGTTGTAGTGTATTTTAGTATCGAGTTTTAATTAGACAATTACAATGGCATTTTGGCGGCCTTTTGATACTAGTGATAACGAAACGGACAATTTGGGTATTTTTAATTTTTATTTTGCATACGCACGGAATACCTATTAGGTGCATCACAAAAATTATGCCAGTCTTCTCACATACGGATTCCGTACAAAATTTCAAAATTGTTTTTACATTTTTCAGTCAACCTCCATATTTGTATGCGAAAATATGGGAGGGTTTTAAAATCAACTGAGTATGGACTCGAGCCATACGAGCGTTTAAAACCAATAATGTGTTAATAGGCTATCCAGCCCGAAACCACATATCACTGAACGCGGGGAGTTTAGTCGGTCGGCAGTTGCCCCCTCAGGATAAATGTCAACCCGACACTACGTCTGTGCTTCCTCCGGTGGGGGTCCTTTGCTCTGGCTGTACCCGGAAAGTGGAGTACACATGTGTCTGTAAGCAGATTCTCCTCGTTAGCCACAAAAAAAGCACGCCTGTGCAGAGCGGAAACACCAAACCGAGTGGTCTGAAGGTTTATACGCCTATAATGCGGAAACCGCAGGAACACGGTGAGTTTAGTCGGTAGGCGGCCCCACCACAGGGGGTTGAATCTGACACTTCTCTGTTAGTATTACCACAGGGGGTCAGTCTTTTGAAGATTCTCATCGACAAAAAAAACAATTAAATTGTCACTGCATTTTAAATCAATAATGATTGTTTAAAACGTGTTACGTAATAAAGTTGCTTTATTTATAATATTATTATCATATTAACAAATTAAAACAATACCCTGCATTTTAATTATTTGTTTGGGGCGCCTATTAGGAGTTTCATACATTTTTATGTCATTAAATTGACCTGAGAAACACTTTACCTATTGCATAAACACTGTGTATAAACCCTAAATACCTACCTATTTTCCTATTTATATATGAATTTATAATGACATAAATTATAAAGAAAACCATAAAAATCAAAAAAATTAACCGTCATCTTATATTCAGTTTATAAATACATCAGATAGTTTATAGTTGGAATTGATTAAAATTGTGATAAATTTCTTTAAAAATACAATATATAAGTTAGTAAAACATTTTTAAATTTCTACCGCCGCCCATGTTTCCCAAAGGAGATGCCGATTTTAGCCAAATTTAATTTTTTTTGTTTGTCTCAACTGACATCGTATAGACTTTAGCAAGGTCACATTTAAAAGTAAATCTACCATTATCACTACTACTCGCTGCCCCCTAGCTCTCCATCGCCTCTCTCCTACAAACGATGTTGTCAACAAATTTTAATAGCGTTTATGAATGACATAATGTGCCATCTGTAATAGGTAGCAGATCATTGGGTATTTTGCACAACCAATTAGTTTTTTTGCCACATTAAATAACTGCAACTGTTTAATTTGAGACTATAAATTTTGTTTTTGCTTTCCTCTAAAAATCTGCTTTTTGTGACTATAATCATTATTCCCCTGTACTCTTCGTTTGTTTGACGTGCGTTTTTTTCTCAAAATTACATTACAAGCTTACAAAGCAAGCTAACAAAAAAAAATTAATTATTTCGCTTCCCAACATTATTATGACACATGATTCTTCCCACACAGTAGTTATTATTTCAAAATATTTGATAACAGATAAAATACAATGACCGATCGCAATAAAAAGTAATTAATTATTTAAAATATTGTAAAAGTGATCGTTCTGGTTTATAGATCGCGACCTCAAACAAATAATTCACCATTCATTTATTTCATCGGGATTTACAAATTTTTTGTTTGTGTTACTTTGCAACTTTAATTAATACCGGGTGGCTCATTCTCAAGTCAACTACACAAGGTATTTATTGGGGGTTTCCGGGGGTTTGCAGGAATCTCGTTGGTAAATTCCCGTTTCGTCGATTGACCGTTTCATCGACTGGACAATTTTACCTGTTTTGTTACCGTTTCGTCGATTGAGGCTTAAATCATTTTGAACCCGTCCCGTTTCGTCGACTCGCCAATTCAAGGGATTAAATTGAAGGTCGCCTACAACAGGTAGATTATTAAAAGAAAAAAATGTCCCAATTTAACCCTCAAAAGTTCCACATTGATTTTGAAACGGCAGCAATCAACGCACTAAAAACTGTTTTTTTGAATGTGAAAATCAAAGGCTGTAATTTCCACCTCAATCAAGCCATCTGGAGAAAGACTCAAGAACAGGGGCTTATTCACCTATACAGAGAGGAGAAGCAAATTCGAGACCATATAGAAATGTGTGCTGCCACATTTACCACCGGAATACGTCGAATATGGAATTTTATATATCATGGAAACAACACCTACAATCGAGGCCATAGTCAAATTTAACGATTATTTTGTGAGTCAGTGGCTTAAAAGCGATCACATTTGGGTTTGCTATAATGAACGACATAGAACTACTAATACTGTCGAGGGCTGGCATAATCGCTTGAACAGGAAAATTGGAAAGTGCCATCCTAATTTTTACGAATTATTGACTGCTCTGCATGAAGAGACCGAATATTATTACAAAATAGTTGTACAGCAGATTAACCAACACATGCCAATGCCGAAACGACAAAAAAGGTTTCGAGATTTGGATCAAAGGTTATTCCAGATCCTCCAAGATCTTTTGGATAATCGTGCAACAGTAGGTGAAACTCTTGGAAGATTAATGTACATAGTTAATTTTGACTAAGCTGCACCAGCTTGAATTTATCAAAATCTGTATTTACAGATGGACTTTTTGTACATATACATATATTAACAAATTATTATGACGAAGCAAAACTGTGGCACTGGAACTTTTAAACACACCAAAGTAACAGCTTGTGAATTTTAAGCAAACAGCATATTATTCATAATCTGTTCCTTTGACAGTCCTAAGTCTGTATAAAGCGTGAAGAAAAGACTTGCGTACCGACTTATGCAAAGAATAAATTTAAGGAATAATTAATAGGTACCTACCATTAATAGATATAATATACATATGCATGCACTTCCGAAAAAAAGGTTTATTGAGTCGACAAAACGGGAATTATTAACAACACCGATTTATACCTGCAAAGGCCAGTCGACGAAACGGGAACATTTCTTAAAGTCGACGAAACGGGAATCGACGAAACGGGCATAAATCATATCGTTAGGGGTTGTTTATTGTCACTTAATAATGCGTTATTATTACCTGCTTAACAAACTGTATTTATATCGATCCAGAACCTGTAAATACCTGGTGGAAAACATGGATTAAGGCCGCAATATTCTACGCAGAGCATTTCGAAGCCATTAAAGAACTAATTTCGGATTTAGATGACGATTCGCAGTGTGTTGTGCAAAGTAAAGAGTTGTTAAAAAGTGCAAGTGTAGCTAAAGATCTTGTTTTTATTAAAGTTAGTTTCAGTTTTATACCGGACATAATAATATAATATCCTCGTGGGAGAGTAGAAATTTAAGTTTAAGAGACTCAACTGGTATTGTTGAAACTTTTTCCGCTAAATGTAACAACATTCCCGGTAAAGTTGGAGGTCAAGTAAGGAACAAATTGAATGTAAGTGTAAAAAAGGATTTAAATATTTAACTGCAGTAAAAAGCATTCATGAGGGTAAACCATCCAACGAAGTTGTATCTTGGCCTTATATTTTGCTAGCTAAGTTGCAGTATTGTCCGATTACATCAGTAGATGTTAAAAGAAGCTTCTCTTTGTAGAAACATATTTTTACTAATAGAAGACAATCCTTTTTAGTTGAAAATTTTAAAAAATATTTAGTAAGAAATGCCAAAGTGCCACAATTTTAGGTTAAAAAGTTGTTTACTTTTATTTTTCTTTGTTTTTTTTTGCATTTTAAAAAAAATAAACATATTTTTCAGAACCCAATGTGTTTCTTTACCTAAAATGAGGTAAAGAAACACATAAATTAAGAAATATTGCATACCAGTATGCATATTTGCTGAAAGAAATTTAAATAATTGCATATTTTAATAGGCAAACAAGGCATATAATACAGCGTATCTGCTTAAGTTCGCAGCATATGGAAAACTTTTTTATTATTAATTTTACGAAAAAAAGTTATTCTTTATAAAAAGTTTTGCATTGTCTAAAACCTAAAATGTAACTATCAGATATCGAAATTTTCCAGTCATATACGAGGTTTGTCAAAAATGTGAATTTTTCCCAAAAATGTGAATTTTTCCCAAGAGTAAAGTACCTTTATTTTTGATATTATCAAAAATTGTTATTAAAAAAAGTTGATCAGAACTAAAAACCACGTCCAAGTATGCTATTATAAGCATTTATGTTGAAAAATTATTTTAATAATTTATTATTAATTATTTAATTTTTTAATTATTTAATTAATTTAATGCGTGTTATTGCATATTTAGACGTGGTTTTTAGTTCTGATCAACTTTTTTTAATAACAATTTTTGATAATGTCAAAAATAAAGGTACTTTACTCTTGGGAAAAATTCATATTTTTTGACTTACCTCGTATACGCTTGAAAAATTTTGATATCTGATAGTTGCATCTTAGATTTTAGACCATGCAGAATTTTTTATAAAGAATAACTTTTTTTCGTAAAATTAATAATAAAAAAGTTTTCCATATGCTGCGAACTTAAGCAGACTCGCTGTATATGTGCATATTTATTTTGGCTGAATTTAAGTGCATATAATCCGCCCTTTTAAAACGAGAGTAGAAAAATTACTACGTTGACATATTATAAGTTCATTTTGAAACATTACAAGTTTCATTCAGTTACCAACTGGAACCCTGTATTTGAGCTTATAATGTCGTGGGCTTACAAAGTCGTGAAATTGTAAGAAGATAATTGATAACCTATTTTTAAATTAATTTCTCGGTTTTGTAATGTTCATTTTTTATTTAAAATGATTGCAATAACAAATATTTTATTTTATTAATATTTCCAACTTAACAAAAAAAGAAAAACAATAAAGTAATAAAAGAATAATCACTGGCAACAGCGCATTATGCTAGCGTTAAAATTTGCTTATATTTCTGCGTGGTGTCAACTCAGAAACCTAGATTTGCATTTTAGCTCTTGTCGACGTGTTAAGATGTCTGCAGTGTGTATCAACAAAATGGAATAAATTCGTTAATAGTTACATTGGGGCGTATCCGAAAAAACGCTCGGACACGTCGATTGGTATATAAAACAGGGTGTGTCATGTAACAGTGGCCAATTCCAACTTTCTTATTTTAAATACAACACCCTGTATATTATTCAATTTTTGGATTCTTCAGAAAATTTTAGACATATTTACAATATCCTATACCTATCTTCAACTGTTTCGGAAATATTAGGTGTTTTTAGACACTCAAAAACTAGTAAGCAATACTGTTTATTTCCTGATAATGTAAAAAACAAAAAAACATTAATGTAGGAGATGTTGAAAATGCTCGCCGCGAACGTCTTAGCAACATCCTAATCTTAAATAGAAATTTCTTCTAATGTTACTGAACATCTTCGGCATGGCTGATCTAATCGCAAGCGTTATTCGTCTTCTTAAGTCAGCTAATATTTTTAACATAACCCCATAAGAAGAAGTCTAATGGCGTCAGATCAAAGGATCGTGCTGGCCATTCCATCGATCCACGCTTCCCTATCGAAAGATTTGGAAATGCTCGATTAATTTATTCCCGTTTCGTCGATTCCCGTTTCGTCGACTTTAAGACATTTTCCCGTTTCGTCGACTGGCCTATGCAGGTATAAATCGGTGTTATTAATAATTCCCGTTTCGTCGATTCAATAAACCTTTTTTTCGGAAGTGGATAATATGTATAATGGTAGGTACCTATTCATTATTCCTTAAATTTTATTTTTTGCATAAGTCGGTACGCAAGTCTTTCCTTCACACTTTATACAGACTTAGGACTGTTAAAGGAACAGCTTTAGCAATACACATTTCAATTTCATTTTTGGCAATGCTAGGTTCACATGTATGGTTGATATATCTAAGTCGGTTGCAATACTTCCAGGACACTTACGTGTAGAACAGGTCCATCTTTTATTATGGTTCTGGTATACTTTGTTGAGGGTTAGCCTATACCCGAGAAACAAAATTACTGGTTTTCCTCTTTTCCACTCAACAATTTCAAACTCCATGATTAAAGCTGTACAGCTAAGCTATTAATTGACTACTATGATAATAATCAATCCGGCCACACCCGTATGAGCCGAAAAATACCTCGGTAAAACTACCTGTTGCAGGTGACCTGCAATTTAATCCCTTCAAAGTTGAATTGGCGAGTCCACGAGTAATATCCATAGACCAGCACAACTGCAGCATAACTGCTGAATAAACAAATTACTTTATATAAAACCAATACTGTATAGAAATTATTAACATTAATATAGTGTAAAAGCAAACTGCTGTTCATATTAATCGTTCATCGTAGATTTAAGTTATATATTTTTTGTTAAGGCCCTTTTTGTAGAAATAAAACGTTTTTTAAAAGGAGCTTTGTCGATCGTGTGATTTAATTCACGAAACGGGAGGGTTTAAAATGATTTAAGCCTCAATCGATGAAACAGGAACCTACCGTTTTACCACTCAGTTGAGGTACTACCGGACATTGATTTGGTAATGGGGCGATGCTCCATCTTACTGAAACCATATCATATTCGCTGAAAGTTGTGGGTTTGCTGGATCAGGATATAAGTTTGTTAAAGTTGGCATGACATTATTTTGGAACAGTGCTAAATAATTTATCGCCATTTAAATTGCCATTAATGAAAAAGGGACCGACTAGAAGAATGTGGGTTTTCCTCAAACCAAGGGCGGATCCAGGGGGGGGGGGTCATGGGGGTGACCCCCCCCCCTGGGCGGTTTACACATACGTAAAAACTATTGTGGAGTCAAAAAGAGTGAGTTCATAACCCAGTGCACATTTTTTCTACAAATTGAAAACACTCTTATTTTACGGCGTCGTGCAAAACCAAAACACTACAGTACATAAAAATAAAAAATACGACAAATTAAAAGGAAAAGGAACTCCTTACCTACTCATTTTCATTGTAAAAGGAACTTCATTAATAAGATTATAATTTAGGATTATCTATAAAAAATGTACTAATAAAATCTCTAGTTTTGTATATTTCAGGAGTTGGTTCTCTAAACCCACGTTCTTTTTTCATTAAAAACTTGGCGACTGTCGGTCTTGGATCAAAATGGGCTGGTTCCAACTCCATTCAATGACACTAAGAGGCGACCATTCATTGTATCTTCATTTAATGAAATTCTTCCTGACGTTTTTAATTTGTTGTAATGGGAAATAATCCTCTCAGTAGTCATTAAATTACTTATTAGCAATAACGAGACTAAAAGCTTTTATAATATATCCTTAGTGCAAACTATAAGTTTTCTTAATTTATTAGCAAGTCTGGTGCATTCATTGGGAGTATCAATGCCTGAAATTTCTTGAATTAAAGGCCAGCAATCACACACGGATGTCGCAAAATTGGACACTTCCTCTGAACCGAAAAGATTCTCAACTAATGGTCGGCCTGCGGATATCATTTCAGCTTCGGCACAAATAAGGTTTATCATATTTTTAATTGTTTCATCTTCTTTCTTTAAAGACCTCTAAAAATTTTCGCCTGGGGCGCTATTTTTACGCCTTCGGCGCTGTTTCACCCCCCCCCCCCCCCCAGAATTAATTTCTGGATCCGCCCTTGCCTCAAACTCAAGCATAATATTTAATCTGGTATCATCACTTACAGCATTGGCAGCTACCTTTTTTTATCTGCTTTACATGTCCAAGCTAGAGAAACTGCTTTTCTATTTTAGTAATTTTCCCTTGAGTTATAGGCGGCAAATTTGGATATTTTTCATAAATTAAGCGAGCATCTTCCATTTGTGTCCTTGTTTTATCTCCATACCAATCATTTGTAGAATTGTTATTTTGTGCATTTCTGTTAAATAAACCATTTTTCTGATATGCAGTTAACGAAATTCAAACGACTATAACACTGAACTGACAACTAGATACTGTCATGCAGACAGACAACAATTTGCTAAGGTCAGGAGTTTTAAACAAAATTAAACAATACTCTTTATGCCTTTTTTTATTTCGTATCAGTAAAAAGAAACACTGAAATGCAATAAATCTGAAAACACTTAATATTTCCGGAAGAGTTGAAGATAGGTATAGGATATTGTACATGAAATATGTCTAGAAATTTCTGAGGAATCCAAAAATTAAATAAGATATAGGGTGTTGTATTTAAAGTAAGAAAGTTCGTATTGGCCACTCTGATTGGTCATGACACACCCTGTATAAAAAAGTTGGCTGATACACGCTGTATGTTACTCCGTAGTTATTGGATTTGAGGGTGCGTTGGTCGTGTAAAGGGTGTTTAGTGAAATGAGAAGATAGATGTTTATATGTTCACTTAAACGGTATATTTACATAAACATTACAATATTATTTACAAACGGAGCGGGTTGTGAGCGGTCTCACAGTGCCGAGGGAATCGTATGGCTATAGCTGAGATTAGCTGACTGTCTTTATTTTTGCCTTTTTAGAAAATCCCAAAAAGCGTCGGCAATATTTCTAAGAGATGCCCTGGAACTAGAGGCGTGCTTTATTGCCTGTACCGAATTGTTAATTTTTATTATATTATATTACTCCCAACCTCTGGTCGGAGGGTTACAGCTGTGCGAATGGTCAAAATGCAACGCACATTTTATTGCCCTTTCTTGTTAGGCACATACGCCACTTGACCAGCTAATACCCACAAAATAATTTCTTCATAAAATCATATTTTGCATGTATGTCCGCTACATTGGATATAACCCTAAAAATGTATAGTTTGTAGGTAATTTCACTTAATTGTTAATCAGTGCACACTGCACATTCTATCTTTTTACTTAATTGCAATCATGCTCCGGCATAGTGTCTGGGCCAAAATCGAAATGCCGTTGCAGCATTTTTTAATGTAACGCTTTTGTTGAGACACAGATAAAAAGTCGGCAACGCCAGCTTATTTATTTTAATTAAACTGTTACGTAATTAAAAATTAACGTTACATGTACTTACAGCATAAAGAGATGTGTGATTGCATTGGTATTTTATCGAACATTTGTAAATATGCCAGAGTTTTGGTAAATACGGATCTCAATAAAATTTAATTCGAATCATTAATAAAAGATACCGGGTGGCCAAATAGGAACGGCCCTCGTCCCCACGGTAGTCAGTATTGTATTCCTGCTGCGATCATCCCACCATCCTTTTTGCAGTTAAAAACATTGTTTCCATGATGATGTTCGAGGAGTCCAGAGCTGGATATTCACCATCTGGAGTATAACCAACAAGAAATTGTTGCCACAAAAGCTAGGAATGTCTGTAAAAGAATAATTGGATAGTATGCAATGTTTCATTACAACCAGTATACAGGGTGTCCGGAAAATACGTCTACACTTAAAATGATTTAAAACTACCAATACTGGTTGCAAAAGTAACCCGTTCATGCCTGAAATGGCTTTTCCAACTTCTTCAAAGAGTTGTATTACAAGCTCGATCTTTTTAACACGCTTATTAGCTTCACCTGTATGTATGTTTGTTTGTAACCGACCTCTTTGAACCCGATTTTGACCCACTTTAAACGGTCAAATTTAATTTAAATTTTGTAGACTTATTAAGAACCGCTGACAATACAATAAACTTATACGCAAAAAAATTTGCTGTCAAATTTTGACAGCTGTCAGGTATAAAACGAAGATGCGATTTTGAAGAAACAAATTATGGGGTCGTATAGTATTCGATGCAAAAATTCTCCTGTCAAAATTTGACAGCTGTCAATATGTCAAATCGTTTAAAAAAAATGATATTAATGAAAAAACTATAAGGTCGCATGTATATTGACGGTGGAAAGTTGAAAAAAATACGCAAAAAATTCTCTTATCAAAATTTGACACCTGTCAATACGTCAGAATTTTCATAAATTATTTGCAAATATTGTTCTTTTCAAACGATCGGGTTTGTATATACGATTGTTTGTAACCGACTTATTTGAACCCGATTTTGACCCACTTTAAACGGTCAGATTTAATTAAAATTTTGTAGACTTATCAAGAACCGCTGACAATACAATATTCTACTAATCTAGCTCAATCTACTCAAAAAATTTTTTTCTTAACAATAACTCAAACTAAATAATGAAAAATAAATATAGTTTAAAAAACCTAAAAAACACGCTTTAATAATTAATCAGACTAAAAAGCGGAAAATAAATATTGTTTAAAATAATTCTTGAAATTCTTAATATAGGCAGAAAATAATAATGAACGATAAACATTAATATTATTGTGAAAAAAGCGAGGGGTGCTCGATATACGAAAAATATAGCACAGGCATGAAAGATGGGCTAAAATTCTTAAAAACGACTTGGCGGGGTATGGCGAAATTTGGTATAAGGATTATGCCCTTCCCTGAACATAAATAAATGATAAACAAATTTAATCGCTTTCTCAATATTTTTAAACGCCCCGTAAAGAAAAATTGTATCGGCGCCACTGCGGACAATTGAAGCTTTCCTGTCGCTTTCATTTAACTTCGTATTAGATTTAACAACCTAATTTATGAACACACTGAGATTAAACACCTAAATTTAAATTAAAATAAACATACAAATTATAATAAAAGACATGACAGATAATGTTTTTAATTTGTGTCTGTGATAAACCGATAAACATAAAATAATGAAAACAATTAATTTACAACGTACAAGTGGTGTTTCGAATTAAGGTCTCGTCTCGTTCTTGTTGCGGTCTTCGGCGAGATGAGACGAGTGATTTTCCTGCGATAGACAATAATATACACTAAGAAAACGATTTCTTTAAATTAAATAAAATGTATTAATTGTTAGGAAATATAACTTTAATAATAAAATAGAGGTAACAGTTATATAGAGCAATAATTAATTCTTAATAATATTTATTATTTGGTGAGATATATTGCTTTACTGTAATAGTGATAAAGTTGCTTGTTACTTGTTAAGACACATATATTTCACATAAATATACTTAACTAACGTTAAATTTATATCACTTTATGATAAAAATATCGCACTTTAAGTAATAACAAATATGTATAGCCAACAGGCTTACGAAATTAGGGAATAAATACATTTTAGTTAACAATAAATGTATTCTCTCTTGAAGTAAAAAGGTGACATAAAAGTAAAAAAATATGTTTTTAATAAATAAAGACCAAGTAGCAGTGCTACGAAACATGTCATGTGGTTATTTTTATTTGTAATATAAAAGTAAACCAATTTTGTGAAGATTTGAAACCTTAACGTTGTTTCTTTTACGTATTTATTTAACATGGATCTTCATCAAGTAACGATCGACTCAATTACATATTTTTTTAATGTTAAGAAAATCATTTAGTTAAATTTAGATAGAAAGGAGAGAGGGTTTAAAACGCAAACTCTTAAACTTCTTAATCTTAACATAGTATAAAACAAAGTCGCTATCGCCCGTCCTGTCCCTATATGTGCTTAAATCTTTAAAACTACGCAACGGATTTGGAAGCGGTTTTTTTTAATAGATAGAGTGATTCAAGAGGAAGGTTTTTATGCATAATTTTATAGAGAAACACTGATAAACACTGATAAATTAGAGTAGGGAGAACGAACGACCCAACCTAACCGGTCCCCGGCCCGTTCAACGATCGATCCGAAGCACCGAAGCCGGAATAGACGAAGACAGACTATGTTTTATGCATGGATGTGAATTGTGGATGGGCCGGCAAACGGTTGAGTTTGAGGTTTGTTCGCCTTATTATCTCACGTCGTATAATGCCGGGCTGCAACGCAGGCCGGGTACACACTAGTATTAAATAAATACTTTATTAAACTAAATAGGTACTGATATATTGTTTTAGCTAAATGTAAAAATAGCTTCAAAAATAATTTGATAAAAACAGAACAATTACACATTATTAAATATGTTTTCCTATGCATAGTGGTTCAAAATTTTACTTAAAAATATGCATTTGACATTTAAAGTAATACTAATATTAAACTTTTAATATTTTGTTGAATTGTAACGAAAATCGTTTGTTAAAAAATGTTATGCCAAACCAGAATATATTTGTAACACATTACTTTTAATTGGCTCAGAAGATCCAACATGGTGCCTGCAGCTGCTGGAGAAAACAACACAACATTTTCTACAGTGCTGGTCGAACAGGTTTGATCAAAATTAGCACTGAAATATCAAATAAACAAAAATAAAGTTAGAATAATAGAATAGAATGAAGAGAAATCTGGCAAAATCTTAAAATTTGCGATACATTTTAAAAAGAATCCAGTTAGCATTACTCAATAAAAAAGCTATCTTTATTACCGATATTGTAAGATGGCCAGGGAAAAATCGTCGATAGTTTTGTCGAAATGTTTGATACAGAGAATCATTTGATAAACGATAATAATCGATTTCGCGATTTAAATATAATATTATGCCACTTTCAGCAAAATGTACCTACCTAGCAAACTACATACTATTTTATTGGTGTGCAGTTGTCTCCGGGAATTGCTTTTAATAATTTTTTTCTATAAATTATAACTGGCCGAAAATTTTAAAGGTAGATAAAGTTTCTACGTTGTTTTAAGGAGCTATGGTAATTTGATCCTGAAACACTGCAAGTTTTGTTTTCGGTATGACTATTTTAAAATAATTACATACGGACAATAATATTATCGCAAACTATAATATTATAACACTGACATTATTTTTTGCTGCACAAATGACAAACGAATTTTACAACGAGCAATAAAAACTTAAATTTCCACAATGCTTTATGGAAAAAACACAAGGAATCGTCCCAGTTTATTAATTAGCCAGTTAAAACAACATTGATCTATAATTTACACTATATTTAAAACATATTACACACATTGTTTACCAAAAAAAGACAAATAAACAAAATAGACACGTGTTTTTAGAAGTCTAACGGCGGTAACTGCACTGGTTTGCACTAGCGTGCATTAATTAATTAATTAATAACACATCCTATTCACATGAAGAATATTTTAGATATTTTTCGTGATCCATAGTGTTTACTGTATTGTGGAATCCTGTTTTTATATTGTGTGTTTAACTTATTAGATTTTAATTGTAAATTTAATTTAATTTTTTATGTTACCATATGTTATTGACATGTAAAAGTACAATGTACAAATTACCAAACGAATAAATTAAAATTGAAATTGAAATTAAAATTGAAATTGAAATTGAAATTGTTCCACCCCGTGTAGGTAACCAGTGTTGCCGTTCTGCTCCTTAAATACTCAAAAAGGTTCTATAATATCACCTCTAGTTCTTCTTTGCTTCAGAGCAGTTGGCCCAAATCTTCTAAGTCTTTCGCGATAAGGTAGTCCTCTTAATTCATATGGAATTCTGGTAACCCGCCTTTGGATCCTTTCCAAAATTTCAATATCTTTGATGTACCTAGTAGGGGTTAAAAATATTGTATCCGTATTCAATTTTTGATCAAATATAATAAATTTACAATTTCTTTACAATTTGTAGAGAGTGATCTTTGGATCTTTGAAAATCGTTTGCATTGCACCATGAAAATAAAACTATGGACTTTCTTTACCATTTTAATAATATGTTTAAATTAGAAGAAATTAGTAACCCCAGATATGTTTGTTCTGTTACATATAGCCAAGTGCGCCGATTGGCTATAACTCGAGTAATACATAACCCAAGGGTTAAATTTAACTCGTGATTAATTTTAATCAAGTGCACCGCGCTTGAGTTACCTAATTCGCAGTTAATATAATTTTATCATGACAACGTCGCAAAATTTATGGAATTTTTGGTTTAGTGTAGTGGGAATAGTTATTTTTGGCGATTTTTTAACCCGCACCGCACCAGTTTCATTTGTGACCTACTTAACCTAACATTACAACTAAAATTTTTCTCTGATTATTTTTTATTTAATATTGTTATATTTTTTAAAACAAGACCGGTATCAAAACATGGACAAAAAAAGAGCCAGAGAAGGCAATTTTTCGCTGGGAGAAAAAAGCCTGCTAATAAACTTACATACCTAAGCATATCGTGCAGTTATTGAGGATAAAAAACCGATGGTACATGTGTTCAGCAATAAATAAGGCTTGGGAACTAATTTGCTGTGAATTTAATTTGCTGTGCTTTAGCCGAGGTCCTTTTACGTTACTTTTAAATAGCAAAGCAAAGCATAACACAGATTTTTTCCTCCCCCCTTGCCGCGGTTAAGTGTGACCCTCTATATTTCACTTGTCCTCCTCCTCCTCTTCGAATTGCAGCATTGTTTAAATAATATATACTTCAAATTTTCGATTTCTATTTGTTTATAGGGAAGTTATAAACAATAAACACGTATACATAACCACAATGCCGCAAAGAATTTGCTAACTCTCTAACGTCGTTTTTGACGAGTTAAATAAAATCCCGTGTTAGGGTTTTAACCTAAGGATTAAAACGCAGTGCACTAGAAATTTATCGTTAATTCGTGAGTTAGCGTTAACCCTGGGTTAAAAACGTCGGTGCACTTGGCCATAATAAGTTGAAGATTATTTAGCAAATATGTTTCACAATGGTTATTTGGGCCAATATACAATACCTACTATTCATTTTAATACATTAAGCTTCATGCACCACTGGCTTGTCCATGATTCAATACGCCTCAGATCCCTGTCTATGCACTTCTTTTGCAACAATGGATTACAGAATGACTTGGGATCGGTGAGGGACCCCACTTAACTGGATGTTTATTGGATAAAATACCATTGACCCTTACTTGATAGTAGAAGCGATTGGTGAGAAAGTCGTCATTGATTAGATTAAGAAGCTTGCCTCTTATACCAAAATGTCCAAGCTTGTAGAGCAACAATGAATGTCTGTGGTACTTTATCAAATGCTTTCCGGAAATCCAGGTATATTACGTCAGTAGGTTGCATTTCATCGAGAGCTTTGGTCCATTTATTAACACAGCTTAAAAGGTTGGTAAATGTTGAGCGCTTAGATATGAAACCGTGTTGAACTTTGTTGTTAAGTATGTTTTAAAAAAATTTTCCACCAATCCAAAGTCTCCCTTTTTTTATAATTAAATAATTTTAGCTATTTTAAATATTATAATAATATGCCAAATACCGTTAGGTTAATAAATGCACCCAGACACCCTAAACTTCCCGCTTTCTGCCAATTTAGCCCCGCATTAAACGTAAACGAGCTAATTCATGGCCAAACTGAGATAATACAAATAAAATTAATTTATCCAAGGAAACTTTCTGTCCATGACACGTTGAAATTTGTTGCCCTTATTTATAGCCTTTCTCTTCCGATTTCGGATTAAGGCCTTAATTGTACGGCACTAAACTGTTTATTGTTATTTGTAGCAATAAAGTGTTTCGCCGTAAAGTTTGACATGGGAACTATACGGCTGCACAGAGAAAAAGTATCGCAGAATTCGACGTATTATATATCAATAATCTATATATTATGAAAGAATTTGTTGGATCTAATGACGTGTTTGAGTATTGTGACCGTTATTTTTATATTAAATCGTAAATGTACTTTTTTATTACATGATATTAATTTGTTTGAAGGTGGTAGACAATGAAGTAACATCCAAGAAATTACCTTTGTTACTTAACACAACGTTTCGGTTAGTTAGTATCCCTAACTGTTTTCAAGTGTAAACTAAATTATAATTCTAAGGCTACTGTCTTAAATACTATCCATGTGCAATAAAGCTTGATGACTCCGCCTACGTGCTTATTGGAGTGTGAAGTTTGAGCTGTTGATTTTGGACAAGAAAAGGCTTCCAGATATTGGGGATATATATACAGTGTCCGCAAGAAAGTTCGCATCAAATGGGATTTTTTTTTATTAGTAGGTATAGGCAAAAATTGAAAAAGCAGTTAGTTTTTGCTTACCTAAAAACCAAAAATGACGTATACTGAAGCAGCTGCACGACTTGCGTTACCTGTCAAATTTGACATTTTTAATAAAATAGGTTCAAAAATGCCCTTATTTATCAAAATATCGAAAAACTTTATTCGAGAAAGTTGTTTATTTAGGCATTTTTAGCCTCTGTACAAAATTTTGACAGTCCAATACAATTTTTATTTTTTGTCAGGTTCTTGAATATTTTGATCAATCCTCGTAGATTAACTTTTATACATCGATGTAAAACCACTTGCCTTTAGTTCATTTGTAATCTTAATGCAATTTTGTGTAAAATTTTTGTTTCCAATTATTTATTTTGCATCAAAAACTGAAATTGTTATTGATCAGTACGTAATGTTTGATGCAAAGTTTATCTAATTACATCAGTTTTGCCAAAACCGACGTTTCTCATTTTTCTTAAGTTAGTAAACAGATGTACAAAAAGAAAATATTAGGAAGCTTTCGTTGAAATTTTACTTAATTAATATTGGATCAAAAAGAATAAATATTGGCGCTCCATCCAGTTGAAACCACATAAATGTTTCGAGCGATTAGGATATTTATTCCTTTTAATCCAATATTAATTAAGTAAAATTTCAACGAAAGCTTCCTAATATTTTCTTTTTGTACATCTGTTTACTAACTTAAGAAAAATGAGAAACGTCGGTTTTGGCAAAACTGATGTAATTATATAAACTTTGCATCAAACATTACATACTGATCACTAACAATTTCAGTTTTTGAAGCAAAATAAATAATTGGAAACAAAAATTTTACACACAATTGCATTAAGATTACAAATGAAGTAAAGGCAAATGGTTTTACATCGATGTATAAAAGTTAATCTACGAGGGTTAATCAAAATTTTCAAGAACCTGGCAAAACATAAAAATTGTATTAGACTGTCAAAATTTCGTACAGAGGCTAAAAATGCCTAAATAAACAACTTTCACGAATAAAGTTTTTCGATATTTTGATAAATAAGGGCATTTTTGAACCTATTTTATTAAAAATGTCAAATTTGACAGGTAACGCAAGTCGTTCAGCTGCTTCAGTATACGTCATTTTTGGTTTTTAGGTAAGCAAAAACTAACTGCTTTTTCAATTTTTACCTATACCTAATAATAAAAAAAAAATCCCATTTGATGCGGACTTTCTTGCGGACACTGTATACTTGGTTTACTAAATATATGGGTATTTTGATTCATGAAAGCTGCTTCTTTGAATTTTCGTTTTCTCCAGTGCTGTTCCTTGTCCAAAACCTTGGCTTCTGACCACTATATATTATGTTTGTTGGTCCATACATGTTCCGCTATACGTGATCTCGAAGTTTCACCTCTTTGAGTATGTTTCAGATGTACTTTAACTCGTACGGAGGTATTTTTGTTTCTCCAATGTACGATTCGCCACACTCGCAAGGGATTTGATAGATACAATTTTTTTTGTTTTCATTACGGGGGGGGGTTAATTTTTGTAAGAAAGCTTCTAAGCGTATTTCCGGATTTGAAGGCTGTTTTGATCTGTTTGTATCCTTCTTATCTTCTCAGAATTCCGCATAACATAAGGAATTGTAAGAAATGTTTGGCTCTTCTTTCGTTTCTGTATTAGTTTTTACTTCGCGATTTTTCAGATTTGAGATGGTATTAGTCATAAAGGTTTCAGGGTAACCATTCTGTTTTAAATCTTTTTTGATATTTGAAATTTCAATATTAAGGTTTTACGGATTGTTGCAAACGTTAGATGCTCTGTGATAAAGAGTTTGAATTCTGCCCTGTTTTATGGAGTTTGAATGATTCGATCCGTGATTAAGGTATTGCCCGGTGTGAGTGGGTTTCCTGTATATCGAAGTTGTTATGTTTTTAGAGCACTTCATTTGACGAGAACATCGAGAAAAGGTAGGGTGGAGTGTTTTTCTATTTCCATGGTAAATTTATTGGATTGTCTTGTACTATTAATATGTTCCAAAAACCGTATCAGCTCTTCGTTGCTGCAATATAGTGCAGCAGTGGGGCGATTTGGCTGGGGCAACATAGGAAATACACCCCATTAAACCTATCAAAGCACGATGAACCCCCAATACAGGACCAAACTAAAGGAAAGAAGATAATATGGTCACCAAAGCCACTACATGGGCGACATTACAATATAGTTCACCAAGAGGAGATAAATCAAAAACTCAGCAATATGTTTCTACAAAATGGTCAACTATATCCAGAGACGGAAGGTTTTGTTCTGGCAATACAGAATCAGGTCATAGCAACAAATAACTACTAAAAATATATTCTATGACAATTGCAGAAAATGTCAGCTTGTTCCTGAAACAATAGACCATATAATGTCAGGATGTAAGCTAATGGCCGGTATTGAATACACAAATAGGCATAACACGATGGCAAAAATTATCCATCAAGCGATATCATCACACTACCAACTGCACTCAGACACAGAACCATATTACAATTACTCCCCACAAACCATAATTGAGAATGAATATGCTAAGCTATATTGGGACCTTACTATACAAACAGATAAAACAGTAATCCACGATAGACCCGATATCACCCTTCAAGAAAAAACAAAGAATATAACTTACCTTATAGATATCGCAGTGCCATCCGATCAAAATGTAATTAAAAAATACACGGAAAAGAAAAGGAAATATCAGGACCTAGCTATAGAAATGGAGAGAGTCTGGAAACAAAAACAAATATACATTCTTCCATTCATTATTTCAACAACAGGAATCACCCCGCACTCATTCAGTAAATATCTAGCATAGATAGGCCTAGGAGAAAATGTACATACCCAAGCACAAAAAGCTGTTATACTAATTACTACAGACATGTAATATGGTGAGATCGTTTCTAAACCAGAAATAGCTTTGATTGACTTGGCATCTAACCCGCCTATCAAGGAAAGAGCCTAAGCTGCTGTGAATACAAGGAGAAAGGATAATAATAATAATAATAATAATAATAATAATAATAATAATAATAATAATAATAATAATAATAATAATAATAATAATAATAATAATAATAATAATAATAATAATAATAATAATAATAATAATAATAATAATAATAAATAGCCTTTATTTATAGGTACAGGTTGTCCGGAAAAATGAGGTAAATCTGTTAACAATATGAGAAAAAAAAATATAGACTTCTATAATGCCATTTTTCATGTTTGACCCTCATGTTCGATTTGAAAAATCCCTTGATAAAGTTACAGTGTAGCGAAACGCCTCGGGTTATAAAATAAATATTATGTGGAAATTAGACTAAAGTCTAATGCAACAAAATCTTTACCAAGAAATCCTTTTTAGACGCCTTATTTATAACATTAATTTTTTTTAAATATTCTTTTATGTAAATTTTAAAGGGTTTTATGGATACGTCTATGCAGATCAAGGTAAATATAATTTCGGAAATTTAATTTGGCGAAGGGTTTTCTCCCCCATATCTGAAATTCTGTTACTGTACGGAAACTTACATCGTCGTCAAGTCGTCGGAAGGACAAGGGTTGCTTAACATAATTTATAAACTTGAAACAGGTATCCGAGGAAGTTTTTTAGCCCAAGGGGGTTTTGGGAGAGGGTAGAAAATAAGGAACGCAGAAGCTTAAAACGTTGTTGTTTAGCTTTGGAAACGTCCATATACGTCGCTTAGAAACGTCGTTTACTGTAAGCAAGGGCGTAGATATGGGGGGGAAGGTAAAGGGGGTAATTACCCCCCACCCAGGACCATAATAATTACACACTGACATGATAACTACTAAAAATAATATAGTAAAATATCTGTCGAAATTTAGTAACGAAAACAATGATTTCATATCAGCTACTCTGGAATCCGAATTAGAACTATGGAAAAACAAGTGGAGTGAATTTAATGGCGACATGCCCGATACTGCAATCGATACTTTGCATTTGTGCGAGCCGGACATATATCTTCGAATATATTTGGCTCTTAAGATTTTATGTGTATCGCCAGTAAGTGTAGCAATGGCAGAAAAAAGTTTCTCTTCACTTAAAAGACTCAAAACTTGGCTACGATCAACAATGAGCCAAGAAAGACTTGTTGGGTTAGCATTAATGCACGTTCATAGAGATATAAAAATATCTCCAGACTGTGTGTTAAATAGATTCGCTAGTCTACGTCGAAGGAATCTAGACGTAATTATTTAGGTATAGCTTCTTAAATGGGTTTAAGAAAAATTATTTTAATTTATTTATATTAGAAAAAAGTGATTTTACACAAGTTCCTATGTTCTATAATAATAGTTTAGACTATTTTTGTTAAAGACATTGTCTTGTATAAGTACTTATGCATATTACGTACCAAGGATAGAATAAGTTAAAGTTTAGATACTTATTCCTTTATTATAATACCTAGTTTGTTTTACATTATATTATGTTATTGTTTTGTCAAATTGCAATAAAAATACTTGTGGAAAAAGAATTAGCAAAATTACTTTGGGAATTAAATTTTACTTCATACACCTTACTTCGTAAGTAATCTTGAATATTCTTCTGTAATAATAATAAAAAAAATTTTTGAGATCAAACACTAGCTTGACTGTAAGAGTACAGTGGTTTAATAAAAAATAGAAATGAAACAAGAAATCGAATATATACCTTATGTACCGTGCGAGCAAAAATTATTTGCATCAAAGAGGGCTTGGATTAAAAAACGTAGAGCTTGATTTAGATAAAATTACTTGAGAAAGAAATAAATTGTATCTTCTCAATACGACGCATTTTGTTCCCAATAAAGCGCTTTCTCTACAATTAAGAAAGCAGAGCGTCCCCAAAAACGAATTGTTCGTTAGAACCTATAATCCACAAGACGTTGGTGGCGGATCGTAGCGATCGGCAATCGCCGTGCGCCGTAGTATTGGTTTCAACGTATTTGTTGAGCAGGTCACATCGTTGTTCGGAGTCTTCTAGCTGTCCTGTCTGAATTTGAATTTTATTAATCGTACCAATACCTGTTTCAAATAATTTATTTTTACATAGTATTGGACTTTATAAACTATAGAGACGCATTTAACCATCTCAGTACACAATGTTGCATACTACAATTCTGATTTCTAGTGGTAAGTATGTATAATATGCTTTATTAATCGTAGCAAGCAAATATTATTATGATTAATGTCGTTTCATTACAACTGCCAGTCGGAACTAATACAGTAAATAAAACCAGATTACACCCCAATAGAACTTGATAATTACTGTGAGTATCCAGAGCAATAATGGTTTTAAATCATTCTATGGTAGCAAAAACAACTATTTCATATTGGCTAAATTACCGTGATATTATCACTACACAACGGTCTAGCAGTTTTCGTTGTCTTACAGTAGAAAAGCGCATTGCTGTCACATATAATGTTAAACAGTTGTTTGTATAGAGAGTATAACAATTCTTATAAGGAATAGAAAGCTTTTTCTCAGTGTAGTTAGACGCCTGTAACTAAAATAAGAGGGGTTTGCCAAAAGAAATGCTTTTATAAAAAACAATCATATTTATAATTTTTTCGGGGGAATATACGGTGCGAGCAAAAATTATTTGCATCAAAGAGGGCTTGGATTAAAAAACGTCGGGCTTGGTTTAGATCACAATGATATGTGGACGATATGTCTAACCAAATCTAGGTTAAAATTTTGTCAAATTCATATTATGACATGATATGCCAAACTAATGAGTAATGAGTAATAAAATAAGTAGACAAATACAAATTGATTGTTGTTGCTTACAAAATTAACAAAGTAAGAATTGTAACAGAGCAGACCCAGGTGACCTTATTTGAATTTTTTTTCACTATTTTTGTTAATTTATTTATTTCGTAAACTTATTCTTTCCCCCATGTTACGCCCTGAGGTTTAATTATTTTACTCTATTATTTATATTTAATTTAAATTATATTATGATTTTAATTTACCCTGCAATACTGGAAAAATATTTTATTAAAAGTGTAATAACTTTTCATTTCCAAATATAGGCCCTGATAAATCTATTTATGTAGCCAGTCTTGAAAATAAAATCCTCAGTATATTTCCGATGATATTTAGGAGGACGCGTGAACTTTGGACCGTTCACATCTTTGCCGAAATTATTGATTTTTTATAGCAGCCAACGTCGTACTTCGTATTACAAACGACGCAGGGTGTTAAAACGCACAAACGAAGACCTTGGTGGGGGAGAAGAGTGGTTAGCTGCTAGACAAAGAATTTCAAAAGAGACACTTATTAACTTCGCTAGGTACGGTAAGCACCTAAATTCAAGAGTCATCATAAGTTTATTTTCTGCAGATTTTCTTCAAAATTAATTCAAATAGAAAAACAAATGGCATTGGGTTAAATAAGTTTAATTTTATTTGTGTGGATTTAATTTGTGTAACAATTTAAAATTCAGGGGATGTTTTTTTTTTAAAAAAAGGGTGTTAAGTTCTTAAAGAACAAGTATATTTTCTTTAGTTTTTTATTTTGTTGGGTTACTCTAATTTGGGAATACTGGTTGTTTTTTTTTTATACAGGGCAAAATATATTTTTCAGACGGTAGTTATGGTAAACAACAAAATTTATTTTAATGATATAGGAATATAATTTTAAAATACTAATTCTTTATTAAAATAATATCAGAAACTTTATCAAATATAAAAAATCTCATATTTTCTTACTTGACATTAGGTTGGTTATCCCGTTTGTTTGGATATTACCCCTTCTGTCTTTAAATAAACAAACTATAAATAAATCTCACATTTTCTTACTTGACATTAGGTTGGTTATCCCGTTTGTTTGGATATTACCCCTTCTGTCTTTAAATAAACAAAATATAAATAAATCTCATATTTTCTTACTTGACATTAGGTTGGTTATCCCGTTTGTTTGGATATTACCCCTTCTGTCTTTAAATAAACAAAATATAAATAAATCTCATATTTTCTTACATGACATTAGGTTGGTTATCCCGTTTGTTTGGATATTACCCCTTCTGTCTTTAAATAAACAAAATATAAATAAATCTCATATTTTCTTACTTGACATTAGGTTGGTTATCCCGTTTGTTTGGATATTACCCCTTCTGTCTTTAAATAAACAAAATATAAATAAATCTCATATTTTCTTACTTGACATTAGGTTGGTTATCCCGTTTGTTTGGATATTACCCCTTCTGTCTTTAAATAAACAAAATATAAATAAATCTAATATTTTCTAACATGACATTAGCACGGTTATCCCGTTTGTTTGGATATCACCTCTTATGTCTTTAAATAAATCTCATATTTTCTAACATGACATTAGCACGGTTATCCCGTTTGTTTGGATATCACCTCTTATGTCTTTAAATAAATCTCATATTTTCTAACATGACATTAGCACGGTTATCCCGTTTGTTTGGATATCACCTCTTATGTCTTTGAATAAATCTCATATTTTCTAACATGACATTAGCACGGTTATCCCGTTTGTTTGGATATCACCTCTTATGTCTTTAAATAAATCTCATATTTTCTAACATGACATTAGCACGGTTATCCCGTTTGTTTGGATATCACCTCTTATGTCTTTAAATAAATCTCATATTTTCTAACATGACATTAGCACGGTTATCCCGTTTGTTTGGATATCACCTCTTATGTCTTTGAATAAATCTCATATTTTCTAACATGACATTAGCACGGTTATCCCGTTTGTTTGGATATCACCTCTTATGTCTTTAAATAAATCTCATAATTTCTAACATGACATTAGCACGGTTATCCCGTTTGTTTGGATATCACCTCTTATGTCTTTAAATAAATCTAATATTTTCTAACATGACATTAGCACGGTTATCCCGTTTGTTTGGATATCACCTCTTATGTCTTTAAATAAATCTCATAATTTCTAACATGACATTAGCACGGTTATCCCGTTTGTTTGGATATCACCTCTTATGTCTTTAAATAAATCTCATATTTTCTAACATGACATTAGCACGGTTATCCCGTTTGTTTGGATATCACCTCTTATGTCTTTAAATAAACAAAATATAAATAAATCTCATATTTTCTAACATGACATTAGCACGGTTATCCCGTTTGTTTGGATATCACCTCTTATGTCTTTAAATAAACAAAATATAAATAAATCTCATATTTTCTTACATGACATTAGCACGGTTATCCCACTTGTCTTGGATATCACCTCTTATGTCTTTAAATAAACAATAAATAATTCTAATATTTTCTCTCACTCTTAAAGGACAAAAATAATCAAGCTATAGCAACAAAATTCTTTATCAATTTTACGTTGTTTACTATATCAACCTAAATTAAATTAAATAAAAGGGGAGGAAAAGATTAAATATAATACCAAAATGAAAGTTTGATACTAATTATCTATTTCACAACGATTTTAAAATTTATATTTTAATTTTTAGAGAGTAACAAAAGATTTAAATTATTATTAAAATGCCATCAGAAGGTGAAAGGGAGAGAAACAGTTTTACTGACCTTCCAGGTTAGCAATTTTAAATGACAATTAAGATTATAGTTATCCTTTATTTCTACCCAAAACTAATTATGGCTTTAAAACAGTAACAAAGTTTATTTTATTTACTTTTTTTTGGTATCTGTTGTTAAGACCAAATGAAATAAAACTCAACAAACCTCACGATTAACAAACCAAAAGAACCTTTATTGTGTTTTTTTCATAACTGAGTTTATGTGAGTTTTCCTAAATGATTTAAGTTCAGGGTTATCCTATTACCATGCTCTCCCTTCGCGCTGTTACGGAGCCGACAGCCTCACGCTGGACGTAGCAACGAGATTAATCTCGTGGGGATGTGGGGATTTTTATCAGGCAGGAAAAAGCCCTCTCATTTTCTTATGTTATGTGCTAGTCTGAAGCAACGATACCAGCGTTCTGATGTTTAAACAAAAGGTGGCAGTTTTTGCTTCTTTTATGAGTAACTTTAAAAACTAAAACTTAACCTTAAATTCTGTTGGAGGTTGTACAGGGAACAGTGAATGACTCGTTCTTTTGATACAGACTTGTCGGTTCACAATGTTTCCTTCAACGTGGGACAGCCCGCCGACAGCCGGGACCAGCAACTGTATGAGGGGAACCTATAGAGAAGGGCTACTGCCCTGGGCGACAGCCCCATAGTCTCGTCCGGTGCACAGGGTAGGGAAACCTTTGGAAACGTGGTCGAGAGTGCGTTACAGGAGCTTTCTTTTGCACAACTGACAACTTTTGTTTTAAATTTTCTTTTATTTTTTTTTAATAGCGAAGAATTCTGCCTTCCTGTCGTGTTTCAAAGTTTTCTTTAAAATAGTGTTTATTTAACTAACGGCCATAATAGATTTTGGTTAATTTTTGTCCACTCAGTATAATACTTCAATTAGTATTTTTCAGCGAACCTGACGAACACAACGTAGGGTCGGCCATAGATTCTTGCCCGAATCTAGACGGTCACGTCCGAGCCTATTTCTCTATTGTATGTGAGACATGCTAATGCATTATATTATGTATTTGAATGTCACATGTGGAATTCTGGAATAGGTGAATAGACTCAATACCATGAGTCGTGCAAATAACACTTTTGTGTTAAATCAGACCTCCAAGGGCACAAATTTTTTTGTTGTAATAATAATAATAAAAAAGTAATTTTTATTTTTCAGCTTTGCAGGTTATTGTTAATTTAATTAACCTATTTTAATAACCCACTAATTAATATTTCTTTCAGCTTTTTACTCCGGTCATATGAGCCGGGGGCCGTAAGGTTACAGTGGTGCCGTGACCAGGATTGAAGTTTTTTCAAATTGTACTGATGTGGTTGATTTATTTTTTTCAGGATTGAAGTTTTTTCAAATTGTATTGATGTGGTTGATTTATTTTTTTCAGGATTGAAGTTTTTTCAAATTGTACTGATGTGGTTGATTTATTTTTTTCAGGATTGAAGTTTTTTCAAATTGTACTGATGTGGTTGATTTATTTTTTTCAGGATTGAAGTTCTTTCAAATTGTACTGATGTGGTTGATTTATTTTTTTTTAGGATTGAAGTTTTTTTTTAATTGTACTGTTGTTTGGTATTATTTTTCGCTCATAACCCTGTTTTTCGCTCAAAATAATAGGGGGTGACTGTAACAGAGCAGACCCAGGTGACCTTATTTGAATTTTTTTTCACTATTTTTGTTAATTTATTTATTTCGTAAACTTATTCTTTCCCCCATGTTACGCCCTGAGGTTTAATTATTTTACTCTATTATTTATATTTAATTTAAATTATATTATGATTTTAATTTACCCTGCAATACTGGAAAAATATTTTATTAAAAGTGTAATAACTTTTCATTTCCAAATATAGGCCCTGATAAATCTATTTATGTAGCCAGTCTTGAAAATAAAATCCTCAGTATATTTCCGATGATATTTAGGAGGACGCGTGAACTTTGGACCGTTCACATCTTTGCCGAAATTATTGATTTTTTATAGCAGCCAACGTCGTACTTCGTATTACAAACGACGCAGGGTGTTAAAACGCACAAACGAAGACCTTGGTGGGGGAGAAGAGTGGTTAGCTGCTAGACAAAGAATTTCAAAAGAGACACTTATTAACTTCGCTAGGTACGGTAAGCACCTAAATTCAAGAGTCATCATAAGTTTATTTTCTGCAGATTTTCTTCAAAATTAATTCAAATAGAAAAACAAATGGCATTGGGTTAAATAAGTTTAATTTTATTTGTGTGGATTTAATTTGTGTAACAATTTAAAATTCAGGGGATGTTTTTTTTTTAAAAAAAGGGTGTTAAGTTCTTAAAGAACAAGTATATTTTCTTTAGTTTTTTATTTTGTTGGGTTACTCTAATTTGGGAATACTGGTTGTTTTTTTTTTATACAGGGCAAAATATATTTTTCAGACGGTAGTTATGGTAAACAACAAAATTTATTTTAATGATATAGGAATATAATTTTAAAATACTAATTCTTTATTAAAATAATATCAGAAACTTTATCAAATATAAAAAATCTCATATTTTCTTACTTGACATTAGGTTGGTTATCCCGTTTGTTTGGATATTACCCCTTCTGTCTTTAAATAAACAAACTATAAATAAATCTCACATTTTCTTACTTGACATTAGGTTGGTTATCCCGTTTGTTTGGATATTACCCCTTCTGTCTTTAAATAAACAAAATATAAATAAATCTCATATTTTCTTACTTGACATTAGGTTGGTTATCCCGTTTGTTTGGATATTACCCCTTCTGTCTTTAAATAAACAAAATATAAATAAATCTCATATTTTCTTACATGACATTAGGTTGGTTATCCCGTTTGTTTGGATATTACCCCTTCTGTCTTTAAATAAACAAAATATAAATAAATCTCATATTTTCTTACTTGACATTAGGTTGGTTATCCCGTTTGTTTGGATATTACCCCTTCTGTCTTTAAATAAACAAAATATAAATAAATCTCATATTTTCTTACTTGACATTAGGTTGGTTATCCCGTTTGTTTGGATATTACCCCTTCTGTCTTTAAATAAACAAAATATAAATAAATCTAATATTTTCTAACATGACATTAGCACGGTTATCCCGTTTGTTTGGATATCACCTCTTATGTCTTTAAATAAATCTCATATTTTCTAACATGACATTAGCACGGTTATCCCGTTTGTTTGGATATCACCTCTTATGTCTTTAAATAAATCTCATATTTTCTAACATGACATTAGCACGGTTATCCCGTTTGTTTGGATATCACCTCTTATGTCTTTGAATAAATCTCATATTTTCTAACATGACATTAGCACGGTTATCCCGTTTGTTTGGATATCACCTCTTATGTCTTTAAATAAATCTCATATTTTCTAACATGACATTAGCACGGTTATCCCGTTTGTTTGGATATCACCTCTTATGTCTTTAAATAAATCTCATATTTTCTAACATGACATTAGCACGGTTATCCCGTTTGTTTGGATATCACCTCTTATGTCTTTGAATAAATCTCATATTTTCTAACATGACATTAGCACGGTTATCCCGTTTGTTTGGATATCACCTCTTATGTCTTTAAATAAATCTCATAATTTCTAACATGACATTAGCACGGTTATCCCGTTTGTTTGGATATCACCTCTTATGTCTTTAAATAAATCTAATATTTTCTAACATGACATTAGCACGGTTATCCCGTTTGTTTGGATATCACCTCTTATGTCTTTAAATAAATCTCATAATTTCTAACATGACATTAGCACGGTTATCCCGTTTGTTTGGATATCACCTCTTATGTCTTTAAATAAATCTCATATTTTCTAACATGACATTAGCACGGTTATCCCGTTTGTTTGGATATCACCTCTTATGTCTTTAAATAAACAAAATATAAATAAATCTCATATTTTCTAACATGACATTAGCACGGTTATCCCGTTTGTTTGGATATCACCTCTTATGTCTTTAAATAAACAAAATATAAATAAATCTCATATTTTCTTACATGACATTAGCACGGTTATCCCACTTGTCTTGGATATCACCTCTTATGTCTTTAAATAAACAATAAATAATTCTAATATTTTCTCTCACTCTTAAAGGACAAAAATAATCAAGCTATAGCAACAAAATTCTTTATCAATTTTACGTTGTTTACTATATCAACCTAAATTAAATTAAATAAAAGGGGAGGAAAAGATTAAATATAATACCAAAATGAAAGTTTGATACTAATTATCTATTTCACAACGATTTTAAAATTTATATTTTAATTTTTAGAGAGTAACAAAAGATTTAAATTATTATTAAAATGCCATCAGAAGGTGAAAGGGAGAGAAACAGTTTTACTGACCTTCCAGGTTAGCAATTTTAAATGACAATTAAGATTATAGTTATCCTTTATTTCTACCCAAAACTAATTATGGCTTTAAAACAGTAACAAAGTTTATTTTATTTACTTTTTTTTGGTATCTGTTGTTAAGACCAAATGAAATAAAACTCAACAAACCTCACGATTAACAAACCAAAAGAACCTTTATTGTGTTTTTTTCATAACTGAGTTTATGTGAGTTTTCCTAAATGATTTAAGTTCAGGGTTATCCTATTACCATGCTCTCCCTTCGCGCTGTTACGGAGCCGACAGCCTCACGCTGGACGTAGCAACGAGATTAATCTCGTGGGGATGTGGGGATTTTTATCAGGCAGGAAAAAGCCCTCTCATTTTCTTATGTTATGTGCTAGTCTGAAGCAACGATACCAGCGTTCTGATGTTTAAACAAAAGGTGGCAGTTTTTGCTTCTTTTATGAGTAACTTTAAAAACTAAAACTTAACCTTAAATTCTGTTGGAGGTTGTACAGGGAACAGTGAATGACTCGTTCTTTTGATACAGACTTGTCGGTTCACAATGTTTCCTTCAACGTGGGACAGCCCGCCGACAGCCGGGACCAGCAACTGTATGAGGGGAACCTATAGAGAAGGGCTACTGCCCTGGGCGACAGCCCCATAGTCTCGTCCGGTGCACAGGGTAGGGAAACCTTTGGAAACGTGGTCGAGAGTGCGTTACAGGAGCTTTCTTTTGCACAACTGACAACTTTTGTTTTAAATTTTCTTTTATTTTTTTTTAATAGCGAAGAATTCTGCCTTCCTGTCGTGTTTCAAAGTTTTCTTTAAAATAGTGTTTATTTAACTAACGGCCATAATAGATTTTGGTTAATTTTTGTCCACTCAGTATAATACTTCAATTAGTATTTTTCAGCGAACCTGACGAACACAACGTAGGGTCGGCCATAGATTCTTGCCCGAATCTAGACGGTCACGTCCGAGCCTATTTCTCTATTGTATGTGAGACATGCTAATGCATTATATTATGTATTTGAATGTCACATGTGGAATTCTGGAATAGGTGAATAGACTCAATACCATGAGTCGTGCAAATAACACTTTTGTGTTAAATCAGACCTCCAAGGGCACAAATTTTTTTGTTGTAATAATAATAATAAAAAAGTAATTTTTATTTTTCAGCTTTGCAGGTTATTGTTAATTTAATTAACCTATTTTAATAACCCACTAATTAATATTTCTTTCAGCTTTTTACTCCGGTCATATGAGCCGGGGGCCGTAAGGTTACAGAATATACAACATCTTTCAAAATCTGCGGCTTGCATTTCTTGAAATACCTACTTGCACTTTATAAGGAAATAAATTCAACTGCTTCTTAAGAATAGTCCTGCATGTTCCCTAAGATCTTCCCACTTCTTGGGACAGGCGTCTTATACAATTTGTTGGCGTATTTTCCATTATTTCACGAATGTTTGCAACAAGTTCTTCTGTTCTTACAGATGGTCTTTCTGCTCCTTTTTTGTGTTGTATAAAACCTGTTTCCCTAAACACAGCCACTGTTCTTTTCAGGCAATGATTAAAATCCCCAGCAATAAAAGCAACGTTAGGAAAATGCCAAATGCACAAACCCGGATTGTGATGTATTGCCACACACCATTTACTTTAACCCCGTTTCGAAAATACGCTTCAACCATGAATGTTTTGTGCTGTTCCGTAAAGCCCATTGTGTGAATTGTTCAAGAAATTGGAAAAATTAGCGATGAATCAAATTACTTGTAACGACTGTCAAAGATGACGGAATAACTGATTGATTAGTAATTCAGGTAGTTACTTACACCCAACAGGTATTAAGCTCTACGGCTAAGCATTACGTCCTTAGATGCAAGGCCCTCTTTGATGCAAATAATTTTTGTTCGCACGGTATATGGCCAAACACAACTCAGGGGGAATGATTTATCAAAATCACAACGGCGAGGCTGTACGGATGTTTTTACTACGAGTGACGCAGAATTTTTTTATATTTATCTTAACATAGTATAAAACAAAGTCGCTGTCGCTGTCTGTCCGTCCCTACCTATATATGCTTAAATCTTTAAAACTACGCAACGGATTTTGAAGCGGTTTTTTTTAATAGATAGAGTGATTCAAGAGGAAGGTTTTTATGTATAACTAGCGACCCGCCCCGGCTTCGCACGGGTGCAATTTCAGAAAGTGGCATGCCGGGTACTAATATATCGAGTTTGTTCGGGTTTGTATGTATACCAGCGGGTTGCAACGCATGCTGGATACACGCTAGTTCATTATATAACGTTACAGTGTTGGTGAGCTGTGTTTGTGATCAACTGCGTTTTTCGATTAATTTTTAGTATTTTTTCGGGAGAGGGAACTATTTAGTGATGCTATATTATTTATAATGGTTTGCCAGTGCATAGTATGTAAGAGACAGGACTAAATAAATTATTAAATTAAGTAAATGTTACAAAATTATGGATTGTTTTTGATCCTAAAAAAACCACATGACAATGCACTGTAAGGAAAACAGCAAGGTTTTACAGCTTACTACAGTATTACCATTTTTTCAAGCCATCTCTTTCTAACTTATCTAAAACTTTGGAAGTATGAGTGATTGTAGTCAAATGGTTTTTCTTAAATGGAACGTTGTGTGTCCTTATACTACCGTGCGAGCAAAAAATATTTGAATAAAAGAGGGCTTGGATTAAAAAACGTAGGGCTTGGTTTAGATCACAATGATATGTGGACGATATAAATCTAATCAAATCTAGGTTAAAATTTTGTCAAATTCATATTATCACTTGATGTGCCAAACTAATGAGTAATAAAATAAGTAGACAAATACAAATTTATTTTTGTTGTTTACAAAATTAACAAAGTAAGAATATACAGAAAGAAAAAGAAAAATAATTACATAAATTGCTGAAATTGGCCACTGCCGTGCTATTTCCAATAAATTTTCGGTAAACCATTGAGAGTAATTCCTGCGTCTTTCAAAATCTGCGGCTTGTATTTCTTGGAATACTTGCACTTTATATATAAGGAAATAAATTTAGCTGCTTCTTAAGAATAGTCCTGCATGTTCCATAAGATCTTCCCACTTCTTGGGACAGGCGTCTTATTCAATTTGTTGGCGTATTTTGCATTATTTCACGAACGTTTGCAACTCTGTTCTTACAGATGGTCTTTCTGTTCATTTTTTGTGTTGTGTAGAACCTGTTTCCCTAAACACAGTCACGGTTTTTTTCAGGCAATGATAAAAATCCCCAGCAATAAAAGCAACGTTAGGAAAATGCCAAATGCACAAACCCGGATTGTATTCCACTCACCATTTACTTTAACCCCGTTTCGAAAATACGCTTCAACCATGAATGTTTTGTAGTTTTGTGCTGTTCCGTAAAGCCCATTGTGTGAATTGTTCAAGAAATTGGAAAAATTAGCGATGAATCAAATTACTTGTAACGGCTGTCAACGATGACGGAATAACTGATTGATTGTTAATTCAGGTAGTTACTGACACCCAACAGGTATTAACAGGGGCGGCGAGTTTTGATATCTTCTTTGGGTGCAACACATAGAAAGCCCGCCCACGACCACGACCACGCCCAAATTTGGTCAATAATTTAATGTTAATAAATTATTACTTTATCACTTATAAACGAAAAATAATTACCACAATAATAATTAATATAATTTTTTTAAACCGTTTATTTTTATTGAAACAATGAATACCTAATTTTAAAAAACCCGAAAGCCACAGCCGCAGCTCGCGTTGTCGATTGTTCTTTGGGTTGCGGGCGGAAAACAGCATTGTTTGGAAGAAGGATTGTATTTTTATTAGAGAAGACATAGGATCGATCTGATCGCACATAATACCCATGCGGTAGCCCCCCAGCTAGTGCGTGAAGTGAAAAATGAATCCTGGTTTGTTTATCTCGCAATCCAACACTATTAAACATTATTTATTAGGCTTGTTTATGCCGTAAAAATAAATATTTTACAGCCAAAAACGAAAAAAGGTAGAAAAGGCTTATTTGGTTGAAAAAGTATCAAATTGTTAACGAATACCGAAACCAATTATTGTTGTCTATTTGTTTCGCATTTTGAATTGCAGGAAGCAGCTGCGATCTGAAAATCGCGCCAGTCTGTAGAAGCCTTTATATGGGGTGCTACGCACCCCATCACCCCATATAATTTTTCTTTGGGTGCAACTGACCCCATGCACCCATGTACTCGCCGCCCCTGGGTATTAAGCTCTTTAGGCTAATAATTACGTCCTTAGATGCAAGGCCCTCTTTGATGCAAATAAGTTTTGCTCGCACGGAATATGTCTGTGATTAAAATATTTGAAATACAATATAATAATATTTGAACTACAATAAAGATATTTAAAAAAGTACGACCATGATCTTTTATCCAGATTCTACACAGGGAACACCTACCTCTATCCTTCTCTCTCCAGCTAAACAGGAAGTGAGAGACATTCCCAACTTGTTTCTCTCACGCTCAGACTCTCAGACAGTTGGGACAGTTGCTTTGTCGCTTTTACGCATCTCGCAGCTCCGACAATCCGTTTTCATTTCTACGCTCGAATATTTAGGTACATGTCGAATTTAGTTTTATCTCAGCGCTTGTTTCTTCTACAAGAATTTTAATGTTTTATTAAAATTAGTTAGTTGGCAATCAATTCCGCGTGATTTTTATGTGCTTATTTTATACCGCGGTTAATGTGCGGTTATTCCAGACGCCTTAATTGAGACTTCCAGACGACGAAATGACGCGTTGCGATCCTGGATTCCGATTAGAGTTAGTAGTAGTTTGTGTTTTACTTGATTGTGGGTCGGAGTACACAGACAGTCTCGCGAATATTTAGATCGGTAAGTTATTTTTAAATAGTACCTAATGGTGGAATGACCTGGTAAAACTTTGTCTCGAATTCTACAAAGTTTGTTATATGGAAAATATAGATGTGATATAGGGTTATTATTAGGCAAAACCATCAAGAAAGTCAGTGACGGTCGCAGCTTTTTCAAAGGGGTGGAAGGGGGCGGTTTAGTAGGTGTTGGGTTGGCCTAATCGTCGAGCTACCATGTTCCAAAAAACTTGGTAAAATCTATGATACGCTCACGGCGCCAATTTTGACGATTTTTTTCAGGAGTGATAAATTTTGGGGAGTAGATTACAAATCTGAAAAAAACTTTCTTCGGATACGCTTAGTTTTTGAGATCCCAGGTAACCGAGAGACAGTGGCGGCTCGTGACTAGCAAGTCAGGGGGGCGCTGGCTTTAAATATTTCGGATAACTATAATCAAATCGTTTATTTCTGTTAAACATACCAAATGATAACACTAACAAATATTATTCTTTGAAGTGAAAGTCAAATCTTCGTTTTTTTTTTCGGTAATAAACTTCTCGGTGATTTTGTTATTAAAATTATCTATGTCCCGAACCATCGCTTTTTCGATTGACAGCATTGCTAAAGCTGCATATTGGACGAATTTTTCCAACTTTATAACATAACTAATAAATTAGCCAAAACAAAACATCAGCGGCATCGACAGGTCGCGTCGCGTCGAAACGCGAACAGGTGTTGTTGGACGGAAAATTTGGAGCCCCATTCGTGCAGCTCGTTGTGCGATGAGTAGGTGACGTCACGCCTCCGTAGTCATGGCAACCGACTCAGTAGTCGCGTTGAAGCGGGACGGATAATTGGGCGCGGGCCTGTGCAAATAGAGAATGCCCATTTGGTATAACTTGCCCGTTAGAATATGGCTATGTTTGGTTTAAATTATTTTAATTGATTGCTTACATACATTGCGTTATTGGTTTTTTAAGTAAAGTATTTTTGAATTCTGTTTGAAATAATTTTAGGGATTTTATGTGATTTTTATGACGTTTTTTCAACGTCTTTAACACGATTTGTCCCACTATTGGATATTGGACTAATAACGTAAATAGGACGTCGTACCTACAACATAAATTTTTAAATATACATAATAAACAAGTCATATAAACGTCATAAAAACAACCTTTATTTTAAATGAACTATATGGCCGAAACTACTTAACTTATTGTACTGTATTGGTATAATACCAAAAACACATAAATTTCCTCCAGTTAGTTAATGCATCTTAAAATAATTTTTTTCAAAATGATTTATTTCTCGTTAGGCTTAATTTTTTAAAACGAACTTTTTGGACAAAACTACTAACCTTATTGCGCTGTCTTGAGTTTATACAAAAAAAGCACAAATTTCATTCATTTAGTTGCTTTAAAGGGACATAAAATAACTTGTTTTTTGATTATTTATTTACTAGCTAGGCTTATTTTTTTTAATGAACTATATGGCCAAAACTACTTAACTTATTGTACTGTATTGGTATAATACCAAAAACACATAAATTTCCTTCAGTTTATTTAGTAAGGTTACTTTTTCAATTTAGAAAATAAGTACTGCCACAATTATTGTTTTCATACTATTTATTAAAATTTTTAAAAATTATTAAAAACTCATTGGTAAATTAAAATTAAATTGTATATAATTAATAATTAAATATTAAATAGGATAACGTTAAGAGTGTATTTTGAATTAACACAAAGTCCCAAGAATACTTAAAATAATAACAATGTAGTGAGCCCAGGGTCTTATTTACTAGTCATGTTGACTCTATCTTAAAATGATTTTAATTTTCTATTAAATTTGATAATTTTGTATAATTAGTTTAAATTTATTTACATAATTAATATAAAAATATATATTTACTTCGAAACGTTTATTTTAATTAAACTACATAATATATACCTATTAATAAACAATTTACACAATTTTTTTAAATAAAACAATATATTATGGCAAAAGTACACCATACAGACATAAAATCTTATGGACTAACTACACTATAGCTGTGTAGGAACACTTAAAAAAAGTCGTTTCAATAAAAACTTAAACTGTCAGTTTACCGCTTGACCCATACGTGCTTTTATTTTTGTTTTGCTTGGGGCTCGTCCTCCAACTCTATCATCTGCATTTCTACATTTCTCGATTTTAACTTGGTACCTATTCTACCTCTTGTTGGCTGGCTCCCTTACCAAAAGGAGTTTTTCTTACAGCACCTGAACTATAAATTATATTTCTTCATTTAAAGTAGAAGCCTAAGGGGCGGTTAACTTCTTTAAAGGACACAGGTTTGGATATCTTTGTGGATTTTATGAAATTTTAAGAAATTTGTATTCACATTTTTATGACTATAGGTATCAATATGATGCCCTCGAAACTAAATCTTAATCTTATATTTATTATCATTAAAAATAATTTAAGCGAGGTTAAAATGGCGGATTGGCAGGAAGGAAAAGCTTGTAAACAAGAAAAAAGCTCCTTTACATGCACAACAATAATACCACTATTTTAAACCTAATATACCTAATTATATACGGCCACTTGCTTCCAATGCAGGGACCACAAGGAAAATACGAGGACAACAAATCAAACATGTGTATGCAGTAACTAGCCGCATGCCATTTTAGGAATTATTTATGTTTATTTCTTTCTAATTACTATCCTTTGTTGATATCTTCTGTCTCTACCAAATTAGGGGTGTTACAGTAGAACTGGACCTGTTCTTTTGGAATAAGTATCATCTGCATATTCCGCGTACCTATTACCTATTACCAGGTACCTATTCCAGGTCCGTTGGCACTGTCACATGTTTGATTCTCTGGTTTTATTGTTATTCCTTTTTCAAGTTGTCAGGTACAGGTACGATATAGGGAATGGAACGGCTACAGGTTTTGCTTTAGATTCATATAATATGTTTATAATATTATGGCGAATATGACGTTGCCGTTACAAGCACATTGCAATAATTGAAATAATCTCACTAAATAAAGATAAAGGGAAATAGTAATAAATAATAAATATTTCTAAAAATATTGTAATAATTTATTGGGCAACAAAATATAGCGTATTTAATGTAGGATATGCAACCAGCAATGAGAAATTAATTAAAAAGGCAATATATATGGTGGATGTACCTATGCCTATTCTTCATGTTTCTTTAAATAATAGGCCTCCGTTACAATCAAATTTTCCAAAAAAGTCTGGTGCGAAACATATTAATTTGTTACAAAAATTTATACCGAAATTTAATTCGAACAATCGGAAACTGCTGGCCACGCTGGAGTTCTAGCGGCCTTCTTTAAAAACTCGTGTCGGCCATGCCGCCGGAATAGCGCCAATCGGCGGAGCGGCGTTTAAGTTTGACCTGGAATAGTTTGGACCTGTAATAGGTATTTGGAATAGGTTCGGGTTTGAAATAGGTACAGGTCCAACTAGGTACGAGAAAAAGCTATTCCGTAACATCCCCATACCAAATGAGCGAGTTTGGGTCACGAGCCTACCCTAAAAAGTTTTTGTATGTTGGGATGTTGCAAACAGAACTTTTGACCAAAAGGCCAAAAATACATTGTTTTGACCCAAGCAGTTTTACTACAAATGGGAATAAATCTATCAAATATGATTTCATCGGCATTGTGGTCAATGGTCAGCGCAGCGGCCTCACAGATCGTAGGCCCGGGTTCCATTCCCAGTGCCGGCAACGTCGATGTTAAATTTGGAATTTGGTTTAGGAGGTGCGCCGTCTTTCGGAAGAGACGTTAAACTGTGGGCCCCGTATCATGGATGTTGGCACATTAAAGAACCTTACCCTCGACAAAGAGGGATTCGGCAAAATTACCAAATAGTGTGTGACAAATTCCCTGGCGTCGGTGATTGGCCTCGTTGCGGAAAAAGGCCGACGTAAAATAAATAAATAAATAAAAAAAAAATGTGATTTGTACGATAATTGGCTAAGGTTTGCTGGGATACGAAGCAAAGAAGCACATGCGTGAGTGACAACGATGTACTATGACACGGAAATATAACAATATAAGTCAAATATTTAGTCACAGTTGGTGTCCACTTTTGACGTGATAAATGTACACGTAAGTTTTATATGACGTCATAAAGACGTTACTTTATATACGTGTACATACGACCAATATTCGACGTCAAATTGACGTGCCTTGACGTTATTGGTTACCTGCGTGGGATGTTCCTTCTTAAAGTGCTATTTTATAATTTTTTAATAGGCTTAATAGGCACTGCAGAATCTTCCAATTTTTCTCTTATTACAAATTAATTCGTGTTTTTTCTATTACACAATGTTACTGAAACGTCTTCCCCATTGATGATAATGAAATTTAGGGCGCGCGATCGCTTCCCCCGAGGCTCCCCCCTAACCCCGAGGATAGCCACTACGAAAGTCTATATACGAGTGGTTACGCTTTTTTCTCATTTAATTACATACAATACTTAATATCCGAATAGTACCTATATTTTTTTTTAATGCCAATTTAAAAGCTGCAATCTACACTGTGTAAATTGAGCAGCTACCGTGCGAGCAAAAATTATTTGCATCAAAAAGGGCTTGGATTAAAAAAGTAGGGCTTGATTTAGATCACAATGATATGGGGACGATATATCTAACCAAATCCAGGTTAAAATTTTGTCAATTTCATATTATGACATGATATGCCAAACTAATGAGTAATAAAATAAGTAGACAAATACAAATTTATTTTTGTTGTTTACAAAATTAACAAAGTATACTTGCACTTTATAAGGAAATAAATATAGCTGCTTCTTAAAATAGTCCTGCATGTTCCATAAGATCTTCACACTTCTTGGAACAGGCGTCTTATACAATTTGTTGGCGTATTTTGCATTATTTCACGAACGTTTGCAACAAGTTCTTCTGTTCTTACAGATGGCCTTCCTGCTCCTTTTTAGTGTTGTATAGAACCTGTTTCCCTAAACACAGCCGCAACGTTTTTTCAGGCAATGATAAAAATTCAAAGCAATAAAAGCAACCTTAGGAAAATGTTCGTGAAAATCTTCCATGCACAAACCCGGATTGTATTACCACTCACCATTTACTCTAACCTCGTTTCGAAAATACGCTTCAACCATGAATGTTTTGTGCTGTTCCGTAAAGCCCATTGTGTGAATTGTTCAAGAAATTGGAGAAATTAGCGATGAATCAAATTACTTGTAACGACTGTCAAAGATGACGGAATAACTGATTGATTGTTAATTCCGGTAGTTACTGACACCCAACAGGTATTAAGCTCTACGGCTAAGCATTACGTCCTTAGATGCAACGCCCTCTTTGATGCAAATAATTTTTGCTCGCAAAGTAGTTCTATACAGTATAAGTATATAACTGTAATTTAAACACCTTTTTAATTTAGGGGTTGGAAGAAAAGCCTTATCGTCCTCCTTAAATTTATTCAAAATAAAGAATATAGGAGGATAGGACTTTTTTCCAATCTCTAAATTACAATCTCCCTTTTGGGACCAAACACGCGTGGAATTATTATTAAATAAGATTTATTTTAGATATTTCTTTCCAATACTTAATATACTTACAAGACATCGGTAAACATCTGGCACCTTTGCAAATATTTACCGGAGTAGATTTCGATAACAAATTGAAGATACTGTGTCACTTTTAGTAGGTACAGAGTGTTTCTAAGTATCATAGGGATAAGTTATTTATTGATTTCTTTGTCCGTGCATTTTTCTCCCGCCCTGGAAGAGCTAGTCAAATGGGAAATACTTTATGTTTTAAATATCAGCTGACTCGATATTTGGTTTTAAGGCGTACCTACTATTTAAAAACAGTTAATTTTATCGCAACCCGCAGACCATTTTTAAAATTGAAAATACAAATATAAATTAGGTATATTTTCCCTTATTTTTGATCATACTAAAATACTAAAATGTAGAGATCCCAAGTAACCCATTTCGGCCAACATTTTTGTTCGGAAGATTTATAGACCTTGAGAAATTGAAACTGAAATACCCAATTTTGGTCTTTTTCGGACAGCGCAATTTTTAATAATTTCAATCGGTCAGCCAAAACTCACTCAAGTTTAAAAAATATTTTAGCAAATTATCAAAAAATATGTACTTATATAATGTTTTTGCATATTCGTCATAATAATCAAATTTGAAATAATTTTATGCATTAGAACTGCTACAATTTAGTTTTAAAAATTAAATTGTTTTTGAGCAATAAGAAAAAGTCTTCTATTCCTTATAAGAATTCACATACCTACTCTTGTGTAGTGATAATGTGAAAATTTTTTATGACCACGCCTAAATTTGGTCAATAATTTTTAGTAATTATTTTAAAAAATTATGATTACCTACTTATTTTATTGAAAATTAAATAAGATAAAAAAAATAAAAAAGGGCAATTTATGTTTCGTTAGTGGGTAGGGGAGAGGGTCCTAAGATGACGAAGTATGTAAGATGACGAATCGGCTATATATAATACCCTATCTCTCTTTGCGCGGCAAATATGATGCAAAAGGTTCGTTACGCACGTGCACCTTACGGGGTTTCTTTCACTTCAGCCTCGAGACGGTTAGGTCTGTCCAGAATAAGTGGACAAGGTGCAGCGTGTGCTTCGTTATAATTTTAGTGGCTTAGAAAATAACGTCTGCATTTTTTTAGGTAAGTTCAAACTTAAAACTTTTTGTTGCTAAATGTTTATGAGTGTGTTTAGCATCATCTGTGATATTTTCATAAACGCTAAATTCACGTTTTTTCTTTGTTTTAATTTTTTAAATTTTAACTGTAGTGGGGTTAAGTTAACGAAAAACAAATTAGCTAAGATGACGAATTCGTCATCTTAGCCACTCCCATATAATATGATGTTTGTTGGGTAATAAATTACTTACACACAATTTTAGATCATAAAATATGGGAAGAATGTACAAGCCAAAACCAAACGACAACCATGGAGTAAAGAAAACATGCGAATTGCCTAAAGCAAACAGGCAGAACATACATTGTAGGAAAAAGCTGCCATCACTTATAATTTCTAGCACGCCCGTTAAAGATGCTTTAGAACAAAAGCACAATGAAAAACTTGAAAAAGAAAAGAAAAAACAAATGAAAGGTCCGTCGAAGAAAAAAATCAAAAAAATCAGCAGCAAATCGATTCAAGAAAAAAATAGTAAATGAAATAAACAAAATAAAAGCAGAGGTGTAAAGTGCCAAGTGTTTGAGTCATCTGATTCATCTGAGAGTTCCGTAGATGTAGCTGTGGTGGATAGTAATGATGACATGGACGAAGAGGTTGAAGATGATGACAGACTGTGCATATTTTGTGAAGATGAGGGCAAACATAATGAGCTTTGGTTTCGTTGTAATAAATGCACCAAGTGGTCACACGCAGAATGCACTGGACTTAATTTAAAGGGAGCAAAAGCCAAAGTGTGGGTGTGCGATTTTTGTTGTGAATAAAATTAAGTCATAATTTGAAATTTTCTGTTCGCCCTTGGCTTTTTGTAATACTTTTGACTTTCCTTGCTTTTAGTTCTTGTTTATCTTTAAAAAAAAACCTTTAAAATGTATAAATGTATTGTTTTATTGCTTTTTTACCATATTCGTCAACTTACCCACACACGTTCGTCATCTTGTCAGCAAAAGCGGGTAAGATGACGATAATGACATTTTCTTCCCAAAACAAAAATTACCACCCACAAAGTGAAAATTTGAATTAAAACTGATTCAAATATTTATTAGTCACTTAAATATTATATGCCCTGCTGTAAAAAACATTTATTGATAAGAAAATAGAGTTTTAATTGGACCGCAAACCTTAAGTTCGTCATCTTAGGGCCCTCTCCCCTACATTGTTTAAAAGTAAAAGTCCATTCTTCTGTTTTTATTTGCAGCAAACTTATCAATAACAATAAAGTCCTTAGATCTACACTTTGTGGTGTGTGTCAAGTTAATTTCGGGCTTAAGTCTATCCTGAGGTCTTTCCTCATTTCAATATTTTGCTCAATACTTAATGAGCTAAAATTGTTGCTCAAATACTTATTTCACATTCATATAGTCGTTTTGGCATTAAAACTGTTAATTTTTATTAAAATAAGTTCTTACTACCCCAAAATAATAACAAAAATATAAAGGAAAACTCCAAATAATAAATTCATACAGCAATTAACACGCAATGAACTCAACGGCACACATTTAAATTGTGCGAGTTTTCCTATTAGAATCGCGCTTTCCTCCACCACACCTGCTAGTACAATATGCATAGAGAAACAGCAGAAACCCCGCCTACTTTAACGCACGTGCGACTTGTGAATTCCTACTCGCCACACCATCGCTCTTGACAACCGGCTTGGCGAGAGCTATTACACCACGTTTCGTTCGATTGTTTGACGGTACGTTAAAATAGGAGGGTTTCAATTTATATTTCTTTCTGGGTAATTCTTTATTTAGTATGGGGGTGCACGTGCTCCTGTGCTGTGGAGAAACCGCCACTAGCTACCATAGAATGGTTTATAGCCATTATCGATCTAAATATTCACAGTAATTCTGAAGGTCTATATTGGATGTGTAATCTGGTTTTATTAACTGTAGGTATTAGTTCCGACTGGCAGTTGTAATGGAACTTGACATTAATCGTAATAATATTTGCTTGCTATGGTTAATAAAGCATATGACTTACCACTAAAATTCAGTAGGTACCGTAGTTCTCAAAAATGTAAATAGTTTCTAGTGTGAAATTATTGTTGTCGTTTAACATTTGCGTATAATGATCTATTATGCAACATGGTTTACTGAGATGGTAAATTTCGTCCATGGCTTTTAAAGTCCAACACTATTGATGGGTTGTGTGAAATAAGACTTTTCTATTGCTTTATCTGGCATGACAGTTAAAAAACTTCGAACTACGATGTGACCTGCGCAACAAATACGTTGAAACTAATACTACGGACTACGGACCGTAGTCCGTAGCGCACGGTGATTGCCGATCGCTACGAACCCCTATCAACGTGTTGTGGATTATACGTTCTAACGGATTCAATTCGTTTTGGGGACGCTGCTCTGCTTTCTTAATAGAAGTGAAAGCGCTTTACTGGGAACGAAATGCGTCGCATTGAGAAGAGTTTATTTCTTAACAAAATTGCTGTATTAAAACTAGTTTATTATTCAACAAGACTGTGCTGCTAATAAAACTTATTACTACCAATAAAAACGCTGTTCTAGCTAATTTGGAATTGATATAACACTAAAGCGGGTTTGATACACTAGCAATTTATTTAATATGAGTTAATAAAAAATAATCTATCAATGCAAACTATGTCTTAGCAAACCAGAAGGCGAACCACGAACAATCGCTTTTATATCGATCGACAAGGAGAAGTCGATCGCCTTCTTGTCGAAGCGATCGAGATTTCGTACCACGGTTAATCTACTTATCGAAATCGTCTTCTGTTCGGGCGTTTCCGTTTTGTCGATAAAGACTTATTATCCATTTTAAAAATATTTCCTATAATTCCCCGTTTATGATTAAAAGCCAGTAATTAACAATAAAAAGAAGAAGAATATAGGTTATATTTTTAAATTGTTTTGGTATTTGTGTTTGTTTACTGTTTATTGTAGTCTCTAAATTTTAAGTTTTTAATAATTTTTCAAGCTTTCATTTATCATGGTTTTTTTCCCTAGGCCCAACGCATTTTATTTTGTGGCTGCATCCTTCCACAACTCCAGAGATTTTTGTTTAGCATTTTGGCACACAAATTTGCCTGTAATCATTTCAGGATGCACCTCTAAGATATCCAGGAGTAAATCCCAATGCCTGGAATTTACTCTCATTCTTTTTACTGCAGACTCCATTGTCTAAAAACAGAAAACTTCATGTAGGTACATATACTTACTGTTTTTCGCTTTCTCCGAAAAACCTATAAATTTGTATGAACTAAACGGATATTTAATTTTAGAAAGCTTTATAAGTTAAAACTATGTATTCTAATACACTCTATTATTATTAAAGAAAAACAATCGAATATAATATTTCCTTCGACCAACATTATTTACATCACGAGACAAAAACAATGATATTCATACACCTATGGTAGAGTACTTTTAGCCAATGATCAGTATTATATAAAGGAATAACAATTTGCAACAGTTTAGCGAAAAAATTTAAGAAATATCGAAATTATGGATTTTTAAACATAAACTAAAAATACCAAAAATTTTTAAAACTAAACTAACTTTAACGTATTATTATTTCGTAAATGATTATTATATATATATTTTTTAAATAATTTCGATGGAGTTATTAACAGTTAGGTACTAAACATGATTATTTGTGATTTTATATTGATATATATTTGGTGTTATATTCTCTGTAATAAACTTTTTAAGTTGGTTGAGAATAAAGATATATAATAATATTAGTATTATAATTATAAAGATATATTATTATTAAACCACCCAAATGCGAAAGACCATTTAAAACTCAAAACAAAGTAAACAAACACGATTTCTGAGGTTAGGTTGTTCGTCGACAAGCTTTAGCGGCGTCCACTTGTCAGTCGACTTCTTTCGATGCGATAAAATCGTTAAGTTGGATAAAGCGATCGTCTGTGGTAGCTATTTATGTAGATTGACCTTGAGCCAAGGCGAGACGGGGAAAGACGTAAGGGGAAATTGTCGATTACGATTGTCTGTGGTTCCACTTCTGTTGTATTAGATCATTTTCCTCAGTGTGAAAAATCGGGGCATTTACGCTTCTATCCTTCACATGCTTTCTTTCTTGGGGCCAACGCTGTGGCGGTGACGGCAGCTAGAAAAAAGCTAGTATTTCTCTTCTTCAAAAGTCACAAACCAGAAGGAGCAACATCCCGTTCGAATAGTTTTTGAATATTAGGGAGATTCTGCTGTAGGTACACATTTTTGGCCAATATTTCAGAATCAGCAAAAGTACTTTTATCGCTTGCATGTTTGCTGTTTAAATTGTGCATGTATCATCTAAATAAAGATTTTCCAAAGCAAAGGTTCGATGACGTTTCGATTTTAACTGGGTTATCAGTGTTATCTCATAATCTTCAATGTAAACATTGGGAGATTGTGCCTACTATTTTGTTATATACACAGTTCAGTTGAACTTAATATTCAAAGGTTATACACAAAATACAGTGTCCTTCAAAAAATTCGCACCCCGACCTTATGGTTTCAGTTTGGTTTGGGTTACCATAATGTACTTAAATGGAGCACCCTGCGTAAAATACCGTGCGAGCAAAAATTATTTGCATCAAAGAGGGCTTGGATTAAATAACGTAGGGCTTGGTTTAGATCACAATGATATGGGGACGATATATCTAACCAAATCTAGGTTAAAATTTTGTCAAATTCATATTATGACATGATATGCCAAACTAATGAGTAATAAAATAAGTAGATAAATACAAATTTATTTTTGTTGTTTACAAAATTAACAAAGTAATAATATACAGAAAGAAAAATAATTACCTACATGTATTCTGAGAATTCACATAACCGGAGAGGTGGAACCAAGCTTCATCCGAAAAAAATGTCAGGTCTAATAAATCATTTCTTTCCAATAAATTTTGGGTAAACCATTGAGAGTAATTCCTGAGTCTTTCAAAATCTGCGGCTTGTATTTCTTGGAATACTTGCACTTTATTAGGAAATAAATTTAGCTGCTTCTTAAGAATAGTCCTGCATGTTCCATAAGATCTGCCCACTTCTTGGGACAGGCGTCTTATACAATTTGTTGGCGTATTTTGCATTATTTCACGAACGTTTGCAACAAGTTCTTCTGTTCTTACAGATGGTCTTTCTGCTCTTTTTTTGTGTTCTATAGAACATGTTTCCCTAAACACAGCCACAGTTCTTTCCAGGCAATGATAAAAATCCCCAGCAATAAAAGCAACGTTAGGAAATAACTGATGATTGTTAATTCAGGTAGTTACTGACACCCAACAGGTATTAAGCTCTACGGCTAAGCATTACGTCCTTAGATGCAAGGCCCTCTTTGATGCAAATAATTTTTGCTCTTACGGTAGATCAAGCCTAAGAAAAATCATGTCCTTTATCAGCGGTTAAACTGACTGAATTAATTTACGACGTACCGCAAATATGGAGAATATAACGTAACGGTAAGCGGTCATTGAACAGACTATACCCCTTACCTTTTCGAAAAGTTTTTATAATAGACTAGGAGCGACATTTTGATTTTTTTTTCTTGTACCAGTATTTTTAGCCGCAATGGTACCAACTATAGGTACTATTGTATACAAGCAAATACCCCTATGCAACCAATTAGCGAAATATTCATAATAACAGCATAACCGACATAAATCTGATACAATATAGAAAAATTGCACAAAACGACAATTTTCCATCAAAAAGTAGGAAATATTTTTCTAATAAATTCCCACTACTTTTCCAACGAGTTGTTATCCTAAAAGTAAACACGTTATGATAAATGGCGAGCGTTTTCCAATGAATAAACCAGACTTTGGTTTTGGTATTCAATATGGCCATGGCACAATAGCTAAACTCTTTTTAGACATAAAAGGGTCTTGAAAAGAATGATGATGCTCAGGTCTGCCTTTTGTACCCTGTGCCCCTTTATTGAAAGTAGGTAGCTGCATGTTGTGTACAGTGTTGGTGTGGTCATCATTAGTTGCATAAATTTTCTTTATGTCTATAAGAATGGGATATTTGCATTTAAAATAGTACCCTAGTTTTGTTCTGTCATTTCCTTTTGATTGTATTTTTTCGTTCCATCAAACTGTTACTAGGTATTAAGAGGATTGGTGACATTTATTATATCTCTCGGATTTATGCCCCCTTGTGCTCTTAGAATATTATCTCCAAATATGGGATATACACTGATAAAAATCATTCAATATTTTTTTGTGATCTAAACCAAGCCCAACGTTTTTTAATCCAAGTCTTCTTTGATGCAAATTATTTTTGCTCGCACGGTACCTACATAAAGACGGATGCATGTGAACAAGTAAAATACAAGCGCGTCTTTCATATTTTTAATTATTATTTTTATACTGTTAAGGAAGTCAGAAATAAGTAGTTTATTTAGGTTAAAAGGTATCATGGAATGAAACATTTTGTTTTTTGAAAATCAGTATGAAATTATTAATTAATTTAAATTTACTAAAAAATAAATAAAACTTATTTATAAATCTTAAAATTAAATTTTTTTGTCTAGTGCATCAGTCTAGAAATTTTGTTTCAAATATTTTCATTTTATTTATAAAATCATAAAGAACAAAATAAAATAAAAAAAGACAACACAACAAAACACAGTTTTTTAATAATTAAAATAAATAAAATCTCCGGATCATCATCAGATTCTTCCAAGTTAATAATAAGAAGGGTACTTATCTGAAGCATCGATAAATCTTTCACGGTCCCACACATCATTTATAATTTTATTAGTGTGTGTTACATAATTTTTTCATTTTTCCCTCGATTTTTTCACTGTTACATTTTATATTGCTTTATTCCACAGACCCAAAACTACGTCATTTGTGTTACAGGATACATAGCATTTATATTTGCATCATAATAGCGGTTACATTCCGACCAAACCATTTCAATAGGATTAAAATGGCAAATATGGAGGAAGTCTTAAAAATCGATGTCCATGTTGCAATGCTAGTTCGTCCAACCAACAGCTATTTCCAGATTACTTGTAACGTTTGGGTTGGGTGGGATATGCTGCTTCACTATAATATTATCCAGATCTGATCCTTCATTGGAAATGGTGAAACCGGAATTTGTCTTTATTCTAACCATGCATTAAGTAATCTTTTAGACCAACTTGTATTTGGAATTTTTCAATTAACCCAGAATGATAGGCGGCGTTATCCGTGACGCGTAAGGATCGTGCGGACCTATGCATTTGACGTCTTGTCGACTTGTAATGATAACGAGAATAAAATGTCTCTCGTGCTCATGTCGTCGTTGGCCTAATCCATCCAATGGGTAGTTTTCTTATCTAAACCATAGACAATTTACCTTTAGATACGTACAGCCTTTCTCCTGCGCAAACAAAAGTTACGTTTTATGGGTGAAAAAATACGTCCTAGCGCATGACTCGCCGGTCAGCTGCCTTCCCTCCCAGCAGCATCGGGCATGTGCAGAAACCTCTTGTTATCCGCCTGTCCTTTGTTAGCGACATGCTCAAAATAAACTCCATAACCGGCTCGGCGCCATTTAAGTTGTTGTGTTTGAAGTTTTCTCCGTGGATTCCTTGTTGTTTTCTTTGCTATTGTGGATTGTGGGTGTTTAATAGATATTATTTACGGATTTCTAGTTTTTGTGTGGTTAAGTGTTGCTGGTTTGTTTTTTTTTTTGGTTAAAATCGGTACACCCCGACATTAAGCTTTTAATAAAACCAGTATTCCACGGGTCAAGTTCACGGGCAAACACTTTTCAAATTCTTGAACAAGAAATTTTGCTTGAAAATGATTTACACGTACCCAAGTTTTTGCCAAATTGTAAAAATCAATACAAGTTATATACCAACTAATATTTGACTTGAGATTAGGCTCGCGATAACACCGTACATTGGTTATTTTGCTGATTTTGTTTGCTTTTATATTCGATTTTATAAGACTAGTTTAATTCACTTGTTCTTGTTCTCTTCCTTTTCGAACTAAAAACACGACGACGAATCATTTTTAAACAAATTTTAAAAACAAAACCTTAAAAACAATTTTCTATCCTTAAAATCTGATAGGTTTGCTATTACTAAAAATGCCAGAAATCACTACCTTTTCTGCTAATTTGATCAAAAATTGAGAAGAAATTTCAATTTTTTGGCAAGAATTTAAATTTTAAAGCCCGGACCTGTTTATTTTCCCATTCGTCAAACGATAATGTTGCAGCGCGCATGTCTAATAGTGTCTAGCTTTGTTTACATGCGCGAGGCCATAAATCTGCCACTTTCGTGATTATTGTTTGCTTATCTAAAGGTAAATTGTCTATGGTCTAAACCTAATAGAAAATAATGTTTAGTAATAATATAATACACGAATGCGAAGCCTCAGCGTAATCTTATGTATGATGTAATTCAGGATATTATAATAACAAGCAAACATCACTTCATCGTGTAACTAATGCTTCTCGCCATTTCAACCATATTTATTTAAATAAACACATAACACTGAAACACTCCGACATAAAAAACGAAATACGAGAGAAATAATATAACTCTGTAACTCTTTCTGCAAAAAATAGTTGCTCCACATTCCAACAAGTGTTTATATTATATAAACATACATATTATACACTTACAGTCGAACTGGGATCGGTGGGATCTTCATTTGTTTTGAAGTCATTTATAATGGACGAAAATAAATTTCATTACAGACCCGAATGCACGTGGTATATTTTTAGGGAAAGAGAATCCGTGTCGTGCAGAAAGATCGGGATATAACCGACAAGAAAAAGAAGCTACAAAATAAAATTAACACAAATTTCTCATAGCAGTGCAGGATGAAACATGAGTCATGGAGAAGGTTGCCGTAATTTTCGGTCAATGGCGTAGCTAAAGAAATTAGGCCCCCCCGCAAAATTTTATCACCGGCCCCTCACTTTTGTAATGAGGAGATAAGTAGTTAAAAAAGTACAAAATAAATTAATAAGGTACAGTTGACGACAGATAATTTCGTACACTAAACTGTGACACTGTAAAAATGCACCTTTTTTACCTTTATTACCTTTGTAACGTGTTAATTGTTATCATGATATCTGTCAAAGTATTATCATTATCTTATTTGATTTAAAAATACCTCATTTAAGTATTATTGAAAATGCATGATTAATATGTTTAGTAGAAATAGGGTGGTTTTATGGAAAAATAGCTGATCATTTTAGAGTACTTACCTAGATGTACTTTTTAAGGAATTGTAAAAAAATGGCGCTATCATCAAACACTTGAAAGGTCCGTTGGGTCTGGTTTAAATAATAGAAAATTATCAAATGAAGAAGACCGAAATTTGGTGGACAATTTAAGGCAAAATTCATTTGAAACTGCAGTATCCGCTATGCATATAACGGGATTCCCTGCTTCATCTAGAACTGCGCAACGCCGAGTAAGACAATGTTCCGAATTAAGAAATCGAGCAGCTGCATCTAAAACGTTTTTAAAAAATAGTGAGAAGGAACAAAGAATTCGGTTTGCTATACAGTATTTACCAGAATATTTTTTTTTTTTTGGCAAAATGTTATGTTTTCCGATGAGAAAACTTTTCAGTCTACATAGTATCATAGAAGGATTCGAGTATATAGAGAACCAAATTCCCGATATTATGAGAAGTATACTAAAAAAAAGCAAACCAATGGAAGTTTCTCCGTTAATGTGTGGGCATGGATAAGTGTTTACGTTGCAGGTGTATGCTGGAATATTGGTGGAACACTAAACAGTATACTATTATATATCTTCAGATTTTGAAAAATTTTTTTCTTCCTTCTGCCGCGATAGTTTTTGAAGGAAATAACTTTATATTTCAGTAGGATAACTGCCCTGTGCATATTGCAAGAAATATAGGAAACTGGTTTAGACAAAACAACGTAACATGTCTTCCTTGGTGCTCAAGAAGTTCTGATTTAAATCCAATTGAAAATGTTTTGGGATTGATGGTAAAAAAAATGTGCAAAATAAATTTTAAACCACAGAATGAAATAGAGTTATTTGATAAAATAGAAGAAATTTGGAAAGGGCTAACTCCGGATTACACCAAAAGTATTATTTTGTCAATGCCAAGATTACGATTAGTGTTAGAATCCAATGGCGCAGCAATTAAATATTAGTATTTTGTTTGTTGTTTGTTAATAAATTTGCCCTTGTTGGCTTTATACTTTTGTAATTTTCCTGGAATATATATATTTAGAAATAACCATTATTACTTATGGTAAAAAATCGTACATACAATAATTTGCAGTTATATAATAATTTGGTGTTCTATCCAGGTATAAGCAACAAGGTGAGAAACCCGTTTTACCCAATTTTGCTCTAATTGAGTTATGTATGGGTGGAGTGTACGAATTTATATGTCGTTAACTGTACCTTACATGCATATTATGCTTCTAAAGCCAAATTAATTTAAGAACTCACCGCATCACCTGTCATTAATGGCACCCTGTTGAAGTCTGGTACATTTTACGTTAAGTGGTTGGCTACAGAAACAGAACCGGACTAAGTTCTTCTCCTTCGCTTTCGCCATCTGTTAAATTTTATAAGGAAGTCTTAATATTTTGTAAATATATAGCGTAAACAATAATTTTTTTTATTTATTAAATAAAATTTTGCACACCCGTACCTACCAAAATAATTATGTGAAAACATTATAAAACTAAGGGAAAAGAAGAAAATAAAGTTTTTTTTTGAGTATTTATTTATAAAAAGCAAAATAGGTATTTATGTATTTATTATACAAGGAAAAAAGCAATACATTTTTTGCGAGGTGTAAGCTTTGTGGTGCACGTCTGATTAAAACGTCATATTGGGAATCCTTTTATATTGTTACTTGGGCATTTTAAATACAGTGAGGACCTAAAGTCCGTCCCCCCCCCCTCTAACTTCTAAACTGTTCGGTATATTTTAATGAAATTTTGAACGATAATATTTGAGCAAGTCTTGCACTTTTTGACATACCAATGACAGCTTTAAATGTCAAGATGACAGCTGGGCCCGCTTTTGGAATATTTTTTTAAATGGAACACCCTGTATATTTTTACATTTTTAAATTCCACATAAAATTGTAATTATTTTTTATTAAATGCATTATTAGTCTATACTTCATAGTTTCCGAGATATTGACTCACGAAAAGTGACATTTTTGAACTTTGACAGCTTATAACCTTCTAACAGTACGTCTTAGAGCAAAACGGCTTACATGTCCCTATCTTCAATTTTTATTATCTTCCCAAAAAAATCAACTTCCAGTTAAACCGGAACAACTATATTTCCTGCTTTGTATAAATATAGATAGGGTGTCCCGTAATTAAGGGGTTGTACAGCAACAGGAGATAGTAGACTTAAAGATATGTCATTTAATTTCATTTCTTAGACGGTTAAAGAGATACAGGGTGATCCAAGTAAATATTTACTTTATAAAATTGGCGATGATTTGATGTTAAGCGGAAATGAATCAAATTTGGTAACAAGTTTTTAAGGCAAGAAGGAGGATTCCATAATGAGTTTTAAGATACCTGCTAGAGAACGCTAGCTACACAATATTTTTATATATTTTGACAAATTCTCGCATATATTTTTTGTTTCTCACATTTCTGACCGCTTGACCTCCAATTACGAATGAGTGAACTTTTATACTTAAAAAAGATTCTGTAAAGCTTCAAAATGGCGACTGTTAATTTTTTTTTTAATTTCTATTTAAATAAGCGGAAATGATAAATCATTGATGTTTTTTTTTACCTTTCAAGGTAAGAAATCTTCATTGTTTCACGTTCTGACATTGTAAACTTGTAAAATTAATTTAGGTATTTCCGAAGTATTATTTTAAAATTTTCTAAACAAAAATGGTTTTGTCGGAAAGAAAGCGTATTGAAGTCTTGATATTGTTAGGATGTGGAGATAAAATAAGAAGTCAAAGTGAAGTGTGCAGTTTATTTAATGCTAAATATCCGAATAATGAAATTTCACAGGGCACTGTATATATAATATATACATAACTAATCCATAACTATTGGACTTTTGTCAAAATCTATCAAAATTAAATCTGCCGATTTTGTTTCACGGCTATCTAGATTAATTTTTTTAAACTTAATAATTATGCCTAAATTAGAAGTTTTACATAATTATGTTATTAATTCTAAAGCTGTTTTTGGACCATTGGAATAATGAGTAACAAACCCATACATAAAAGAATCATAAAGTTTAAAAATATTTTTTTGTCGTGGCCACGACGCTATAAAAACAATAATTTCTTCATTAAAAGTGTTAAAAATTATTGTTTTGGCAATAACTCTGAAACCAATAAAGATATTGAACTGCGGTCTTCATATTTTTTCTTGCAAATTTAATCTACTTTCCGATTATGATGTCATAGTTATACCGTATGATTTGAATGTTCGAGATAAAATCAAAAAACTGTTATTATTACAAATTGCGCCCTCTAGCAATTTTATTAGAAACTATCGTGTACCGTTGGATACGACAATTAAAAGAACTTACCTTTCTCTTCCAAACAAGCTTAAATTCAGTAAAATCGGAAAAGTCATTTAGAAGTTACAGCGATTTTAATGATTACACTTTCAATAGCTTCCTCCACTCTTATCAAGGTGGGTACGTCAATGAGCCTTAAACCAAAATCAAGCAGAATTGTCTAATGTCTATTCTTTCTAATGATATAACCAGAGATATACCATAATATAGGAATTTAAAAATGTTTACCCCAAGTTTCAATGCTTAGTAGTTTCCGAGATATGGCCGGTGGCCACCCTGACCTATATACTTATACCTTTTTTCGCACCTACAATGTTAAAAGTAAACCACGTCATTTACGTATTATAGCACTAGTGCTAAAAGTAAATTACCTTTAACACCAGTGGTTCAAAATGACATTTTAGACACTGACAGCATGCATTAAAAATTATACTTTTACTGACGTTCGTAGAAAAAGTATTTTAAACCACTCGAATAGATAAAACTCAACATTAATATGTTTATGTAACGGAATATTTAAAATAATATTTATAAAATATAATATGGCTCAAAGAGCGGCATATCACTTATCGCAGCCACATGTGAACTTATCTCGATTCCCCTCGCCCATATTTACTTTTAACGTTACGAGGCGGATGTGGCTTATTGTGTGCCACATAACCGATCTGAGAACTGTTCGAATTAATTTGATTTTATTTAAACACCAGACATGGTACAAATATTTCAAGGAAAATTAACACGACCCTCTCACTGCTACTATACGAGGAGCACTATAAAAATTGTATCCTTAGCAATAAAGCAAACTGGATAGCTAATGGGCTTTCAGCGCTGCCTAGCATATAATTGTGACTTACGACTTTATAGGGGATTTCCTCTCAATATTTTACTTATTTATATAAGTTTGTTCAAGGTGCGAGTATGCTTTAGAAGTGTCCAAGCTCGACGCTTAGCGCTTCATCTTTTCGACGAAATGCAAAATTTCAGCTGCATAAGTTAATTTTGATTTTTTACCTATATTTTGTAAATTGCACCTCTTTTGCAAAATAAGACTCAACGCAACCTATATAAAACTTTCTTAATAAGTTTTGACAATGCTTTATTTCAGCTCAATTTCAGATACATTTTCTTTAAAGCAGCGGCATATTAAATGTGTGTTTTTCTACAAAATCAAAATTGGGCTATTAAAATTTGGTCGCATGTGATGCAAAGTTAATTTGTTTTTGACCCTGTATAAGGTAACTTCATAAAATAAGTATTTTTGAAAACGTGTTTGTGTCTGAAAGTAATTCACGATAACGTTATTATGACATAGCTTAATAATAAATTTTAATATAGGGGTTTTAAATGAAACCGTTGAAAATAGATAAACTTTACGTTGTTAAGCTAAAATTTATTTTCCACTTAAAAAACACTTTACTGAAGACACTGTGTTCTTTTTTGTCTTAATATTAAGGTGTATTACTTTCAGACACAAACTACGTTTTTAAAAATACTTATTTTATGAAGTTACCTTATACATACAAGGTCAAAAACAAATAAACTTTACATCACATGCGACCAAATTTTAATAGCCCAATTTTGATTTTGTAGAAAAACCACATTTAATATGGCGCTACTTTAAAAAAAATTAATCTGAAATAAAGCATTGTCAAAACTAAGAAGTTTTATGTAGGTTGCGTCGAGTCTTATTTTGCAAAAGTGGTGCAATTTACAAAATATAGATAAAAAATCAAAATGATCTTATGCACCTGAAATTTTGCACGTGGGCTAGAAACTGCATTTAAAAAAACTTTTTCTAATAACTTTTTTCGATATTTTCAGAAATTATTTTTTGGAAAAACTTAAAATTTGACAGATAATGCGAATCACGTGACTACTATTTTTTTTGCTTAATTTTCATCTCGATCGAAGCAGAACTTGATGTCAAAGTAAAATTTGCAATAAAGCTATTAATAAAAAAAATCCCATATGATGCGGACTTTACTGGTGACACTGCAGTGTCCGCAAGAAAGTCCGCATCAAATGGGATTTTTTTTTATTATTAGGTATAGGTAAAAATTGAAAAGGCAGTTAGTTTTTGCTTACCTAAAAACCAAAAATGACGTTTACTGAAGCAGCTGCACGACTTGCGTTACCTGTCAAATTTGACATTTTTAATAACATAGGTTCAAAAATGCCCTTATTTAACAAAATATCGAAAAATTTTATTCGAAAAAGTTATTTATTTAGGCATTTTTAGTCTCTATCTGAAATTTTGACTGTCTAATACAATTTTTATTTTTTGCCAGGTTCTTGAAAATTTTGATCAACCCTCGTAGATTAACTTTTATAAATCGATGTAAAACCATTTGCCTTTACTTCATTTGTAATCTTAATGCAATTTTGTGTAAAATTTTTGTTTCCTATTATTTGTTTTGCTTCAAAAACTGAAATTGTTATTGATTAGTATGTAATGTTTGATGCAAAGTTTATCTTATTACATCAGTTTTGCCAAAACCGCCGTTTCCTATTTTTCTTAAGTTAGTAAACAGACGTACAAAAAGAAAATATTAGGAAGCTTTCGTAGAACTTATACGTAATTAATATTGGATTAAAAAGAATATATATTAATCGCTCGAAACATTTTATTCAACAAAAATATAGTTTAATATAATTAATTTAATTTAATATTAATTAAGTAAAATTTCAACGAAAGCTTCCAATATTTTCTTTTTGTATATCTGTTTACTAAGTTAAGAGAAATGAGAAACGTCGGTTTTGGCAAAACTGATGTAATTAGATAAACTTTGCATCAAACATTACATACTGATCAATAACAATTTCAGGTTTTAAAGCAAAATAAATAATAGGAAACAAAAATTTTACACAAAATTGCATTAAGATTACAAATGAAGTAAAGGCAAATGGTTTTACATCGATGTATAAAAGTTAATCTACGAGGGTTGATCAGAATTTTCAAAAACCTGGCAAAAAATAAAAATTGTATTAGACTGTCAAAATTTCGTATAGAGACTAAAAATGCGTAAATAAACAACTTTCTCAAATAAAGTTTTTCGATATTTTGATAAATAATGGCATTTTTGAACCTATTTTATTAAAAATGTCAAATTTGACAGGTAACGCAAGTCGTGCAGCTGCTTCCGTATACGTCATTTTTGGTTTTTAGGTAAGCAAAAACTAACTGCTTTTTTAATTTTTACCTTTACCTAATAATAAAAAAAAATCCCATTTGATGCGAACTTTCTTGCGGACACTGTATAGGGTGTCTCGTATTTAAGGGTCTATACAGCAACACGAGATGACTTGAACTTGAAAATATGTCATTTACTTTATAACATTGGCGATGATTTGATGTTAAGCGGATATGAATCAAATTGGGTGTAGTTATGTTTTTGAGGGCAAGAATGAGTTCATAATGAGTTTGAAGGTACCTCCTGGATAACGCTTCACAATATAAATTCGATAAATTCTCGCATATATTTTTTCTCTCTCACATTTCTGACCGCTTTACCTTTATCCTTTACCTCAAATTATGAAAGACGAATCTTCTATACTTAAAAAAGCTGTACTTCAGTAATCTCGATATTTCAATTAGTTTTTGAGATAATTCGGTTTAAATGCTAGATGGCAAGAAACTTTTAAATAAACACATTATCGGAAATTAACCGTGCGCTCTTAAGCATAAATGACATATTTTCAAGTCTATTATCTCCTGTTGCTGTATTTGCCGCTTAATTATAAGCCATCCGGTATATAACGATTGTTTAACTAGGCACTTTATTGATTGGATAATAGATGAGTTAACCAAAGTGGTGCTTGTACTCACTATTTAACTTAATTAATAAACACCAAGGAAATCTGTCTCTTAAACAAATCCTAAAGTAAAATGTTTATAACACACAATACACAAAAAACAGGCACAGAAACACATAAAAAACTCCAAAATAGGAAACAAATAATATGACGCAACCTGACGCGTGAGCTTGCTACGACCCACTGCTGACCTGGGAAATTTAACGACGAAACCAGATCAACTGTTAATGTCAAATGTCGTTGTCTTCTGTCGAAAAGCTTTGTTTTAAGAATAAGTTGACTCTACTGCTTAATTGTCGTTACAAACTATGTCTTGGCAAAACTGTTGTATTAGATAATTTTCCTCAGTGTTCAATGGATTTAAAAGGTTGGTTCGTTAATAGGTTTACTAAATTATTATACTGTTCTTCACTGAATTGTTTGTGAAGACCACTTCCAGGTCTTCTTTCCAACGTTTTGTGGATTATAGGTTCTAAATGATACAATTCGTCTTTGGGGACGCTGTTCTGCTTTCTTAAGTGCAGAGAAAGCGCTTAACTGGGAACAAGATGCGTCGCATTGAGAAGATATAATAATTTATTTCTTAAGAAAACTGCTGTATTAAAAGTGGTTCACTATTTAGCAAGACTGCGCTGTCAATGGAACTGATTACTACCAATTAAAATACTGTTCTAGCAAATCTGGAATTGATATAATACTAAAGCGGGTTTGATACACCAGCAATTAATTTAATATGGGTTAAAACAAAATAAGCTATCAATACACTGTCTCTTAGCAAACCTGTTGTATTGGATCATTTTCCTGAGTGTTTAAACACAGTTCAAGGATGCGTCTTTCCATATCATTAAGCGAAAATAAATCGTATATCCCGACTGGAAGAAATTCAGTGACAGTGGAGGACAAGAAATGGATTTATCTTATACATTTAATAATACACTTTTTAGCAATTTACGCAGCAATCTAACTAAATGCATCACTAAATATTGTCTGAAATTGTAATTAATTTGTAAAATGCGTTAGGTAATTTTACATTTACCATAACAATAAAATAACGATAAATATGTAGTTCAACGATCTCAAAAAGGATTTTATTCCACACAGCAACACAGAAGACAATGCCTCTAATCTGTCGATTATCCCTAAACCCGAGCTAAGCGTTCTCAAAGTTCCGTCGTTCTCATAAAGGAGACTATAATGAGTGTGTTTCGTGCCCAACTTACTGCTGAATAAGGCCATAATTGTAGCTGTTGCTTTGTTAAACCTAATTAATGAATTTCGAATGGAATTCGTGTCATCTTATTTCAACGGAAACTGATAATTGTAATTTTGCATTTACACGATGTTTCAGTAGCGAATACGAAATACTTATTAGTTGGCAATGATGTTTTACAACGATAGACCACGCATCTCATTCGTAAAAGTACTTTTGCACCGTGCCGATATCTCACTGTTTATAGAGAGCATTCTATCGTATGACATGTCTATGAACACTTACCTGCACTGAGAAAAAGGCCTTATATTTCTTCAGAGTTTGGAGGATATATATAAAGCGATATATATCGTGATATATATATATCATACTATATATCATGATATTTATAGTTTGATATATATCACGATATATTCAATGATTAATTTTTTTTAAATTTCGATTATTCAGAATATATCAATCGACAAATCAAACAAAAAAAAAGTTTTTATGTTTTTAAATAATATTAAGGGTGGGTCCGTTTTGAAAATATGTTCAGCTTTATTTTTTTTATTGGATATCGTATAATTATTAGCCATTTATGATTTATCTGTTTAGTCATTACTCATTAGTTTAGGTCATGTTTTTTAAAGTCAGTTTATTTTAATAAGTATCCTACAAAAATATTTAGTTTTCAATATAAGTAGTATGTTTTTGATCGAAATAGTTGTCCTTTCATTAAAAGGAAATATCTTAAAATGTATTCTGTATTCCTTATAAGAATTCACATACTCTTTATACAACTGTTTAATACTATATCTGATAGCAACGCGCCGTCGATAGAAAATAGGATTTAATGCTACCATAAAATGGTTTAGGTATAGCAATTATTGCTCTGAATTCTCATAGTTATTATTAAGTTCTATTGGAGTGTTATCTGGTTTTATACTGTGTTAGCTCTGACTGGCAGTAGTGGCAGTTGCAATGAAACGTGACATTAATCATTATAGTATTTGAAAGAAAAAACTAAAAGTCTTCCGCTTTTTTTTAGTAGAATAAAAGATCTTTAGGGGTCTCTACATGTTTCGAACGTAGAAACGTTCATCATCAGGAGACAGAAATTTTTTTTAAATCTGATGGTATTAGCAGAAGAGTAAATGGTATAAAACCTTGATGGAGCTTTTATGGAATTAAAAAACTGAAGTGACATAATATGAAGAAAATTGAGAAAAGTTAAAACATACTAAGTATGTGAAAAAGTCAGTAAAGAAGGTCTAAACCAACCAAATAAACTGGGGAAGAAGAAAAAAGCTTCTTAAAAGAAGGTGTCGAGGGATTTTTTTTACTTTTGTAAATTTTTTTTAAATATGTCTGTAAGATAATATGAAGATAAAATTTGTCATTTGTGGAGGTAGCAAAGATATCATTTTCATCATCTGTAAGAATAAAAATTGAAATTAAAATCAAAAAGAAAAAAAAAATTTAAAACTTTTTTTGAATATAAAGTAAGTACCTACTTACGAAAATATTGTTAAAAATTGGTTTATGGGATACTGAGTGAATGAGAGATGAATAATTGATTGACAGCTCTTGTCTCAACACGTGGACGTGAGCAACAATTTGATCTTTATTGTCTAAAAATGTGTGATTTTATAATTTATTTCATTGTATTTAAATTAACCGATTGTGGGGTTACTGGACTTTAACCCTTAGTACCCTATAAACCATTTTTTAATAATATTTTCGTAAGTACTTACTTTATATAAAAAAAAAGTTTTTAATTTTTTTTTACTTTTTGATTTTAATTTTAATTTTTATTCTTACAGATTATGATATCTTCGCTACTTCCACAAATGACAAATTTTATCTTTATATTGTCTTACAGACCTATTTAAAAAAAAAAACCTCGACACCTTCTTTTTAGAAGGCCTTATTTTTCTCTTCCCCAGTTTATTTGGTTACTTTTACACTACAATTTTTTAATTCCATAAAATCTCCAGGTTTTATACCATTTTACCTTTTGCTAAAACCATCAGCATTAAATAAATTTTCTGTCTCCTGATAATGAACGTTTCTACGTTCGAAACATGTAGAGAACCCTAAAGAATTTTTATTCTATTAAATTTTGTGGAGGAAGACTTTAAGTTTCTTCTTTCTTTTCCATACCTTTAACTCCACTTTAAGCATGGACTATTTCTTCGAATAATAGTATTTACTTGTTACGGTTTAAAAAGCACATACCTACCTACCACTAAAAATCAGTACTGTAGTTTAAAAATTTTAAATAGCTTCTAGTTTGATATTGCTCTTCTTGTCATTTAACATTGCATGATTTTCTATTATGCCACATGGTTTACTGAGATAGTAAAATTCATCCATAGACTATAAAGCCCAATAATACAAACGATGGGTTGTGCGAAATAAGAATCATCCATTGCTTTATCTGACACGCAAAGTTTAAAAAAACCTAAATACGAAGTAAAAATAAATGAATTGAGACCTCGATTGAGACAGGTTTTGGGACGATCAATAATGCTATTGCTTTCCAGAGCCACCACCAATATCATACCCAAAAGAACTTTAATTGCATTTTATCTTTTTGCCGCCTCAAAACTACCCCATTCATATTATATTCCCCCAACAAAAACCACAATCTCGAAACTAAATTAGTTTATATCCTCCATTATACAGCGTTTAATCTCGCTCGTACAGTGTTCCGTGCTGACCGACCAAGTTTTCTCGACACTAATTCGTAATTATCAACATCCGTGGAATGGCTTCCGACGCAAAAATGTTGTGACTAATCTTAATTGTATTAATTTAAACAATGTAACTAACCCACATTCATACCAAGTGTAAGTGTATATATGGGCGATTAAAATATTTTAATGGCTCATCAGCTTAATATTTTGTAAGAAGCAACGCATTTCTCGGTTAAAAGGGAATCATCGCTTTTACTCGCGAAAAGTATTTCTACCAGTTACTGGAAACCCTCTAAACTTATCGCATTTATTTCAAGATATATTTAATATTTGTTTATTTTCAAATACCGTGCGAGCAAAAATTATTTGCATCAAAGTGGGCTTGGATTAAAAAACGTAGGGCTTGGTTTAGATCACAATGATATGGGGACCACAAAACACCAACTAAGAGAAACGTTATTTGCATGTTAATTGAACGAAACGGGAATGACGTTTAACAGATCGCCATCTTAGGTGGCAGGGGGTGAGGAAGGCAGGGGAACGCTGAATTTTAATTATAGGTTAGTAAATTAATTATTTAATGTTTGTTTACTTTGCTTTTTAATTTTCTGAGAAAAATTATGTTTATTCTACACGATTAAAAAACAGCAAAGTAAACAACATTAAAAAATTAATTTACTACAAAACAATAACTTTTCTATAAAAAAAAACTACCATATTTTTTGTTTATAATTTATTTCAATTTTAGATCAAAAAAGATCTGAATGCAGAAGGCATAACTTCCAATGAGTATAACATTGACAACATAATAACATAACACATTTCTGCTCACTATATGAACTTCTGGTACGAACTAGTTATGGAACATTATACTATCGACATACCAAAACCTATTTAAATGCCCCTTATTCAATTATATATTTTTTTAAATCAACAAATACCATAACTTTAAAAACATTTTTGGAATAAATACAACAAAAACTAATGTTCTTTGGTGATTGAGATCACATATCTTCAAAATCAGGTACAAGTCAATATAGGGCTGGTCATTATTAAAATTAGGTCAGGTCATCATATGGGGCAAGTCTTAATCTGGTGGAGGTCAGTATTGGGCTAGTGTTGTAGGTATGCATTAACATGAAACAAAAAAAAAATTGGGCAGAATCATCTCATACATTAGTAAAATGTTTTACCTAATACAAGGACTATTCTTAAATAGAAACTGAGAAACTTGTTTAAATTGGTTTTAAATCTTTTATTACTGGGGTCATTAACTTTATTTTTATTATATGCTTTTTATAGTGTCCAGAACTTGAAGTTTGATTTTGATTATTTTTATCTCTTAAATATTTGTAAACTGTTAATCGAACATTTAATTTAACAATTTCATTACATATGTCGTGTTGCTCACCGAAGTTAAATTTTTGAAATTCATTTCCATAAATATTTAAAAATTTATCTTATTAATATTAATATCCTTCTCATCAATACCAGCAGGGTCAAAATCTGGGATCTCACTATTAGGGTTTTGAAAGGTTCGAATTTCATTATTACACTTTTGTAGAAAATCCCAAGAGTTTTACAAAAGTCCTTTTCGCAATTATTAGATTTCGAAACAGGGGTGCTCAAATTATTGATCATAACTGTTTTCAAATCAGCCACAAATGGCAAGCATGTAGGGTTTGTGTTACGAACCCCAAGTTGCCGTATCTGGCCAAAACGATATTCAAGTGGATCTTGGTTTAGATTTCTTAGGTTTAGAAACTGTAAACCTTTACCCCTTAAATTTTTTCAGAGCAACATAACTGCCCTGATTGTTGTCTGCCACCCTTCAACAAATTTAAAGTTGTTGGGGATATTTCCAGCACCATCAAAAATATTCCAATTGCTAAGTTTTGGTAACAAATCAGACCAAAACTTCAGATGGGATGAATTATCAGACAATGGCACTTCTGTATGGTTTTCCTTCATAGTTATGAAATTGTGAGCTATTGAGGGAATCAACGAATTCGGCGGTTTGCAGTGAATCAGAGTTTAAAACATTTGGAAGTAAAGGAATATTCTCGGCTGCAATATTTTTAGCTTAATAATAATGTTACAATATTTAGTACTTACCCAGAGAAATACTAGGAACTTCAGTGACATTTTTAACATAAATTAATAATGCCGGTGCGATAAAAATCACAAAAAAATAAAACATTTCCACAAGGCGGTATAAAAAAAGAAAGGTTACGAAAACGAAACGTCAACAATGTCAAATTTTAATCGCACGTACGTCTCAATTGCTTTTGCACATACGTTCAAATATGGCCAGGTGGCTGACATATCCGGTAGCAGCATGTTGCGGGTTGCCCAATCCCACATTCATCCCCGTGATGGGGACGATATATCTAACCAAATCTAGGTTAAAATTTTGTCAAATTCATATTATGATATGATATGCCAAAAATGAGTAATAAAATAAGTAGACAAATACAAATTTATTTTTGTTGTTTACAAAATTAACAAAGTAAGAATATACAGGAAGAAAAAGAAAAATAATTACATAAATTGCTGAAATTGGCCAAAAAAGCTCCAAGCATAAATTCACACGTCTTTTCATATTTTCGAAAGTGTTGACCATCAGCATCAGGAAAAAATTAAAATTTGACAGATAATGCGAATCACGTGACTACTATTTTTTTGCTTAATTTCGAACAAAGCTATTAATAAAAAAAAACCATATGCATGATGCGGACTTTAGGTATACGAGTATACTGGTCACACTGATCATTTTGACCTATTATAGCTCTAAGATTATCACAACCCAACCCATCTATGACAGCTAGCACTTCCTCTATATTATGAAATACCGCTTAATTTTAATTTTTCTTTGTACAACATTAAATAAGCCATCTTTATCTTAAGTTGCTATATTTCAAATAACACTTTACATCTAAATATAATAGCTATGTTGATTTAACGCATGGTTAAAACTCTATTGCTAAATAATTTATTATTAACCACCTTCCGATATTTCATGTTTTAAACTATCTCTGAACACGTTAATTCTTTCACGAGAATTCCTAAATTCAACGTATTATATACTAACCGGTAACCCCCACATTGTCAACGTTCATTTATTCATCAAAACCCTTGTCTGAAGTGTTATTGATAGGATACTGAAGTTTTATTAATTGGAAGACTATAAATCAAACAGTCTCTATTTATCAAAACGGACTTGACATTAAAATTTTCTCTCTGGCTTTTGTTCATGCCCTTTAAAAAACTTTACCATAAATTTGTTTTATATTCAGCGACATTTGCAATGCCATTTTGTTTTTAGGCTCGCAATTTAGGATGTTAGAATGTTGTCTTATTTAACAGAAATCCTTGACGTTGTTACTGATGTATCTTAAATTAAAAAATATATCTCTGTTTACCGTTTAATACTCCCGGCAATTAATTCAGCTAATAAGTTTTTCAGAGCACAAATTGGTATACCTAATAGGGTTTTAAAAGACGTATCAGCAAATTTTAAAAGGATTTTATATTATTAGCATTGGTACCTGGAGTTAACTTTTTCTCAAAACAAAGCGTTTTGACAGAAGACAACGACATTTGACATTAACAGCTGATCTGGTTTCGTCGTTAAAATTCCCAGATCAGCAGTGGGCCGTATAACAAGCTCTCGAGTCAGTTTGCGTCATATTATTTTCTTTCGATTTTGGTATTTTTTAAGTGTTTCTGTGGCTGGTTTTTTGTAGGGTGTGTTTTAAACATTTTACTTTTGAATTTTATACATTTTAGAGACAGATTTTCTTGGTGTTTATTATTTAAGATTAATAGTAAGTATACGAGCACAATTTTGGTTAACTTATCTATTATTAAATGAATAAAGTGCCTAGTTAAACCATTTACTTATCGTTATATACAGGATGTCTCATAACTAAGGGGCAAATACAGCAACTGGAGATAGTAGACATGAAAATATGTCATTTATGCTTAAGAACAAACGGTTATTTTTAGATATGCGCCGAATAGTAGTTTAGGCCATTGGCCGAATAACGAATATTCGGCCTATTTTCACGGCCGATTAACGAATATTCGGCCAAGATGTTGACTGAATCTTGGTCGAATATTCGGCTATTATTCGGCCGAATATATGGCCAATGTGTACTGTTGGTTGTATATATTTTTTGGGTTTTACGCTATTAAAAGTTGGTACGACGGATTTTATTTGACAGTGCTGTTTAACCTTAAAAAGTGGTTGTGAATTATCTAATGTGAGGACTTGTTTATTTTTAAAGGCGCGAGTTGAATTATAGTTTTCTTTTAGTTCTTAAAATAAAATAAGGTAAACATGGAAGACTTTGGGGAACCAAAGGGTAAAAAGAAAAGCTGGATCTGGGAACATTTTAGTTTGGAGAATCAAAATGAAACAAAAGCGGTGTGCGCTATTTGTTCGGTAAAAATATCGCGTGGTGGTGTGGGAAAAGCGGCGACTAATAGTTCTATGGTTAACCATCTAAAACACAAACATCCCCGTGTATATAAAATTCATATCAATTCAGTATCAGTTGCAGGCAGTTCACAGGAGACACATCTTAGGGAAACTAACGTATCTAAACAAAAAACCCTTGAATTTGAAGATAGTTTTGCTGTTAAAAATAAGTACTTCATTACCGATTTAAGGGCCACAAAAATTCATTATGCCATCGGCGAAATGGTTGCCTTAGATAATTAAATTTAGCCTAGTGACTGATACAGGTATATAGGGGCGACTGATGTTTAGCCGAATATTCGCCGAATACATCAGTTCTACTTGCCGAATAACGAATATTCGGCCTTTGGTTAAAGTGGCCGAATAGTCGGTCATTATTCGGCAAAACGAATATTCGGCGCATCTCTAGTTATTTTTCAATAAATATGTTTCGTTAAGAAAGGTGTTTATCTAAATGTTTCTTGTCATCTAGCATTTAAACGCAATTATCTGAAAAAATAATTGAAATATCGAGATTAATGCAGTATAGCTTTCTTACGTAGAATCCTTTTTTTCATAATTTGAGATAAAGCGGTCAGAAATATGAGAGACAAAAAATATGTGCAAGAATTTATCAAACTTATAGATTGCGTAACTGGAGTTCTCTAGGAAGTATCTTAAAAGTCATGGGATGCTTCTTGTTGCCCTTAAAAATGTAACTACACCAAATTTGAATCATATCCGCTTAATTGATAGATTGCACAGACCATAGTCCTTCTGGAAGCTCTTCCAGAAGTACATTTGTACAGAGGCTTTGTACTGCGGGCAGAACGTTCGCCCGCAAATAGGGCAGTCTCTCCAGCAGGACGTATTTTGGGACTGCCGGTAGCTGCACGACAGCGTACATTGTTTTAATGCGATATTCCAAAGAAGACAAATTTGCAAACCCAAAAATGTCAGACTTACTATGCAGCTGTCCGACCGTCGATCAAAAAATAAGACTGACGTAATAATAAACAAGGCAAATCTATATTTTATAAAAAATGATTTTACAAATCAAACTTAAACAATCAGAAACAAAACAAATATATCCTAAGCACAACCTTGTAGGAACTTTTGTAGAAACATAGTAAAAATACAAAACCAAAAAAAATAACTTTTTTAAAAAATAAAAGTTATCTTCTTAAATATCATTATTTTTGCTTCAAAAGGGTTGGTCTAAAACACGTATCTTTATAGGCGTTGATAGTAACCTGATCTCAAAATTTCTACACTGTTTCATGTACGGTTACCTCATTTTGAATTACTTCAGCTATTTGGCTTGTGCCATCAATAATTGTTTCATCCACGTGTCCATTATTTTCAAGGCTAGGTAGATTTTCATCCGTTTCGGAATCGGAGGAAGTGTCTGAAGACTCACTAGCTGATGAAGAATCAAAAATATATGACTTGCGTTTATTTGGTCTCTTAAAAGTTTTAGTATTCTTGGATGAAAGGATATTTGTACTAACCTCACTGCTGCGTGGCTCTAAAAAGATAAAAAAATACTATAATATAATCCGTTTCCTGCTTTATAGTAGTTTTTATATTTCTTTTATTATTTTTAGGATTCTGACAAATAAATACTAACAGAAATAAATGTCGTTTCCTTCTTTCGTTTTCCGAATTTTGGTTTTGTTTAGCTTTATAGCCTTCGACGGATAGGATCGACTATAAATACTAATAATACATTTTTTAATTTTTTTTCAGGATTTACTGTAACTCAATCGCAAGAGCCACTACTATCAGGAATAACCAATGGTAAGTTAAAACTACTATAATAATTTAGTTGGGAGTAATAAAAGTTCTTAGTGTATTCTTATCCCAAAAGGGAGTATGTCAAAAAGCTAATTCAAAAGTCATGTATTTATGTCTTCAAGATTAAGTATTATATAACAACCGTCATGTCCTAAATTTTAAATTGCGTAAAATGCTCTGTGTGAGTCTCGTTTTATCCAGTTTTAACGACTGTGATTTCATTTATGGGCCATGCCTTGATGTAGCAGATAGGAATAGGATACAAAAGGTACAGAATACATGCTCCCGCCTTATTTTTGGACTTCGAAAATTTGATCATATTTCTCATACGTTTAAAAATCTTAAGTGGCTATGTAATGAACAACTGTAGAACTTTACATTTGGTGAATTTTTTGGTTAAAACTCTAAATAATCCGGCTCTGCCTCTATTTTTAAAAAGCAGATTTGTATTTCGTGAAAATATACATTCACGTGATATGAGATTTCGTAATAGGTTGACGGCGCCTCAACATCAGAGTGCCATGTTTCAGAGATCATTTACCTACAACTCTGTTAAAGTATACAACTCCTTACCTAATGAAATGGTTTCCCTTGATAGTAACAAATTTAAATAGCAATATAAAAAATATCTACTCAGTATTCAAAACGAACAACTTCGTTAATTATTTTTGTTAAATTATTATTTTTATCAATGTTTTGCAGGTCATTCTCAAATTATGTTTTGTCGTCTTCTCCATCAGGTCAGAATGTAGCGTAATTTTCTTTTTTTTAGAATGTTAACTATTTAAACCAATCTCTTTTGTTTCTTATTTCTTCTTTTCACGATATTTGTAATATCTGTAAATTCAGAATTATTTATATATATTTTTTATTAATATTTTAGCAAGCAGTGGGGGCAGTAGAGTAGCCTTGTGGGTAGCTGCGCCTCGCTTTTGCTTGTCTGCCTATTATTGTTAGTTTTTGCAATTGTTTATTTGTTTATCCTAATAAAATGATTGTTATTATTATTATTATTATTATTATTATTATTATTATTATTATTATTATTAATATTATTATTATTATTATTATTATTATTATTATTAATATTATTATTATTATTATTATTATTATTATTATTATTATTATTATTATTATTATTATTATTATTAAATTATACCCGTGGAACCTGAGAGTCGACTTAAATACATCAAAATTTTAAAAACCGAACCTGTAGAAATGGTAGGTACATTAACGTTCACGTTTTATAAAGCATCATTTTATAGCATGCGTCCATGTTAAAAAACGAGCAGCTTGCGGCGAGTTTTATAACGAGACAAGTGCTTGAAACTGCTTTATATAACACGTACGTTATACTTATTTTCTAATTTGTAGTTTTTTCAATAAAAAAACACACATTTAAAAAGAAAATAAATACTTCAAATTTTGTAAATTTTTATGTTCAAATTTTATGTTGGTAATACTATTTTTTATCATAGTAGCCTCTGGACAACAAAAATTATTTTGCGAACTGTCATTTTTTGATTTATTGACCCATTTTCACCACGAGATTCTAAAGTTATTTTAGCGATATAAGATTTGAAATTGGACGGAATACGTTGTGTGATCCTTGTACATTCGGTATATATACAGAGCGTTCAAAAATTCGGGCGATTTTGCTACTTTTTTTCGAATTTCAAAATACGTGATTTTACGTCACGGCATTGCAATTTAGCATAGGGAAAATGGAAAATTCAAATAAAGTTGAAGTTAAAATCGACATTGGAAGGTTAGTAGATTGAATTTTGGATAGGATTTGGCAGAAAATGATAGCTTGAAGCATCTACAAAAGATTGATTTATAGATTTATGCAACCAACATACATGACTGTTATCCACAAAGAATAAAAAAGTAGGTTATCAAGCTATTTTTTCTCTGCGAAAAATGGGTTTTCTCGTAAATCACAAAGGCCGCGCAAGTCAATGAAATAAAACATTTAAATGTTACCAACATCAAATAAAGAAAAAACGCGTTTCGAAGTAGCTTCATTACGTATCGTAATAGATTTGTTATGATACAAAATTAGAAAATAGTATATTAACGTACACGTTTTATAAAGCATCATTTTATAGCACGCGTCCATGTTAAAAAACGAGCCGCTTGCTGCGAGTTTTATAACAAGACACAAGTGCTTAAAACTGTTTTATATAACACGTACGTTATACTATATTTTCTAATTTGGTATCATAACAAGTCTATTGGGATACGCATTTGCCTATCGTAATAAAACTATTTCGATACGCGTTTTTTCTTTATTTGATGTTGGTAACATTTAAATGTTTTATTTAATGTTTTATCAAGTTATTTTTCCTCTGCGAAAAATGGGTTTTCTCGTAAATCACAAAGGCCGCGCATGTCAATGAAATAAAACATTTAAATGTTACCAACATCAAATAAAGAAATAACGCGTATCGCTTCATTACGATACGCAAATGCATATCGTAATAGACTTGTTACGATACCAAATTAGAAAAACATAATTTTCTCATCCTTTATGCAGTAGGGTAAAAATCAAAATTTTGTGAAAAAGATCACCATTCATCAGAGTCTGTAGTATATTTGGCAAAAAGCAATAAACGTAAAATTATCTTCATAAACAACACGTAAAATTTAAATTCACATGCACATTCAACAACTTTGAAAGTGCATTCCCATTCTTACAATATCGTTTAATGCGATACAATCCCGATCACGTTTGAAACAAATACGATAGACCAAGCAAAAACAACCTATAAAACCTCATATAACATGGGACAAAAAGTTATTAAACGAAAAATAACACCGACATTTTGGGTCAAGGGCCCATATCAAACATAAAACTAATCAGGACCTATTGTTCTCCCCATCCAGAACTTCAACGGCCATTCCGGCCATTCATTCGAGTGTTTGCCGCAGAGAAAGGCGGAAAACACCCATCAAAAGACTATTTTACAAAGTATCATTTCCTATCTTTAGTGATGTAAGGTATACGTAAGGGTCTAAGGATAAGCCCTGGTTATAATTCGATGACGTAAGAAAAAAACACCGAAAATATAGAATAGCTGAAAGGTTATCTTATCGGAAACCGTTTTTACAGCTGGTCAATTTTTCTAATCATATTAAACACGCTTTGTTTAAGGATGCATCCACGCATGTAAAATAAACTCAATTTTTGTCTCTCTGCTGTCACCAAATTGTTCGGAAACTACACATACGATTTACTTTAATTAAAAAACATAGAAAGGCCTATACTTACACTCTGTTTCTCATGCATGTAGCAGATTTTCCAATTACACCGAGGAAAGTGATCTAATTCAACAGGTTTGCTACGTTTGTATTGAGAGCTAATTTTTTATTAACCCATATTATATAAATTGCTAGTGTATCAAACCCGCTTTAGTGTTATATCAATTCCAGATTTGCTAGAACAGTGTTTTTATTGGTAGTAATCAGTTCCATTTGCAGCACAGTTTTGTTGAATAATGAACTACTTTTAGTACAGCAATTTTGTTAAGAAATAAATTGAATCTTGTCAATGCGACGCATTTTGTTCCCAGTAAAGCGTTTTCTCTGCAATTAAGAAAGCCAAATAGCGTCCCTAAAAACAAATTGTATCCGTTAATCATTTTTTAAAGAAAGTGAAAGAAAATGAAAAAATTTTTCGTCCTAGCACGTGAAAAGTTGAAAAATTCTTTTATTTACAACCATACATCTAATGTTGACATTACAACATGTTTAAAAGTTTGAAAGTGTCACATTACCTACGTCTACTTCCCTCTTCCACTTCCCTCACCCACTTCCCTCACTCATTTCCCTCATTCTTGTCATTCAACCAGCATATTTTTGTTTGGCGTCAAAACAATAAATGTCATATTTTGACATTTTTACTACATTTTTCGAAAAAATCAAATATTATCTAATTTTCAATTAACGGCGTAGTTGTAAATAAAATAGTATACAAACCTCAGAGAAAAGTTTTCATTACTGTCACGAGATTAAAGTTAACCTCGACGCTTCGCGTCTCGGATAACTAACTAATGTCTCGACAGTAATGAAACACTTTCCTCTTCGGTATGTAATATACTGTTATTTCCTTATTTATAAAATGTTTAAATATGCAGTTAATTCAATCAATTTAAAATTAATATACGGTGGAGTTACTGAACCTTAGAATTCAGTGCCCCAAACTACTTTTCTGGATAAATACTCAAATTTAATACAGGATGCCTACAATGTGCAATTTATATATACCGGGTGTCCACGGAAGGTGGCTCGCCCCTCTAACTTTTTTGTTTTTCAAGATAATGAAATAAAATTCGGGGGATTTGTATACGACATAAAACTGCATTTTTTGACAGGTGACTCAACATTATGGACTTCCGGTTTAACCGGAAGTGAAAAATACAATTTTACTATTTTTGGTCCAATGCTATGTGCTATGTAAAATTTAATTTTTAAAGTTGAATAACTCATTTATTTTAAATGGCAACATGGTGGCTCGTCGGGTTAAGAAAAAAGAGGATTTTATTATGATTATTTTGATACCATACACACATAGAAAAGCTGCCATTAAAAAACTCTAAAAAGTTAACTTAGAACTTTCCTAAAATGAAGCATCTTTTAAGAACAAATTTAGATTTAAATGCATCAAGTAGCCTGTGACCAGCAAAACTGATAAAACAAAATCAGGCCTTGAAGAAAATTAGTTTGTTGTTTAAAAAACATGGAAAAGGAGTGAAAAAGTTGATATTATGTTATTATTGTCAGGCTCATTTCGCATTTTCGGAACCAGTTTTGGGTACCCAATAGTGCCGGGTTGGATGACGCCGATTAAAATATCTTTGTGCGTAAACTCGTGCAGCATCGTTTGAATTATTTCTTAATTCTCCAAACACTAATAACATATCAACTTTTTCACTCCTTGTAAAACTATTATTTTCCATGTTTTTTAAACAACAAACTAATTTACTTTGGCAGAAGCTGTTGGCATTTCAATTTTCTTCAAGGCATGATTTTGTTTTATCAGTTTTGCTGGTCACAGGCTACTTGATGCATTTAAATCTAAATTTATTCTCAACAGATGCTTCATTTTAGGAAAGTTCTAAGTTAACTTTTTATAGTTTTTTAATGGCAGCTTTTCCAAAACCTAATAGTGTATGGTATAAAAATAATCGTAATAAAATCCCCTTTTTTCTTAACCCGACGAGCCACCATGTTGTCACTTAAAAAAATGATTTATACAACTTTAAAAATTAAATTTTACATAGCACACAGCATTGGACCAAAAATAGTAAAATTGTATTTTTCCCAAGTTTAAAGAACTGAAATAAGTGATAGATAAAACAATAAATTTTAAAAAAATATATTTTCTTAGTGACAAAAAGTGACAATAAGATACATCGTTGTATTTAGAATGTCATATGGAGTTCAAAAAAGTAAAAATATACCAGGTTTCCCATTTAAAAATCGAAAGTTTATGTCACTTTTCAGTTCCATAATGTTGAGTCACCTGTCAAGAAATACAGTTTTATGTCGTATACAAATCCCCCGAATTTTATTTCATTATCTTGAAAAACAAAAAAGTTAGAGGGGCGAGCCACCTTCCGTGGACACCCGGTATATAAAATCACTTTCCACATTTTACAATGTCTATAAGACATGTTTTTAAGAAAACCTTCTGGACATCTTCTTTTTAGAAGTGTTTTTCTAACTCCATTTTCCTCTTTTTGGTTGTTCTAGACCCTTTTAAATGACTTTTCCACAAACTCCGTAGGTTTTAACTTATTTTCATTTTAATATCTTCACATAATGTAATTTTAACGTTACAAGTTTTGATGCCATAAAAGCTCCATTAAGGTTTTACGCTTACCACTTATCATTTTCTCTTTTGCTACAACCATCAGCAACATACCTTTTCTGTCTCCTGATGATGAACGTTTCTACGTTCGAAACATGTAGAGACCTTTTAAACTAAGAATTTTTTATTCTATTAAATTTTGTGGAGGAAGACTTTGTGTTTTTCTTTCCTTTTCATACTTTCAACTCCACTTTAAGTATGGACTATTTCTTCAAATTATTTTAAAAACTTTAAAATTACATTTAATTAAAAAACAAAATGATACGTACTTAATATTTGATACAATTTGTAAAATGTTTAACTTTTCTTTCTGTTTTTGTTAAAAGAAGGTTGGGTTTTAAAATTTAAAAATAAATCTATGAAAATGTGTTAAAAATTGTAGTAAAAAATATTTAATTGTAGCTTTTTGCTAAATAAAACATGTTACTACTACAATTACTCCTACTTTCGTTCGGCACGCTACGGCTGGTATTGCTGTTGCCGGTGTGGTGGCTTCACTGTAACAGTTACTTCATCGCTGCTGAGCGCTTTGGAACGTTATCAAAATATATCGCTCCAAAATCGCATTATCTAAATAACAACCCACCTCTAGCTATTTTAACATCGTGGTACGAAGAATATAATATGGCGACCATAATTTATTTCGCTCCTTCTACCCTTAAAGTCTGGCTGAGCAACTGACTAGCACTGACATTTAAATTTCTGTATTAAACACATTGTATCATAACAAAGTTAAAAGGTAAATTTAAAGCCCCTCTATACTATTGAGCTTTAAAATAAACATGGCAAAAGTTAAAGCTACGCTTTCAAGAAAAGGTCACAAATAAAGCGGCAAAATGTCACGTAAAATTTCATTTAAATACCAGCAGAAGGTGAATCACCCCCCGACACAGTGGGGTGAAATGGCCCTAACGAAATTTTGCTATATACCCTTTTAAACGACTTTTAGCGGGTGTCAAAGGCCAAATAATCCCACTTTGTAAGAAAAATAAAATTAACTTTCAAATAGGTATTACGTTTTCCTTACGAGTTCTGATCTTAAAATATTTGAATAATACAAACTTTTTTATTATCTCTGATAAATGTTTATTCGTTTTATTTTCTTTATAAATGATAGAGGCGACAGCAACGTTTCACAGCAGGACTACAGTGCCATGGCCCTAGCTACCTGTACAATAAACTATTTAAGTATTCATAATTCTGATTGTTACCGTGCGAGCAAAAATTATTTGCGTCTAAGGACGTAATGCTTAGCCGTAGAGCTTAATACCCAGGGTTGAAAAAAAACAGGTATTTTTTAATTTTATACAAAACGCATGTTTTTTTGTTTTAAACGTTCTTTTTTTGTTTTAAACATGTTTTTTTTTGTTTTTAAATTTTATGTTTTAAACAAATAAAACTTTTAAAAAAACATTGTTTAAATCATATTTCTTCAAACATATTATTAATTGAAAGTGTTTGATCTATTATTCTACTAAATAAAAGATACCTTATTTGAAGTCCGACTCTGTACTAAACTGTCGCGATCAGCTGTTACGAACTACGTCGCGCCATCGCCGTGAGGCTGTGCCGGTGAATCCCGGAAATAAGAAAACCAATTGCAATGAGGAACTATTGGCCTGGGGGAACCACCGACTATTTATAAATTCGCATTATTGCAAGTTGGCTATTGCAATAACGTCTATTGTAAGTTATTTTGTGGTGTTCTTTGTTCTTTTTTTTTTAAATGTCGTCTACGGGAGGAAAGAAAGATGCCATTGGGTCATATTTTGATGTTGTTAAAGATAATAACAAAAAATCAGTAACTGCTAAATGTAAAAAATGTAAAGTAATTATGGCTGGACTAGTGCTGCGTATGAAGAAACATATTCAAAAATGTGTTCCATCTGAAAATTCTCAGCTAATCAGTTTTTAATTTCAAACTTTGACGCCTTGTATATCGAACGTGAGGGTCATAAAATGCAAAATGGTATTAGATATAAAAGTAATATTATTTTTGCTCAAGGAATATATTATATGGTTAACGAATTGAACTCCTTTTTCCGGATACCCTGTTTAATTAATAAAGGGCGGATTATATGCACTTAAATTCAGTCAGAATATGCGCATATATATGCCTTGTTTGCCTTTAAAATATGCAGTTATTTGCATTTTTTTTACCAAACATGCATACTGGTATGCAACATTTCTTAATTTATTATAGTAAAAAACACATTGCATGGGTTCTAAAGTAATTTACGTTACAAGTTCGGAAAATACTGTTTTTTTGGATGAGTCGACAAAATTCTAGGACGAGCTGTAGGTGAGTCCTGGAAGTCTGCGAGTCCAAAAAAACTGTTTTCGAACGTGTTGCGTACACTATTTTTTCGGCAACCGTGTAGAATAACAAATCAATGAGACACATTTCTTTATTATATTTCTTTGTAGAACAAAATTTCGAACATTTTAATTCTTATTTGTATTAAATATTGAAATTCGAACAGGAGATATGTACTAACAGAAACATTCTAATTCTTATTTATATTAAAATTGGAGCAATTGCTAATATTGACGTGATTCTTCCCGCCTAGTCCCGGAAGGACGTACTTCCCGGACTAGGCACGCACTTCCCGGACTAGGCCGGAGAAATGCTACTTTTTCAAAGGAAAAGCGTCCGGGAAGTGGGTACTTTCCGGACGGTTGCCGAAAAAACATGTTTCTTTTTAAAAAAATGCAAAAAAATAAAAATAAACAATTTTTGCAGTATAAAGTACTTAAATCTTTCATTCTTCAAATTCAAATGTTGTTACATTTAGCGGAAAAAATTCCAACAATAGTAATTGAGTCTCTTATAGTTAAATTTCTACTCTTCAACGAGGATATTATGTCCGATATAAAACTGAAATTAACCTTAATTTTAATTATTTCACACTGAAAATACTGAAATCTTTCGACAAACTAAAACGGAATAGGTATTACAAATCGATGCAGATATAGTTTGTTAAGCAGGTAATTATAACGCATTAATAAGTGATAATAATCAACCCTTAACAATATACCTGCAAACCCCGGAAACCCCCAATAAATATCTGGTGTATAACCAAAGTGTAAATATAATTATTATAATCTTCAGATTGGAAAATCCCTGAAATAAGTAGCGAACTGGACATTAAACCTTTAACATTTTAAATTTTTGATAAAGCCGAACACATAAAAATATGCTCTTAAAATAATAATTTATGAAAAATATATATTTTATTATAAAATTAAAAAAATATGCAATATTCCGCCCTTTCATAATTAGTATTACCTTCTAGTTTACCATGGAAGCAGAAAAACATTCCACTCTACCTTTTCTCGATGTTCTCGTCATACGAAGTGCTGAAAACATAAAAACTTCAGTGTACAAAAAACCCACCCACACGGGGCAAAACCTTAATCACGGATGGAATCATTCGAACTCCATAAAACAGGGCATAATTATTCAAACTCTTTATCACGAAGCACAGAGCATCTAACGTTTGCAACAATCCGGAAGACCTTAATATTTAAATTTGTTATCTTAATACATTTGTAACTACTTAATACCACCTCAATATTTCGAAGTAAAAACTAATACAGAAACGAAAGATATCCCCAATATCTGGAAGCCCCTTCTTGTCCAAAACCCACCGCTGAAACTTCACACTCCAATAAGCAAGTAGGCGGAGTCATCAAGCTCCACTGCACATGGATAGTATTTAAGAAAGTAGCCTTAGAATAATAATTTAGTTTAAACTTGAAAATGGTTAGAGATACTAACTAACCGAAACGTTGTGTTAAGTAACAAAATAAAGACAACGGAAGTCCGACAAGGTAATTATTTTTTTGATATTACTTCATTGTCTACCACCTTCAAACAAAAAGGGACAAATTATTTGCTTTATAGAAAATGTAGGAAGACATTTTCAGCATTTTTGTAGACATTGACTAGCAGGCGGTTATCATATCTTAAAGGTGGTAGTTTATATCATTTTTAAAACCATTAGTTAATAATTATTATTTTCCCAATTAATTTTTTGTTATTTATTTAAGAACAACAATTTATATGTTCCTTTCTATTAGCGGTAGTAATAATTGTAAATATAAGCTTAATACATTATAACTATAAGGTATAACATCCCTAATTGTATATATAAAACCTATTAAAGCTGGAATCGGAGCGGACGAACAAATCCTATCGTCAGTCATAAAACGGATAATATCCAGCCCGAAACTCATCGAACAATGGAGGAAAGAAAAGAAGCCTTTTGGGTCAAGTGCCCATACAACTTATAAAATCGGTTGAAGGCTAAATAAAATTGCTTGTATGATACTTTATCGATTTGATCTCGGTGTGCTAGGGCCCAAGTGTTATGTGGCGGTTTATAGATATACGAAATTTGGCATTGGCTGACTAATATATTTTTATAGTATTTCCAAACCTAAGTGAAAAGAATATTTTGATTTTGACTTATGGCGAAGTTTGAACATAAAAACTAATAAAAAATTAATTGACTCGTCCGTTACTTTGCGACAATACATTTAACTATGTAAAATAAAAACGAATATATATTATATTTTGTTAATTGTCGCTATATTTAAAAACGTTTTGGCGTTACGGCAACAACTCCTATAAACAAGGACACAGCGCTTATTTGTGACGTCAGCATCCGGAGTCCTATAAATAAATGAATACACTATATCTGTTATATGTTTTTCGGGATTTCTACAAGGATTTATATTTTTGTGTGACTTTTAAATTTACCTATACACTTGAAACTATCCTTATTTAATTTTGAAGAAGTAGTCCATACTCAAAGTGTAGTTAAATGATATAGAAAAAAGAAAAGCATAAAGTCTTTCTCCACAATTTAATATTCGAATAACTAGGCGAACCTAGAATGATTCATAATAACTTGAATCGGCATGTTTCGAGTGTAGAAACACTCATCATCAGGAAAACGAAGTAAATAGTACAATGCTGATGTTGTTAGCAGTAGAGAAAATAACAAGCTAAGCCGTAATGAAGTTTTCAATGGTACATACGAGGAGTGAAAAAATTTGATTAGTCAATAAGACAGAAAAGACTTCAGCATACTGAAAAGTCAAGGACCAGTGCAAAGCCACTGTCTTGGGTGGAAAATGAAGAGAAAAAAGAAAAATTAAGGAGTTTTAAAAAGACTTTGTAAAAATAATTTTTAAGTGTAAGTAATGAAAAATCTTTAGTTTAATTAAACTATGTCGGAGACACGTGAAAGTGGTAAAATAGGAGGGAAAGAAAAAATTGTTTTTCGTAAAAGTCATGTAGATGCTTTATGCTCTCATTTAGCTTGAAATAAAATACTGTTGGGGTACCAGGCTTGTTATGGCACAGTTACCCCAGCAGGAGTTGAAACTTACACATTGTGTGCAAAAATAAGTTTTAAGAGATTTTTAAAGAATTTTAAAAAAAGTTTTGTTTTACTAGAACATCTTTTAAACAAGTTCCACTGTAACCAGCACGTGTCAGACGGGAAATCAACTTGAACTTGACATTAAATGTCAAAAACTTGACATTATTCATAATAATATTTACTTACTACGGTTAATAAAGCATATAGTTACCACTAAAAATCAGTACTGTAGTTCTCACACATTTAAATAGCTTCTAGTGTGATATTGTTCTTGTCGTTTAACATTGCATTTGATTATCTATTGTGGGGTCTGGTGTCATATAAGGTCGGTCGAATTTTGATAGTTTTAAAATTTTAACATATAGCCTAAGCTGTATAGAACAGGTTAAAGGCAAAAAAATTGCGGATTATACACTTTTGACGCAAAAAATTAATAATAAACTATTCATAAATTGACATTTTTACACCTTTCTGCGGTAATGGCATAAAGTTTATTTTCATTTTTAATGTATTACTCTACTTTACCTGAAAATATCAACAAATAACTTGGCAACATTGGTAAAGAAAATAAAATAGCACCAGATATCGGCGAATCCGCGCTTGTCCGCTCAAATTATAAAAATATATTCGATTAAACAAACACGGGTAATATCGTCATATTGCTATCTTCGTCTAACCCTCTTAATGACAATGACAATACTACTAGTGGGCACAGCTTGTTTTTGTATCCAGATAGTCGACTGAAAGCCTAAACTAATTAAATATTAAAAATGGCTTTAATTTGAAAAAATGGCTTTATCCGCATTTTTTTTTGCATCAAATTGTTTCATTTAATGTTAACTTTCTAATAAACCTAAAAACCGGAAGAAATTCGACCGACCATATATGACACCAGAACCCTATTGTGCAACGTGATTTACTGGCATGGTAAAATTCGTCCATAGCTTATAAAGTCCAATACTAATGATGGGTTGTGCGAAATAAGAATCTTCTATTGCTTTATCTGACATACAAAGATAAAAAAAAAACTTAAATACAAAGTAAAAATAAATTAATTGAAACAGGTGTTGGTACGATCAATAAATTCAAATTGAGACAGGACAGCTAGAATACTCCAAACAACAATGTGACCTGCACAACAAATACGTTAAAACTAATACTACACTACGGCGAGCGGCGATTTCCGATCGCTACGAACCCCCACCAACGTCTTGTAAATTATAGGTTCTAACGGATAGAATTCAGTTTTGGAGATGCTGTTCTGCTTTCTTAATTGTACAAAAAGCGCTTTACTGGAAACAAAATGCATCGCATTGAGAAAATACAATTTATTACTTAATCAAATTGCTTTATTAAAAGTAGTTCATTATTCAATAAGACTGTGCTGCTAATCGAACTAATTAGATACTACCAATAAAAACACTTTTGTAGCAAACCTGGAATTAATATAAAACTAAAGCGGGTTTAATACACTAGCATTTTATTTAATATGGGTTAATAAAAAATAAGCTATCAATACAAACTATGTCTCAGCAAACCTGTTGTATTATATCATTTTCCTCAGTGTTCAATGGATTTAAAAGGTTGGTTGGTTAATAGGTTTACTAAATTATTATACTGTTCTTCACTGAATTGTTTGTGAAGACCACTTCCAGGTCTTCTTTTTAACGAATGCGTTTTTTGCCACTTTGTTTTAATAAAATGAACCATTGCAAAATTTCTGCTGCATAAGATAATTTTGATTTTTTACTTACCCACCACTAAAATTTATTTTCCACTTAATGAACAATTTACTGATGACACTGTGTTATTTTTGTCTTAATATTAAGGTGTATTACTTTCAGACACAACCTACGTTTTCAAAAATACTTATTTTACGAAGTTACCTTATACAGGGTCAAAAACAAATAAACTTTGCATCACATGAGACGAAATTTGAATGGCCCAATTTTGATTTTGTAGAAAAACACACATTTAATATGGTGTTTAAAGAAAATGTATCTAAAATAAAGCATTGTCAAAACTAAGAAGTTTTATGTAGGTTGCGTTGAGTCTTATTTTGCAAAAGTGGTTCAATTTACAAAATATGGGTAAAAAATCGAAATTATCTTATGCAGCTGAAATTTTGCACGTGGGCTAGAAACTGCATTTAAAAAAAAACTTTTTCTCATAACTTTTTTCGATACTTTCAGAAATAACCCCACTTTTAAATTACTTTTGGAAAAAATTAAACTTTGACAGATAATGCGAATCACGTGAGTACTATTTTTTGCTTAGTTTTTATCTCGATCAAAGCAGAACTTGATGCCAAAGTCAAATTTCAAATAAAGCTATTAATAAAAAAAATCCCATATAATGCGTACTTTACTGGTCAGTACTGGTCACACTGTATATGTTTTATTATAGTAAAATGAGGTGTCCGTGTTACAAAGCTAAAAAAGTTCTTCCCAAGATTTAATGTTTTATGTATCCCAAAAGTATTAATTTAAAATGAACGTAAATTTAAAAGTCCGCCACTGAGCGAATAACTAAACAGCCTGTTCCCATATTGACGACCCAGACCCAGAGTGCCAGTCCCAATTCACGATTTTATTACCGACTTGATCGTCGTAAGCATTTTAACACTCTTCACTTGTTTATTTCATCGCCTACCCGTTGATGGCCTAATTGCGTTCCCATGCTCGGCAGAAAACTTTTTCTCGCCGCCACAAAAAAGGTTTTTCACTTTATTGGGGCTTCCGGAAACCTCGACACTGGTTAAAACCAATTTGGGCTATGGTTTCATTACTTAATTAAGTTCTATTCGTAAATAAATAGAATTGGGCTTTAATATCCTGAGTTTTTGCCAAATGGTATCGTATATAAGGAAAATACGAAGATGGGTTCGATACTTGAAACCTCCTTGTTTAAAAGGGGCACTTTTTTCTATCAATCAATACATATTAAGAGAAAACTCTATTAGTTGTAGCATTGAATATCAAACTATAAGAAGGCCATATGAACCGATTTCCTAAATCTGCTACGTTAAATTCATAGATGGCACAATGAGTTCACCAGCAACAAAGCGACTAACCTTTTCATTGCTAAATTAAAACATTGTTGCCGCCTGTCTGTTTGACTTGCTGCATGAATTTTTAAAATTTATTTTTATAGCTTATCGTAAAACTTGATTTCACATAAGTACCTACACCTATCCTAGATTTAAGTAGCTTACATTTATTTTCCTACCTATAGTATTTACTATTATAGTCTAGATTGTCTAAATTTTTAATTGCTTTGTAGCTTATAATATTTTCAACGTTTTGACGTCCCAACGTTAATTACCTACATGAAAACATATTGACCGCCATGTATTCTATTTCCAACAGAATTAAATGACGACTCTCACTATTTAATACATACCTAGGCTACAACGTATATATTGGGTAAAATATGAATGATGTGCGGTTTGTTTGTTAACTTGGTTTTAATTTGCAATTATTACTACTTTTCAAAATGGTTAAAATAAGTAGGTTTTACTTTCTTACTTAAGAAACATCCAGTTTGTTTGTATTAGTGTATTACGCATTTTGCTATTTTTTGACGAAATAAAACCTATTTTAGTTATACTTGCTGTCGCTTTTTATCTACTTTTATTTGTTTAACATTTAACACCCAATGCAACGGTAAAATCATTGTGAAAATCGGTCCAATTATCCAGGAGTAATCAGCGTACATATTATTATCAAAAACATACATTCGGCTGGAATTGAAAACCTCCTATTTTATTGTTCGTTAAAAATGCTTGAATTCTTAAAAATTCAAATAAAATACGATATGGGGCAACACCACGACATCACATCAGTGAATTTGAGACATCTGTTGCCGAGGCGCTGCATTATAACGACAGACAGGCGACAGATTTAAGGTTAGAGTTACGATCAACTCCACAATGGCGGCCAATCCAGCTCCAATACCAAAAAAAAAAATGGGTTGTCAACTTTTTTCGGACATCCGTCGTTCTTATATAGTTTGATATTCAATGGTTGTAGCTAGAAATCCATTAGTAGCAACAAAAAACCTGCATTAAATAGGCGCCGAAAAAACAACTCTGTTGTAGCTACTAGGTTTCTTTTTTTGAAATGATTTTTTAACCTTAGTATGGTCAAATTTGAAATATTATTTTTTGCTGCTAAAAGACAACTCTATTCCCCTAAAAAAATATATGATGCAGTGGTAAAAAATATATTTTATTTATAAAAAAAAATATGATTTTGCGATTAATTGAGGTCATGTACCGTGCGACCAAAAATTATTTGCATCAAAAAAGGCTTGGATTAAAAAACGTGGGGCTTGGTTAAGATCACAATGATATGGGGACGATAATATATCTAACCAAATCTAGGTTAAAATTTTGTCAAATTTATATTATGACATGATATTATGCCAAACTAATAATAAGTAATAAAATAAGTAGACAAATACAAATTTATTTTTGTTGTTTACAAAATTAACAAAGTAAGAATATACAGAAATAAAAACAATTACATAAATTGGTTGAAATTGGCCACCGCCATGCTCCAAGCATAAATTCACACGTCTCTTCTTATTTTCGAAAGTGTTGACCAATGTTACCACATTCTTAGATAATCCTTTCTTGTAATTGTTCTAAATTTGCAACTGGTGTTTTAAAAATAGTGTTCTTTAAATGAGGAAAAACGAAGTAATCCATAACAAGTAAACAAGGTGATCTAGGTGGGAATTCAATGTCTGATCGAAAACTGATCAATCTCTCATCAAAAAAATTGCGTAAGTTTAATAGTTTCGGCGACTGTATGGGCGGTTGCACCGTCCTGTTGAAAATATCCATAACGTAGTTCGTCGTCAAGCAATTGCTCTACAAATGGATTCAAAATATTGTCTCTATACCGCTGTGCTGTAACTGTCTCATGGAAAAAAATAGGACCAACAATTCTTCTTCAAGGCACAGCTAAACAGACATCAATTTTTTGAGGGTGCAATGTGGACTCAAAAAAATGGGGATTTTCACTACTCCGCATGCGTGTATTCTGAGAATTCACATAACCGGAGAGGTGGAATCAGGCTTCATCCGAAAAAAATGTCAGGTCTAATAAATCATTTATTTTTAATAAATATTGGGTAAACCATTGAGAGTAATTCCTGCGTCTTTCAAAATCTGCGGCTTGTATTTCTTGGAATACTTGCACTTTATAAGGAAATAAATTTAGCTGCTTCATAAGAATAGTCCTGCATGTTCCATAAGATCTTTCCACTTCTAGGGACAGGCGTCTTAAACAATTTGTTGGCGTATTTTGCATTATTTCACAAACGTTTGCAATAAGTTCTTCTGTTCTTATAGATAGCCTTCCTGCTCCTTTTTGTATTATATAGAATCTGTTTCCCTAAACACAGCCACGGTTCTTTTCAGGCAATGATAAAAATCCCCAGCAATAAAAGTAACGTTAGGAAAATGTTCGTGAAAATCGTCCATGCACAAACCCGGATTGTATTGCCACTCACCATTTACTCTAACCCCTTTTCGAAAATACGCTTCAACCATGAATGTTTTGTGCTGTTCCGTAAAGCCCATTGTGTAAATTGTTCAAGAAATTGGAAAAATTAGCGATGAATCAAATTACTTGTAACTACTGTCAAAGATGACGGAATAATTGATTGATTGTTAATTCAGGTAGTTACTGACATCCAACAGGTATTAAGCTCTACGGCTAAGCATTACGTCCTTAGATGCAAGGCCCTCTTTGATGCAAATAATTTTTGCTCGCACGGTAGGTACTATAACGTTTATATAAATAATATAATATAAAATAAATATAAAGTTCCTTAACGATTTCCCAATATTTTAAAAAAGCAGCTATTTAGTTCCTAAAAAGTATATTTTAGGTATAAAAAGATGGTTTTAGTTTATTTTTAGTGATAACAAATGCCACAAACCCGACTCCCGTTTAAGCCAACCATCAATACGCTGTGGAAGAGTAGCAAAAGTACGTTTATGAAACAAATAATTATTTGTCTATTTTGCTTAATTGTCGTCCGTTTGAATATAGTCTTAAGTAGAAGCTGCTCGGTTGTGGTTAAGCCTGCGAAAATTTTGCCCCTTAATAATATCAGCGACGCTCCAGACGTGGTTTTCGGGATTATTGTTTTGCCTTTCCTGTTTATTTCTTACTGCATGTAAAGTATAGCTATTATGTAGATCTGCAAGAGAAATAGATAAGTACTTTTGAAGTATTTACTATAATGTCATATTATTATACAACAAGCGGGTAATAACTGCCATGACTCACGAGAAGTATTATTATAAAACGGACGTTTTTATAACAATTAAAGGGTTTTCCAATAAGAACTATATGATTTCAAAATGAAATGAAATTAAAATAATTTCATATACAACAAAACGTTTTATATTATCTTAAAGTATAGTCGATAACATTTATGTTTTGAATAACACATCGTTTAAATGTCCTCCGCGACTTCGTGTACACGAGCGAATTCGACGAACCCAATTTTCGATGACTTTATGCAATAAATCGGGCGTGATCTGACGAATGCAGGGTTCAATGTTCAACCTTAATGCATCAAGTGTTTGTGGTCTGTTTTCATAAGCCTTAGATTTCAAATAGCCCCACAAGAAGTAATCTAAAGGAGTTAAATCACAGCTTCTTGGAGGCCACTGAACAGTAGCATTCCTTGAAATTATCATTTCGTCAAACTTTTCTTGCAGTATATCGATAGTTTCATGAGCAGTGTGACATGTGGCACCATCTTGCTGGAACCACATATCCTCCAAATCAAGTGCATCTAAATTTGGCCACAAAAAATTTCTTAACATCTGTCGATATCGTTCACCATTCACTGTAACTGCATCTCCTGCCTCATTTTGAAAAAAAAATTGTCCGATGATGCCACCATACCATAAACCACACCATACAGTTACCTTTAACGGATTCAAAGGCTTCTCATGAATCTGTTGTGGATTGTTTTCACACCAAAAACGGCAATTTTGCTTGTTAACGTATCCACTTAACCAAAAATGAGCTTCATCTGAGAAAAGATAATTTTTTTGGCAAAATTCGGATCCCTTTCAAGTTATTCTAAACTCGTTTCGTAAAATTTTTGGATAATAACCAAACGTTCTTGAAGCGCGTATTTAGCCATAATAAATTGTTATAGTTTACTGACAATAACTGACAACTGGTGACAGGTATAACTTTATTACCATGGTTACCATATCGTTTCAAAATCATATCGTTCTTATTGGAAAACCCTTTACTTTGAGCTTCTTACACCGGATGGTATTTTACACACTTTCACAGCGAACGTCCTAACGGCACCGTTTATACGGTTAATGGATTAGGCAGCATATGTGACCTTTCACACGCACCGGCACCGTGTACACGGTTCCGTTCCACCGCGATGTCACCGCGAGCCCCCGCTATAATTTATAGCGACCGTGTTGACGGAGAGACTAGAGAGACATGCGCAGTAGAGTTTAAGATTTAATTGGCGCTTGCACATGTACCGCGCTTACGACAATTTCTTTGTTCATTGGTGGGAAGATTGTTTTATTTAGTATACCTATGTTATCTGTTATCATAATCATATTTTTCGTAATGGCAGTAGATATAGATATGGATATGCTTATATCTTTGGTGGAAGCAAGGCCGGGTATTTGGGACAAAGCAAGTTCTATATATAAGGACAGAAAATGCAGAAGAAGTGCCTGGAAGGAAATATTTTTGGAGGTCAAACCTGATTTTGCTTGTAACATTTCCATAGGCTGTATGCACTCTCTCATAAATGCATCTTGACGTTGAAGCGAATATTTTAATCGTTCGTGTAGGTCATCAAAGCTGAATATGAACATCTTAAAATAGTTTTAAAAAAATTTTTTTCGTCTTCCCTCAACTGACCAAATAGTACAAAGAATGCACCGAATTGTTTCCTTCCCATATTGATGGGATGAACCCACAAAATTCTATTTCGTGCCTTTCTTCGTTTTTTGATACGCATGTAAGACATTAAAATCGGCACAGCACGTCTATGATCCATATTCGAATCAAAATAGAATCAAGCTAACGAAAACCGTGCATGTGTGCAAGGATAACACAAACGCGGTAGATCGCGTAAACGGTGCCGTTAGGACGGTCGCCGTGAGTGTGTGCAAAAGGCCTGAGAAGTTTACAATAGATGCAGTCAGTGGCGGCTCGTGGGGTAGAGCCACAGTGCCATGGCACTACCTGCCCTCCTGTCTAGCGTCCTGCCCTTTACAAATTACCAAAACCTATTAAAATTAATATTCTCGTTTTTAAAGCAATTAGCAAAATAATTTAAAAATGGAACACAGTCGGGTGCAAATTTCCATCTAAAAGGAAGCGATTATGCGTAAAACGGTAACGTAGCTTCCGTGCCAAGCGCGACGAGGAACACGGGAGGTGACGAAACGCCATCACCTCAATAAAAAAACGTTAAAAAATGACCTTGAATGCAAGCAGGCAAAAATCTCGACGGGTAGCCAGGCTCTCTTCGTTTGACCGTTTGATGTTAGACGTTTCAAACAGCTGATGTTCGCGTCGCGTCCCGATTTGTTTTCGTTCGGCCGGCGGCTGATTTAATGTAGGGTCACGAACTTTTTATTTTAGAAATACATAAGTAATGAATACTATTAGATTTTTAAAGGAAACTTTATGGAAAAAATACTTGGGTGTGCGGTTGTGATGAATCTAATAGACTATTTTGTTTTATGTGTGTTTTATTTGGTGGGAAGCAAACTTGGTCCCAAAAAGGTACAGATGATTTGGTCCATTTCTGGGACAAAATGAAGACACATAAAAAATCGAAGGTACATTTAAACAATATATTATTATTTAATTTCAGTATGCTTGGTAAAATTAACATTAAAACTCAATTAAATTCTGCATATCACAATGAAATAATGAAGAAAACGAACAAATTGATAAAAACAGATACATATTAAAACAAATTATAAACTGCGTTCGGTTTTGTGGTGCATTTAAGTTGGCTTTGAGAGGTCATGACGAAAAAGAGACGTCGGAAAATAGGGGCATATTTCGTGAATTAATAAATTTCAGCTCAGAATTAGACAAAACTCTTAAAGATCATATTGAAAAATCGAAAGTATTTAAAGGAACATTAAAACCCCTACAAAATGAACTTCTGGACTGTATGTTAGATGTGTATCATGATGAAGTCATAAAAGAAAGAAAGGACTCTCCGTTTATCGCAGATGAAACCACTGACATTGCTTGTGTGTTTCAACTTGTTATCGTGTTTAGGTATATTCAAGATATGATTGTAAATTCATAAATTAAATTAGCTGCCTTTTTGCTTATTTTTCCTACTTTAAAAGCAAGAACTATTAACAAAAAAGGGCGTGGCACCCAAAAAAATTTTCCCTGCGGCGCTAAGGGTTTACCTGGCCCTACTTCACTAAAATGGCACGAGCCGCCACTGAATGTGGTAAGGAGAGCCTTACAAATTAGTGTGTAAGTTACTTATAAGGAGAACGCGGATAGTTTATGACATTCCAGAGACGTATTTGTGTATCGCGATTATGATTGCTAGGACAAATTGGAAAAACGCACCATATTAAGAGCCAACTCTATTAGCAGTGGCCAGAAATCCATTAGTAGCAACAAAAAACCTGCATTAAATAGGCGCCGAAAATATAACTTTGTTAGCTACTAGGTTTATTTTTTTTTTAAACCAGAAATCACTACCTTTTCTCCCAACTTGGTTAAAAAATTAGAACAAGTTCCAGTTTCTTCACAATAAATTGTGGCAAGAACTTGGGGTAGATTATTTTAGCTGTTTACACGTGAAAATAAATTAAAGGTCAACTTTTCCAATTTCTTGACCAATAACTTGAGCCGTGGAATATGGGCTAAAAATCTGTTCACTATAACACTAGGCTTCTAGCAAGACATTTTAAAACCCGGACCTCTCTATGTTTCCATTCGTTAACTCGGCATTTTGGCAGTGCGCATGCCCATGTCTGGTTGACTTTGTTTACATGCGCAAGGCCATAAACTTGCCACTTTTATTGTTTGCTGACCCAAAGGTATATTTAATGGCGGCTCCCCGTGATCACTGCACCTGTTCGCCGCGTAGAATATAAACACCCAACGAAAAAAGAATAATGTAAAATCTTACAAGGACTACAACTTTTTTATTCCCTTGTAAGTATATTTTATTACAATTTTCTTTGTCGCAAAAGACATATACGACATTTTTTGCCGACAAACTTGATATACTTAATATTATATTAAATAAATGTGTCAGGAAAAGCTGTACGATACAGAAACAAACCATAGACAGCAAACAAAGAAAACCAAAAAGACAATTTAATTTCTCTAATTCTCACATATAAATGGCTTTGTTTCCTGCATCAGGGAATAAACGGAAACACAAAAGTGTAATCTCGAAAACCAGGACTGAGAGACGTTGATATTATTATGGGAGCAGATTTCCGACAAAATAAGGATTACCTCTATCTCCAAACCCCCTAGGAATTCACTGGAAGGCATTTGGTTTTATTGTTACATGTTCTTTTGATTGATATTTTTTAACAAGGCTTATCACTTTTTTTCTACCAGTGATAATAATCATTAACAAAACGTTAGGTTCGATTTATTGTTTTGAAAATTTAGAATGTTAAATTAACAATTATCGTAAAACCACCAAGGAATTTACTGAAAGTTATTTGGTTTTATTGTTACATGTTCTTTTGATTGATATTTTTTAACAAGGCTTATCACTTTTTTTCTACCAGTGATAATAATCATTAACAAAACGTTACGTTCGATTTATTGTTTTGAAAATTTAGAATGTTAAATTAACGATTATCCTAAAACCACCAAGGAATTTACTGAAAGTTATTTGGTTTTATTGTTACATGTTCCTTTGATTGATATTTTTTAACAAGGCGTATCACTTTTTTTTCTACCAGTGATAATAATCATTAACAAAACGTTAGGTTCGATTTATTGTTTTGAAAATTTAGAATGTTAAATTAACGATTATCCTAAAACCACCAAGGAATTTACTGAAAGTTATTTGGTTTTATTGTTACATGTTCTTTTGATTGATATTTTTTAACTAGGCTTATCACTTTTTTTCTACCAGTGATAATAATCATTAACAAAACGTTAGGTTCGATTTATTGTTTTGAAAATTTAGAATGTTAAATTAACAATTATCCTAAAACCACCAAGGAATTTACTGAAAGTTATTTGGTTTTATTGTTACATGTTCTTTTGATTGATATTTTTTAACAAGGCGTATCACTTTTTTTCTACCAGTGATAATAATCATTAACAAAACGTTAGGTTCGATTTATTGGTATTTGGTTTTATTGTTACATGTTCTTTTGATTGATATTTTTTAACAAGGCTTATCACTTTTTTTCTACCAGTGATAATAATCATTAACAAAACGTTAGGTTCGATTTATTGTTTTGAAAATTTAGAATGTTAAATTAACGATTATCCTAAAACCACCAAGGAATTTACTGAAAGTTATTTGGTTTTATTGTTACATGTTCTTTTGATTGATATTTTTTAACAAGGCGTATCACTTTTTTTCTACCAGTGATAATAATCATTAACAAAACGTTAGGTTCGATTTATTGTTTTGAAAATTTAGAATGTTAAATTAACGATTATCCTAAAACCACCAAGGAATTTACTGAAAGTTATTTGGTTTTATTGTTACATGTTCTTTTGATTGATATTTTTTAACAAGGCTTATCACTTTTTTTCTACCAGTGATAATAATCATTAACAAAACGTTAGGTTCGATTTATTGTTTTGAAAATTTAGAATGTTAAATTAACGATTATCCTAAAACCACCAAGGAATTTACTGAAAGTTATTTGGTTTTATTGATACATGTTCTTTGGATTATTATTGTTCAACAGGGTGTCAACGGTAGGTGATATACCAGTATGTTAAATGAAAATGCGTAAGGTTCTGGGTTCTAGGGGTTGATTAAGGATCCTCGAAATAAATTGGTAATATCCGAGTACTGGTTTGATTATTTGATTGTATATAATCAATTTATTTGGAGTGGTAAGGAGGAAGCTGATTGACGAAATGGAATAAAAACTTTGCATTGCTGCAAAACCTTTTTAAGCATGTAGGATGTAATATGTTTTTGGAAGGCGCCGATCTAAGACGACACCCAAATACTTTAGTTTTTTTCACGGGAGTGATCGGGGTGCCGTTTATTCGGATAGGAACGTTGATTTTGTTGATCATGCAAGCACTCGCATTTTGTCTCATTTATTTTCATTTTTTATTTGACATACCACGGTAAGGAGCTTATAGTAGATGCATGCTTTTGCAACATTTGCATAGAATGAGCTTGCATATAGAAGCATATCATCTGCAAATGTAGCTTGCTTTGTTGAGGGAAAGCGGGGGCGTCAGCAGTGTGGAAGATAAAAAAAGTGTGGTGCTGTGCCCGCTCCGAATGCCAAACTATTCGCTCATGGCTTCTTCGAGGTTTAGGTTTGTGATTTTTGACAAAATAACTTTTTCAGCTACTTTTGAAAGTGAATTTAAAAAGGCTAGGAACTGTTGGTGTATGATTATACCGTTCACTACTTACATTAGTTGGACTAACGTTTTTGTGGGAATATTCTTGAGTAAAACGTAGGCTCATCCTCTCCAGGGGCCTCCTTATTATTAGGAAGGGATTTGATGATTTGTGTTACCTGGTATGGTGTGGTTAGGAGCTTAGGTAACATGGAATGGGGGATGGGGGAATTTATGGTGCACGAATTTATTTACGCAATTTGTGATGTCATCCTGGCTGGGCATGGTGTTGGAGGTGCCTTGGATTGTTTTTGCCACACTGAGGAAAATGATCTAGTTCAACAGGTTTGCTAAGACATGGTTTGTATTGATAGCTTATTTTTTGTTAACCCATATTAAATCAATTGAACACTTTCTCTACAATTAGGAAAGCAGCACCGCGTCGCCAAAAACGAATTGTATCCGTTAAAACCTATAATCCATCCAAGACGTTTTAACGTATTTGTTGCGCAAGTCAAATCGTTCGGAGTCTTCTAGCTGTCCTGTCTGAATTTAAATTATATTGATCGTACCAATACCTGTTTCAATTAATTTAATTTTAATTTGTATTTAAGCTTTTTTAAACTTTGCTTGTCAGATAAAGCAGTATAGAAGATTATTATATCGCACAACCCATAATTAGTATCGGACTTTATAATCTATGGACGAATTTTACTATCTCACTAAACCATGTTGCGTAATAGATAATCATATGCAATGTTAAACGACAAGAACAATATCACACTAGCTAGAAGCTTGTTAAATTTTTGAGAACTAAAGTAACGATTTTTAGTGGTAAGTATACCTATGCATTATTAACCGTAGCAAGCAAAAAGTATTATGATTGATGTCAAGTTTTATTACAACTGCCAGTCGGAACTAATACAGTATATAAAACCAAATTACACCGCCACTAGAACTTGATAATTACTGTGAGAATTCAGATCAATAATGGCTATAAACCATTCTATGGTACCAATAACTCCTATTCCCTATTGGCTAAATTACCGTGACATTATCACTACACAGCGGTCTAGCAATTTTCGTTGTCCAGTAGGAAAGCGCGTTGCTGTCACATGTAGTATTAAACATAAACAGTTGTATGTATATGAATATTATAGGAATAGAAGGATTTTTTCTCAGTGCAAGTTCTGAGCAATAATATCCGCTTTTTCAATTCTTGCTGCTAACGACGGTATTTTATTAAATTTATTTTTTAAACTTTTGGTTAGGTGCCAGATAGAGTTGTACTGGACCGATAGTTTTTTTCAATGTATTTTTCCAGGCTATGTTTTAGTGGTTGCTTATTTTTTGCCGGATTTCGGTTTGAATGGCTGTAACCCTCGCACCATCCAGTGGACGCCTATGACGCTGGTCTCTGACTATGCTCTCTCTAGGGCAATCAGAATAAATTTGTCATAATTGATGTTAAAAACAATTTCTGATTGGGACAAAATGTAAATAAATTTGTCTTCCTTTATATTTTATGTCTATGATATAATTGTAAGGCGTTCAAAACATGAAGTAAACACCAGCCAAATACCGTTCCTCCTCTAAATTATAATTAGCAAGTTTATAACCACATTATTAACGGTCTACATAACCAGCGTTCCTTTAGGATATTACGTTAATCATTTCTAATTAACTAATATTGTAACAACTAAAACATTTCGCCGCAAAAACATTTAATTATGAAATATGACAAAGCCAGGGTGTACAAGCGAGATCGGGAAAACACCTAAAATCTGTTTTTTGCCGCCAAAACGATGGAGGTTTCCCTTTGATGAAATAAACGATGTTTTGATGAAGACTTTAGCAGATGCCGTTAGGGAATTTAGTCTGCCTTTTATCCCCTTTTCTACTTGCTTAAGTTCGTAGGGGGGTATTATAGACCAAGCGGCAACTCGCAAAACAAATTAAGCCAGTATAATAATAATTGTAGTATGTGTTTTTAGTCGTCGAATTTTAATTTATTGAATATTAAATTGTGTAAAGCTCGGTTAAAGAATTTCTCGCTGTAAAATCACTTTTGTCGCGTGCCGCTACCGCGTAGTCACCAAGAAAGGAAGCATGGGACGAATAGAGGCGTAAACGTATGGATTTTACATCAAAAACACTCAATTTTTAAAACGGAATAGTGGCAGTTCTGCACTGAGAAAAAGCCTTCTATTCCTTGTAAGAATTCACATACTCCTTATTATCATTACAACCAGCATAAAGCATCGTCGAGTGAAGACCTCCCTTAATATATGCCAGTCTCCTCTGTTATTGGTTTTCCTTATCAGTCATATCCAGCTAATTTCTTTATGTCATCCGACCATCTCGTTTGCGGTCTACCTCTGCTCCTCTTGTTTTCCCATGGTCTCCATTCTATCATCCTTCTCATCCATCTGTTGTCTGTCATCCTCCCAATATGTCCGCCAAATTCCACTTTAGTGTACATATTTTTTCTATAACGTCTTTTACCTTTGTTCTTCTTCTTATTTCTGTGTTGGTAATGCGGTCTTGTATTAGCTTGATGTTTAGGATTCGTCTTTCCATGGCTTGATGCGTCACTTGTAATCTATTTTTGATATTCTTGTTGAGTGCCCATGTCTCCGTTCCATAAGTGAGCACCAGGAGGACATACTGATTGAAAACTCTAGCTTTTATTGTATTAGGCATGTCGGATTTAAAGACGTCTTGCATTCGCCCAAATGCTGTCTATGCCAAGAATATTCGGCATCATAAATCTGCGGTCAAATTGTTTTTACTTATCTCTATCTTTTGGCCCAAGTATATATGATTCTACTTTTTCAACTGGTTGGTTATTTATGGTTATAATATTTTGAATCTGATTTATATCATTGGTCAGGTACTTAGGCTTGTTAATGTTTATTTTAGGCCTATTTGCTCTGATTTCTAGTTTAGTTCTTCAATCATACTTTGTAGTTTATCGTGATCCCGTGCTATTAATATGATGTCATCTGCAAATCTAAGGTGATTTAGCATTTCGCCTTCTATGAGGATACCCCTGCTCTGCCAATTTAACTCTTTGAACATGTTCTCCAGAGTTAATGTGAATAGTTTGGGGGAAATCGAATCCCCTTGTCTCACTCCGCGTTTTATTTTTATTTTATTTGTTTTTTCCTGTGTCGTCATTATTTGTGATGTAGCGTTTTCATATATATGTTTGATATTATTTGTGTATCTATCGTCGACCCTCGCACTGCTTAAATCATTCAGTACTGCCCATATCTCTACTGAGTCGAAGGCTTTTTCATAGTCTACCATTGCCACCCAGAATGTTATATTGTACTCATTTACCTTTTCCGCATTCATATTTTCATAATCTGTAGATGCTCCATAGTACTCCTGGTCTGAAACCCGCCTGTTCACTGGGTTGGTATGTATCTAATTAATTGGTGATACTCCCACTGTAAGGCAACAAAAATTGCTAGACCGTTGTGTAGTGATACTATCACGGTAATTTAGCCAATAGGAAATAGGAGTTATTGCTACCATATAGCCATTATTGCTTTGAATACTCACAGTAATTATCAAGTTCTATTGGTAATGTAATCTGGTTTTATATACTGTATTAGCTCCGACTGGCAGTTGTAATGAAACTTGACAATCATCGTAATAATATTTGCTTCCTACGGTTTATAAAGCATAATATAGGTACTTACCTCAAAAATACAGTACTGTATTTCTAAAAAAATCAAATAGCTTCTAGTGTGTTATTGTTCTTGTCGTTTAACATTGCATATTATTATGATTATCTATTATACAACATGGTTTAGTCAGAAGGTAAAATTCATCCATAGATTATAAAGTCCGATACTAATTATGGGTTGTGCGATATAATAATCTTCCATTGCTTTATCTGACAGGCAAAGTTTAAAAAAGCTTAAATACAAAGTAAAAACAAATTAATTGAAGCAGGAATTGGTACGATCAATAGAACTTAAATTCAGACAGGACAGCTAGAAGACTCCGAACAACGATTTGACTTGCGCAACAAATACGTTATAACTAATACTACGGCGCACGGCAATTGCCGATCGCTACGAACTCCTGAAGAACGTCTTGTGATTTATAGGTTCTAACGGAAACAATTCGTTTTTGGGGACGTTGATCGGCTTTCCTAATTGTAGATGAAGCGCTTACTGGGCTAGAAAAAATTGTGTTCATTACTCGTGTGAAAGTGATTTTCTCACACTCGGAGAATTTCCGCACTCGGCTAACACCTCGTGCTAAATAAATCCTCGTTTGAGGAGTACCACATTTAACACTCGTTATGTAATGTACTATTTCATTTTGTTGTAAACAAAAGTAAAATCGATTTTCAAATTTCTCCCGAACGCAGCGGGAGTAACGTTATTCCACATATTTTTCGAGATGACAGTGACACCCACTCAATATTCCCAAAAAATTAATATTTGGGCGGGAATACCGGGAGACAATATCATAGGTCCTTTTTGTATTGAAGAAAATTTAACCGGTCCCGTTTATGATAAAATGCTCAACCAAAGAGCCCTAAATTATTGTGGATGAGCTTGAAAACCAAAGAGACTTACAAGGCAATCTAAATTTGAACGAAGAACTTCTACACTTCCAGCAAGATGGTGTACCTCACGCTATGTTGCTGAGGTAAGAATATTATCCCAAATTGGCTGAAGAGGTACAATCGAGAAGCCGAAAAGATCTTCTGATCTTACCACCATGGACTAGCATTTTACAAGCATACTAACAGGCAAAAGACACAAAAAAAAACAGAAGTGGATCAGAAAGCTCTTTAACAGAAAGTGAATACGAAGAATATGTGAAGTGCTTGGAAGCCTATTTTGAAACTAACTGTAGTAGAGATACAAATCTACTATCATGCCGAGGAAAAACTGGTACAGCAAATTTGAAAAACTGAGGAACGACATAACATATCTCCTAGACTATTAAAGGTGTCTAGAGCTAAAAAGGCAAAAAAATCTAATTTTTAAAAAGTAACCTAGGTTACATCATAACTAATAAAACGTTTTTTTATTTTGCCATACGGGGCAGAACAAAATATATTTTTTATTGTTTAAATTTGAGGGACAGATTATAGATTATAAACTAAATTTATTAGATTTAAAAAAAAAAAGTCAAAGATTTTATTTAAATTTTATTTAACATCGCCACAAAATAAAAAACAGAGATAGTAGGTAATAAAATAAATTTAATAAAAAGAAAAAATTACAAATACAAAATTTGTCAAAACAACACACAATTTTTAATATTTGGTCATATAACCGTTTCTGTTTATTACTTCTTGGAGCCTTTGTGGCATACTTAAAACTAGATTTCTGCATAATTCGCCCGTTATTTCATCCCAAGCTTGATTTATTCTGTAGCGTAATTCATCCCTGTTTCTTGGTCGAAAATTATATTTACACATAGATTTGACCATTACACCCCAAATGTTTTCAATCGGGTTGAGATCGGGACTCTTCGAAAACCAGGAAAGAACTGCAATATTATTCTCTTGAATATAATTTTTTACAATGCGTGCTGTGTGTATTGGAGCATTATCATGTAAAATTTTAACCATATACCTACAGCATTTATCGATGGTATCATCATTTCATTAAGTATATCAACGTATACGGCTGCAGTTAGTCTTCCTTCTACTATTTGGCAAACTCCTGGTCCTCTAGCGTTAATCCAACCCCAAACATTTATAGAAAAACGCCCACGTTGGTTGGTTTTGTGCGTGTATATCTCATCATACCGGTTGCCGGAAGGCCAAAACACCCGAATTCTCCCATTATTGCATGACTGAAAAGTTTTCTCGTCAGAAAATATAACTGTTCCCCATAAATTATTTTGACTTACATATTCATGTGCAAATTCTAACCTGTCCTGTTTGTTTCTTTCCGTTAATAAAATTTTATTGGCAGCACAACGACTTCGTATATCGGAATTTCGAAGCCTTTCTCTGGCAGTATTTGCAGAACCTGGAAAGGCCGTTTCTTCTTTCGCCTTTATTGCTGTTTCAAACGGATGATCCCTTAGATAATTAACCAGTACCATACTATCATCATCTTCAGTAGAAATTTTAGGGTGTCCTGAACCTGCTTTTCTAATAATAGTCCCATGTCTTGCTACTTTTTATTTTGCCAATAGCACGGTACTCTTACTTATACCTAATTTCTCTGCAATATCTCTAATAGCAACACCATCTCGCAACCCACTATAAATAATTGCTGTTTGCTCGGGGGTTAATTGTGGCATATTTATACAAAGAAAATTAGTTAATCATAAAGTTACAATCTTAACTGATATTCAAATTTCATATGAAGTTTTACTGCTATCGGGCATTATATAAAATGTTTTCTAATAATCTGGGAGAAAACAGGATATTTTCCTGTGTACCAGTTTTTTTCTCGGCACGATGGTACCTACTTAGTAAAATGTAATTTTTATGGAAGAGAGGATAAACGGCAGGAAAAAGCCAAAACAAATTCACTCACTTTTGCTTACGTTGAATGGGGCAATTCTCCCTACTGGTGAGGGCATCTCATCCGGATCAGCAGGAGAGATGGCCGATTTTTTTTTTAGTTTTTTATATACTTACAAATGAAGTTTATATTTGTACTTCATTTTGTACTTAGTGCAATTTCAGAATGTTGTTTTATCTTTGTTTTAATGATAAATGCAAAACTGTTTTTCCTAAAGACTTTTCCTTTTATGTGGGACAACACTACTTCCGCTACAGTGGCGCAACCAGGGGGGGGGGGCTGCCGGGCTGCAGCCCCCCCCCCCCCCCCCGAGCTTAGAAACTTAGCCTATTCGTTTAATTGCAAATAAATTTTTCATGTCACGCCCTTTACTAATATTTTATATTCAGCCACATAATTTACATCAATCATGTTATAAATAGTGAAATTATACTACGTCTGACTGAATGGACCGACCGAAATACTTCCACTGAGGCATCTGGATTACTGGCCAGCATTATATAAGTCCCAAATTTATATGCCGCAAGATTCTACAAACAGTCGATTTAAACCTTTTTTAAGCATTACAGTTATCTAATGACGTAACAGATCAAGTTAAAGAAATAAGAAGCCTGGCAGATGATAATTTTCAAAATATTTTTAAGGAAGCTCAAGATCTACTTTCGGAATACGATATTGAAATCAGAGTACCTAGACTACCGCCAAGACAAACACAAAAATTGGTTATAAAAACCGATTCCGCTGCTAAGTATTTTAAAATAACAATTTTTATTCCGTTTTTAGATGGCCCCATGGCAAATCTCGAGGATCGGTTTTTAAAACATCGAGAAACCATTCAAAATTTTGAATGCCTCTTTTCATATGATAATCAAGAATTTGATAGTCAATTTAGATGTTTTTTGAAACTTCACAGCTTCTACAAGAATGAGTTCCTTGAAGAGTTTTTCATTAAAACGATGTTAAAAGCTGAACTTGAGCTGCGGTATAAAAAATGCAAAAACAAAAACTGAAGGAAGATTTGGACAAAGTGTATTCCAATATATTTCCTAATATAAAATGGCTTTTACAAATTTTTTTAACTTTGCCTATTACAACCGCCACATCTGAAAGGTTCTTTTCAAATTTAAAATATTTAAAGACATATCTGCGTAGCACCACGGAAGAGGACAGATTAAATGGTTTGGCAGTTCTTTATGCGAACCACGATATTGATATTACCGTGGCAGAAATTCTGGACGAAAAGGCAAAAACAAAACGAAGAATTTTACTTTAATATTAGTATTATTAGTGATTACTTACAACTTATTGTATAAGGTTTTTGTTTTGTTTTAGTATAAGTATGATTAATATATGCGTTACTTATATTAAATACATTTTTACTAATTAAAATGAAATCTCTCATTTTTTTTTCATAAATATTTAGTTAGGGCCAGCGGCGTATTATTGCAGAAGTTTTAGGGGGCTGTCGCTCTCGTCAATCATACGTATTTTACCCAAAAAAGAGCGTGGCACCCAAAAAAATTTTCGCCTACGCCGCAAAAGAGCACCTTCGGCGCAAGAAGTTGAAGCCCCCCCCCCCCGAACTAAATTTCTGGTTGCGCCACTGTTCCGCTATTACCTTAAGTAAACATAAGTTAAATGGTTATTCTATTCGGTGCGTGAAGCAAATAATGTCCAGTTGAGAGACACGTCTAAAAGAGTAATCTCCAGGGATTAAGATATTAGGGTCGGACCCTCTGGCCCCCCTGCCTTGGAACCATTACCACTTTTCTGTCCTTTTTCGAATGAGGAGCAAGCGAACATTATTTAGAATAATACACGCATACAAATAATAAGATAAATGCTGAATAAATTTAATTTTAAAAAATACCGCCGAAAGACCGTTACAATGGAAATTGTTAATCACAGAACACAAGAATGCGAGGTCGGTGATAAGAAGGGTCATCTTGTTCGAAACGATGACTCATGAATGATAATGATGTTTGTAACGGCTCGGCAACTGTTTGTGCAGGCAGTTCGCGGAGAATTTCGGGGGCGAAAATGGATTTTGCTGAAAAGAGGGGAAGAAGAGCGTCTAATTCCTCGAGGTAATTTACATAAATAAGCTGCCTCCTTTTGGAGGTGTATATTAATTTATTATAATGGTGGTTTATTTCGCTCGTATAATACGTGGGGTAATATAGGAAGATTAACGTATTAGTATTCTATTATTTTATATTCAAATCTGTTTTTAGAAAAAATACTGTTGGTATAGCGCAAGGGAGTATTATAGGGCCTATATTATTTATAATTTATATAAATGACCTAAATGTATTGGAAATTAATTCCTCCCTAACTAACTATGTTGATGACACAAATTTGTTGGTAGCTGCAACGGATTTTCCGGAATTAGATCAGAGAGCAGAAGAAGTTTTTGTAGAAATAAATAATTGGTTTAGTGGAAACAAACTAATTCTGAATGAAAAAAAAACTAATATTGTTATTTTTAGAACATACAATATGCCGGATAGTCTAAACATAAATGGCATTGAACTAAAGAGGGAAACAGATACCAAGTTTTTGGGTCTAACGATCAATGAGTTTTTGTCATGGGAGACTCATATAAATTCTTTATGCTTAAAGCTGGGAAGTATTGGGTATGGTATAAAAGTTGTGTCATCATACATGGATAACCAGACAATCAAAATATTGTATCATGCCAACTTCGAATCTGTTTTGAGATATGGCATTGTTTTCTGGGGTAGTAACTTTGAAACCCAACAAGTGTTCGTAGTGCAGAAAATAATAGTGCGACTGTTACGTAAATTAAAATATTTGCAAACCTGTAGGGGTGTTTTTAGGGAAATAGGTATTATGACAGTTTATGGACTATATATCTACGAGTGCTTAATGTTTGTTTTTAAAAACAGGGAAATATTTCAGGAACTGAATGACCATAGTCATAATACAAGAACTCTTAATCTTTTGAATCCATCTCACCGTTTGACCCTTACAGAGAAGAGTCCGTATTATATGTGCATTAAATTGTATAATAAGCTACCTAATACAATTAAGAACATTAGCAGTATAAGAGTGTGGAAAAAAACTATAAAAAGGTTGTTAACTGAAATTGAACCATATGCTATACAGGAGTTTCTTAATCATAATATGATATAGATAACTCTCTTTTATGACGTCATTTCATTTTATATATTGCCTTCCCTATGTGATTGTAGTTTGTAATTTGAAATAAAGAAATATTATTATTATTATTATTATTTATTTATTTTTATATTCCAAACCGAGGCAATAAGTAATCAATTCAAAGAAGCACAAACGCAATTCAGTTAACTACACGAAAACTAGAAATCCGTAAATACCGTGCGAGCAAAAATTATTTGCAACAAAGAGGGCCTTGCATCTAAGGACGTAATGCTTAGCCGTAGAGCTTCATACCTGTTGGGTGTCAGTAACTATCTAAATTAACAACCAATCAGTTATTCCGTCATCTTTGACAGTCGGGCTTTACGAAACAGCACAAAACATTCATGGTTAAAGCGTATTTTCGAAACAGGGTTAGAGTAAATGATGAGTAGCAATACAATCCGGGTTTGTGCATGGACGATTTTCACGAACATTTTCCTAACGTTGCTTTTCTTGCTGGAGATTTTTATTACTGCCTGAAAATAACCGTGGCTGTGTTTAGGGAAACAGGTTCTATACAACACAAAAAAGGAGCAGGAAGACCATCTGTAAGAACAGAAGAACTTGTTGCAAACGTTCGTGAAATAATGCAAAATACGCCAACAAATTCTATAAGACGCCTGTCCCAAGAAGTGGAAAGATCTTATGGAACATGCAGGACTATTCTTAAGAAGCAGCTAAGTTTATTTCCTTATAAAGTGCAAGTATTCCAAAAAATACAAGCCGCAGATTTTGAAAGAGGCAGGAATGGTTCACCCAAAATTTATTGGAAAGAAATGATTTATTAGACCTGACATTTTTTTCGGATGAAGCCTGGTTCCACCTCTCCGGTTATGTGAATTCTCAGAATACACGCATGTGGAGTAATGAAAATCCCCATTTTTCAATTCCAAAATCCACATTGCACCCTCAAAAAATTGGTGTCTGGTTAGCTGTTTCCCGAAGAAGAATTGTTGGTCCTATTTTTTTCCATGACACAGTTATGACAGTACAGCGGTATAGAGACAATATTTTGAATCCATATTTGTGGAGCAATTACTTGACGACGAACTACGTTTTGGATATTTTCAACAGGACGGTGCAACCGCCCATACAGCCGCCGAAACTATTAAACTTACGCAATTTTTTCGACGACAGATTGATCAGTTTTCGATCAGACATTGAATTCCCACCTAGATCACCTTGTTTAACGGTTATGGATTACTTCGTTTTTCCTCATTTAAAGAACACTATTTTTAAAACACCAGTTGCAAATTTAGAACAATTACAAGAAAGGATTATCCAAGAATGTGGTAACATTTCTCCAGAGATGGTGGTCAACACTTTCGAAAATATGAAGAGACGTGTGAATTTATGCTTGGAGCATGGCGGTGGCCAATTTCAGCAATTTATGTAATTATTTTTCTTTTTCTTTCTGTATATTCTTACTTGTTTTATTTTGGAAACAACAAAAATAAATTTGTATTTGTCTACTTTTTTTATTACTCATTAGTTTGGCATATCATGTCCTAATAAATATGAATTTGACAACATTTTAACCTAGATTTGGTTAGATATATCGTCTCCATATCATTGTGATCTAAACCAAGCCGTACGTTTTTTAATCCAAGCCCTCTTTGATGCAAATAATTTTTGCTCGCACGGTAGTAAACACCCACAATCCACAATAATAAAGAAACGGTAACAACAAAAATGGCGACGAGCCGATTCTAGAGTGTATTAAAAACCCTTTATAGGATACTGGTTCATATTTTACCCAGCGTCAAAATAATTATTTCCTGTTGGCACACCGGTTTGATATTCGGCCAGTTTGTTTATATTTAACTGCGCAAACGAATAATGGTAAAATATTCGATCATACTTACGTAGTCTGAATTACTGACAAAGTGGTCGAAATTTCAACCAGCGTCCGATTAGGATAGTGATCAAAAAGTCACATGTTAACGTGCTGTCTGGGAAAAAAATGTTGTTTTTGTGTTAATATTGCAGATAATTCTGTGAAAATTTGTTGGTAAATACATTAAAATACGTAGCTTTCGATACACTAATTATAATATGGATAAAACTTATCGGCAAGATAATATTTTGCTTTAAAACTCAAAATTTTTGAATTTATAACTTAATTTTACGTTTTGCATTCTTATGATATTATTTTAAGTATGTAACATACATGTAACACATAATATACAACGTAATGCCATTGCAGCACAAAGGACTAATTATTACAAGGGTTTGTAACCAATTCACTGCGCGCTCTGGACTACAATCGCCTGTAACAACCAATTAAAATTTGTCGAAATGGATACTGGTTAAAATATCGACCTCCTCAAAAAAATGGGTTACGTGTTTTATTTTTTTCTAAGATTTTGTAGATAAGGTCCTTAATGTTAAATAAAGCTATTTCAAACAACAGGTTTTGCAATTTTGATGTTTGATTGTCTGCCCTATAAAGGGTTAAATGACGTCGTTCAAGAATTACAGGCCGATAATAAGAGGGTCGAGCCTATACCAATCGCTAATGGACGTCTAGTAATATCACCGGTTGACCGTGTATACAAAATGCGGTTATCACGATTTTTACTTCAAATTAAATCTACCATCCGATTAAAACATGATAATTATATCACTGCATATCGGAGCAAAAATAAAGAAAATGGCCTTTAATGACGCCCTCTAGCGGAAGCTTTAAAAACTAATGTGACAAGTTTATAATTTTGTTTTAATCAACAAAGCTTCTTTTCTTAAACGAGACCGAGTTAAGCTTACTTCCTGGCTTCAGATGGTAAGGGTCGGCAATTCTATGTCTGATGCAGTCCCGGTGACGTCGGGGATTCCGCAGGGCCGTGTTGTGGGTCCACAGGCATTTTTAGTTTTTATTAATGACCTGGCGGAGGATATCGACTCAACAGTTCGTTTGTTCGCAGGCCACTGTTTTCTAAATCCATCTCCACTATAGACGACTGCTTTACATTGGAAAAGGATCTAAGATCAATAGAAGAATGGAAATTAATTACCTACTTTCGGTAGAAAGAGAATATTATATGATTATTAAGAGATAATATTGTGGCATATTGGACAAGTGTATAACAATTTTTTATATTGGAATACACAGGGATCCAAGTTTAATGGATACCCTGGTGCGGGTAGACCACGACGGCCGTTTCGTCCTTGTTAAGATTCTACGGGCAGCAATAACCCAAGAAATTCCAAGAACGATGGTAAAATGTCCTATATGAAAGCCTCTTTGCAAAATCAAAGCGGCCATCAATACACCGTAGCGCCATCCCAGCGAAAGGTAGACAACTAAATAAACCACAAAGTGCATCACAATCCAGTATAGGGAACGCTATTTGCGTTTTCACTGAAAACATCTGCCATTTTGCAGACCAGAAAACAGATCAACCCCGGCACCCAATAGAATGCGCGCAATCCGTTTAAGTTTTGAGCCATAAAAAGGTTTAGGTAATTATATGGTTATGTTATCGACTGCAATTTCTTGAGGCCTTCCGGTATTGTTAGGTACCTAGGAGTTTTTCTCTCTTCCAACTTGCGTTGGGAGCATCTACCATGTAAATAGGACTGTAGCAGATGCGTACCAATCCCTCAATTTCGTCATGAAAAACTTAAAAAGATTAGACCAGAGGCAAAAACCAAAGCATACTTGACCCTGGTAAAGCCCCTCCTAGAATACTTCTGTACTATCTGGCACCCATGGCAGGTGAGTCGTGGGTTGTCGAACTTGAAAAAATAGACAGGGAAAAGGGCTGTTGGGTGAATCTTGTTAAAATTTGGTAGGGATTTTAGTCCGAGTTTGGCGTTAGCGGACCTTTCTATTAAGATCGCCATGTATAAAATCTTTAACAGGAGTAACAGCGTATTTTCAAATTAAGGATTCGCTTAGTCCACCATCATACCTGAGGAGAAATTACCATTCTTTTAAGATCGGGGTGCCTATGAGTAGGACAAATATCGGTCTTAGCTCACTGGCTGGGGTCGGTGTCATAATTTGCAATTCACTCCCTGATAACTTTTTTATCCAGGGCATGCTCTCTTTAGACCGTTTTAAAAAAGTAATTAAAATGTAATCTAGTAAGTACCTATGTTAATCAAATTTTATTATTTACAAATAGTGATGTAAAATTCTCGGTAATAATCTTTTGGAGAATATTGTCGAGAATATTCTCAAGTTAGAGAATTTTCTGAGAATGGTAAGGAAACCGCTAGAAATAGCAATAAAAAGAAATTAAAAATTACCTATTCTTTTTTGATTTGATTAACATACCTTCCCAAGAATAACTAAAAACTAAACAAAAAAACAGTCAAATAAAGAAAGATCACATTTAACTATTAAAAACATACGAGTATACGTTCGCGCTTCTAGGGGATTTCCCTGAATCACTGTTGCAGACGTAAAATATTGTTGCCAGAGTTATAGAAAATGTTAGGGAAACTCAAAATTTTAAAAATCATTGCAACATTTTTTCAATCACAAATCTTGTGAGTGCTGTGTGGCAACAACGATTATCGTTTATCAAATGGTTCTCTGTATAAAACATTTTGACAAAAACAATTTTCTAGAAAAATGCCTTATTATGACTTTTAAAAATTATTGATACTATTTCCAGCTATTTCTTTTGCCCACTTTCCGTGATATGATCTTTTCTGAAAGCTCTACGATAATTAATTAATATTAATATAATTTTTGATTTAAAGTTGGAAATCTTATTTTCATAGCATTTGTTCTTTGCTGATGACTTAAAATTATTTGCTATAGTTCAGTCAGTTTATGATGCTTTGAGAATCCAGAAGACTTAAACAGAGTGTATGAGTTGCGTGTTAGAAGTAAAATGGACTTAAACATTAAAAAATGTAAAATAATTACTTTTCATCGCACAATGCAGCCGCTTAACTATGATTATAAATTAAATGATTGTAACTTGGTTGTTCACTTGGATGCTAAATTAGATTTCCATATTTACTTTGAATACATTGTTAACAAATCATTAAAGTTATTAGGATTAATGTGTAGAAATACTAGAGATTGCCAAAATATTGACAGCTTGAATACGATTCACAAAACTCTTGTTAGGTCATGTTTGAAATACCTTTCTTGTGTGTGGTCACCGTCATATTTAATACATATTCAAAATATTAAAAAGGTGCAAAAAAAATTTATTAAATTTATTGCTTACGAATTTAGGTTGCCTGTTGACTCCTATGATGGTTTGAGACGGAGATTGAGTTTGGACTTTCTAAACGTAGAATAAAATTTGATACCTATATATTTTTTATTTAAATTAGTGAATGGAGTAATTGAATGCCCAGATCTTTTACATCGCGTTAACTTTCGAATTCCATATAGGGACACAAGAAATCACTTTCTTTTTGCACTTGACCATCATAGATGCAACTACGGTAAATCCTCTCCCATACTTAGAATTGTTAATAATGTGAACAAAATTACTAATGAATTTTTAACCCTTCCCTCGCTTCCTTTAAGAAAAATATTTCTAAACTTGCACTGTAATTATAGTCTTGCTTTATTATGTGAGAGCTAATTTAAGATTCTTGTTTTTTTTAACTGTTTAATAATTATTAGCTTGTTAAGTTAAAATTGTAATTGGGTTTTGCCCGTCGATAAATAAATAAATAAATAAATACTTTCTGATACAAAGTATCTCGCCACCCTTAATAAAACACCCTGTATATTATATAAACATTTTAAAATAATTTTGTTTTTGTTTTCAGACTCTTGAATAGAAGTCGTTAATGCTGTCAATGCTTGTGTTCAGAAAACGGTGAGTACCTATAGTATACAATTAAGTATTTGAAAATACGTAATTTTTAACTGTGTAATGATATCTTCTAATGATTCGAAAAAGAAATGTAAATAATCAAATGCTGCCCTTTGGCATCACTCAGGTATATACTTTTGTTTTTTTTTCAATTAAAATTTAGCAATTCGAGAAAAGAAAACAAACAGTATTCTCTTTTTAATGATAAATAATAAATGTATAATAAAAGTGTGTATTAGGCAAATGGAATAAATTTGATATATACATGGGGGCGTGTCCGAAAAAACACTCGGACACGTCGATTGGTATTTCAGTTGCGAACAAATCCCTGACCTTAGCAAATTGTTGTCTGTCTGCATGACACTAGTTGTCAGTATTATAGACGTTTGCATTTCGTTAACTGCATATCAGAAAAATGGTTTATTTAAGAGAACTGCACAAAATAACAATTCTACAGATGATTGGTTATGGAGATAAAACACGGACACAAATGGAAGTTGCTCGCTTATTTCCTGAAAAATTTCCAAATTTGCGGCCTATAACTCAAGGGAAAATTAGTAAAATAGAAAAGCAGGAATAGTCGGAGATCATGTCATAGGTCCCTTTTTCATTAATGGCAATTTAATTGGCGATAATTATTTAGCACAGTTCCAAAATAATGTCTTGCCAACTTTAACAAACTTATATCCTGATCCAGCAAACCCACAACTTCCAGCGATTATGATATTGTTTCAGCAAGATGGAGCTCCGCTCCATTACCAAATCAATGTCCGGCAGTACTTCAACCAAGTATTTTCAAATCGGTGGATAGGGAAGCGTGGATCGATGGAATGGCCAGCAAGATCCCCTGATCTGAAGCCATTAGACTTCTTCTTATGGGGTTATATCAAAAATATTGTATACAAAAGTAAACCCCTCGACTTAGCTGACTTAAGAAGACGAATAACGCTTGCGATTAGATCGGTCATGCCTGAGATATTCAGTAACATTAGAAGAAATTTCTATTTAAGATTAGGATGTTGCCAAGACGTTCGCGGCGAGCATTTACAACATCTCCTACATTAATGTTTTTTTTTGTTTTTTTACATTATCAAGAAATAAACAGTATTACTTATTAGTTACTGAGTGTATTGTTAACATTTGCAATAAATCTGAAAACACTTAATATTTCCGAAGCAGCTGAAGATAGGTATCTATCAGATATTGTACAAGAAATAATGTCTAAAATTTTCTAAAGAATTCAAAAATTAAATAATATACAGGGTGTTGCATTTAAAATAAGAAAGTTGGTATTGGCCATTGTTACATCACATACCCTGTATAAAAGTTTTTGGTGGATTTTTCCAATATTTTTTTTTCCAAAGACTTAAAGTTTCTATTCAGTATCCATTCCAATCAAATTTTTACTTAGTTTAACAATTTGTCACTTTTTAAAATTAATTTCTAACCTTACTTTTTCTAATGTCATAAAAGGACGTGTAAAATATGCCCGGTGTAAAATAAGTTTCTGTTCTTTCTCAAGATAAAATGAACAGGGTATACTATCGTATGATATTAAAATTGCATTGTCTTTAATTGTTTTAAATCACAACGTTTCTACCGGTATGAATGACCAGTCCTCTTCAGGTGAATACTGATAAAGTCAAATTTGTCAAAGAACGCGCCAGCGCCGCATCGTGGCTAAGTAACCTGTCATTTATGACACCCTGTTAAGGTCTGGTCTATCCTACGCTAAGATGGTGGTGACAGAGACAGGACTGGGCTAAGTTATTTTACCATCGCAGTAATCATATTTTAAACTTGTACGGGGGTCTTAAGTTTATTAGCATAATGGCTTGCAAAAATACACCGTTTATTTTATTTCCAATTGAAACATAGAACTCAACGTGCGATAAATTAAAAGTTATGACACTATTTATCGGTAAAATATGGAAATACATTTAACATGCACTAAATTTACCAATGGAAAACGTTATGAACAACCCTGACAAGGACAACATAGAGTTTCGCCGCCCAAATATTGTAGCTTAAGTCAATCAAATGGCTAGCGGTGCGCGCCTGCACATGTTTCGAATTGAATGCTGCGTTGCCATATTATTATAATTTACGAAATGCCCTGTGTTTTTAAATACAAACAGCTGGATTAGTTCTCAGTGAACGCAAGGTTTGGCAACTGAACTGTAATAAAAATGGATATGGGAAAAAAATAAGACACTTTAAGTCTTTCTCCACTGGTATATTAAGATACGTTTTAAGTTTTAATAAAGGTAAATTCTCTACAGGTTTCGAATGTGTATACATTCATCATCAGGAGAATAGACTAAGGAATATAAGAAATACAACAGGTGCAAACAGTCCAAACGGAGCTAAAAGATGAAGGACAAATAAAGTAATTGGAAAAACGCCCACCGTAATGATATACCTAGCAAGAGGTAATTCATGGGGAATTGGCAAAAACCAAGATACTTAGCTAACATAGCAGTAAGCTAGGAGGAGAGAAAAAAAAATTAAAAAATTGGAGTGGTAAATGTTGTAAAAAGTTTTATAATCAGATAAGGAGTAACTGAGAAGTCACATTTTGGAGAACCAGTGACGTAAGTGTGAGGAGAGAATATCGTCGCCTCAGAGCAACAGTAGGTTATATAAAAAAAATTGAGTATTTAGATATTCATGTCAAAGTATGCGGAATAAACCCTTTTGTTCAGTGAAACAGTAAGATATGTTCAAAATAAATTATTGTTTTCAGAATCTTACTTATCCTTGTGTAGCCCAATGCATCTTGATTATATTTATTTGATGCAACACTAGGATAATACAGATATCTTACTGTTTCATTTTTGTTTTTCCGTTTGATAACAAAAAATAATAATGTAACACTAAGATATGAACATATCCTACTTATCATTAAGATTAATGTTGAGTTAAAAAACATGTCTTAACGTAAAAATGTTGACGAAATACTTGTGGAGGATATATAAGAAAACAATAAGCGCCAAAAAAGTAGAAAACGATTTAAAAATATGGGCACATGGAAAAGGGCGTTAAAAAACCAAAAATTAATTCCAGAAATGAATATATTTCCAGACTTAGAAAGCCTCACAAACCTAAATCTGTATTTTTATTTAAATGCTCTGAGAAGGTTAGCGAAATTAGTAGGCAAGAATTATTTAGTGCCTATTACCAGCTAGCTAATAAGTCTCTTCAAAGGGAGTTTTTATCTCGGCATATTGAAAAAACGTCAAACAAACCTGAAAAGCAATATTTACAAAAAGAAAACATTTACATGCACATACTTTTCTAATGTCAATAATCAAAGAGTTAGGGTGTGTAAGTTCTTCTTTAAAAATACCTTAAATATTTCTTACTGTTCTATTGATACTGTTTTGAAAAAAATAAATGAATTTGGAAAAGGCGAAAAAGTTCTATTTAATAATATTAAAATAATAAAAGTAAAGAAAAATGAACCCAGTAATTTTTTTTTCAAAACTTCTTACAAACGAAGAATTAAATACTATTGACATTAGAAAAAAAACTAGAACTCAGCGAGCAACAAACCTAATGGTTTTAATCCCTGCTTATGACACAGCACCACCAATTTTTATTAAAAAAAAGGACTTACTTAGTTTGTGCAACGATAATTTAATCCCAAAGAAGCACCATATTTTTTTTAAATCACTGTCAGCATTCGCTAGTACCCCTAATTATGATTCTGATTATTTTTACTATTATTGTTCCCAGTTTCTGATTAGTTTATCTTTTTTTCAATAATATTATTTGCATTCTTTTCTATTAAAAACTTTTAATATTTAAATTCGTTTCATTTTTGCATTGACACGGTAAATAATTACAACAAAACTGCAAACGTGTTTGGTGTTACACTAGGATATCTAACAAAATTATAAAGATATCTTTGAAAAATTAATTATTTTTTAGTGCAACAGTAGGTTAAGTAATTTTTTTCTAATACCTATTTACTATTTTTTATGTCGGTTGGTACTTTTATACGAAGCTCAAAATCCTATGTAACTAACCAAAATTTCATTTAAATTCATAAAAAAAGAAAAAAGGTATAAAACATTGAATTCCCGCCAAATTTTTATTTGCATTTTTCTCATAACCAATTTCTTTTACATGTCCTACTGTTGCTCTGAGGCGACGATATGTGAAATTGGAATAGTTGAAGTCGTAAAGTTTTTTAATTATAAATTGAGAAGCTGAAAAGTCACATAATAGTGAATTATAAATTGCTAATTCACTGTTTGCACCTGTTGTATTTCTTATATTCCTTATTCTATTCCCCTGATGATGAATGTATATACATTCGAAACATGTAGAGAATTTACCTCTATTAAAACTTAAAACTTATCTTAATATACCAGTGGAGGAAGACTTAAACCGGACGCGGCCCACTACTACAAACTACAACCTACATCTGAACTGGAAACTTTTAGAAGAAACCAGTTATCAGCTGTTAATGTCACATGTGGGTGTCAACTGTCGAAAGGTTTTGTTTTTAGAAAAAGTTGAACCACTCTATGTATATTCTGCTTCTTTTTTTTTAAAGCTAATTTCAAGTTATGAGAATAATAATCCAATAAGCTACTACTACTAAGACTATCAAGATCATCAAAATTACAAAATTCAAACATACAAAATGTAGTGTGGCGGTCAGGGTAAAGGCATACATTTTCTGAATCATTATCTTTCTCAAGTTTCTTGTTATTTACATTAGCCTTTATCTTATCAAAGGCGTCACTTTACGTAGTAACTTATCCAAACGTCAATATTATCACATAAATATTTCCTGTTCTCTTATCAAATCGCACATACATTATAAAGTTTGTATAATAACGCATATTTTAATGATGCAAAAATTTCAAAACGATCGATTTTATAATGTATAGTTGTGTAAAGTGGTGTAAATTTAGTACCAACAATCTATCAAGTCATATAAGATGCTTTTATAACAACCGATCCTTATACTCTAAGAGTTTATTAATTATCGAAAATAATATAACCCCATCCCCATTGAGGGTAGCCCATTTGGTGATATTTTAACCCTCTTGGTGATTTGATAAACGCTTTTTTAAAAAATATAAAAAGTCTTATATATCTGGTGATTTTTTAATTCTGTGTCAGGAACTATTAGGAAAGCTGCGTCACCTGAAAACCGATATGCCTGCTAACCGCCGAATATGATTGTGAATAAAAACACGGACGAATGTTTATAGAAAAGTAGATAAGGTTATTTGGAGTGACTCAGGAGTTTTGGGTATGAGGACAGTTTTCTTTGATATTATATGGATTGACGGTTTAAGAAATAATAATCACAGTGAATGTAATATAACTTATAATTATTTTTTTCCCAAAGGGGCCTCCTTTTATTTGCTGTTCCTGACATATGTTTTTTATCCTTTTAATACTATTATATTACCACATTTTCTTCATTGTATTTCCATTTTATATTGTGCTAGTGAGGAAATATTTGACAAATTACAAATTTTACAAAATAAGACAATGCGGATTATTTTAAATTGTGACAAAAATACCTAAACAAAAATAAATTTTATGTTAAAAAAAACATTAAAAATAATTTATTGCCTGATTGTTTAAAAAAATTTTGTTCTTTTAATCATGACCATCATAATTATAAAACAAGAACTAATCAAAATTTTTTTGTTGGTAGAGTTAGCTTATAAGTCTATTTTTCATAAAGGTTTGATAAAATATAATAATTTGGAAAATTCTATTAAATCTCAAATATCATTAAAACTATTTAAAAAAACATTAAAATTACATTTATTTAAAAAAGAAAATAATACTTAATATTTGATACAATTTGCAAAATGTTTAACTTTTCTGTCTGTTTTGTTAAAAGAAGGTTGCGTTTTAAAATTTAAAAATAAATCTATTAAAATGTGTTAAAAAAATGTATAAAAAAATATTTAATTGTAGCTTTTTTCTAAATAAAACATGTTACTACTACTACTACTACCACTACTACTACTACTAACACCCTGTAACTCCATTAATAATAAATTTTCGAAAAAATATTATAGAAAGAGATAGCATTTATTTTCGGTCTAGAATTATCCCCTAAAATTTTTGCTCATCATTTCCGGACACCCTGTATATCACAAAAATAACAACAAATTGTTCAACAAAATGAATGAGCACTCGAACAAGATAATAAAAATAGGCTTGCTTGACTCGCGTGTTTCGGCAAGACTCCTGTTTTTGATTTGTTATTATGAATACAACAAATAATAGTGGGCCTAGGTTACTTCCTTGTGGTACACCAGAAGCTGCCACAAACTTTTTAGAATACGTTTTACCAACTTTTACCACTAGTATTCGCTGTGAAAGATAAGATTTAAGAAAATTGTACGCTTGTTGAGTACATCCATAATCAACGAGCCTATCAAGCAGTATTCTATGATCGACCTTGTCGAAAGCCTTCTCACAATCTGTATATATGACATCAAGCTGCTTTTTGTGTGCAATTACCTGAGAGGCATACTCTGAAAAAACACATAGTTTTGTAATTATTGTAGACTTGTCTGTCACAAAGCCATGTTGGTGGGGTGATAAGTTTGGTTTCAAAGCTTTATACAAGTCGTCAAACAAAATGATCTCAAAAATTTTTGCTAATACATTTATATGACTTATAGACCGATAATTGCCGACGTCATTCATCTGACCAGACTTATACACAGGAGTGATTACCTACTGACGTTTTTAGTTTGTCTGGAAAATGATTTTGTTTAATAACCAAATTAAATAAAGTTGCCACAGTGGATCTTTGCCAGTGCGTCATCAATCAACGATCAGGACTCGACGTGATTAATAACTGTGCATCCTTGTTTATTACAGTAACAAGTTTGAATAAAAGCATAAAAGAACGTCTTCAAAATTCCGCAATAATATAACGTGCTAGACAAGGATAAAACTATAAACGTCAGTTAATTACTTTCTTTATTTGTTTAGTTGACAACCGTTGTATTTTAGAACGTCATTGTCAACCTTATTTTGATCTGCCAACCTAATTCGTATTTTGTAAATCTGTGTGCCTTAGAACTGTTCCTGTTTCTAAAAATAGTTCTTTTTAGAGGTAATTATACCCACCATCTGTTTTGGCGGTAAGTATTTATGGATTTTTATAATAACTAATTTATTTATTTTAAATATTCTAACCGTGAAAGTTCTTTGAAACGTTTACGGCAGTGGCTAAATTCCCTTAAATGAAAGGATGTTAAAAATTTGACTTTTGCCATTTTAATAGTCAATAAAACACCAAACTTTTGTAGATTTTATGCTTTAAAAATAGTATTAAATGTATAAACATTTGTTTGTCAATTTCTTTTAGATAATAGAGAATGCCGGGCAAAACTTAAAATAAATAATAATTTTTCGTGATATTATGTAGGTACGTCAAACGGTAGGCAGGCACGTCCATTTTATGAACTTAACTTAGTTTTGACTTTTTTCGTCTCGTAATTTTGATTTGATTCATACGATTTTGATGACGTAAAAGTGATGACGCACGGGAAAAGAACCACTGTGGCGACTTTATATGTGTTATTGGACGTAGGTACCAGTAGCTCAGCTAAGCCTTTATAGATGTATGCTGGTATATTGTCATCGCCTGTAGCCTTTTTTGGTTTCAATTTTTTTATGCTATTTAAAACATCAGTTTCAGTTATGAGAGAGAAACTAAAATTACTGTTTTTCTGAGAAAAGTCATAATTGCTAGGCACATCAGATACTTCAAATACAAACATAAAGTGACTTCTAAAGGCGTTCGCAATGTCATTAGAATTGTTATAAAAATTATTATCGTGCATCATTTCTCTTGGTACACCACTACGTTTGGTTTTGTCTTGAATAAAATTCCAGAAGGATCCGGGATCCATGTTAAAATTATAGTCTAATGTCTTTTGATATTGTTTGTATTCAGCTATAGTTTGATATTTAATTGATTTTCTCAAAGTGTGATACTGTTTTTGTTTGTCAGTGTTTGTCTTGTCATGCGATATTATATGATGTAATTTATTTTTATTTCTAATTTTACGTACCAAATCTATGAAGTACCATAAAGGAAATTTTGGTTTTGTCGAAAACTCTTTAACTTGATCTTTTGGAATTGATTCATCCAAACATTTAAACATGTTGTCGTAGAACTTATCTAAACTATCATTGAAGTATTTCACTTGTTAATAGACCGGTCCAGTGACCAGTCACACTCCCTAACAGTCTCATATAAATGCATAAAGTCGCCCCTTGAGTAGTCATAAGCATATTTTTTATTAATTTTTAATTCATTTTGCAATTCTTTGATGGGCAGGTGAAAGCATAAGGCAGGATGATATGAGTCCTCTTTTACTAGTGGACAGTCCGATCTACCAACACCTGATACATCTATATTTGAGATTATTAAATCTAGCGACCTGTTCATGTTATTCTTAACATTATTATATTGCCTTAAATTATATATATTTAGGAACTCTTGTAACAACAGACTTTTTTCACTATCACATCTTTCGTACCATGGTAGATTAAAATCACCTACAATTAATAAATTGTCCCCTTTAAATTGTAATACTTATTTCAAAGTGGTTAAAATATTTTTCGTATATATCTACACTAGAGTTGGGTGGAAAATATACTACAGATACATACATGATATTTTTCTTCAGTTTTAATTTTACAATAATACTCTCAGTATCACAATTGGTTTCTATAATTTCATACGGAATATTTTTCTTTAAGGCTAAGATTGCACCACCACCCCTAGTTTTGACAAGGTTACGATCCCGCCTTATAATAGTATATAGTCCTCTGATAAAACACTAGAAAGAAAATATTGTTTTGGTTGTAAGTCCCCGAACATTCTGGTAGTAAACGCTAAAGCCAGGTACTTTTTGGACTCTTGAGTTTAGATTGTATTGGTTATGGTTGATATTTATGTCTAATTGACTAAAGGATCCACCTCCTGTGTTTGCGGCAAGGTATTTCTTATAATACTTGTGGTAGTACGTCATCAAATGTTGTCCTCGTATTTTTTGGACCACCTTAATATTCTGTAGTCCCTATAGAAGCCAATAATGAAAAATAAGTTGGTTTACTTGTTTTCGGTTATACATCAAAACATTTTCTTTGGCCTTTTTCAATTTCGATTAAAACCAGAATATCCCCGGATCCTGGATTGGCTTCCAACCTCGCCTTTCGCTATAAGAAGTGTTTGCCGATATTTCTTTGGGGAGCAAAATAAATCCCAATTCCAATACAATAACTATAATCCAGAAAACAAACAACCTCCCCTATAATAACCGTGATGTAAAACGTCTTGGCTTTGAACTCTATAGGGCCTCTGTCACTGCGTCAACGCACGTGGTCGGTAAACCACCAACCATAGGCGTACCGCATTTGACTATTAAAAATTAAAATAATATCTCCTAAGAACGCTCTACTTTAAGTAAATTTTTTTTCTCCGATTTTTTAAAACTTTTAATAAGATAGGATAGCGTCTGGGCCCCCGCACATAGGTAGTTCAGGACAACGAAACCTCAGATGAACTTGCCAGACGTGGAGTTCATTCCTTGGACCTGCTGAACCAGCCATAAAAATAACAATACGACGTAGGTATAGGTAGGATCTGCATTGAACGCCGCAAACATTGATAAAAATAATAATTTAACAAAAATAATTAACGCAGTTGTTCATTTTGAAAACTGAGTAGATATTTTTATTGCAATTTAAATTTGTTACTATCAAGAAAAACCAGTTCATTAGGTAAGAAGTTGTACAATTTAACAGAGTTGTAGGTAAATGATCTCTGAAACATGGCAATCTGATGCTGAGGTACCGTCAACCTATTAGGAAATCTCATGTCACGGGAATGTATATTTTCATGAAATACAAACCTACTTTTTAGAGAAAGAGGCAGAGCCGGATTATTTAGAGTTTTAACCAAAAAATTCCAAAAATAAGGCGTTAGCATGCATGTATTCTGTACTCTTTGTATCCTATTCCTATCTGCTACATCAAGGCATGGCCTATAAATGAAATCACAGTAGTTAAAGCTGGATAAAACGAGACTCTCACACAGAATTTTACGTAATATAAAATTTAGGACATGCGACGGCTGTTGTATAATACTCCTAAAGACATATATGACATTTGAATTAGTTTTTTGACATACTCCCTAAACCTTAGTTCAATATCCAGTATTATACCCAGATTTTTAGCTGTTTTAACTACGGGGAGCCTAACACCATCAATAACTATATTGATAGTATTATTCAAAAAGTCTATTTTGTTCTTATTCCCAAAAAGCATCAAGGATGACTTCAATGCACTCCAGATTCGGCTCGATGCCATTTTGTGGATTTCTTATTGTATTTTTTTTATTGTGAATGAAAGTTTTTATCGCACATTTACTTTATATCCTGAAGTAATTATTAATTTTAGAGTTCGTTTGATTAAAGTAAAGTTGTTAAATAAAATTTATAGCATAGATGTTTTAAAAAAAAATTATGTACTTTATCAATTTTACCAATATATACATCGTATTGAGAATTCCTGATCACATATCCAAATGACAGTAGACTAGATATTAACGTATGACATCTATAACAAAAAAACTAAAAAAAAAACTTATTATAGTCTATGGACGAATACTACAATCTCAATAAACCATGTTGCACAATAGGTAATTATATGCAATGTTAAACGACAATAACAATATCACACTAGAAATTATTTAAATTTTTGAGAACTACAGTACTGATTTTTAGTGGTAAGTAAGCAAATATTATTATGATAAATGTCAAGTTTTATGACAACTGCCAGTCGGAACTAAAACAGTAGGTACCTATATAAAACCAGATTAAACCCCCAATAGAACTTGATAAGTACTGTGAGTGTTCAGATCAATAATGGCTATAAACCATTCTATGGTAGCAACTCGTATTTCTTATTGGCTTAATTACCGTGATATTATCACTACACAACGGTCTAGCAATTTTCGTTATCTTACAGTAGGAAAGCGCGTTGCTGTCGCATAGTCACATTATAGTATTAAACAGTTGTATAAATAATAATAATAATAATAATAATAAAAAAATATATAAAAATAAATTAAAAGTATGGCAGCATACAATAAAATAGTGTCACAAATAACAACCAAACAAACAAAGGTATTATTCCTTAATTCAAGTTTAAATTTCTATAAAATTCATCAATTGTATATGGTTCTACATCTAAAATAAGCCTTAATTAATAGTTAATTTGTTTTATATGATTTGGTAAAGCATTATATAATTTAATACATTGATAATACGCTCCCTTTTCATATAAGGTCAATCTATGTTTGGGATATGTATAGTTTAATGTACGCGTAGGGTACGTCTTTTGTGCCTCGCTATTTTCAAACATATTTTTATTTCTAAAAAAGAACAATATGCACTCCTGTATATACATTCCAGACACAGTTAAGGGTCCATTCTGTTTAAATTTGCCTCTACATGAATCTCGCTGTCTTAAGTTAAGAATAACTCCTATCGCCCTTTTTTGACAAACAAAGACTCTTGTTATGTCTTTAGCGAGGTCTTTAGCACTCCCATACATTACTAGCCCATATCTTATTCTAGATTCAAAGTTAGAGTGGTATACCATTTTTCTAGTTTCTAAATTAACATATTTACTTAATATTCTAAAGGTGTAACATACAGCGTTTAACTTTGTTACAACATATTGGACATGACTATCCCAGGACATTTTACTATCCAGAAACATACCTAAGACTTTAGCATTCTCCTTAAGTTTAATATCACAGTTGTTAATGGTTATGGTTTCTGGATTTTCCAGAGTTGAGCGGTTAGTCTTAAACAAGGTGATGCCTGTCTTTGATTTGTTTAAAATCAGCTTATTTTTGATAAACCAATTATTTCCTTCAATTATAAATTGTTGAATATTCTGCTCAAGAAACGTAAGATCTTCATAATAATATGATACTTATTTAATATTTGTATCATCTGCATAGTTGGTCAATTGAATATTTTGTCTTATTCTAGAGATTTCACCAATATTATTTATATATATGATAAAGAGTATTGGCCCTATAACACTACCCTGTGGTATTCCTACTGTAATATTCCTACTTGATGAAAACACTTTGTCATCTCCTCTATCTAGCATAATCTATATAAAGTCGATTCAGCCAGTAAACCTGCAAGATGGCGGCGGATAATCGATGTCAGCGCTCTCCAATCACAAATAAATTAAGGCAAAAAGTTACTAGGATTTCACACCAGATATTATTAAAATTCAATTCCAAACATAAGTAAAAGCAACCATTATTAAGTCCCTAAATCATAATATTATATCTTTCTTAATTCTTCGTATCGAGTTAAATGCATGATAGAGAGAGACACATACCGGTGCTAACCAACACGAACCGTTATATGATCACAGGGCAGGCCAGGCATTGCTAATGTAAAGCGCGACGTAGAGTCCATTTTCGGGGTTTCCAGGAGTAGCGACACGCAATACGTCTTGAACGGAATATAACGTGTTAGACAGATATATAATTATAAAGTAATATTCGAGTTAATATTTATGGTTTTAGTTGACATTGTTCAATTTTGGTGTTTTGATTTGTGGTTTTAATTTGTTTTTATCCATTTTTGTGCCTTGAAACTTTATTTATTTCTAGAAACAGTTCTTTTTAGAGCTACTCCATTGTGCTATTGTGTTGCCGGTAAGTATTTTTAGACATTTATGATCTATTGCTGCCAATATTATTCTTACTAAAAATGAAATAACTGGAATATGACTTTTGTCATATGACATGTCGGCCATCTTGCAGGTTTACTGGCTGTGTGTGCGTGTTTGTGAATAATTCTTAACTTAACATAGTATAAAACAAAGTCGCTGTCGCTGTCTGTCCGTCCCCTACCAGCTATATATGCTTAAATCTTTAAAACTACGCAACGGATTTTGAAGCGGTTTTTTTTAATAGACAGAGTGATTCAAGGGGAAGGTTTTTATGTATAATAGCGACCCGCCCCGGCTTCGCACGGGTGCAATTTCAGAAAGTTGCATGCCGGGTACTAATATATCGGGTTTGTATTTATACCAGCGGGTTGCAACGCATGCCGGATATACGCTAGTAAGGAATAAAAGGCTTTTTTTGTCAGTGCAGGCGGAGGAGTATATTATGTACATTAGAGAGATAAATAAATGCGAATAAACGATTTATATTTAATATTATATTGAAACTTGACTTGAATGTATATTTTTATCCCGCATTCCTTCGGCAGCTCAAAATCGGTGACGCTGATGACCTTAGTAATGTACGTTATAATTTATTCACCAAGTAGCATGCGCACGCCTCTGACCGACTCAAAAGGAACAATAAGGACCCAAAATCGCTCCAGATGTTCGTTTCGGAAGTTCCCCGGCATTCCGTCCAAAGCCGACTGCGATTCGCGACGTCCGACGTGTCGATAACAAAACGTCGTAGTCGTAGTGTGCCATGCTTGTGCACTGATTTCTTTATTTTTCAACGATCTTTTGAAAGAATTGAAAGTTGTGCAGCTGCCTACTTCTCACACGTTGCGTTGGGTATTCTTTGGCGGTCACGTTCGAAATTGTGATTTCGTGAGTGGGACGCGAGTTTTTGTGTTTTTTGGGTGAATAATTAAGATATTGGTATGTATTTTTTTAAATTTTGGGTTCGTTATGTATTTTTTATAGGTCTGCCTAATTTTTCTGCAAAGTAGGTACCTACCTAAATTGTAGCATCATTCATGAAATGTTAAAACTGTTATTCTAACGTTGCTTGTTTACGTTACACCGAGGGTTACACAATCAATAGGCTCCTAATCTCCTAGATTACGAAGCCTAAGTGCTCATTTTCAAATTAACGTGACGTCACACTATGTAGGCCGAAGTCGAAGTAGGCCTCCACAAGAAATGTATTTAAAGATTCTCCAGTCAATTAATGAATATTGCGCTACTGGCTATCGGTCTTGTGAATAACATTGGTCAAATACTTTTTTTTTTAAACGGTGCTCCTGACAAAATTTTTCAACCCTGGGTCATGCATGGGTCAGTTCAAAGAAAACTAAACGTAGCAAACGTGTTGTGTGACAATAGAATAACGACAGCAAACTGAAACTGGGTAAACAAACAGGACGTGTGTAGTACAATATTTGGTGTTTTTGAACCTGTAAAAATGTGCTGTGTTCCCGGGGCCATGGAAATTACGTTAACGGACCAAAAGCGCACTTTTCCGGCCTTCCGGGTATCCAAAAGATAGCGTTTTGCGGAAACAATGGTCAAGAGCAGTTCCCCGGAAAGATTTAGCGCCAAACAAGAACACCATACGGGGAATACTCCACCATTTTTCCTTGTCTTCGTCCGACTGTCAGCTCCAGTTCACCTCGACAAGAATTTTTTAAACTTTAAATTTATTCAAAAATGTCCAGAACAAATATTTTAAATTAGTATTACTTCTACTCCTAAATAAGGATACCCCTATGACGTAAGTTTACACATTTATTTTTTCGGATAAAATTCTAACCTTAAAAATATTTCTTGCTTTTCAGATAGAAAAACCCTAAACTTAAAACAACTTCTATGTAAATTTTAAATACTCCGCACATTCGTGTTGCTGTTTCACTAATTTTGTGACTTCAGCTACTCTTTATTTTATTAAAACTTTTTACTACTCCACTGTAAAATATTATTCTCTTCACACTTAGGTACGTTAATAATTCACTGATATGTGACCTTCCAGCTACTCCTCATTTTAACTTTTCTACTCCTCACACTTAAGTTACTAAGTAGTTCAGTAATATGTGACTTTTCATCTACTCCCCATTTGATTATAAATTAAAGTTTTTACATCATCTACCATTCCAATATCAAATATTCTTCTCCCCTCACACTTATGGTGTTGTCTCCTTAATGACACTTAAGTTACTGCTATGCTACCTTCATAACTTTATTTCACGAATGACCTCTCGGCAGGTTTACCATTATGTTGAAAGCTTTCCAAACACTATGCTTGTTTTTTCCATCATCTCGTAGCTCCATTAGGACTGTTTGCACCTATTACATTTCTAAATTTCTTATTCTATTCTCCCGATGATGAATGCTTATGCGTTCGAAGTTCGAAACATGTAGAGAATTTACCCTGTATTAAATCTTGTAACTTATTTTAATATACCAGTGGGAGAAGACTTATAGTGTCTTATTTATTTCTCTTTAAACATACACTCCACTTAAAGTATGGACTACTTCTTCAAGTTAAAAATACATCATAGTTTGTGAACTACATTTTACTAAAGGTTGTATGATTTGGAATAACTCAGAACATGATCCAAAAACAGGTAAGATTGTTTCAATAGATCTGAAAAAACCGCGTCTCAAAAAGAAAACTGCTTTCCATGATTTTTACAAATTGTCAACAATATCTATCTAAAGCAGTTTATATTCGTAAAAGTAATGACCAAAAATTACAGGAACTTGCAAATTTACATTTTTTACAAGCAATTGAAAAAGCAGGGTATAGTTTGAAACTCCTAAAAGGTTTCAAACGTCCCACCTAAAGTATGGTTGCTTCTTTGTGAAGGGTAAAGAAAAAAACCTTTATTTAGGCTTGAATAATATACTCCTGGACTTTGTATAACTTGGGCAATTATCATCTATAATAACTAAATGTAAGTAACATTTTTATATGGCCAATCTCTTAGTATTTCTGGATCAAACTTAAAGACACCGTTTATTTGTAGCAGTTTACTTAGATGAAATAAAAACTTGTTTAATATTATTGATGATACTATTCTGGCAGTTCCATTAAATAATACCGATAATGATTTTAAGCAATTCAACGATGCTACTGATAACAACCACTTTTACATCAACTTCATTCAATAATTCAATCCCAACCAATTTAGGGTTGACTTGATAGTTCGATTCACTTGAAAATTTGGTTAATCCGAGTTTATAACTCGATTTTTAAGTGGATCTAACTGAATCCGCTTGTTTGGATCGGATGTAAATACCTGTTGTAGTCATTTATAAAATATTAAACAAAGTAAAATAATTTAATGGAAAAATAATACAATCATCTATCCATCTTTAATACTGTTTCGTCAATAAATGTTCAAAATGTTGTCCATTAACTATTTGGCAATATCCTAAATGCAAGTAACACTTGTTTTGAACATTTCTAATTATGTCGGGGAAATTTACCTACATTTATGTCTTATTTGTCCTTTCAACTCTTCAACATTTGACAAGGAATAAAAAACTTTAATTTAATACTTATAATATAATAAGTATAACTTAATATAGGTACACTTTAAAAATACTCAATAAACTGGGGTTGCCGTTTAAAAAAAATGATCGATATCGTCACATCTCTCATTTGGGATTATACCGTGCGAGCAAAAATTATTTGCATCAAAGAGGGCTTGGATTAAAAAACGTAGGGCTTGGTTTAGATCACAATGATATGGGGACGATAATATCTAACCAAATCTAGGTTAAAATTTTGTCAAATTAATATTATGACATGATATGCCAAACAAATGAGTAATAAAATAAGAAAACAAATTCAAATTTATTTTTGTTGTTTACAAAATTAACAAAGTAAGAATATACAGAAGGAAAAAAAAAATAATTACATAAATTGCTGAAATTGGCCACCGCCATGCTCCAAGCAAAAATTCACACGTCTCTTCATATTTTCGAAAGTGTTGACCAGTATCTCTGGAGATATGTTACCACATTTTTGGATAATCCTTTCTTGTAATTGTTCTAAATTTGCAACTGGTGTTTTAAAAATAGTGTTCTGTGAATGAGGAAAAACGAAGTAATCCATTACCGCTAAACAAGGTGATCTAGGTGGGAATTCAATGTCTGATCGAAAACTGATCAATCTGTCGTCGAAAAAATTGCGTAAGTAGTTAATAGTTTCGGCGGCTGTATGAGCGGTTGCACCGTCCTGTTGCAAATATCCAAAACGTAGTTCGTCGTCAAGTAATTGCTCCACAAATGGATTCAAAATATTGTCTCTATACCGCTGTGTTGGTTGTAACTGTGTCATGGAAAAAAATAGGACCAACAATTCTTCTTCGGGAAACAGCTAACCAGACACCAATTTTTTGAGGGTGCAATGTGGACTCACAAAAAAATGGGGATTTTCACTACTCCACATGCGTCTATTCTGAGAATTCACATAACCGGAGAGGTGGAACCAGGCTTCATCCGAAAAAAATGTCAGGTCTAATATATCATTTCTTTCCAATAATTGTGGGTAAACCATTGATAGTAATTCCTGCGTCTTTCAAAATCTGCGGCTTGTATTTCTTGGGATACTTGCACTTTATAAGGAAATAAATTTAGCTGCTTCTTAAGAACAGTCCTGCATGTTCCATAAGATCTCTCACTTCTTGGGACAGGCGTCTTATACAATTTGTTGGCGTATTTTGTATTATTTCACGAACGTTTGCAACAAGTTCTTCTGTTCTTACAAAAGGTCTTTCTGCTCCTTTTTTGTGTTGTATAGAACCTATTTCCTTAAACACAGCCACAGTTCTTTTCAGGCAATTATAAAAATCCCCAGCAATAAAAGCAACGTTAGGAAAATGTTCGTGAAAATCGTCCATGCGCAAACCCGGATTGTATTGCCACTCATCATTTACTCTAACCCAGTTTCGAAAATAGGCTTTAACCATGAATGTTTTGTACTGTTCCGTAAAGCCCATTGTGTGAATTGTTCAAGAAATTGGAATATTTAGCGATTAATCAAATTACTTTTAACGACTGTCAAAGATGACGGAATAACTGATTGATTATTAATTCAGGTAGTTACTGACACCCAACAGGTATTAAGATCTACGGCTAAGCATTACGTCCTTAGATGCAAGGCCCTCTTTGATGGAAATAATTTTTGCTTGCACGGTAGGTATTAATTAAGTAATAAACTCTGTAATAAACCTATTATTCGGTATCCAAAAAAATGTGCTGTTTTATTGCAGTTATATGTTATTTTTTGGCATAATTCCCGGTAATTCCTGGATTACTCATGTAATACCATATATAGACATTTACCTTTAGATATGTAAGGTACTGTCGGGTAATAAGGCCGGGTTAACGTTATTTATTTTTTATTTAAAAACACATAAACAATTTCGACTTTGTGCATATAAAAAACGTAACTAAACTATTTATTTTCCAAAAATATTGAGGAGTAGGAACTTAAAAAAATATATTAACGCCTAAAAACTAGAACAAGAAAAAAATTAATTTTGGCCTTATTACCAACCTAGGCAAGTTATAATTTAACATATAAAAAAGGTAAAAAAAAATGTGTAAGTATTCCTAAAAATGTTAAAAATGATAAACTTAAAAATATCATACGAACGTTTAGATGATAAAATTTAAAAAAATGAATTTTGGCCTTATTACCAACCTAGGTAGGATATCAGGCCAAACATGGATAAACAACAGGCCAAGACCAAGGCCTTATTACCTGTTTGGTACCTATATACTTTTTGAGGTTATATAAATTCACAAAATAGACAAATAATATAAATAAACAGTCTGCAAGCGTTGTTGACATCCTCACAAACATATGCTCCAAAATATAGACACAACTATATTGAACTAATGAAAATATCACATCTTTTATCCAGAAATTTTACACCACACCACTTAAAATTCAACGAATTTTGTTGGCAGCGCACTGTTGCCAAGCGGAGTGACTGTCGCTCTCCAGCCACGTGTTATTTGGCTCAGTTGAAGTCATCCCAAGTATAAATGGCGCTAAGCGTATAAAATAATTCATTTTTGTGTGATTTTTGATGACATGGCCTTATAACCTGCCCGGCCTTACGACCCGACAGTACCTTACAGCTTATCTCGTGCGCAAACAAAAGTTAAACTTTATGAGTGAAAAAATACGTCCGAGCGCATGGCTCGCCGGTCAGCTGCCTTCCCTCTGAGCAGCATTGGGCATGCGCACAAACCTCTTATTATCGGCCTGTAGTTCTTTAGCGACATGCTTAAACTACACTCCAGATCCGGCTCGGCGCCATTTTTGTTCGTGTTGATTTTTCGGCGCCTATTTAATGCAGATTTCTTGCTACTACTAATGCATTTCTACCGTGCGAGCAAAAATTATTTTCATCAAAGAGGGCCTTGTTTAAGGACGTAATGCTTAGCCGTAGAGCTTAATACCTGTTGGGTGTCAGTACTTAACTACCTGAATTAACAATCAATCAGTTATTCCGTCATCTTTGACAGTCGTTACAAGTAATTTGATTCATCGCTAATTTTTCTAATTTCTTGAACAATTCACACAATGGGGTTTACGGAACAGCACAAAACATTTATGGTTGAAGCGTATTTTCGAAACGGGGTTAGAGTAAATGGTGAGTGGCAATACAATCGGGGTTTGTGCATGGACGATTTTCACGAACATTTTCCTAACGCTAGCTTTTATTTCTGGGGATTTTTGTCATTGCCTGAAAAGAACCGTGGCTGTGTTTAGGGAAATAGGTTTTATACAACACAAAAAAGGAGCAGTAAGACCATCTGTAAGAACTAAGAACAGAAGAACTTGTTGCAAACGTTCGTAAAATAATGCAAAATACGCCAACAAATTGTATAAGACGCCTGTCCCAAGAAGTGGGAAGATCCTATGGAATATGCAGGACTATTCTTAAGAAGCAGCTAAATGTATTTCCTTATAAAGTGCAAGTAGGTATTCCAAGAAATACAAGCCGCAGATTTTGATAGACGCATGAATTACTCTGAATGGTTTACCCAAAATTTATTGGAAATAAATGATTTATTAGACCTGACATTTTTATTGGATGAAGCCTGATGGTTCCACCTCTCCGGTTATGTGAATTCTCAGAATACACGCATGTGGAGTAGTGAAAATTCCCATTTTTTAATAAATAATAAATTTGTATTTGTCTACTTATTTTATTACTCATTAGTTTAGCATATCATGTCACAATATGAATTTGACAAAATGTTAACCTAGATTTGGTTAGATATCGTCCCTATATCATTGTGATCTAAACCAAGCCCTACGTTTTTTAATCCAACCCCTTTTTGATGCAAATAATTTTTGCTCGCACGGTAGCTACGGCTAATAGAGTTTTCTCTCAGTATACCTACCTGTTTCAATTATCACTGGGCGCCACTGATACTTTACCTGTAACACGCGTATAAAACGACAAAACTTTCCTGCTCAAACTTGTAAAATATAACGACTTTCCTTTTGTTTTGTTTAAGACGTAGCAAATAGCATTTTCTTCCCGCGTGGCTTTTAGAGTCTTTTAAGGAATTGTTTTCCGGCTTTTTTCGCACATTGCAATTTTTCTTTCCAGACAAATGGAATTGACTTTCGAAAAGTTTATACGGCACCGCTCATGGAGCATGGAGATGCAAACAAGGCAAATTTTAAATTTATTTTGCGTGTATAAGTCGTAGGAAATAATACATCGTAAATATAATAAACGGAGAGTAATGACAGCAGGGGCAGCCGGTTCATAGGGGCTGTGGGACGCAAACTTTCTCCGACAATACTGAAAAATAATAATAGTATATTATTACCAAGGTTTAGACAGCTACTATTATTGCCGAGCATCGAGTTTAAGTGACACCTCCTAAAATATAAGGCATCAGTTCTGTCGAGTGACGTCATCACAAGTGGGCCGGTATTTAAGATGGAATTATCAACGTCATTCAATTTATTGCCAACCTATAACCTATTTCGCCTTGTTTTTCTTAGTTTATTATTTTATTGACTAAGATTTAAATAAAATCAATATTGTCCGCACATTATTTAGGTAATATCTGATATATTACAAAAATATCAATTTATTTCATTGCTTATTTTGGGAGAATTGTATAGTGAAAGAACAATGACATAATAATGTTAAAAAAAATCTTAACCGATATTTTTGGATATACAATTCTCCTTAAATAACTTATGAAATTCCTTGATATTTATTTAACCGAGTATTTAACATGTTAATTATTACCTATAGAATATGAAGGCGATATTGATTTTATTTAAATTTTGTATAAAAGTTAGAAAAAATAAATAAATCTACGCGAAATAGGTTATAGGTTGGCAAGCATGTTGATACTCCCACCTTACCCTCGTGAAGCCATGCAGTAAGCAATTTGTCAGATATTTCCCAAGAATAGAAATCATATGAATTCGTTTTTCTTCTGGATAATTTTTATCGTTTTGTAATAATACAATAAAAAGAAAAAGAACTTAAGTTGTTGGGTTATAATGTCGTGCCTGGGGAGTAATAAGAACTTATCCATGTTTGTTCTTTTTACCCTAAAAAAATTACTGCGCTGAAACAAACCAACTTGTGATACGACAGTTTTTTAAAAAGATGCAGTAGTAATAGTTTGCTATAATTTACCGATTTGTTGAACAAAAAGTAGCAACAATATACAATTGCTGTTAAGCAGAATACAGATAATGTCATAATTTTTAAAGATATTAATAATTTTAAAATATGTTAATAAGAAAAAAAGTTGTGACAATTTAAATCTCGACTTTTTAACATAAATATTTTTAAAGAATTTGACTTTTTACATTAGTTATGTAAGCAAAATAAATCCTGCGATGAATTTTTAAGTAATTCCCACCTATCGTTCATGCAATTGAAAATGGCTCATAGAACTTCCCTTATTTCTTAGAAAAGTAAAATCTACATATTTTGAATTTAGATTAAGCGCCTATCCTTGTTTTTTATAATGTCTCGGCATTTTAGCGTAACTTCTCGTTAACGAAGAAACCCGAAGAAACCCGAACAAACCTGAACAAACACTCAAAACTTTATGGTTTTACACTTTACAATACGTTTAATTTATTATCTGCTACAAAGAAAAATTTGTATTATTGAGTTCGTCTTCGAAACGTTTTTTTTTGGGTAATAAGAACTCTGAAAAAAAACAAGGTGTAATAGTTTGTTAAAAAAATAACATTATTTAAGACCTTTAGCTTTTAGATAGGTTCATAATTAAAGCCACAAACCGTTACAACTTAAAAATGTATATTTTTACTAGCTTGTACCCGGCCTGCGTTCCAGCTTGGCATTATACGACGTCGCTTTCTCTGAGATAATAAGGCGAGTTCACCATCACGTCAAGATTTAGAAATACAAACCCGAACAAACCTCTAAATTTATCAGTGTTTCTCTACAATATTATGCATGTATTATACATAAAAACCTTCCTCTTGAATCACTCTATCTAATAAAAAAAACCGCTTCAAAATCCGTTGCGTAGTTTTAAAGATTTAAGCACATATAGGGACAGACGGGCGACAGCGACTTTGTTTAATACTATTACTAGCGTGTACCCGGCATGCGTTGCAACCCGCTAGTTAAGGGTTGATTACGTCACAGGTACTTTTTAAAAAGACCTTTATTTAAAACACTTAACAATAATGGTATTCTAACAGTATAAACTTAGAACTAATTATTACAATATTAAACCTACTATTTATATATAATTTATTGATGACTTTGTAATAAAAAGTGGGACTGCAATTCGGTGTTTTGCTGATGCAACTGCTTAACTGTGTAGGTTCATGCATAGGTTCACCGAACCGTAATTTCTCCATCCCCTGGGGAAGTTTTGTAAGGGACGAACAAAACTGGCTGCTTCGGGTCTTCTTCGTCTTGAATTTGGTTTCCTTCTGGGGTTGTTTTTTTTTGTCCAGTACTGCTTAGCCTTGTAAAATGTGGATATGGGAACTTCTTGTGTGCTCTTGAATGAATTTCTCAGGATACAGTAAAGTTCATTGTTGGAGGCTAGATAAGGGGCTAGTGGAATAATTGTTCTATATTGTAGGTTGAGGTGGTATATCAAGTCATGGGTACTGGTCTGAATCCGTGATTGTCCTAGTTTGAGGGGGAGTTTTCCAGGGTTTTCTTTCAGGTCTTGGGTTAGGACTTTCCGGGCGGACGTTGAAGTACATTTGTAAAGTGTTTTTCAAGTTAGTGCCTTTACTTGGTTGATTTTTAATATTTTTTTTATGAACTGTTGTATCTTGTGTGTCAATAGTGACGATATTGTCGTTTTTTACTAATTTTGGAGAGAATCTTGGTAGTAGTTTGTTACGTTTTACTGTTTTTCTTGTATATATTTTGGTACTGGGTTTGTATGTTATTGGGACTTGTTTCGTGGAGTTTCTTTTTTCTATGTACTTTGCTTTGGCTTCTTGAAGTTTTTCGTTTAGTTCTTTATAAATTGTCTTTGTTTTTTCTCTATGCTGTTGGGTATAATTGTTGATGAGAGTTTTTCTGATGTCAATATCAAATGGATCTTGGGCGTCTAAGTGGCCAGTTAGAATGTCAATTGGTCTCATATTGGTCATGGAGTGGATAGAGTTGTTGTAGCCGAGGATAGCATAAGGCATTTGTTCTTTAATATTTAGATTTTTTTTCTTTTCTCGTAGGATTCTTAGATGTTCGACGAGGGTTGAGTGAAATCGCTCTATCATTCCATTGGATTGTGGGTTATCTGCGGTGGTATAATGGATTGAAATTTTGTGAGTATCTACAAATTCTTGCATAAGGCCATTTTTTAAATTCTGTTCCACTGTCGGCAACTATCATATGAGGTACTCCATGGTGAGTCATGAATATTAGAAGGGCATTGAGCACGTTGATTGCATTTGAGCCATCTATTGGATATGCTTGTCCATATTTGGAAAATGCGTCTATAATTGTTAAGAATTTCTGGCCTCCTGCTTGGAAAGTATCTAGATGAATAATTTGGAGTGGTTTGGATGGTGTTGGTGTCAGCATAAATTTGGGCTTTGCTGGGTTTCTGTCGTATTTATTGGCTTGACAGATGTCGCAAACGTTGATCATGTCCTCAATATCTCTTTTTAGGTTAGGCCAAAAGTATTTTTTTCGAATCTGGGTTTCTGTTTCATGGATGCCTCGATGATTAGTCTTGCTTTGATGGTAGTTTAAAATAATTTCTTTTTGTCTTTCTTTTTGTCTTTCTTCGCAGTTGATGTCTTCTAATAAAGTGTTGCACTTTACAAGGTCAAATGCAGAGTTCTTAAAGATTTCTCGAATTGTGTTACACAGAAATCGATAGAGTATATCATCTTCAAAAAGTATTGCATATTTCTTTTTTGGTTCAATGTAGTCTTTGAAGAATCGAATGATTTCATTTTTAATGTTGTTTTTCCCAAGTTGGACATATGACCTTTTTTTGTTGGCAAATGCTTCTTCTTTTACTGTTCTTGCTGGGTTGTAGTTGACGGTCTTAAAGATGATTTGATTATTAAAGTAATTAAGAGGCTTCTCGCTGATAGGAATTCCTAGTATTGGATTTTCTTGAGTTGTATGTTGAGTGTCATCATCGCTTCTATCATCGATTTCGGGATTGTGGTTATCTTCGTTCTTCTTTTCTTCCGCGGTGGCTTGATCGTTGTTATTTGTACTGGATGTAGGTCTGACATCTTTGTTTTGTCCTAGGCAGTCCTCTATAACTTTCAGTTCGTCTTCGTTAGTTATGTCGGCTTCTGGGTCATAGTATATTGACGCTGGATTGTTATACAGGGATGATATGTCGTCTTCTGCATCGTCAGTTCTATTGAGTGTTTCTTTTGTATGTATTTCGATTCTAGAAAGGGCGTCTGCATTTGTATTTGATTTTCCTTTTTTATATACAACTTCATAGTCAAATTCTTCCAATTTCAAGCGCCATCTGACCAGTTTCGAGTTTGGGTCCTTAAGGGAAAATAACCATTGAAGAGGGCGATGATCCGAAAGAATTTTGAACTTTCGTCCAAATAAATAAGGTCTGAAGTATTTTGTAGCCCAGACGATTGCTAACATCTCTTTTTCGATGGTAGAGTATTTAAGTTCGGTTTCGTTCAGTGTCCGGGATGCATAGGCGATTGGTTTGTCGTTGCCAACAGGTCCTTGCGAAAGCACAGCTCCGACTGCAAAGTTGCTTGCGTCTGTTGTGAGATTAAACGGTTTTGAAAAATCTGGATTTTGCAAGAGTGGTTCGTTTGTCAGAAGGTTTTGGCAAGTTTTAACACAATTCAGGAATTCTGGGGTGTGTTCGATTTTTACGTCCTTCTTGAGACAGTGAGTGAGTGGTTTGGTAATCTTGGCAAAGTCTTTAATAAATTTTCTATAGTACCCAAGTAGGCCAAGGAATCCTTTGATTTCTTTAGTTGTTCTTGGTATAGGATATTCTAGAATGGCTTTGATTTTGCTTGGATTTGGTCTTATACCATCAGGTGTGACGATATGACCTAGAAAGCTCACTTCTTTCTTCAAAAATTCGCATTTATTGACTTGTATCTTAAAGCTGGTTTCTCTTAGTCGTTGGAAGATCTTTGACAGACTAACTAGATGTTCTTGTAGGGATGTACTGAAGACAATAATGTTGTCCATGTAGACTAGGCAGATTTCTCCTTGAAGTCCTTTCAGTACGTTGTCCATGACTCGCTGGAAGGTAACTGCTGAATTTTTTAAGCCAAAAGGCATTCTTAAGTATTCGTAGTGGCCATTTTCTACGTTAAATGCCGTTTTCTGGATGTCTTGTGTTGCCATTTCTATTTGGTGGAATCCACTTGCTAAGTCTAAGGTGGTGAAGTATTGGCACCTTCCAAGTTTGTCGAGAATGTCGCTAATATCAGGAATGACGTATCGCTCGTCGATTGTTTTCTCATTAACTTTTCGGTAGTCGACCACAATTCGCCATTTAAGTTTTCCAGAGGCGTCAGGTTTCTTCGGTACCACCCATATAGGAGATGACCAGGGAGATTGACTTGGCCGGATAATTCCTTGATCTAACATTGACAAGATTTGCTTTTTCACTTCTTCTTTGTGTATATGGGGATATCTGTAGGACTTTGTAAATACTGGAACTTCATCTTTGGTCTTTATTTCATGTTTAAACTGGTTGGTAAAGGTAAGTGGAGAATCTGGATGATGAAAGATGTCGACATATTTCTTGCATAGTCGTTTTATGGATTTTTCTTCTTCTGGGTTTAGATGGTCGGTTCGAATTTCGGGTTCCATGATTGATTCGGGATTTTGTTGAGGCAGGATGTCTGCGGAATAGAGATTGAAGTTTTGGAGGTCAATCTTGCAGCTCTTTACTGGTCCTGTTAGGGCAATTTGAAGTTGGTCGTCTGTATTATTAATCAGTTCTGTCCAGGCTAGTTGGTTACATGCTACGGTTAGGGTTTCTCGCAGGACAGCTCTTTGAACTTCTTGTTGAGGTAAGGTAATGTTGCCTTCGGTTTCTTTGACTGGAAGTCGCACTTTGGTTATCGTGTGAGGTTCTAGTTGGATGGAGTAGAACTGGGTTTTGTTGGTTTCGTAATATTCGATAGGAAGCACAGAATTTTCGGTACTAAGTAGGGAGGCTGGTAGGTCTAACTTGGCTTTTAGAAGTTTAAGGTTGTCAAGGCCTATGAGGCCTTCAAAAGTTTGGTGAAACTTGAAAAGGTAAAATTTAAAATTATTATTGGAGTTGAATTCAGGGAATATTGGAATTGTTGCGCAATAATCTTGCGAATGATTCTGGAAAATAGAAGTAACAATAAAGGGTTCATGTTGGATGTTATTTCGGTAGTATTTAAATGCAATGTCTGGATTAAGAAAAGATTTAGTAGCGCCGGTGTCAATAAGGAGTTTAAGAGGAGGGTTTGATATGGATATGTAAGGAAGTTCTTTTTTATCGGTGTAGTTGTGAAGCTCTACTATGTTTCTTCGTTTGCACTTGGGTCGTCGTGAAAATTTTCTTCTTCTTCGTAAAGATAGTGTTCTTCTTCTTGGTTGTAGTAATTTTGGGGATCTTGTTGGTGGTAGCTTTCGTCGGAGTAGCCATAGGGGTTGTAGGTGAAAGCTTCGTTTTGTTGTTCTATGTTAAACAATTCTTCAACAGTGAATTTAGGGGCAGATTGTTGTGGTGGTCTGAACACTTGAGCTTTGTTTACGGAATCTGTGTCCATTGGTGTCGTTTTTTGGAACTGGGATGGTCCGGGTCTATTGGTCCAAACATTTGGTTTAGGGGGTAGGCTGTTTTGAAACCTCGGTGATGGTTGACTGGATTGGAATCTTGGTGGTTGGAGAATAGGTCTTGATGGTTTAAAGGGTTGTTGTGAAGCAAAGTTAAATTGAGGCCTTGGTCTAAATGGCTGCTGGGACCACTGTGAGGGATGTTGCTGTGTAGGCCCGAATGGTTGCTGTATAGGCCTGAATGGTTGCCATTGAGGAGGTGTGAAGGTTGGAGCAGCATGGGGTGCTGATTGTCTTTGTAGTGGGGGTGTAGCTTTAAAGTTGGATGAAGCTGACGGTTGCGGGATGTTTAGGCTTTTCTGGAGGTATCTGATGTTGTTTTCCTCTTGAATGAATTGAATAGCAGTTGCTAGATCTTTGGGCCTCATTGCTCTTATTGTTGATCCCAAAGGTTCTCTTAGTCCTGCTAGGAAAGTGGTAAGAGCCTGTTGGTGGAAAAAGGATTTTTTACTTGTTTTGATGTTCGCGTCTACTGTATGCAATTCTACGTAGTTCGATATGGTGTTCAGTAGGGCCATAACTTTTTCATAATATTGTTGTGGGGCTTCGTTGGGGCTCTGGCGTAAATTTACTAGGTCTCTGGTCAGTGAATTTTCGTTACGTTGGTCGGCAAAGTTTTGTATAAGGGCATCTTTTATTTGGGGCCACTCGCTACATCCATAAATTGAAATTACTTCTTTTGCTCGGCCTTTCAGTTTGCTGATAATACCTTGTACAAGTACATGGTTTTGAAAGCAGGTGAGGTCGTTGGTTTTCCAGTAGTGATTTAGTAGTAACGTTGCCACATGAATGAAGTTATACAATTCGTTGGGGTTGCCATCATATTCTGGAATAATACTGAGATTTTTGACGTCGAAGTCTGGTGTGGTTGCCATGGTAACGGGTATTGTCGGGGCAGTAGGTTGTTGAGTTTGTGGTAAATTAGGTACTAGGTTGGTAATGCTAAGGGCACTGAGGGCAGTAAGTAAGTCTTGTTCTGTAGACATTAAATGCTTACACTATTAAGATGATGCTTAAAAGCATATCACTTTACTAAACAGGAGCACTAACAGACTGCACTACACTACTTAAAACAAAAAATTGTTTTCACTATCACTAAAATCTTCTTAGGCGAACTTTTTATAGTTTCCCGGGAGATTGGTTCGTTTAGTGGATAAACGTTCAAAAACGACGAGGATCCTTAGGGACTCTTCCACTATTCTACAGACTGCGCCAGTTAAGGGTTGATTACGTCACAGGTACTTTTTAAAAAGACCTTTATTTAAAACACTTAACAATAATGGTATTCTAACAGTATAAACTTAGAACTAATTATTACAATATTAAACCTACTATTTATATATAATTTATTGATGACTTTGTAATAAAAAGTGGGACTGCAATTCGGTGTTTTGCTGATGCAACTGCTTAACTGTGTAGGTTCATGCATAGGTTCACCGAACCGTAATTCGCTGGTATAAATACAAATCCGAACATACCCGATATATTAGTACTAGAGATGCGCCTAATAGTAGTTTATGCCAATGGCCGAATAACGAATATTCGGCCTATTTTCACGACCGAATAACGAATATTCGGCCTATTTTCACGGCCGAATAACGAATATTCGGCCAAGATGTTGACCCAATCTGGCCAATGTGTATATATATTTTTAGGGTTTTACGCTATTAAAAGTTGGTACGACGGATTTTATTTGACAGTACTGTTTAAACCTAAAAAGTTGTTGTGAATTATCTATTGTGAGTACTTGTTTATTTTTAAAGGCGCGAGTTGAATTATAGTTTTCTTTCAGTTCTTAAAATAAAATAAGGTAAACATGGAAGACTTTGGGGAACCAAAGGGTAAAAGAAAAGCTGGATCTGGGAACATTTTAGTTTGGAGAATCAAAATAAAACAAAAGCGGTGTGCGCTATTTGTTCGGTAAAAATATCGCGTGGTGGTGTGGGAAAAGCGGCGACTAATAGTTCTATGGTTAACCATCTAAAACACAAACATCCCCGTGTATGTATATAAAATTCATATCAATTCAGTATCAGTTGCAGGCAGTTCACAGGAGACACATCTTAGGGAAACTAACGTAGCTAAACAAAAAACCCTTGAAGATAGTTTTGCTGTTAAAAATAAGTACTCCATTACCGGTTTAAGGGCCACAAAAATTCATTATGCCATCGGCCAAATGATTGCCTTAGATAATCAGCCGTTTAGCCTATAGTGACTGATACAGGTTATATAAAATAAATGTCTATTGTTAAGCGTATTTTTTATTTAGATATATTTTTTCTTTAGTTTATTTTGTCGGCCAAGAGGCGACTGATATTTAACCGAATATTCGTCGAATACATCAGTTCTACTTGCCGAATAACGAATATTCGGCCTTTGGTTAAAAGTGGCAGAATATTCGGTCATTATTCGGCAAAACGAATATTCGGCGCATCTCTAATTAGTACCCGACATGCCACTTTCTGAAATTGCACCCGTGCGAAGCCGGGGCGGGTCGCTAGTTATACCTAAAAACCTTCCTCTTGAATCAATCTATCTATTTAAAAAAACCGCTTCAAAATCCGTTGCGTAGTTTTAAAGATTTAAGCACATATAGGGATATAGGGACAGACGGGCGATAGCGACTTTGTTTTATACTATATTAAGATTATTATGATACTAGCGTGTACCCGGCCTGCGTTGCAGCCCGGCATTATACAACGTGAGATAATAAGGCGAACAAACCCGAACAAACCTCAAACTCAACCATTTGCCGGCCCGTCCACAATTCACATCCATGCATAAAACATAGTCTGTCTTCGTCTATTCCGGCTTCGGTGCTTCGGATCGATCGTTCAACGGGCCGGGGACCGGTTAGATTGGGTCGTTCGTTCTCCCTACTCTAATTTATCAGTGTTTATCAGTGTTTCTCTATAATATTATGCATGTATTATACATAAAAACCTTCCTCTTGAATCACTATATCTATTAAAAAAAAACCGCTTCAAAATCCGTTGCGTAGTTTTAAAGATTTAAGCACATATAGGGACAGGACGGGCGATAGTGACTTTGTTTTATACTATGTTAAGATTGCCGCTACTGAAATTTAAAGTGGCGAAAACATTAACCTGAAATAGATATTAAAAAGATACAAAATTCTATAATAAACCAGTATGAATTATTTTGACTATACTTTTGGTTGTACCGTGCCAGCAAAAATTATTTGCTTCAAAGAGGGCCTTGCATCTAATGACGTAATGCTTAGCCGTAACGCTTAATACCTATTGGGTGTCAATAACTACCTGAATTAACAATTAATCAGTTAGTCCATCATCTTTGACAGTCGTTACAAGTAATTTGATTCATTGCTAATTTTTCCAATTTCTTGAACAATTCACACAATGGGCTTTACGGAACAGCACAAAACATTCATGGTTGAAGCGTATTTTCGAAACGGGGTTAGAGTAAATGGTGATTAATCCGGGTTTGTGCGGTTACGGATTACTTCGTTTTTCCTCATTTAAGGAACACTATTTTTAAAACAACAGTTGCAAATTTAAAACAATTACAAGAAAGGATTATCCAAGAATGTGGTAACATTTCTCCAGAGATGCTGGTCAACACTTTCGAAAATATGAAGAGGCGTGTGAATTTATGCTTGGAGCATGGCGGTTGGCAATTTCAGCAATTTATGTATTTCTTTTTCTTTCTGTATATTCTTACTTTGTTAATTTTGTAAACAACAAAAATAAATTTCTACTTATTTTATTACTCATTAGTTTGTCATATATCATGTCATAATATGAATTTGACAAAATTTTAACCTAGATTTGGTTAGACATATCGTCCCCATATCATTGTGATGTAAACCAAGCCCCACGTTTTTTAATCCAAGCCCTCTTTGATGCAAATAATTTTTGCTCGCACGGTATATACTATATTTTTAAAATCATTTATAGGAGTTGTTTATCTGAAAGGTTTGACCGTTCTTATTATCCCCATGTTCTTATTGCCTCAGACTTCCCTACATGGTTGGGGAGAATTTAATCATTAAAATTGTTACTACATGTTCACAAAATATAAAATATTTCAAAGACCTTGAGGTTTAAGCACGGTGAAAAAAATAAAATAATAGGCGGGCCGGTAAAGTGCAAAAAGTAACGTTTTAGCAGCGGCAGCATAAGCGTGCGCACTTTTATGTTTTCAGTCTTAAATGAAAGAAATCGTCCATGATATAAATCACTATAAAACATAAAACTGGCACCCATCTGACTAAGGATTTATTGGTCTGTTCATATCAACGATCAACGTGGCAAATTAAATATTATGTGATTATTAATGGGGAGAACTTATCGCACGATATGGACAGGGCCGTCGAGAGCCAGGTCAGGCCCGGGGGCTGTGCGGAATCCCGGGCCCACTCCTAGGGCTGCCAGATTTAAAATATTAAAAAGCGGAAGGAAGGGCCCTAGCCAGTGGCGGCTTGTGACTTATTAAATTGAGGGTGCTCTAAAAGCTCGCCACAGGCGAAATGCGCCGCAGGCGAAAATTTTTTAAGACCACGCCCAAATTTGGTCAATAATTTTTAATAAATATTTTAAAAATTTATGGTTAAGTACCTACTTATTTTATTGAAAATTAAATAAGATAAAAAAAATAAAAAAGGCCAATTTGTATAATATTGTATAAAGGCCGTATTACACCAACAATTTCATTCTCAAATAAGTTCACGAAGTGACTTCATGAAGAAATTTGATATTATGTAAAGCCCAAATTTGACATCAAATAACTTCACGGTCGTCTTCGTGAAGAACTTCACGAAATTAAAACTTGTTCTTTCTAACTGCGTCAAAGTTATTCGTGAATTTCAGTAGTGCCAACAGCAAAAATAAAATGCCATGGAAAATTGATGGAATTCTATTTTTAATTTTATTCATAGTTCAATAAAAATAGAAACAAAACCGCATAGCACAGCTCAAAATAACGAAAAACTTAAGCTTCACAAATAACATAACCTTAAAAGTACAGTTTAAATTGTTATGTTGGTATAACTGTTAAATGACAGTAAAAATAGGCTGAAACTTCGTGAATTTATTAGATCAGTGTAAAGCGCAAAACTTCATCAAAGAAGTTCATGAATAAATTCATGAATTAATTTGCGAAGAAATTGTTGGTGTAAAACGGCCATAATACATTGTTTAAATTAAAAGTAAAGTTTATTCTTCTGTTTTTATTTGCAGCAAACTTATCAATAACAATTAAGTCCCTAGATTTACACTTTGTGGTCTGTGTCAAGTTAATTTCGAGTTTAGGTCTTCCCTCAATTTTAATTTCAATTTTTTGCAATACTTAATGAACTAAAATTGTTTCTCAAATATTCCACATTCATAGTCGTTTTGGCATTAAACCTGGTAATTTTTATTAAAATAAGTCTTTACTACCCAAAAATAATAACAAAAATATAATTTTTAAATAAGAAACCCATTGTTGGTCAATTCTAAAATGTACAAAATTTTCGGGTAGGTTCTCCAAAAAAGATGGAAGTTTTATAAATTCTTCGAATAATAAATCGATGTTAATACAAATATTGGGCCGGACGGGCGAGAACAAAACGTATAGATATTTAATACTTAGAACATTTATTATTCGCCAACTCGCCTAACAATTTACATACCTATCTAATGTGCACAAAGTAATTTTTGTCAACAGAGATAACTACGCCGCCCAAACATGGGCCCTTAAGAAAGACGTGGGCCCGGGAAATTTGCCCCCCCCCCCCTCTTGTCAGCCCTGGATAGGGACAAGCCCGATACCGTGAATATAGCTCTTTTTCGCGGATATCAAGTAGCTAGTAGAAAGATGGATATTGCTGATAAGTTTGTGCTTAAAAAAAACAAGATAATAGTGTTTATAGGATCAATGTTAAAGCAGAAAACGATGTGCGAGAGTGGTTGGAAGAATATTCAGCTAAAAGAAACAACAATTGGATTGTAAAAAACGGTAGATTAACGTTAGTTATTGTTTTTTTTTTTTATCAGCACTAGAAATGAAGTTGCTTTTTGTTATTATTGTCCTGTTAGAAATAGTGAAAAATAATGATAGTGTAATAATATTTTGATAAGATAAGAAAGCTCATAATTTGTTACTTAGTTCTTTTTACTGTCATTCTCGTTATGATGAATGTAGTAATGTAGATATTTGCTAGTTAATATGTATTGTAACTTGTCAGAACTGTCCTATTTTGAATAAAAGAAAAATATTCTAACAGTACCTAACCTATTTATAGAATATCCAATATTCAACAGCTGTTTAAATTAATCTTGGGTTTAAATATGTTAATTCTATAAGTGTAACACTGGCTTTGGCGTATTCTAAACACATGTTTTAATCAAGAACAAACATACTGGCCGTATACCCATAATATCATGACGAATACCTAATCGATCCAACTGGCTTAAACTTTTATCTCGTCTTTGTTTATTCCTTAGGGAGGGTTCTTTTTTGGGTACGTGTCAATTCCGCCTGTAGTTCATTTACAACCGCTACAGGCGTTTGACACGTTCCTAAAAATATTCGTTGCTGCATAAACGTTATATACTAATTTCACACATTATGATTTCTTGTTCTTTTTTGCTAATGTGGATTTGTGGGTGTATAATATTTATGGATTTGTTGTTTTTGTGTAGTTTAGTGAATTGTGTTTGTGCTTTTAGCGACTCAGATATAATGACTAGTAAAGATCATTGTATGATTTTAATATGCCGAAATAGGCGTAAAATACCGGTCATTTCGTATTTTCTGTAAGTACAGATAGTTCTTGATATGTAATTTTTATTTTATTATGAAAATACATCTAACTATAGACCTAGCCCACACAAAGAAGATATCTATCAAAGAAGATTTATAGGGTTAACTCCTCGCAGCACAATGAAAAAAAAAAAAGAAGAGAAAGTGAGTAAGAGAGAACGGTTTTAGTGTGCCTGCTGGCCATCAGAGGCGCAATGGCGGGAAATTTGAACAGCGGTTTTAGAACTTTTCAATTTTATTATTAACTTTTGAACGAGTTTTTATTGATTTAATTTGTGATTCAATATAAATATTATTAAATCACAAATTAAATCAATAAAGGGATGCACAAAATATGTATTTTATGGAATAAAAAAAACACGTTTTTATATTAACCAACATTTGGAAAATAAAGATGTTGTGTGATGTGAAAACTGTTTAGAATAAACTGATGTCCTTAGGTTACGTCTCACAGGTCTCACTCATCAGAAATTGTCTCAATTCATATAATATATCACAAATACTGTATAAAACACAAGCACTAGGGTGCAACGAGACACGTACTAAAACATCCATAAACTATCAGGTGATTCTTACAGCATTCTCTGAAACAAAAGAAACAGTATCGGGTTGATATTAAATTTCTCTGTAAAATATGGCCAATGGCCAAGTATTTACTTATCGAGTTAGCTCAAACCATTATCTTTGTGCCATCATTTATACTTCTAATCTACTCAGTAAAACAAAAATGTTAAAATTATCGTTTCAAGAGCCTAAACTATCTGTCTGTAACTGATAGATTGTTAGATATTACCTCGGGCATAAAAAATGTGTTGCAGTTATCTGCAGGCTGCCCAGTGATATGTTGTTAAGATTGGCTTGTAAACCAATACCTATTACGTATGTGAAATATTTTATGTTAATTTATTTATTGTAAACATACATTTCCAATATAAAAAATAGGTATAAATGTAAAATTAATTTGATAAACAATAAAAAAATAATTACCTGCATGGTAGGCTGGAATAATAACTGAAAAATTACACACATCGGCGAAGTTTTCTAGAATAGAAACTAATAGAATTGTATTAAATGTTAAAATGAAAAATTTACAGTTTTGACATGGCGGGCTGGCTGGTTTGTTCCAATTAGCACCTGGCGCAGTTTGGGAAGCGTTATAATAGGTCAGAATATAACTGTCCTTCTCTTCTATGCGTCAAAAATATGCGACAGAACCCGGTTACTCGGCCAGCTGGAGAATCATCAAGCGACAACAGCGCCAATTTGACTCTGGTGGCAGCTGGGCGCGGCTCGAGATAAATATGACCTTGCGATGCAAGATCGCCCGTTTACAGTTTCACCGGGGTGATATCTATATATCTGTCATTCGTTAAATGAAAATGTCTGGTTTTAATTACATGTGCAAAGTCATAAATTTGTCACTATCGTGATTATTGCTTGTTTATCTAAAGGTGAACGTCTATACTATCGCTTTATCGCGTCCCCACTTGGATTTCTTAAAGAAGCAAAACCATTAAGAGCGTACCAAACTTCTTTATATATTTTTTTACAATACCCTGTACAGGGTGTTTCATTAAGGGTGGCCACCGGCCATATCTCGGAAACTACTAAGCATTGAAACTTGGGGAAAAACTTTTTAGGATTAAAGTGGTCATGAGAAAATTCTGGAAATGATTTTTAAGTTCCGCATTTCGCCACAAGGGGGCACAATTGAAAATTAATTTTTAAAATTCTAAATTTCTCCGAAAGTTCCTATATTATGGTAAACCTCTGGTTACATCATTAAAAAGAATAGATAATTCTGCATCATTTTGGTTTAAGGCTCATTGGCGTACCGACCTTGATAAGAGTGGGGGAAGCTAATGAAAGTGTAATCATTAAAATCGCTATAACTTCTAAATGACTTATTCGATTTTACTAAATTTAAGCTTGTTTGGAAGAGAAAAGTAAGTACTTTTATTTGCTAGAGGGCGCAATTTGCAATAATAACAGTTTTTTCGATTTTATCCCGAAAATTCAAATCATACGGTATAACTGTGACATCATAATCGGAAAGTAAATTAAATTTACAAGAAAAAATGTGAAGACTGCAGTTCGATATCTTTGTTGGTTTCAGAGTTATTGCCAAAACAATAATTTTTAACACTTTTATCGAAGAAATTCTCTTTGGAAACGGATTTTGATAAGCGGCTCAACTATTGCTATTGGCTAAGAGAGATGTGTAATAAAAATCATCATCCATTGAAAACATTCAAAATATACGGCTAGCCTATAGTTTTGATTAGGTAAGAAGTAACTCAAAAAGAATCAAGGAGAAACTTTTGTCAACACCTATCAAAATTAAATCTGCCGATTTTGTTTCACGGCTATCTAGATTTATTTTTTAAAACATCATATTATGATTAAATTAGAAGTTTTTCATGATTATGTCATTAATTCTAATATAGTTTTTGGGCCATTGGAATATTGAGTAACAAAACTACACATAAAATAATCATAAAGTTTAAAAGTATTTTTTTGTCGTAGCCACGAAGCTGTAAAAATAATAATTTCTTCAATAAAAGTGGTAAAAATTATTGTTTTGGCAATAACTCTGAAACCAACAAAGATATCGAACTGCAGCCTTCACATTTTTTCTTGTAAATTTAATCTACTTTCTGATTATGATGTCATAGTTATACCGTATGATTTGAATTTTCGGGATTAAATTGAAAAAACTGTTATTATTACAAATTGCGCCCTCTAGCAATTTTATTAGAAACTATCGTGTATCGCTGGATACGGCAATTGAATTTACTTACCTTTCTCTTCTAAACAAGCTTAAATTTAGTAAAATTGGATAAGTAATTTAGAAGTTATAGCGATTTTAATGATTACACTTTCATTAGCTTCCCCCATTCTTATTAAGGTCGGTACGCCAATAAGCCTCAAACCAAAATGATGCAGAATTATCTATTCTTGCTAATGATGTTAGCATAATATAGGAATTTTCGGAGAAATTAAAAATTTTAAAAATGAATTTTCAATTGTGCCCCCTTGTGGCGAAATGCCAAACTTAAAAATCATTTCCAGAATTTTCTCATGACCGCATTAATCATAATTTTTTCCTATGCCTAGTAGTTTCCGAGATATGGCAGGTGGCCACCCTTAATGAAACACCCTGTATTTCAAATAACTCTGTTAAATAAACATAACTCCAAAAGTGTTTAGTGCCATTTTAACATTTAAATGTGAGAGAAGAACAAAGCCTTTGAGTTCGGACTTTGCAAGAAAATAATTTAGTCTCTTTTATGTTCCCCAGAAGAACATTTAGGAATGTTCGCTGAAACAAAATAGTTTAGTTTAATTTGGTTAAAACCCCTGAACACGTTGAGATGCATTTTCTTTATTCTTTCCTTTTTCCTTGTGTTCGTTTCCGGGTGGAAAGTGGAAATCTTAACAATTTGCGAGAGAGAAACAAATTGGTTTTGCAGATTTTTAATTTAATTTGAACGAAGGGTGTATTGGGAGGAGGGAACTATGCAATTTTAAAAATATATACCTAGCACTTTTATACTAATCGCACGCCCATGATATTAAACGATTTAAGCAGTGGCAGCGTGTGGTCATTTTAAATGGAAGGTCAGAAACATTTTTTGCGTGCCCTGCCCACAATAGTATATTAAAGTACACGTTTCATAAGAAGCGATTTTAGCGCACGCGTCTATTTTAAAAACAAGCCACAAAGTGGCAAGTTTTTTTATTGACACGTGCGCTAAAACGCCTTATGAAACATGTGCTTTATACATTTTTTTCTATTTCACCTTTTATAATCAAGAAAAATACATTTTAAAAAGAAAATAAATCCTTCAAATTTTGTAAATTTTTATGTCTAAATTTTATGTTGGTAATACTATTTTTTATCATAGTAGCCTCTGGACAACATTTTTTGATTTATTGACCTATTTTCGCCACGAGATTCTAAAGTTATTTTAGCGATATGAGATTTGAAATTGGACGGAATACGTTGTGTGATCCTTGTACATTCGGTACATATACAGAGCGTTCGGAAATTCGGGCGATTTTACTACTTTCTTTCGAATTTCAAAAGACGTGATTTTACGTAACGGCATTGCAATTTAGTATAGGGAAGATGGAAAATTCAAATAAAGTTGAAGTTAAAATCGACATTGGAAGGTTAGTAGATTGAATTTTGGATAGGATTTGGTAGAAAATGATAGCTTGAAGCATCTACAAAAGATTGATTTATAGATTTATGTAACCAACATACATGACTTATCCACACAGAATAAAAAAGTAAGTTATCAAGCTATTTTTCCTCTGCGAAAAATGGGTTTTCTCGTAAATCACAAAGGCCGCGCAAGTCAATGAAATAAAACATTTAAATGTTACCAACATCAAATAAAGAAAAAAACGCGTATCGAAATAGCTTCATTACGATACGCAAATGCGTATCGTACTGAGCTTATTATGAACGTGAAATAGAAAAAAGTATTTTTTGACGATCCACAAAATTTAACACAGTTTTTAATAACATATTTTAAATATTTTTTAAATCAAAGATTTATTTTACGGTAGAGTTATCTAAATTGTACCATGTTTTGTTTGTTTTTTTCTTACAAACTGATAAATGAAATATATATATTTTAGTTTAAGGGTACAATCCTCAAGGTCAATCATGTATAAAAGACCTATAAATAGCTTGAATGCAGGGGTAACTTTCAGAACCTTGCATTTATTAAAAAAAAATAATTAGTTTATAATTTTGGAAACGCTGTTCAGGGAGGCATTGACGCATTGTATGCCGGTGTTTTTTTTTTATTAAATGCACAGAACCTTTAAAAAAGGCAGTTTTTTGAAACCACTAAAATTGCCACAGGTTACCCTAAAATCCTAGAAAGTTAATACACTCAATCCCACCTTAAATATTACTTGTTTCACAAAACTAGACTTAATGGTCACTACAGTATCTAACAGTAAGGCCTCTTTCACACTATCAGGTTTAACCGGTCCGGTTTCGAACCTGAAGCAAACCGGACAAGTAATGGACCATTCGTTTAAATATAGCTCTTCACACTATCAGGTTCAGGTTCGGCGACCGCTTCCAGCCGAATGGGTGGACTGGAGCATCCGGTTTCCTGACGCCGGATGAAGTGATGGTGGGGTATTGCAGCTTATGTGCGCAGTGCGCGTTCACACTTGTCCGGTTATGGTCTTCAGGTTTAGTCTATGGTAGTTTATTAGTTGTTTTAACTCTGGCAAGTAAGGTGCGAACGCTTACTTGCTGGTTAAGCTAAGCATTATTTCTTTTGGACTGATGCAATTCTTCATTTTTGTATTTTGACGCTGTAAAACTGGTTGTAATGTAGTATGTAGTTCTTCAAAAGATGAAACAGATATTCTAAAGTAATTCAATTTTTTTTTTCGTCACCTCATACAAAATTTGAAAAGCACCAATCACGTCAAGTGTTTGAAGTGGAGGGTGTATCCAAAGTCCCCTTTTACCATTTCTGTGCTTTTTACGCTTTCTATACAAATACCACAAAGCTATAACAGCATTGCGATCCATCATCGAAACGTGGACTAAAGTTTATTAATAAGGACAATACCGGACCTGATAAAAACCTGATCGGGTCCGGATATTTTTATTTTTGTTTTTAAAACCTGACCAGCGAACCTGATAGTGTGAAATAGGCCTAACTGTCACATATTATTATGATGAAACGACGGTCGCCTTGGTAATAAATATAACATTTGGATTTTTATTGCATTTTTTTAGATCAATAGCTAAATCATCAATATATATATTAGAGACCGACCGAAGGTTCGGTTTCGGCCAAAAAATCTAGTTTCGGTGACAGTTTCGGTTTCGGCCAAAAACCGGCCGAAATAACATTTTTATTGAAAGAGTAATGTAAGAAAGTACCAAATAAATTTCTTTTAAGAAATAATAACGGTATCTTATTAAAGGTTCTATTTGATAGTAGTATGATACCCGCCGCTTTATTTCAATCAAAGCCGATAATATTATTGGTCCCATTTAGGAAACTTTACAGAATCATGTACGTATAACGGAATGAATAAGGTAGTCAATAATTTACATTCCAGGAAATTTGAACTAAACAAGCAAACCGAATAGGAAACATTAGTCCACTATAACAGAATACTAAATCCAGTGTGCCTAGAAGATCAATTGTCTATTATGATGTTAAGTCAATTTACCAGAACGGTCACAACTCGTGTAAATATAGGCCACCATAAGTCGTATATATGGCTAATTGTTATTTCCATCAACATTTGAATAAATGAGTATGTAAAGTCTGTTCAATGACCCTTGACCGTTACGTCACGAATAGTGATTATATTTCTAACATTCGTGAACTTAAACGTAAATTTGCGTCAATAATGAATGTCGTATAATTTTACCAGTTAAAAAAGATTTATTGTCATTGTTGACAGTGACATTTTTAATCAACATTATTTCTAAAATGTCACGGTATTGTGAAAAAGAACAAGCATTAATTTTTAGAATTATTTGATTATTTTCAAAGAGAACGTGAGGCCGGAAATCCTCTTTTACCCTTTAACTCAGTTTACGAGGTAAGTAGATGTAATAAAGCAGGAATTGTGAAAACAAAAAGCAAACTTAAAAAATTTATTGCAATGTTTTTATAAATACCTATATGTTTTAGAGAGTCTCTGATGCCTTGGGAGTTTCGTGTTCAATAATCCAACGAATTAAGGCAAACGGGATAGAGAAGGATGTAGATTTTAAGAATCGCAATGATGTAGCTACTTCACGAAATTCATAAACATACCATAAGAGAGCGTGTTTATGGGATGTATATACAGGGTGTCCCGAAATTAGCGTGCAATATTTCTAGGGCGTAAACTATATCCAAAAATATGACAAAAATGTCCTATAAACATACCCCGAGAAATGCTCCTTTAGGGGGCTAGAGCCCCTCAAAGATGGTCCGGAAGGAAGTCTTTTTTATAATAGTATGAAAACCCTCAAAGATAATGACATGAAAATTGATAAGTGTCTTCCAACCGATAAACTGTACATAACAGTTAGTTTAGAATGAAAATATTTCTTCCAGTGGCGTCGCACGGAGTGGGGCTAAGGGTAAATATTATCCTATATTTTTTATTTCTAGGATTTTTTAATTTTAAGTACAATATTTTAAGAACCTCGAGTTTTTTCTTTAAAAAAGTACCCCAGGTTAGTCCATATGAGTTTAGGTAAATCCGAAAGTTAGCGTGCAATATTCCTAGGGCGTAAAGTACATCAAAAAATATTACAAACATGTTCTATAAACATACCCTCAGAAATGCTCCTTTAGGGGACTAGAGCCTCTCAAAAGGGGGCAAATGGATTTTGTAATGGTCGTTCTACTGCCGCTGTAATAGAGTACAGGAGGCGATTTCCGCATAGAAGAATACCTAGCCGTAGAAGACTTGCTACGGTCCATCGAAATTTAATAGAAAATGGATCATTTCAAAGACTTCATGCTATTACGAAAAAAAAATTTGCCCCCCTTGGAGAGGCTCTAGTCCCCTAAAGGAGCATTTCTGAGGGTATGTTTATAGAACATTTTTGTAATACTTTTTGATGTACTTTACGCCCTAGGAATATTGCACGCTAACTTTCGGATTTACCTGAACTCATATGGACTAACCTTTCTTTTGAAAAATACGTTTTATTTTAAAATTAATTTTACTTGAAAACGGTGCCTCCTATCGAAATAAAACAAGGGGTACTTTTTTAAAGAAAAAACTCGAGGTTCTTAAAATATTGTACTTAAAATTAAAAAATCCTAGAAATAAAAAATATAGGATAATATTTACACTCAGCCCCACTCCGTGCGACGCCACTGGAAGAAATATTTTCACTCTAAACTTACTGTTATGTACAACTTATCGGTTGGAAGGCACGTACCAATTTTCATGTTATTATCTTTAAGGGTTTCCATACTATTATAAAAAAAGACTTCCTTCCCGATCCTCTTTGAGGGGCCCTAGCCCCCTAAAGGAGCTTTTCTCGGGGTATGTTTATAGGACATTTTTGTCATATTTTTGGATATAGTTTACGCCTTAGAAATATTGCACGCTAATTTCGGGAAACCCTGTATAGAGCAGGTGAACACGTTACCATTCGCTCAATACAACTAAACCTTAAAATCATCGATGGTGTTGAAATATCCACTGGTTCATTAGCGGACTGTTTAAAAAAATTAAAATTTAAATGGCATAAATGTACTGCATCAAACAGGCGGTTTTTAATAGAGCAACTCCATATAGCCAAAAAACGAGTAGAATTTTTAAAAGATTTCAAGAATAAAGGCAACTCTCAATTTCCCTCAAAACCTTTTTTTCTGGATGCAACCTGGATATACTGGAAAGATGATAGGGGAAGGTCGCTTTTGATGGCATACTTCCCATGATGGCATACCACAGGTATCTCTGGAATAAACCGGGTTTGCGTCATCCTGCATAGTTAGACAGGCGCGCGTATTGACCGTTCAGTTGTGAGTCGAATTTCAGTCGTGACGGACGTTTTTATGTAAAGTTATTTAATAGAACAGGAATTGCTAAGTGGCGAAGTAATATTATCCAGTTTTTAAACCAAAAATTTATTATGTTAGGTGCATTAAATTATAATGCACGATTTTTTTCCGATAACTATGGGATATTACTTTGCTATGATTATTTTAAATCTAAGTTGTGGTTTAACTTTTTTATAATTTATATGCTAGAAGTGTGACATATTCCTAAGATGGCATATCCATTGGTTTCCTATGATGACATACCTATAAATACATATAAATTGGTATGCCATCATAGGCGTCATATTCAAAACGGCGCTACTTTTACTTTTCTTTGTGTCTATGTCCCTAAAAACTACTTATACTTATGCTTTGTAAAGTTTTTGAATATATCTTTAGATTGCACGCATATTTTTATCGATTTATTAATACTAAAAGTGACCGTCGTATGTCCCTGGAGCAAAATCCAATATTTGCGAACTTCAAAAAATATATTTTAACTTTTAAGTGGCTAGAGTAAATGATATTTAACAAATGTTGGGGTTTTTGTGTTATAAAATTGTCTTGAATAGCCATTATTGTTAATGTTTGGGCTAAAAATTATTATTGAACGCTGTCCCGACGTTTTCTTCATATGACCGTAGAAGGACTTTTTAGGTTGTCTTTTCGATGCTAGATGATACTGCATGTGTGAATTAATAGTAATATAACAAACTAGTGTATTAATAAGGGCGATTAATAATCGAGACAATTTTAAAGTGTGAGCGCAGCGAGCACGTTAATTTGTTGAGAGTATTAATCGCTATTTAATATACGCGTTAGTTACAATATTTTTCCGTCGATTGTCTTGTTAATAGATTATATTTTTTTTTAATTTAGAACCAAACTACATATTATAACAAATTTTTGAATTTCAAACTTATTGACATCGACAGAAACTATGGCAACGCCATTATGTACGCGGCAGTGCATGCGTGCTTTGTAGTGTAGTATGTTTGGTTGCCTAAAATCGTTTATTAATAAAAAAAATCATGCATTAATAGGGGCCATTAATGTATGATTTTTATACATTAATTAAGGTTGTAAATACACGGTCGACGAAAAAATATTTTATTATTGCAAATGGCGACAGTTACTTGTGCAGTCGGTTTGCGATATTATTTACATCAGTTCTTGTCGTGTATTTTGATATGAAATAGGTGAGTTTAAGTTTTTCGTATTTTTTCTATTAACATGACCGTCTATAGTGATAGAAAACAACATAACATAGTAATAAAGTTGATCGCTTTGGTTTTTTGTTGTTGGTTATTTACCGGTGGAAATTCTAACCTAAAATTAAAATTCACAACATGGGGATAGGCTTAATTTTAAGTAAATAAAAATGAGTGAAATCACATGACCGTCGATCTCATGACCTTCGCATGAAAAACATAACCGTCGCAACAGAAACATTACCGACGTAACAAAAACATGGCCGTCGCATATACTTTTTTCGTTCCTCCTTCCTTCCAAATTTGTAAAATCTGGCACATTTTGGTAGTTTATTAAAGAGTTACCATATGGCACTAACCAAAAATCTGTTTTCGGACTTTTTAAATTTATCTTATTGGTCATGGTACAATATCATAGAGAACATATTCTAAAAATTACTATTAAACTAGCCTTATGGTGACATTATCTTACGCCTACTTACTTTAGTTGCCTCTTAAATTCACAGTTTGGCAGTATAAAGTGTATTAAATAAAATTACAGGTCGAAACCGACATTAAATCAAAGCTAAGCTAGCATCTTAAAAAAAAAGTATGGGACGGTCATGTAAAAAATTTGTTTATTTTCTATATAAAACCAACTATTCTGGCATATTTCACTCAGTTACCTAAAAGAAAAAAGTCAGTTGAACTAAAGCCGAATTTTTTATTTTTTTTTTCAAAATAAAATCAGGATCTTAAAAGATAATGAAAACCACCCATACAGCCTATTAAACATTCCGCTTTGTTTCATAGGCCTTTGGTTTATATGCTTATTGGTTACAAATTTCCCAGATTTAACAATTTATCGCTATTTTGGTGATTCAACAAATTTTTCAATTTTTAACATTTACCTACTTACCTATACATTTGAAAGTTTTATCCAGTAATAACATCTGCTTCCCCTAGTTTAGAAATACTATTTAAATGTATTCAATATACTTTGTCGTTTCCAGCTAAAAAAAAAAACATTAAAAGTAGCAGTTGCATCACAAATTTAAATTGGTGTTTTATTTAAAAACCAAATAAGACCAAAAAAAGCCCAAACGTTTACATTAAAAACGATAAAGGTCGTCGTATACGTCCGTAAAATGTCCACAATATATTTTTAAGTCTGCATATTTTACTTAATCTATTCTATTTTGTCGGGGTTTAGTTATCATAATATACAGGGATGCCTATTAAAAAATACCGGAAACTAGTTGACTTATTTTTTGCACTCTAAACTTAAAATAAGGTTCTACTGATTCTGTCACTTCCTGTCTGACCGGAAGTTACTGTAATCTTTTTCTGAGCCGCTCATCAATTAAAACAATGTTTTTTTTTATATATATTTTCCTTTAATTTCATCAGATCCATCCTCGCGTTTCGCCATATTATGGCTTATCGCATTTTCTTTATTGTTTCTTTTAATATTGCCTAGTTTCTTATGCATAGTACCGTACGAGCAAAAATTATTTGCATCAAAGAGGGCTTGGATTAAAAAACGTGGGGATTGGTTTAGATCACAATGATATGGGGACGATATATCTAACCAAATCTAGGTTAAACATTTGTCAAATTCATATTATGACATGATATGCCAAACTAATGAGTAATAAAATAAGTAGACAAATACAAATTTATTTTTGTTGTTTACAAAATTAACAAAGTAAGAATATACAGAAAGAAAAAGAAAAATAATTACATGTATTCTGAGAATCCACATAACCGGAGAGGTGGAACCAGGCTTCATCTGAAAAAAATGTTAGGTCTAATAAATCATTTCTTTTCAATAAATTTTGGGTAAACCATTGAGAGTAATTCCTGCGTCTTTCAAAATCTGCGGCTTATATTTCTTGGAATACTTGCACTTTATAAGGAAATAAATTTAGCTGCTTCTTAAGAATAGTCCTGCATGTTCCATAAGATCTTCCCACTTTTTGGGACAGGCGTCTTATACAATTTGTTGGCGTATTTTGCATTATTTCACGAACGTTTGCAACAAAAGTTCTTCTGTTCTTACAGATGGTCTTTCTGCTTCCTTTTTGTGTTGTATAGAACCTGTTTCCCTAAACAGAGCCACGGTTCTTTTCAGGCAATGATAAAAATCCCCTGCAATAAAAGCAACGTTAGAAAAATGTTCGTGAAAATCGTCCATGCACAAACCCGGATTGTATTGCCACTCACCATTTAGTTTAACCCCGTTTCGAAAATACGCTTCAACCATGAATGTTTTGTGCTGTTCCGTGAAGCCCATTGTGTGAATTGTTCAAGAAATTGGAAAAATTAGTGATGAATCAAATAACTTGTAACTAACGACTGTCAAAGATGACGGAATAACTGATTGATTGTTAATTAGGGTAGTTATTGACACCCAACTAAAATAGGGTCTACGGCTTAGCATTACGACCTTAGATGCAAGGCCCTCTTTGATGCAAATAATTTTTGCTCGCACGGTAGTTATGTCGTTGTTATATTGTGAAATATATTTGCCAACCGTTAATTTAAAAGTCCCTTATTCATGAAACACCCCAGACAAGCGTTGCATTAAATATTTTTATGCATTTTCAGTGGTTTAAACAAGTGTTTTGCTTTTATTTTATAAATATACAGTGTTCGCGGAAAAGTCTACACCATATGAAAAACTCTTGTATGCGTTTTTTTTAGAAATCTGTTTTTGGCATTAGGTTCTGCATGAACCAAAACAAAACAAAGCTTAAAACTTATGTTGACTTGTGACGCGTGTTACACCTGTCAAATGTCATTTAAAAGTTTCAATTTTTTTTAAAGATACGAAAAAATGTTACAAGTAAATATTGCTTCCCATTATATTTTTAATAAGTAAATATTGCTTCCCATTATATTTTTAGTCTATACCCAAATTTTTCTTTAAAAATTTATATATAATTTTTTTTTCTTTTTTTTTGGAAATTCAACTTATTGTCAATTTTTTTTCTACTCTTTTTTGTCATTTTATTTAAAATAGGTACTTATTTTGAATCAGACTGACTAAATTTTAAAATTTAGTTATCGCATAAACCCATTTTATAGCAAAAAAAAATCTTTAAAAATTTTAAGGCGCCTTTAGACTATTTGTGTTGTTTACCTATTGCCTCGCCTATTGCAAATTTAAATTTAAACAAAGCCATTTCTTAAATAAAAGCTATTATACAGACTGTCGTCCGCGGATAGGGTTTACAATAGCACAAATGTATGAAAAATTTTATTTTTCGGGAAAAAGTCATTCTTGATAAAAAGTTTTGCTTGTAATTTGCTTGAGATTTAAAATAAATCTTCGATTTTTTTAGTTTTTTTAATTTCTAGAGGTAAATGGAAATTTTGCTGCTCAATAAAAATATTAATATAAAATTTTATTAGACTCTATTTTCATAATGGGTGGTGTGTATCTTATTTTAAAGCACTTCTACCATCTTTTGTAAAAACAAGGAATTTTTTTACCTTTTTATTACTTTGCTTTACGTACGGGGCAAAAAAAAGGAGCCAAAGCCAAACTTTTGGATATTTGTCTTTGGGTCGGAAACAAAATTGTAAGTGAAAACAGGAATTTTCATAAATTTATCATGTTCTCCGATGAATCGACATTTTCAACAAACGGGAAAGTATCTTCTGTGCATTTTAGATACTGGAGCGAAAATAATCCCAGTCTTAGAATTCCTGCAAGAAGACAATATTACAAAAAAGTAAATGTCTGGTGTGCGATTTCTTATTATGGCATTATTGGCCCATACTTTTTCGAAAACACGTGTAACCGTAGTAGTTACCTTGAAATGTTGGGAACACTTCTTTCTGACAACCTAAAAGAATTGCCTCTCCAATTTAGAAAGGAAATGTACTTTCAACAAGATGGATGCCCTGCGTATTTCGCAATTGAAGTGAGGGGATGGCTTAATAATACATTTGGCCACAGATAGATTGGTCCAAATGGTCCGGTTCTGTGGTCCCCAAGAAGTCCCGATTTAACTATTTTAGATGCCTATCTTTGGGGCGCCCCAAACAATTAGTGTACTCCTGTCCAATGGAGAACGACGTACAGCTTCTAAAACAGCGAATTGTTGAAGCTGTTTAAACAATTTCCATTGAAGAAATTCGAAGAAGTTTTGACCACATTCGTTTACACCTAGAAAAATGTGTTGATTATAGAGTGGGAGCCTTTGAATAGCAAATTATTAAATTGTTATTTGTTGTTATTTTTAAGATTTTTTTTGTGTTATTTCCGGGGTTTGTAAAATTAAAAATACATATTTCTGGTAACACCAAAAATCAGTTTTTGAAACTTTTTGATACCCCTCTGTCATTGATAATGTATGTATTACGACCGCTAATGCTGCTATCCAAAAAAAAATCTTTTACATACCTCTAAAAATTAAAAAAAAAATAAAAAATCGAAGATTTATTTTAAATCTCGGATTTAAATTACAAACGTAGCATTTTGGTCAAAAACGAAAAATAAAGGTAGTTTACTCTTGTAGAAAAAACATGTTTTTGAAGTTTCTGCGAACCCTGTATAAAAAATTAAGACTTTCTCTTCGTGAATTGCATTTTTCTTACAAGCAAAACTTTTTATCAATGACTTTTTCCCGAAAAATAAAATTTTTCATTCATTTACGCTATTGTAAACCCTATCCGCGGACAGTCTGTATATTGAAAGAAAAAAAAGTTTCCTAGAAAATCGGAATAAGTTTTCTAAATCCTTTAATAGGCCACTTGCCGTGAATCACCCTGTACGCTTTTAAGCCTGCATATTTAACTAAATTTATTCTATTGTATTGGGGCTTAGTTACCATAAAATATGCCCCTTGATTTAACCTATATTATGGGAATTTTGAAAAGACGGAAACTGGAATCATTAGCGAGGTTAATAACCCCAAAAGATGTACTAGCTTTAACCCTTTAAATTAATAATAACGAAGCATATTATGTATTTCAAATAGGGTTGAAATCTAAAAACAGGATATTATGGGATTCAGTCACCAAAAATTTTTCAATATCGGTCTTTGTCGGCTTAAATAACAACCCTACCTATCCTGAACATAAAACATAAATATAAAGAAATTAAACCCACAGTCGTCTCCACAAATACTTATATTAAAACAGTTAGATTAACTTGGTGTACATGTTTCGGTACTAGGGAGTACCATCATCAGCACCGAAGGGCTAAAATAAATATAAAAAGAATAGAAAGAGGAAGGAGAAGTCAGATTAACGTACTTACCCCAAGTGCCTGGTATCAACTCCAAAGATAAAATTTCTCTACTAGATAAGTCGGGTGTTTATCAACTCTCTTGTGATGACTGTAATGTCTGCTATATTGGCCAAACAGGGCGCAAACTTTCAACCCGAGTGAACGAGCACTTTAAAGAAATAAATAAATTCCGAAATACCGATTTCTCTAACCACAACTTCAAATCCAGTTTTGCTTCTCATATCCTCTGCAATAACCACTCTTTTGACCCATTGAATAACACTAAACTCCTTCATTCCTGTAACAAGGGCGGCAAACTTAACCTTCTTGAAATGATGGAAATCCATAAGGCTCTTCTCAATAAAAACCTCAACTGTGTTAACGACCAAGTTATCTTCTCTTGTCTTCCCTACCTTGAATCTCTTAGGTTTTTCCTTAAATTACACCACTTTTAACCCATACCTTTTGTCTTTGTAAAAATTATTCTATTTAGAAATAAATATAAATACCATAAGTTACTCCATCTACTATTACCACCAGAAAGCTTTCAATTTAACTAACATATGAACTTTTTTAATAACCGTTACCTTCCTTCTCTCCGAATTCTAATTTGGACTTTGACTTCTAGATGGCCACTTTAATTTTATACCCTCCTCCTACTCTATTGTCGAATGTTGGAATTACTAGTTTGTTTCTGACCTTACTTGTTCTGGATGATGGCGCGCCGCCCATCCATCTTGCGGTTTGAAACCTTACCTTTGTCTTGGCGGGTTACTCGCCTTCTTGACGACAACTGTGTTTTGTTCGTTTTACTATCGCCACTAGATGCCCGTTTCTTGCTCCAAGAACCACGTTTTACACTTTTGACGTCAGTTCCCATTATTATTGGGTACTTACTACTTTTACTTGACTTTGTTAGATGTCACTACTTTGACCTTTTATATCCTCCGTTTGACTTTCAGTACAATCACAATCAGCTTGTTATTTGTTTACGATGTAGGGCAGAGGAAGAAAATTAATTCTTTTAGAATTTTATTTTACTTTAAACTTTTTAATCTGTTTTCGTCCAACAATCAAAATGTCCTCGTCTTATTCAAGTTTTTAGTTTTTATTTTTTAAATCTTTTACATTTCGTTTACATTGCTTGTAATAGTGGCACTTGAGGTAAGTACGTTAATCTGACTTCTCCTTCCTCTTTCTATTCTTTTTATATTTATTTTAGCCCTTCGGTGCTGATGATGGTACTCCCTAGTACCGAAACATGTACACCAAGTTAATCTAACTGTTTTAATATAAGTATTTGTGGAGACGACTGTGGGTTTAATTTCTTTATATCTATACAGCTCCACTTTGAGATAATGGACTACTTCCGCAAAAAAAAAAAAAATTAAAACATAAAAGTCGAACAAGCCAATCTTTGTTTCTGTGAGTAATCGTAATATTTGCTTTTCGACGTTGTGGCTAGTCGTCGGAATACTCGTATTTGTAGGTTTTTGTAAAGTTTTGTGTTTTTTTTGAGTTTTTTGTAAAGGATTTTCCATTTTATTGTTATAAGTACTTAACAAAATCGTGCGTCAATGTCGGATTTGTGGAAAATTAGATTCTTTTAATCCGATAAAATGATAATTATCTTTCACAACCCCAAAAGAGTACTAGCTCTAACCCTTTAAATTAATAATGAAGCATATTATGTATTCCAAATAGGGTTGAAATCTAAAAACAGGATATTATGGGATTCAGTCACCAAAAACTTCTCAATATCGGTTTTTGTCGGCTTAAATAACAACCCTACCTATCCTGAACATAAAACATAAAAAATGATACCGCACATATAGGGGTGCGTTTCATCCTCGGACTACAAAATATCCCACTTCTGAAATCAGTACACATTATTATAAAGTTGCAAGCACGAACTCTCGAAACTTTACTGAAATACTAAATATAATTAAATTTTGTGGATTCGGAGGCAGAGAGAAATTCCATTCCCTAAATCTCACCAATCTGCGGGGTTTCCCGGAACGTTTTCGGAAATATTGTAACTTGGAAATTGTTTTTATGTTTTCATTTTAATATACTTAGCGAATAGAAGGTATATTAGGATATAAATTCATTATTATTTTAGCTATTATTTGGTTACAAAAGAGTACAGATAGATGTAATTTTTCTACATAATTAATGCTTGCTTCATTGTTATTATACAGGGTCGCTTTTATGTATGGAAACGGTCGATTATTTGCTAAAGTAAGTAAGATAGCTAGCGACGAATGTTAAATACAAAACTTTTAGGGTTTTTAGAAATCTATTACACTAAGTATACAGGATCAGTCAAAAAGCCATGGAAGTACAAAGATACTTTATTTTAAACGGAACCCCCTGTATATTATTCAATATTTCAATTATTTACAAGATTCTAAAAAAAAGTTAAGCACACTACATACCCAATCTTAACCGTTTTCGAGATATCGAGTTTCGAATATTGTTTTCAAATAAATTATTACATTCATTAATTGTCTAGTCCATCAAGTTACCTTAGAAAATATTGATCTTCATAACAATGTTGTTTTGTCATCTTGATAACAGATATGCCAAAAATACTTACATTTACAATTTGAGAACAATTTTCGCGTAAAAATGGCACGTTTAAGTGATACCAACCGCATTGAAATTTTAATGATGATAGGGTACGGCAATAGAACACTTAGTTTTACCCAAGTGGTAAATATTTTGATGAATTGCTTCCAGATCGGGAACCTATAACTAAATCAACTGTTTTCAAAACATTGCAGCGCTTTCATGAAACTGGAGGTGTGAAAGATCGACCAAATTCCAAAAGTGGAAGACCGGTGAGCGTTACTAATTAAGAAAATTCTCTAAATGTGGTTAGATGTGGTGGAAAATCCAATAAATTTGACGCAACAGCGAGCTTTAAATCATAATATGAGTCGATATTCCATTCAAAAAATTACCAAAAGAGAAAAATTCAAACCATATAAAATTCATTTGTTACAAGAATTGAGTGAAGGCGATTTTGATCGCAGAATTCAGTTTTGCGAAATCATTATGGATAAATTGAATCAAAATGTCAACTTTATCAACCACATTTTATTATCTGATGAATCAACGTTTTGTTTAAACGGACACGTAAATCGACACAACTGTAGATATTGGTCAGACCAAAATCCACATTGGATGGAACAAGTTCATACCCAACGACCAAAAAAAAACTATGTTTGCTGTGGCATTATTGGTGGAAACGTCATAGGACCCTATTTTATACATGGAAATTTGAACTCTAAACGGTATTTATTACTTTTACAAGAGAATATTGTTCCACAGTTCAGACGATTATTCCCGAACCATAATAATCCCAATTTACCGGCTGGACAAATATGGTTTCAACAAGATGGGGCTCCACCACATTTTGGACGAATGGTGAGGGAATATCTACAGGAAATTTTTCCTGGTAAATGGATTGGGCGCAGAGGTGCAATTGAATGGCCTGCTAGGTCTCCTGATATTATGACCCCCCTTGACTTTTTCCTGTGGGGCCATATCAAAAATTTAGTCTACAAAAATAGGCCACAAATATCGAAGATTTGCAACAAAGAATAATGCATGAAATTTCCAGTATTGCTCCCAATATCCTTTTAGATTCGCTACAAAATTTTGTTCACCGAATTCATTACTGCCAGGAGGTAAACGGTGGACACTTTGAGCACCTTATAAAATAGGATTTCAAATTGTTGTTTACTAAAACTTAGTTTGTCTTTTTTATTATTGTTATTAGATTTATTTGAAAATGATATTCGAAACTCGATATCTTGAAAACGGTTAAGATTGGGTATGTGGTGTGCTTAACATTTTTTTTAGAATCTTGTAAATAATTGAAATATTAAATAATATACAGGGAGTTCCATTTAAAATAAAGTAACTTTGTTCTTCCATGGCTTTTTGACTGATCCTGTATACTTAGTTTATGTGCAGTGTAATAGATTTCTAAAAACCCTAAAAGTTTTGTATTTAACATTCTTCGCTAGCTATCTTACTTTAGCAAATAATCGACCGTTTCCATACATATAAAAGCGACCCTGCATGAATATTTTAGATAATTGGCTATACGGTGATTACTTTAACTTAAATCTCCTGCTACACTATATTACTTTGGGAAATTTCATTAAAAAGCCGAAAAATTACATCAATTTAAAAGTTCCAATTTTCAAAAAAAATCTTTTAAATGCATAATTTTTAAAAATTTTATCTCAATGCACAAAGATGATAATAATATACAGTGTAAGTTTGTAACTTGAAATAAGTTCAGTAAGAAAGAACCACATTTGTGGAAGAGTAAGATCAAGTTACTTTGCTTATTTAGTATTCACCTGGAGATACTTACCAGATGAAACATCCAAAATGCATGTATCATTTATATTCGTTTAGTTAACCGGACTAGCCTATTTATATATTACGTGGATTGTACAGACAATATACCCACTAGTAGTAGTAACACGTTTTATTTAGCAAAAATCTATAATTAAATATTTTTTTATATATTTTTTAACACATTTTTATATATTTATTTTTAAATTTTATAACGCAACCTTCTTTTAACAAAAACAGGCAGAAAAGTTAAACATTTTGCCAATTGTATGAAATATTACGTATCATTTTATTTTTTAATTAAATGTAATTTTAAAGTTTTTTAAACAGTTTTAATTATTTTTAAGATTTAATAGAATTTTCCAAATTGTTATATTCTATCACACTATAGACTTATAAGCTAATGTTTTAGACACTCTATTCACATAAAAATTTTGATCAGTTCTTGTTTTATATGGTCTTAATTAATAGAACAAATTTTTTTAAACCAATCAGGCAATAAATTATTTTTAATTTTATGTATAAAGATACATACCGTAAAAAGGGGTGGATAGAAACTGCAGGGTAAATAGAAATAAAGCGGGGGAACGTACTTCGAATATTCCTTGGTACCATAAATTTCAAATTTTGCGCTTTATTTTATGTTGGTATTACTTAACGGTGGTTCCTCAATAAATGTCTAGTGCCATTTCGCAATTTACGTTTGTGTTGCTGTTGTCATAATGTCAAATGTCATTAGCTGTTTAACGGTGCGATTTTTGAGCCTAAAAAACTTTATTATTTGTGAGATATCAGCAGTTTATTTATGTGTTGCCCTCAGGAACTCGGTTTTCCATTTTAAACTTAGATTTAAAAAAAAAACGAGTTGGTATTTTAATTTCTTTATGCTTCTATTCGCCCCCGGAGTGGAGCAATCGCAATTTAAATGGATATTATACCGGTGTTTTTGTTCACCCCAAATTGCGGGGTGACTAGAAACACCCTATTTTTTGCGATTTTTTTGGTCCAAGTGATTTTTTTTTTGGATGATATTGCATCATCATCTACTATTGGCGACCGGACTTTTCCCTATTTTTAATTGAAAAAAGATGAAGAAGTTTTCTTGCACCACAAGCAGAAAGTATAAAAAGTGTTTCGATCAACCCCGTTTTACGGTACTAAATAAGAAATTAAATTTCTGACATTCAACCAATCTAAATTTTTTAAAATAAAATTAGTTTTTGTAAATTTGTCACAATTTAAAATAATCCGCATTGCCTTATTTTCTAAAATTTGTAATTTATCATTTTCACTAGGACAATATAAAATGGAAGAACAATAAAGAAAATGTGGTAATAAATACAGTTTTTTAGAAAACAAACTTAAATTAGAACTGATTCTTTTAAAATAAGCTACTTTTTCGGCAATCTTCGATACGATACTTTCAAAATAATTAAAAAATTTTAATTTTGAATCAATGATTATTCCTAATTCACTGCCGACAAGATTTTTCTAACACAGGTCAGCTTTTTATTTTTATAATGAAAATACCCTTCTAATAATAGAAAAAATATTGGGAAAGCCCCAATACGTATCATTTTTCAATAGCTTAATAAGACCATTTTACATTAGCAGGTAGTCAATTTAATTAGGGGCGGTAAAAATGGATGCATTTTATAACAGAAAAATTACCTGTACTGTAGGAATTTTAGTAGGACTTTAGGGAGGATTTACAAAATATTGCTGTTTTCTTTGTTTGTGGGACAGTGGTGCAGTAAATCAGCATTATGTAATAAAAGATTGGCCACAAAGAAGTGAATTTCAGCCGGGATCTGAAAATGTTAAGTTTGCACTTCTTGTAGACCCCAAAAAAGTCCTTCTGCGTCCTCCTCACATTAAACTTGAGCTGATGAAAAACTTTGTGAAAGCTATGAATAAAGACGGTGATGGATTCAAATACCTAAGACAAGTCTTTCCCCAGTTAAGTGATGCCAAATTAAAGGAAGGTATTTTATTGGGCCACAAATCAGAAAATTGCTGGACTATGTCAACTTTACAGAGAAGCTTACCAGGCAGGAACTCAGAGCATGGAACTCATTTGTTAGTATAGTAAGGGGATTTTTGGGCAACAATATGGATGCAAACTATCAACAGTTAGTTGATGAACTTTTAGATTCCTACAAATCGCTTGGTACCCGAATGTCATTAAAAATTCACTTCCTCCATTCCCATCTGTCATTTTTTCCTGAAAATTTGGGAGCTGTCAGTGACGAACAGGGTAAAAGGTTCCACCAGAATATCAGGACAATGGAAATTCGCTATCAAGGACGATGGGATCCAGCCATGATGGGTGATTCCTGTTGGTTTTTGAAAAGAGAAGATATGACCCCTCATAAAAAGAAAAAATAAAATTTAATTAGTGTGTTCAGTTAATATTTGTAATGTTTGTGTTTTTTCTAGATGTAAGGTATGTTTAGTAGGTGTAAAAATTTAAATATAGTCGATATACACAGTTAGAAAATTCTTAAATTATTTTTTCAATAGATATTAAATATTGTAACATTAAATGTGGTTCTATAAATGTAACAAGAAAACGTTACGTGTTACAACTTTTTTTTTCTCATTTTCGTATTTGGATAGGTCCATTCTACCACAAGATGCTATTTAGCTTTGTGTTACAACAAAAAAAATTTTTTTTGTCGGCCAGTGATTTAAAACTGTTTACTAATTTCAATTTTTTATCATCAATTACAACATTTATATTTTGACAATTTAAATTATTACCCATAACCATACATTTAGTTTTTGAAATATTTAATTTTAATTAATTTATTTACTTTAAGTCAATTTAATAATATATTTATCTCAGAATTTAGAGTATTTAGACCATCAAAAATATTTAAAACACTAATGTAAATTAAGGTGTTATCAACAAACATTTGTAATTACACATTTTTTTAACTAAATAAGGCATATCGTTGATGAAAGTAAATAATATTGTACTACATGTGGAAGTAGAAAAAAGAACGCTGCCTCGCCATTTGAAAGACAATACAGGGCACAGTTTTTACCCGTTATCGACGTAATAGTATCCAGAGTATTCAAATAATAAAACAAAAACTTTATTAAAAAACAAAATATTCCAAAATAAATTATTTATAGCGTTTGGCAATGCAGTCTGGTCGATAAATGATTTATGTGTTATGCAATGGACGAAATGACAGAGCCTGATGATGAATATTTATTAGCAGATATGTAACAAGATGACCCTATGCATAATACCATGATGTACACCAGATGACACTTATTGATTATGACCAGGACGATTGCATAAATGGAAATTTTAAAGTGTCTGCGTGTGGACATCTATAAATTGTTTCACATAAATTTTAAAAAAATACGTATTTAACATTTAACGTAATTATTGATGATAAGCAAGCGAATATTTAGGTTATGTGATGCCTAAATTCAAATTATGGAAAGAAAAAATTTGAAAAAAGAAATATTATGTGGAGTTCCTCAAGGATTAATATTAGGTCAAGTTCTATTCTTAGTTTATATTAATTTCGTTTATAAACTGAACATAAAAGCAATAACGGGTGATTCATTTAGACCTTTTTTCAATTCTAAATAAAACACATAAAATGGAATTATTGAATGGTGGAATCTTTATTATGAGTTAAAAGAACATTTTTGACATTTATTTTTTGAAAATAATTTTATTTAAATGCGGCCGCGACTACGCCGTACGTGGTCCATTCGGAAGGTCCAATTCTGCCGAATTACGCGAGTAATGGTGGCTTCTAAGTCCTGAATCGTAGCTGGCTTACCGACAAAGACTTTTGATTTGACATAACCCCAAAGAAAAAAGTCCAAGGGTGTGATATCACACGATCTAGGCGGCCAGTTGACGCCAAATTATCTGCTCACCAAACTGATTTCTCAATAATATTATTTCGCGCGCTTTGTGTGCCGTACCTGCGTCTTGCTGAAACCAAATGTCGATTCTCTGTGGTGACGTTGAGCCGATTGCCTTGGTAGAGGTACCTAGTTTTAAAAATTAAAAGGAAAAAGTAATATGGCCAGTTGATGGCCTTATTTTATATAAAATACTTTTTAATCCATAGGTATTTTGCCGCAGACTATCACCAGTGATGTTTATTTTGAGAAAATAAAGTAGGGAAATTATCATAAAAAATAAAATGGCGTAGAACTTCTTACCTAAAAAACATATCAGTTGGGATAAGGCTTAATAAAACGCAAAAATTAATGACAATGTTAAGGATAGACCTCGGGATAGACTATATAGAGCTCGCTGAAAGTTACTTAAACAATATCTCCATATTTTAAAAAAGGAACTACATACATATTTTGTTCCTAAAAAGTATATTTTAGTTAAAAAACGGCCTTTTTGAGACCGTGTTTCCAACCGAATATAACCTCCAACGTGAATCGCTTTCTTCGCACTTGCACCGCTCCCAGAGCGCCTTAAAGGATTTTTTCTATAGTGCTTGTGCTCGATTATAAAAAAAAATATAATAATAGCTTTATTTGAAATTTGACTTGGGCATCAAGTTCTGCTTCGATCGAATGAAAATTAAGCAAAAAAAAAGTAGTCACGTGATTCGCATTATCTGTCAAATTTTAATTTTTTCCAAAAAATAATTCAAAAGTGGGGTTATTTCTGAAAATATCGAAAAAAGTTATTACAGAAAGTTTATTAATGCAGTTTCTAGCCCACATGCAAAATTTTAGAGGCATAAGATAATTTTGATTTTTTACCCATATTTTGTAAATTGAACCACTTTTGCAAAATAAGACTCAACGCAACCTACATAAAACTTCTTAGTTTTAACAATGCTTTATTTCAGATACATTTTCTTTAAAGTAGCGCCATATTAAATGTGTGTTTTTCTACAAAATCACAATTGGTCTATTCAAATTTGGTCGCATGGGATGCAAAGTTTATTAATTTTTGACCCTGTATAACGTAACTTAATAAAATAAGTATTTTTGAAAACGTAGTTTGTGTCTGAAAGTAATAGATACACGTTAACGTTATTATGACATAGCTTAATAATAAATTATAATATAGAGGTTTTAAATTAAATCGTTGAAAATAGATAAACTTTACGTTGTTATACTAAAATTTATTTTCCTCTTAAAAAACACTTTACTGAAGACACTGTGTTCTTTTTTGTCTTAATATTAAGGTGTATTACTTTCAGGCACAAACTACGTTTTCAAAAATACTTATTTCATGACGTTACCTTATACAGGGTCAAAAACAACGCATTTGCGTATCGTAATGAAGCTATTTCGATACGCGTTTTTTCTTTATTTGATGTTGGTAACATTTAAATGTTTTATGTCATTGACTTGCGCGGCCTTTGTGATTTACGAGAAAACCCATTTTTCGCAGAGGAAAAATAGCTTGATAACCTATTTTTTTATTCTGTGGGGATAACAGTCATGTTTGTTGGTTGCATAAATCTATAAATCAATCTTTTGTAGATTCCTCAAGCTATCATTTTCTGCCAAATCCTATCCAAAATTCAATCTACTAACCTTCCAATGTCGATTTTAACTTCAACTTTATTCGAATTATCCATCTTCCCTATACTAAATTGCAATGCCGTGACGTAAAATCACGTCTTTTGAAATTCGAAAAAAAGTAGCAAAATCGCCTGAACTTTCGAACGCTCTGTATATGTACCGAATGTACAAGGATCACACAACGTATTCCGTCCAATTTTAAATTTCATATCGCTAAAATAACTTTAGAATCTCGTGGTGAAAATGAGTCAATAAATCAAAAAATTACAGTTCGCAAAATAATTTTTGTCGTCCAGAGGCTACTATGATAAAAATTAGTATTACCAACATAAAATATAGACATAAAAATTTACAAAACTTGAAAGATTTATTTTCTTTTTAAATATGTGTTTTTTATTGAAAAAACTACAAATTAGAAAAAATAGTATAACGTACGTGTTATATAAAGCAGTTTTAAGCACTTGTCTCGTTATAAAACTCGCCGCAAGCGGCTTGTTTTTTAACATGGACGCGTGCTATAAAATGATGCTTTATAAAACGTGTACGTTAATATACTATTTTATAACCTTTTTCGATAATTTCAGATATAAGTAACCCCACTTTTGAATTATTTTTTGGAAAAAATTAAAATTTGACAAATAATGCGAATCACGTGACTACTATTTTTTTGCTTAATTTTCATCTCGATCGAAGCAGAACTTGATGCCAAAGTCAAATTTTGAATAAAGATATTAATAAAAACAAATCCCATATCGTCACCTTAGAGTTATACTGTGGTATGTGCAGTAAACCAAGTTTTGAGAAAAAGCATTATGAAAAATTGGCTTTTTGTTACAGTGCTATGGACAGACCTATAGTTAAGAAAATTTGTACTTAGTTAGTTTCATTATAATTATTACGGTTTTTTAGAAAAAATATACACATATACATTGTTTTTTCTATATTTTGGGCACTAGAAAAAACACATACAATTATGTAACTCTATTTTTTTATTAATTATGAAAACATACAACTCTGTAACGTTACAAAAAAACAAAATAACTACAAATAAGAATATAATCCAGAACTAGAGAAATAAATATGTTAGGCATTATCATTTTTGGGAAGTATGTATAGCCATATAGGTAGTATATGCCTTATCCACCTCAGGAATCCACTCACTAGCACACTAACTCAACGACCCAACCAAATAAAAACAAAGTTGTATGTGTATTATTTGTGACCATAGGAATAAAATATAAAATTACAAAGGTGTATGTGACACATATACAACTATGAGACTCTAAAAATCGCAATTCACGTTGATACAACAATGTATTTATGGTTGCCAATGACATATGGTGTAACATACAACATTGTAATTCTCTGGAAGGCAAGTTTGAGGTACATACAACTTATTAACACCAAAAAGTAAATTTCAGAAAAAATGCGACATACAACAGTATAACTGTAAGGTGACGATATGGTGCGGACTTTACTGGTGACACTGTATATTCAAAAAAAAACTTTTATTGAATGATTTTCCTCAGTGTATATTCTTTACTTCCCTTTGATGCAAGCAAACCGTCCCTGTAACAGATTCAATTACTTTACAATAAACGTCCTCTTAGGAAGCTGTCATTATTAGTGAGTATTACTCCCCGAGATAATAATTAAAATGTTCGTCAAACAACCTTGGCATATTTTATGGAAATAAAATTAAGTTCATTATTCAATGTCACGTTGACGTCTTAAGGGGCAAGCGGCTTCATTAATAATATTTGTCAAAAGGGCCCAAAAGGGGAAAAGGTGTTTGCCTTTTTGAATGTTTTTAGCAAAACAAGATTGTAAGTTTAAGTAGATTTTGTGACAGATAAGATTTATGTGAAACGCTTTGATAGGTTTTTAAATGTTTGCACTCGCAATATAAAAAAATAAATGGTCTTCACATATTAGGTATTTGCTAGGCTCCCCTCTGGTTTACTAAGGGCGGATGTCAAAAAGGAGAGCTAAAAAACGGTAATCAGGTGACTTTGTTTTTAGATTTTGCTGTTATTATAATTATTTTAGAATTATTACCTTTTCAAATATAAACTGGATAGTCCATTGAACATATTTCAAGCTTTAGATTTTGCGAACGTACCTATAATAAATTAACTGACAAACGTACCTAAATTAACTAACAAACTTTGTCACATAGGCCGTTAGTACTCCAAAGCAATAGTGGACAACTGGCTTTATATAATTATTATCAAAACTATTAATTTTAGGACATAGAGCTTTAGTCCATTGTATAGAGCGACTTCGGTTTAGTGGAAAATGATATTAATGCTATTTTCTCAAAATTGTGACATCCGCCCTTAGTAAACCAGAGGGGAGGGTCTTGTGATATGAGATTAACTCTTCACCCATCTAAGAATACTATTGGGTAGTATATCTACGCCTGCGCAGCGCCGTCTGGTGTAATGTACAGTTGACGACATATAAATTCGTACCCTCCACCCATACATAACTCAATTACAACAAAATTGGGTAAAACCATAGACAATTTACCTTTAGATACCCACAGCTTATCTCCTGCGCAAACAAAAGTTACGTTTTATGGGTGAAAAAATACGTCCGAGCGCATGACTCGTCGGTCAGCTGTCTTCATTCGGGGAACCTTCGTGCATGCGCACAAACCTCGTGTTATCGGCCGTCCTACTTTATCGACAATAATCGACGCGCTCAAAAATACTCTCCAGAACCGGCTCGGCCGCCATTTTTGTTGTTGTGTTTTAAGGTTTCTCTTCTCTGCGGATTCCTTGTAGTTTTCTAAAGTTTTCAGCTATCGGATCGGCTATCGTGGATTGTGGGACTGGTGTTTAATATTTATGGATTTTCGGTTTTTGTGTAGTTTAGTTAGTGAATTGTGTTTGTGCTTTTAGTGACTCGGATTGTAATATAAACAATGACTAGTACTAGTTGCAGCCGTTGTATAATTGTATTATGCCCAAATAGGGGTAAAATAAACCCTCTATGGTGGCATATGAGCAAGAATTTAAATTTTAAAGCCCGGACCTGTCTATTTTCCCATTCGTCAAACGATAATGTTGCAGTGCGCATGTCTAATAGTTCCCAGTTTTGTTTACATGCGCGAGGCCATAAAACTGCCACATTCGTGATTATTGTTTGTTTATCTAAAGGTAAATTGTCTATGGGTAAAACGGGTTTCTGACCTTGCTGCTTATACCTGGATAGAAGATAGAACACCAGCATATTATACATGGCTGTAAATTATTATATGTACGATTTTTTACCGTAGTAATAATGGTTATAATTTATCCAATGTCAGTGTGATGACATTCCAATCATTCCATACGGCGGTAAACGTCGGTCTCTTTGAGACTGTTTACCGCCGTATGGAATGTCATCACACTGACTTTGGAATAACAATAATTCTAAATATTTTTATGTTTAAATTACAGCTGCGAAACTATAAAATAATACCAGGAAAACTACAAAAGTATAAAGCCCAAAAGGGTTAATTTATTAACAAACAACAAACAAAATACTAATATTTAATTGCTGAGGCATTGGATTCTAACACTAATCGTAATCTTCTTGGCATTGACAAAATAATACTTCTGGTATAATCCGGAGTTAGCCCTTCCCAAATTTCTTCTGTTTTATCAAATAACTCTATTTCATTGTGTGGTTTAAAATTTATTTTGTACATTTTTTTTACCATCAATCCCCAAACATTTTCAATTGGATTTAAATCAGGACTTCTTGAGCACCAAGGCAGACATGTTACGTTGTTTTGTCTAAACCAGTTTCCTATATTTCTTGCGGTATGCACAGGGCAGTTATCCTGCTGAAATATAAAGTTATTTTCTTCAAAACTATCGCGGCAGAAGGAACAAAAACATTTTCCAAAATCTGAAAATATATATTACGGTTTAGTGTTCCACCAATATTCCAGCAACACATCAATTTTTTAATTCCATAAGAGCTTCAATAAGGTTCTACACCATTTTCTCTTCTTCTAAAACCATCAGTATTAAATACATTTTCTGTCTCCTGATGATGAAAGTTTGTACGTTCGAAATATGTAGAGACGCTAAAGAATTTTTATTCTATTAAATTTTGTGGAGGAAGTATTTTAGTTTTTCTTTCTTTTCCGAAAAAACTTAAATTATTTCAGATGTAAATAAACCCCCTCCGTGCACTCTCCACACCAGTTAGTGACGTAGGCCGAAGCAGAGAATGCCTATTGGCTGGCGAGCAAATAGGCAGTTTTGCAAATATACAGGCAATGTTTAACCGATTTTATATAGCAAAGAAGACATTTTTGGTTTTTTTAAAGGTGGCAATACATTCCCTATCAAAAATCTGCTGAACTTAACGAAAAAAGTTAATTTTGATTATGTTGTCGATTAGAGACTTTTGCAAATAATGGCCTCATTTATAATAGGTGTATCGTGAACATACCGAAATATTTACGCGGAAGTGCGTATGAGGCTTTTATATGAAGATTCGTCGTTTAAGAGACATAAATCGTAGTTGGACCGATTTGATCCGTTCGGATTTGGTCTGCGAGCTAGGCCCGACACGTACCAGAACTCTAGTAATTTTTGGGCAGCCGAATTTGGCTCGCCGACTTAATAACCCGATTAGATTCGCCTGATTAAATCTTCTCGTTAACCGGACAAAACTCCACGATTTTATAATAGTTTTGGTTTGGCTCGCGATCTTTTGGAATTCCTGAAATATTTAACCAGTGGTTTTAGTTCGACTCGGATTTATTCAGGGGCGGATGGGATACCTCGGACCGGCGCGGAAAGTCAATTGAAACGGCGCGCGGCGCGTCGATCTAATAAAAAAATGAAAAGACATAAATATGTATTTTTGCATCCACTTACGACATATTTTTTATAATAACTCATAAATAAAAAAATAAACTTTATTTTTTACATTTAAAAGACACTTAGGTTAAAAAAATGAGCCTAATAAATAAAAATGTAGCGATTGCTTTTTCTTATAAAATCGAAGTAATTTCTTGAAAGCCAATAAAAAATAAAGTAATTGTTTTTGCGTCCAGCAATTGCTTAAACGTGCAGTAATTGCTTCTAGTCAATGCTTTTTCTTAAAAAATAGAAGCGATTGCTATCGTTTGCTTAAAATGTGATGAATAAATTAAGGAATCGCTTTTTCTAGTGTAACAATCGCTTCCAACTTTTAAAGGTAGGTCGACCACTGCATCATTTGCTTGGTAGCAGTCAACTTTAGTTTACCACGTGCGTTGCTCTTAATTTGTATCTTTAATTATGGCTAAATATATGAACGTCCGTAAAAGAAAAATCTACAGTGTACGTAAAAATTGCAGATATAATGATTTCAGAAAGATATATATATCGATTTGACTGCGAAAATGTTGAGTGGTTGGCAAATTATTTTTTGACTGATACTGCATGGTAAAAGGCGAGGGGGTGCACTGTCGCCTTTAAATAAGATTAAAGTATTTCTGCGGAAATTGTACTGTCTTTAAAACATACACTTCTGTAATGGATGCAATTTTGGAGGAGGCCAATATTTTTATTAAATTTCCTACAAATGCTGAAGCTGTTGTCGAAGCTAAACGGTTGTGATCAGAGAGATTTATTTATGTTCCTTCAATTTGTGAACGAATATCAATTGCTTGTCTTTAATTTCTTCATCACTACTATCACTTTCCTCATTTTCACTAAAATCTGCCATATCACAAATATAAGTTCCATATTTTCCACAAAAACGTAACAGATTACTATTGTACTAAATAAACAGACGAACGTTGTTGTATTTACGTCAACTCTTTTGCAAATTAGGCACCAAACTGAACATGCAATCTATAATCTGAACAAGTGGATAATCCACGTCTGAACTTGTGTTGAATAAGCATCTGCTACAGAGGTGTAAGAAAAACAGCGATCGCATATTCAGATCTAGCGATCGGTTTTACTTATAGCATTTGCTAGTCGAGCAATTGCTTTTACTAAAAAGTAATTGCTTCAAGTAATTCCTTAATTTTGATTCATTAGGCTCAATATTTATTAATAATATAAAAATTAAATAAAAAATATTCAACATAAAGATAACATAAAAATTTAAATTTTTAAAAAAGAGAAGAAAAAAGTTGGCAAACAGCGGCGGCGCCTATCGGCGCCTGAGGGACCGGCGCACCGGGAAATCTCCCGGTGTCCCGGTGGGCCCATCCGCCCCTGGATTTATTTGTACTCTGTGAGTTTTAAAAATTAATACCAATCGTAGAAGACGCGCTATAGCTTGTGTCATAGCGTATGTATTTATTGCCAATAAACAAAAATCAAAAAAACGGAGCAAGTGAATAAAAAAATGGATTTCTCGTAGAGATGAACTGAGTCATACCTATATTACTCTTGAAAGAACTTCAACAAGACGAGCCAAATGATTTCCGTAACAATTTAAGGATGGATAATGATACTTTCAGACATTTGTTAAGTATGGCGGAAGTACATTTGAAAATAAATTCTTTTGGCTAGTAACGTGAATCGGCAGACGTTATTTGTTATTATTATTATTTTAATTTGACCTGAAACCAAGTTGGACGACTTGATATGCGTCCCAAATTAACCTAGCGAATCCACTGATGGGTTAAAACCGGCTGATTTCATCCGTGGCAGATAATACACGGTCCGATGAAGCTCGGCTCGCCACATACACGTAAAGTTTTATCGGAGTATTTGGCTCGTGCCATATGAAATTCGTTAAGTTATCCGCTGGTGTATGGGGGGCTAATGACTCATGCGAACATGTTTTAAAAGCGTTCGCACACGACAAATCCCAAACCGCTGACAGAAAATCCGGCGTTCGCAGAAACCAAATTGTAACGTGAACGCAAAGCAAAAAAAAATCGAACCAGTTCGCAAACAGTTATAAACCACGCATGCGCGGAGAAAAATTGGAAATCGGTTGACAATTATTATTGCTTGTACGGATGAAGCTCATAAATTTTCTGGTACGGGAAGGAGTAGGCGATAATTATCGGAGTAACAAACTTACCAGCATAATTAGTTCGGTTAGAATTAACGGGAAATTGAATTACTGTCTCCTAATAGATTTGCGGAGCGTTCATTTTAATTTCAGAGATGCAGTTGGAAATTTTAGCTTAGATGAGGTGGTTAAATTGCCGTAGAATTGCGATTCATAACATATATTAACTTGCGGCATCTGGTGATACTTTACTCATAAAGGTAATTTATAATTACTTAGAAGAACAGACCGACTGGGCAATAATCGAGATTATAATTATTATATATACAGTGTGTCCACGGATAGAGTTTGCAAGAGAAAAACTTTTTTGGTGTTTGTTTGAAGGTTGTTAGGGTTAGGGTTAGGTTGAAAGTGAGTGGGTTACAGCTAACCCTCCACTGCGACCATGCGATCTATTGTGGCTCACACCTTATTTATATTTCCCCCAATAGGCCTAACTTTTTGATGAAGGTAATGATGGTATTGGGAGAGACATTTTTCATGTCGTCCGGCAGCAGAGTCGTCTCACCGAATAGAGCGAATCTGATTCTTCCTGCTGCGGGGCAGGCGCACAATACGTGTTCTGCTCTTTCTGCATCTTCCATGCAGAGCCGGCATTCATCAGTTGGGGCTAATCCAATTGTATACATATGGTGTCGCAACCTGCAGTGGCCGGTGTACAATCCTACTAGTGCTTTAAGGCATGATCTGTTGAGCACAAGTAGTTTGTCAGTTCGTTGTTGGTTTATATGGCTGTATATAAATGCTTTAGAGTGTGTTAGACCTGGTAGATTTAACCAGTGTCTTTCCCATTTGCTTTTTGCTTCGGCTGTTATTGTTTTCCTGGCCGTAGCATGAGATATACCCAATACCGGCTCGGGTCCTGTGAACCTCTGTGCTGCCCCTCTCTTAGCGAGCTTGTCGGCAGCCTCATTACCCTCCAGGCCCATGTGTCCTGGTATCCACACTAGGGTTATTCTGTTATTCAGACTTAGTTCGGATAGTGTTTCGTGACAGCTCCACACTGTTTTTGAGGTACACCATCTCGATTCAAGAGCTTTTAATGCAGCTTGACTGTCGAAGAATATTTTGATTGATTTGTGTGCATACCGTCGGTCTATCAGCAGTCTTGCACACATTTCAATTGCATGGACCTCTGCTTGAAATATGGTTGTCATAGTTCCCAGGCTGACAGTTATTTCTATCTTTGGGTTTTTGTCATATATTCCGGCTCCAATACCTTCTTTAGTTTTGGAGCCGTCTGTAAATATTCCAAATTCCGCCTTTAGCAAGTCAGCAGTGTTCTTGACCCATTCCTCCCTTCTTGGGTGGATGATTTTATAAGGCGGTTCGTTAATGGACTTTCTTGCCATTATGTCAGAGGGCATATTTAACATGCCAAAGGCTAGCGTGCCTTTCAACATGCTAGTGCTCTCCATGACGCATGACTGCGGCTTATTAGTAGCTGCTTGATATAGTCTGTAGGTGGCCCATTTAGCTTCCTTCCCCAGATATATATGAAGTGGTATAAGTCCTAACAGGACCTCCATGGATGCCGTTGGTGTGGTGCGAATAGCTTCAGTGATCGCAAGGCATGCTTGCCTTTGCAGTCCGTTGAAGGTTGTAGACAATGATGTATCTTGAGTAATAGATGTGTTTTGGACTTCCATTGCCTTTAGGTTTTCATATCACAACGTTTCAATTGGTAAGTATCTCCAGTCGTCTTCAGGTGAATACTAAACAAGTTACAAAGCTACGAGCCTATTTATACTACCTAGGGGGGGGGGGCTAGTGACGTGTGATCGGGTGCAGTCGTGAGTCATCCGCTTACGTCATCACGCTTGCATCACTACCCAATCTGAGCCTACACCTATTTAATATTAATATTTCTTATATCTGCAGAAGGTTTACTGAAACAGTCAGGGTTCTGGATTATGACAGCTGCTTCTTTAAATTTTCTCTTTCGCCAATGTTCTTCTTTAAATATAATTTTTGCGTTTGCCTATTGTAAATGATGGCCGTGGGTCCAAGCGTGGTTTGCTGCACCGGATCTGTTTGTTTCTCCTATCAGTGTGTGGTTTCGATGTTCTTTGATTCTTGTTTGGAGAGGTGGTAGGGTTTCACCAACATAGGATTGTCCGCATTCGCAAGGTATTCTGTATACACAATTCTTCGTGTCCTTTTGATTTGTTGGGTTTGTCTTCGTCAGGTGGCTTCTTAAGGAGCCTTTGGAGGTAAAGACTGTTCGGGTGTTGTACTGTTGTCCTATCCTTCGAATTTTTTCGGAGATTCCCTTGACATAAGTTACATTCAACAAAATGTTGTTTGTGACGAACCCTGTATAGTAATCGCAAATCTGATATTCGAAATTCTAGTTTCAGCACAAGCAGACGTTTTTTTAATCATGACTTTTTCTTCTACACCTTCTAATAAAAAAGTTTTTCATCTTCCAAACTCTATCCGTGGACACACTGTATACTATATATTATACCCCTGGCAATATTTTTACTTACGTTATAGAGATCTAATTTACAAGTCGAAATAGACAGGAATGTCCGAAAACCTGTCACTGGTTTTCCCGAGGGTCTTATGCCATGTAAAGGGGCGAAAAGCATTTTAAACTTTACGTTATACCAGCAAAGTCGATTGGCCCTATTTAGATATACAGGGTGATTTTAAAAAAAGTGAAAATGGCAATATTTTCTACACTAAAGAAGATAATCAAAAAAACAACCAAACCATTTCTACAAAATCGCAGGTGAATAAAATTAAAGTATTTTGTGAACCACCCTCATAAATCCCTGAAGCACTACCCTCATCCATGGTGCCAAACCTAGCAGCACCATTGTAGTGCTAACATTTTTTCTTCAATGCAAAAACTTGTTTTTGCTCTTTTTTGTAAAATCTTCAATGAAAGTTGCATTTTTTATATTATTTAAAATTTAACGTATACACACACTCATTTTCTCAGGTTTTTCAAATGGAACACCCTTTATAGTAGTAACCGTTTGGAATTTTAAATAAATTGCAAATACAAAAATTGTTTTGAAATTCTTCATAGTACTAGAAGTAACATGTTTTATTTAGCAAAAAGCTATAATTAAATATTTTTTAATACATTTTTTAACATTCTTTTAACAAAAACAGGCAGAAAAGTTAAACATTTTGCCAATTGTATGAAATATTACGTATTATTTTATTTTTTAATTAAATGTAATTTTAAAGTTTTTTTAAACAGTTTTAATTATTTTTGAGATTTAATAGAATTTTCCAAATTATTATATTTTATCAATCCGTTATAAAAATATATTTATAAGCTAATGTTTTAGACACTCTATCCACATACAAATTTTAATTAGTTCTTGTTTTATAATTATTATAATGGTCATAATTAAAAGAACAAACATTTTTTAAACAATCAGGCAATAAATTATTTTTAATTTTATGTATAAAGATACATACTAAATAAAAAAATAAATTTCTGACATTCAACCAATCTATTTTTCAACATAAAATTAATTTTTGTATAGGTATTTGTCACAATTTAAAATAATCCGCATTGCCTCATTTTGTAAAATTTGTAATTTATCAAATATGTTTCCACTAGCACAATATAAAATGGAAGAACAATAAAGAAAATGTGGTAATATAATACATAATTAAATACAGTTTTTTTAGAAAACGAACTTAAATTAGAACTGATTCTTTTAAAATAACCTACTTTTCCGGCAATCTTCGATATGATACTTTCAAAATAATTAAAAAATTTTAATTTTGAATCAATGATTATCCCTAAATATTTAAAAATGTATAGTAATTCCAATTTTTCACCATCAATTACAACATTTATATTTTGACAATTTAAATTATCACCCATAACCATACGTTTAGTTTTTGAAATATTTAATTTTAATTTATTTACTTTTAGCCAATTGGAAAATACTAAGTACTTGAGGAAAATTAGTTTTCAATATAATTTTTAAACGTTATTTGAAGCACCCTGTACAAAATAAATAAAATCTATTTGATTTATATAGTATCTCTTGACCATTTGCCACTAATCTCGCACAATGCCGTATTTAAAAAATACGTTTAGATTGTTTTTTGAATTTTTTTTCCAGGGCTGCAAAACTTTTTTTTTCTTTTTAATTTATTAGGTACTCCTAAACTAAAAAATTAAATTCAATAAAATCATAAACAGTTATAAATGACACTAATACAAACCCAATTTTTTTTTTAAATACTTTATGCTATCACACTTTTTTGGGCAACCCTATACTTACATGCGAAAATATTTTCCCTAAATACGTCCCATGTTATGTCAGCCTATGAATAAAATTCCTAACCTAATTGGTATAGGAGCTATGGAAGGCTGACGCATTATTGCAGGACCATGTATACATAGGTTTTTTTGACGATATACTTGTTCTAAAATAGAAATTTAAAACTTTTTTTTCAAAAATTCCTATAGAAATTAAGGGTTCATAGAAATATTTAGAAATTTCCACAATTTTTTCAATGGGTGTAAAAAAAAATTGATTTTAATTTGAAGCAAAGACCTCTTAGGGAATAGATCAAATCATCCATTCATAAATAATCTATTCATATGTATGAAACATTAGTACATGTGTAACGAAGCCAGAAGAGCGAGAGCCTTTAAATTTCAATTCCTAGAGGTATTATTGCAATGGCTCTCGGATTACGAGCGATCAGTTGATGCCAGTGGCGTAGGGTCTGGCAAGGATTTTTAATACAATAAACATTATTATAATTAAAACACTTTTTCATAAATGTATTACTAAAGTTTTATTTAAATGAAGATTAGGAAGGTTGTAAATATGCCGCGTAACTACGAAACTACTTTCCAGCTTGTCACGTTCTTATAAAACAAACCATTATGTTGAAATTTTGGTAGATTATATGATTGTACTGTGCGCACATTTTCAGTATTCAAACGTCTAACTGTCACTTCCGGTTGAACCGAAAGTGCACACACCTTTGTCTTGTTTCGTATGTATGGACGTCTGTTCTTTTTGCCACTGAGTGTACAGGGTTATCGGCCACATTTTGACCAATAGGTAACTTTTTTATTTAAAGTTTTTCATATATAGTTTAAATGTAACATTTATAGGTCCTTTTGAGAAGCGCCAGTAAAAGTAGGTTTCGGATATACAGGGTTCCCCATTACGAAATGTCAGAACAATGTTACTTTTTTTAAACGGAACACCCTGTATATTATTGAATTTTTAGATTCTCCAGACAATTCTAAGTATATTTCGTGTATAATATCCTATACCTATCTTCAACAGTTTCCGAGATATTCATAATTGAAAATCGGATTTTCTTTTATTATTTATTTCAATTTAATTAAATTAAACAATGAATAAAAAGTTAAAATGAAATAATTGAAAAGTAAAGAAATGAACTAATTCGTTAATAAATGCTCAAAATGGCCTCCATTTTCTTGAACGCAAAGTCGGTAACATTTTTCTAAGTTCTTCACTGCATCGCTTACCATAAGTGGATCGTTTTTTATAGCATTAATTGAGATTATAAGTGCGTTCTGCAAGACTTCGATGTTTGGAAATGTTGGATTATTGTCAAAGAGACTGCCCTTAATCGTACCCCAAAAAAACCTGTCCATTAAAGTAAGGTCTGGGCTGTTTGGGGGCCATTTGATGTTTCCATATCTTCCTATCCATCTAGGATATTTACGGTTTAAATAATTCGTTACATTTTGAACGTTATGTGGAGGAGCCCCATCATGTTGCCAAATCAACCTGTTCACGTGAACTAAAGGGATCTCTTCCAGATATTCTTCAATTTCGTTGTTTAGGAATTGAAGGTATCTTTCTCCCGTTAGGCTCCCTTCATATAGTAAAGGCCCCAAAATAATATTATTTGTAATACCACACCAAACGTTAATGGATCTTCGACCAGACGACTTTATAATTTTTGTTTGATGCGGATTCGTTTGGGACCAATAGTGGCAATTTTTTCTGTTAAAGATCCCACTTGTTGATATGAATTTCGATTCATCGGTCCACGCAATTTTATAAAAAAAATTTGGATTTCGTTCCAGCTCCCGCAGCATAATTTGGCAAAATTGTAGTCTTTCCCGCTTATTATCTTCGCTTAAAAACTGAACCTTGGTGAATTTAAAAGGTCTGAATTTATATTTTTTCAGCGTATTTTGTATTTTCCAGTATTTTATATCCAAAGTTTTAACAGCAGTGGGAATGGAATGTGTTGGATTTTCTAAAAAATAATAGATAATAACTAAGAATAATAAACATATCAAGTTAAAATTTTACCTTGGAAATATAATAAGACATTAAGCTCTGTATTTTCATCCACACCACGATAAGCCTTCTTCCTCTGCAATGTTTTAAAGTATTGTAACTGCTTAAATACATTAACAAAAGTGTTTTCAGTTGGTGTTTGACGGTTTCTGTATTCTCTTTGGTATCTTTCTTTTGCCAAACGCTTATTTTTATTACACTTTATGTAAAACTGTAAAATATCAAATTTTTCTTGTTCTGTATAGCCCATCTTTATACAGAATTATGATTGCGAAACGTCAAAACTTTTAGAAAAAATGAAAGTTAATTCTGTTTCTGTCATAATATGATTTCAAGGTAATATGATAAAAACAGTAATAATAGCCCAATTTAAGTCCGAAAATCCGATTTTCAATTATGAATATCTCGGAAACTGTTGAAGATAGGTATAGGATATTATACACGAAATATACTTAGAATTGTCTGGAGAATCTAATAATTCAATAATATACAGGGTGTTCCGTTTAAAAAAAGTAACATTGTTCTGACATTTCGTAATGGGGAACCCTGTATATCCGAAACCTACTTTTACTGGTGCTTCTCAAAAGGACCTATAAATGTTACATTTAAACTATATATGAAAAACTTTAAATAAAAAAGTTACCTATTGGTCAAAATGTGGCCGATAACCCTGTACGTCTTTGAAGCAAATTCTTCCCAGGATACATAGTTCGAAGACATAGAAAATTTATCTTTAGATACGTACACCTTATCTCCTGCTGCGCAAACAAAAGTTACGTTTTATGGGTGAAAAAATATGTCCGAGCGCATGACTCGCCGGTCAGCTGCCTTCCCTCTGAGCACCTCTGGGCATGCGCACAAACCTCGTGTTATCGGCCTGTCCTACTTTAGCGACATGCTCAAAGTAGGTACGCTCCAGCCATTTTTGTTGTTGTGTGTTTAAGATTTCTCTGTGGATTCCTTGTAGTTTTCTTAGCTATTGTGGATTGTGGGTGTTTAATATTTACGGATTTCTAGTTTGTTGTTGTGTAGTTTAGTGAATTGTGTCTGTCAAAGTTGCTGGTTGGTTAATTTTTTGGTTAAAATCTGCACACTCCGGCATTAAGCTTTTAATAAAGCCAGTATTCCACGGGTCAAGTTCTCGGGCAAACACTTTTTAAATTCTTGAACAAGAAATATTGCTTGAAAATGTTTTACACGTAGGTACCCAAGTTTTTGCCAAGTTGTAAAAATCAATACAAGTTGTAATATACCAACTAATATTTAACTTGAGGTTAGGCACGCGATAACACCGTAGGTTGATTATTTTACTGGTTTTGTTTGTTTTTATATTCGAATTTATAAGACTAGTTTAATTCACTGGTTCTTGTTCTCTTCCTTTTCGAACTAAAAACGCAACGACAAATCATTTTTAAACAAATTTTTAAAACAAAACCTTAAAAACAATTTTCTATCCTTAAAATCTTATTTGCTGTTTGCTACTACTAAAGAAATCACTACCTTTTTTTCCAACTTGATCAAAAATTGAAAAGAAAGTCCAATTTTTTGGCAAGAATTTAAATTTTAAGTCTGGACCTGTCTATTTTCCCATTCGTCAAACGATAATGTTGCAGTGCGCATGTCTATTCGTGTGTAGCTTTGTTTATTTACATGCGCGAGGCCCTAAATCTGCCCCTTTCGTGATTATTGTTTGCTTATCTTAAGGTAAATGGTGTTCGAAGACTGTTAAAATGTATAATTTTTTGAACAGAGGTTTGCAGTATGTTTGCTGGATATAGCGATGGTTATTCTTTCTCCCCAGACTCCAGGACTATTTTAAAGTAAACTTGCGAGGATTTATTCTATATTTATCTCTTTTAATTGCAGGTTTAACCGGCTGAAATTTAATTTTCTTTGTAAATATACAGTATTCGCTGTAATTTGTATGCCTCTGTGGACTGCATATTGAAAGCTTTTACCATAAACAAACCTTAAAAGCAAAATATCTGTGTTCAACTCCTCTGGGAGGCACTTTGTCAGAAATATTTTTGAACATCTCTTCTAATGTATTCTAAGATTTACAGAGACCGGTCTCGTTACATTTTTCATGTCATACTAAATAAATAAGGAATTAACTTAAATATTTTTTTTATTTGTCAGAGTGCTACAAAATTCGTGTGCTTACATTTATTTTTTATTTATTTATTACAAATATTGATAAAACAGACACTGAGCCCAATATAGCATTCACGTTCTGGTATTAGCTAGTGGGAATTAATAATATTTAAATTAAGTAAGTTCATTAATTTATGTTAACATAAAAATTGTAAAAAAAATCACAGCAGTGATTTTACATATTTTTTAAATTTAATTATAGTCATACGAGTAGACATATAGAACATTTCCATGCCTAAAGACAGCCCATTACAGGCACGAGTCGCTCTACAGAGAGGAGAATTATTTCCAGAATTAGTATTTCTAACTGGAATATTAAAAGTATTATGAAGCCTTAAGTCCCTAATCGGTACATTAAAGCTTAACTTTAATCTGAGTGTTGGTGAATCAACATGACAGTTCACCAATCATAATAAGATTGAAAACAATCGATCTTTCAGTAAGTGTCATTATTGAATATTTTTTCATAATAGGTTTATAATTGCTATTGACTATGGCTATGTCTATCTAACGTAATAAGAACCGTAAAAATGTATTATGAATACTTTCCAGCCTTCGCTGGTAAACCACGTACTGAGGGTTCAAAACAACTCATGCAAAATTAAGTTTACTAAAATGTAAACGCGTAATACAAGTTTAGAACTGTTTGAGGATGATGTACATGCCCAGATAGCAAAAGAACGTCCCATGCACCAAAATTTTCAGGCGTCCATAAATCCATTTTAGGAACGAAGAACGTCCAAATTCCGCGGCGGACGTCCTATGTACGTATATTTTATGTCGAAAACTACGTACATTGGATATAAAATGGACGTTAATTATGCACGTGGGTGCTATGTATGTATTCTATTGGTCGAAAAGCGAGCCTGTTGTGGAAGTAAAACGTACATTGAGAGAATACGCTATTAGCCGTTGGTAGAAATCCATTAGTAGTAGCAAAAAATCTGCATTAAATTGGTGCCGAAAGAAACAACTCTTTTGTAGCTACTAGGTTCATTTTTTTGAAATAATTTTTTAACATCAATATCGTTTTTTAAATATAATTTTTTTGCTGCTAAAAGACAACTCTATTGCCCTAAAAAATATATGATGCAGTGGTAAAAAATATCTTTTATTTATAAAAAAAAATGATTTTGTGGTTAATTGAGGTCATGTAGTTAAAAAGTATTGTTTTTTAATCTTAAAAATTGTCTGCCAGCTTAAAAATTTTTTTTTTATCATTGCTAGTCTACCTAGCTACTAGTAAATTACCTTTTTCTGAGCTCCTTTTTATAGGATTGGCCCTCAGTGACGTATTTGCCATTTTATTTCATTTTTTATTAGATTTCTTTACTTGTCTCTAGCCATCACCAGTGATGTTTATTTCGAGAAAATAACGTAAGGAAATCATAATGAAAAATAAAATGGCAACGAAGTTCTTACCTAAAGAAATATATCAGTTGCGATAAGGCTTAATAAAACACAAAAATTAATGACAAGGTTTTTTTATATGAAAACTAGAGACTGACCGAAGGTTCGGTTTCGGCTAGTTTCGGCGACAGTTTCGATTTGGGCCAAAAACCGGCCACGCCGAAACTCAGTGTTCGTGAATTGCCGCGCACCTTGTTCGGCTAACCTTGGGGGTTCGTAGGCAGTGTTGTCTATATAAAAAGATTTTTTCTTTGTCGACCTTTTTTTTTTCTTTATAGTGGGAAGAGTTCAATCCGATCTCGTCCTATATAAAATTATAAATAAGTTTCGGTTTCGGCCGAAACTGAAAATCTTGTTTCGGTCGGGTTTGTTCGATGGAAGATGGGTGTTGATAAAATGATAAATTAACAAAATATTATTTTAAAAAAAAACCGGAGAATGCGTCATTAGTGACGTTTGCTTTTAATCACAAGTCGTGAAAAAGAAAGTATAGTTTTTGTCAATCTACCGATTAAATTCTCTTTCCTCAAAATTACTAATTTATCTAATGAAAAAATAACCCTGTGTTCAATATGTTCAATAAATTTTATGAAACTAATGAAAACATTTATTTTTACAACAATGCAAAACCCAATATGATTAGTTTTTATTTATTATAAAGTATGTCAATAACAACAGAGGATCAAGTTTATGGTCACAACACAATAAACACAAATCAACCTTGAATATAAGGAAAAGGATACATCTACACAACACGTATATCACGGAACACAAAATTAGGTTTGCAGTCATGCACCTCGCACTTGCACTAAAAGTACACCATACCATCAGACATTAATCACCCACCAAGAACGGCACGCAAATGATATGTTTTTAATTACCCCGTTCAACTTAAAACACGAGGGGCAACGACAGATCAAAAAAAAAAAAAATTAAGGACTATTAATTCCTCGTCATTATTCCCTAACGGAATAATATATGACATTATACTCCAAAAATCACAAGTAAAATACTTAAATTACATACTACCTAGTCGTAGATACAAGCCTAAAAATTTTCCAAAGTCAGTGATTTTAAATACAACCCCTGTTATTTGTAATGTCTAATAGATTTTAAAACAACTTTAACTATTCTAGGGTCCACTGTACCTATTTTTTACGGATTTCCCTAAACCTAAAAGAGCTAATTTTTCTTTTACCACATCGACTAAATGCTCATTTTCTCAAAGAGTACCTTGGAATCCTTGGATTTGGCGTCCACGACACTTCAGAAAAAGAACGTTGTATACTCACCCATCACCCAACCCAAATTAACGCAAACTATCCCATCAAATTTGGTGTATATCTACTGATATTAAAACTTGTTTTAAATATATGTGCTAAGAGCACGACGTGCCTTAATCTGATAGATGTTAAAATCGTTGTCTAAATCCTAAACGTTAAATTGCGTATTTCTTTGTTGCAGGTGCCTTGTGAGAGTTATGGATTTTCTAGCAGCAGCGATTGCAGCAAACCTAGTGGGAGATTACTTTGGAAGCTGTAGCTGTCTCTCTGTAAGATTTATGCAAGTATGCTAGTTAATATTGTTCTTTTTATTTTAAGGTACTTAACCTACTTATTACTGAAATGACAATATAATGTGTAAAACTTCGTTTTGTATTACAGTCAGTGGCGCAAACGATAAAGCACAGGGAATGCCAATGGCTTTAGCTATCAATTCTTGCCGCAACAATCGCATTTTTCAAACATTCAAAATAAATTTTAAGGTAGGATTAACGACGCCATTTTCTATCGTCAATTCGATTTACCTTACTATTAACGATTCGCATGCGCACTTTAGTGCTGTGTTGATCAGAGTAGTTATTTTTATGCTTTTGGCATACGAAGAAGAAAGACAGGACATATTCTAGAGCTGGTAGAACAAGGCAGATGTGAGTCAACCGGTCATAGTTTTGTTTACTTTTGTGTTTTGTGCAATTACGGAACCTTTCCTCTTAAAATAAACACACATTCTCTAGAATTCTTAGGAGAGATGACATCTAGATTAGACTAGAAAATATCGTGTTGCCAGTGTATGTATATGTATTATGTATATTATGCTCTTAAAATAATAATGTATGAAATTGAAAAATTTTTTTTATTATAAAATTGACAACATATTATGCAAAAAATGCATATATATATGTGAAAAAAATGCCGTAGTGACACAAGTTGTTTTTAATTCAGTTCTGAAAATTGACGTGTTTACTTTCAATGATTTTAAGGTAAACTGTGGCAATTTTAGTACCTAGTTTCAAAAAACTGCTTTTTTTTTAAAGTTTCTGTGCATTTATTAAAATTAGTTTTTATTTATTATAAAGTATGTTAATAACAACAGTGGATCAAATTTATGGTTAAGGGGAAAATAAACACAAATAAACCTTGAATATAAGAACACATCTACACAACACTTATATCACGAAACACAAACTTAGGTTTGCAGTCATGCACCTCGCACTTGCACTAAAACTACACTATACCATCAGACATCATCACCCACCAAAAACAGCAATTAAATGATTATGATGTTTTGAATTACTCCGTTCAACTCGATCTTTTTTAACGTAAAACTGTAGGTAATTGTACTCCAAAGATTGGTGTTGATAAAATGCTAAATTAACAAAATATTCTTTAAAAAAAAACCGGAGAATGCGTCATTAGTGATGTTTGCTTTTAATCGCAAGTCGTGAAAAAGAAAGTATAGTTTTTGTCAATCTACCGATTAAATTCTCTTTCCTCAAAATTACTAATTTATCTAATGAAAAAATAACCCTGTGTTCAATATGTTCAATAAATTTCATTCCGAAAACAAATTCAGAAATATTGGAAAGGCCAGCGCGGCAGCGGGTGAAAAGTGAGTTAAAGTATATGAGAGAAAACTTTATCTAAGGATAAACGTTCAGATGGTATAAGTCACTTACGCCTGGTTAAGCAGAAGCTTAAGTTTTCTTTTTATTTGGTCTAGTGGTGTTGAAATATCGGCGAAAAATAAAATTATTTACGGAAAAAAGTTATTGAGTTAAGGGAATATTCAGGAAAGTAAAGAAATCGTACAAACAAAGTATCGGTCTCAAAAATATTAGTTTCACTCTTTCGGGAATCATCAAATCTTAAAGTAGGTACTCCCAGTAAAGGACAGACAACAACATTTTTTAGCTGATCATAGACAATGCATAGTTTTATTGTTTTATTACTGTAAGTAAAACACTTTTTTTACTTAAATTCCACTTTTTAATGACAATACGACATGTTTCACTGCACTGCAGCTTCGTCAGGTAATGTACATTTAATTTTAAAGATACGCTATATATAGATGCCTGTATAATAACAAAAGAAGTTTTATTGTAAAGGGTGGTATAAACGATGGGATTTCCTAATATTTTGTATAATTTATTCTAGGATGACAAACAATTTAGTCCTAAGAACAGATCAAAGGTTTGGGGTTTTCCTATCTTAATTTTATTTACAAAATTTATGAAATTGGGAGTTATATTGACTGACAAGAATATTAAAATAAGTTCAATAAAGGTGAATTGTTTAGGTCTAATTGATTATTTAACAACACATTTGCATTTTTAAGCTTGTTTATTTCCAGTGATTCGAGATGGTTTAATTTTGATCCTTTATTTTCTATATGAAGTATTTTAAATTCTTCTTTAAAAGAGTGGTTGGATTCAATAAGATGATTCGCGTAATTGGAATCATTTTTGCTATTTACAAAACTATTAAAATGTTCTTTGATTCTTTTTGAAAAACTTCTACCTGTTTGTCCTATATAGGTTTTTGGACAATCACCGCAAGTTAATTTATATACTCCTGATTTTTCTTTTTTATGGGTTTTAGTTTTACTATTTTTTATTAGTTTTCCTATGGTATTTTGAGTTTTGAAGGCTGTGTTTATATTAAGATTTCTCATGAATTTACTAATTTTTGTGCTGATGTTTCCTATATATGTAATTGTCTGGTAGTAACTAGGTTTTTCTTTTTCTGTCGGATATATCATTGATAGGGATTTTTTATACATTTTTTGTTTTAGTATTTTATCTATAATTTCGGGTTGGTATCCATTGTTTACTGCGATTTGTTTAATAAGGTCTAGTTCTTTTTGAAAATCTGTTGGTTGGAGGGGAATTGAAATTAATCTATGGACCATGCTGTAAAAAGCTGCCCTCTTGTGTTGGATAGGATGGCATGAGGTGTTGTGTATTGTTGTGTCGGTATGTGTAGGTTTATGAAAAATTGAAAAAATATGTTTGTTGTTTTCTTTCTTTATAGTAAGATCTAAAAAATTGATGGAGTTGTCTACTTCTTTTTCTATGGTAAATTTAATGTTTGGGTGAATATTATTGATATGTTCTATAAATTGATTTAGTTGTCTCTCAGTACCGACAAAACATGTTAAAACATCATCCACATACCTGTACCAATAAAGAAATTTCTTAAAGAGGGGATGACTACTAATTGTTGACTCTAAGGAATCCATAAATATTTCTGCTAAGATGGGGCTAAGCGGGTTTCCCATAATTAATCCTTCTTTGCTGCTGTAAAATTTATTGTCAAATTCAAAATAGTTTTGATTTAAACATAAGGTGAGGGTTTTTAATATTTCTTGTTTTTTAATTATGTTTATTTGTTTTTTATCCAGAAGTTTTTCAACAAGAATCAAAACATCTTTTACGGGTATGCTAGGAAATAAGTTAGTAATGTCAAATGAAATTAGTTTGGCATTCTTCGGCACCGAAGGAAAACCCCAAACCTTTGATCTGTTCTTAGGACTAAATTGTTTGTCATCCTAGAATAAATTATACAAAATATTAGGAAATCCCATCGTTTATACCACCCTTTAGAATAAAATTTCTTTTGTTATTATACAGGCATCTATATATAGCGTATCTTTAAAATTAAATGTACATTACCTGACGAAGCTGCAGTGCAGTGAAACATGTCGTATTGTCATTAAAAAGTGGAATTTAAGTAAAAAAAGTGTTTTACTTACAGTAATAAAACAATATTATTATGGATTTCCACCAAGTAACGACCAATAATATTAAAATGCATAGTTTGTTTTTCTATCATGACTAGATCGATATTTTCTTTAAATAGATACCCTAATATTTTGTAAAATGACGAGAAGTCATCGAATGTCATTAGCGCACCTCTCTGATTTGCAGAATTGCCGTTCTATTATCATACATGTCACCCCCAGCAAAAAGAGGGAGGGGCCTAGGATAGAGCCCTGAGGAACGCCAGGGTAAATCTGTCGGACACACCGATTAAGACAATTCAACTACTGTTCTTCTAGAACCTAGATTTCTATGTTAAATAGCTTAGAGGTTTTGCTTGACTAGAAGGCATATCGGAAATATATTTTTTAATTTAATAAAAAGTTTTAGAAGTTTAACAATGATAAAACGGCAAAAACATTAAATTGCTCTTTTACTGTCACCCCAACGGAAAAATTTTACTTGTAGAATGTAATATTGAAAAAAATATATTTTTGAGGTATTAACAGATATATATCGATATTTTAATGTCCGTATATATTAGGAAAAAGCATAAATGTCTGTTGGTTCGAGACAGTGGCAGCTGATGACAGTAATTGAAACAGGTATTGCCAAAATATCAAATCAAAAAACATCTATAAAAAAAAACTCGAAAAAACTTACCGAATAATTAAATGCAGCAACGTAAGAACATTGTTTTAAATCATAACACATAATTCAAGGGCGGATTATATGCATTTAAGTTCAGCCAAAATATGGGCATATATCGATGGTCTCAAATCAATACCTCGTAAGTCCGAAATTGGCCATTTTAAGATTTGGACGCCTTATTCTTGCTTAGACATATAGGCGTCATCTGTTAAAAAGTATTAGAACTACAAAAATCCGTTACCTCGGAAATGGCGCGAAATCAATACCACGTAACTCAAAATCCATAAATGTCAATTCAATAACTCGCAAGTCGTCATCTTGTTAGGTTATTTTCGGCTTGAATACAATAGTGGTTATGTTTTGTTGAATTTTATTAGTGTAATAATACAATATTTTTGTCAAAGACTGTGGAAGTAAAACTAAATTCTTAAATGTATAAAAAAATTAATTTAAAGTTTTCATAATTTAAATTAATATTCGATTTTCTCAAATCAATACCTCGGAAGTCCGGAATTCAACTCCTTTACTTTCGTTAGAACTTAAAATATCAGCAACTTTTTCTAAACATCCCATTTTAGACATTTGTATAGAACATAGACGTATTTATTTAGCTGGTTTCCTCTGTTAATTTATCATTTTTAGTATAACTACGAAGTTTTTTGTCTCTCCTGAAAAATGACAGTTTTTGACTTACGTGGTATTGATTTGAGGCCATCGATATATGCCTTGTTTGCCTTTAAAATATGCAGTTATTTACATTTTTTACCAAATATGCATTATGGTATGCAATAGTTCTTAATTTATTATAGTAAAATGGGGTAAAAAAAAACATATTGGGTTCTAAAAAATATGTTTATTTTTAAAAAAATTAAAAAAAAAAAACAAAGAAAAATAAAAGTAAACAATTTTTTTACCTAAAATTGTATCGCTCGATACTACTCGATAGGGACTGCTGAATAAATCGGGTTTCGGTCACATTATTAGTTTAATCTACGACCGTGCCATTATGACGTATTTAGCATTATCATTTAGATGTCATTATGACCTTCATAATAGCACTCAGTGCCATTATGAATTCATAATAACATCCAAATGTTAAGATACAAAAACAAAAAGAAAGTCGGTGCAAACTATTTATTTGTTATTATTACTTACAAAAACGGATTGCATTTAGTTATTGTAAATATCCGAGGGGACACTTTCGGATTCAGAATCTCCCATATTTAAATTATTTTTGGCCAACACTTTGCATATCTACAATAGAAAATTAGACGGCAATAATGACGTTGTCAAAATCGAAATTGCAACAATCAAAAATGCGGTTAGCATGATATCGACTAATATGGACACCTGAAAGACGGCAATAATGACGTTGTCAAAATCGATATTGAAACAATCAAAAATGCGATTAGCATGATATCGACTAATATGGACACCTGAAAATTTTAAAAATTACGAAAACGTTATCTGATATCAATGAAATTTAGACGATTAAAATCTATTTGCACTGTCGTAGATTAAGTTTTGAATGATACACGTTCGATATGAACTTTGTTAATGAAACTTGTGCAATTAAACCACTTGTGCAATTTAACGTTGCACACGTTTCATGATAGTGTTCATATCGAACTAGTATCATTAATAACTATAATATTGTCTAGCTGCTTAGAAGCTATTAAATATGAGTTTGTTGCTTTATCTTCTTGAAGTGCTCCAATCATAAGATGTGCGATATATCTGCCACAAGCATTTGTGCTTTCATGAACAATAATGTAAAAATGTTTATCGCTCCAGTAATGCTCTAATTTCTTCAAAAATGGTTTCGTATATTGAATGGACAATATTCTTTCTAAGCATGGACTCGCCAGGAATGGTTTGTTTACAAAATTTTTGCAAAAATCCTCTAAATTGATGATTTTTCAAAGGTATGTTTGCTGCAACCAAAGCCTTGCATAAGTCTTCTTGAAAAATTTCCTTTTCAGATTTCGAACTTTTTGAACTGCGTTTGTTACACTCAGCTGCAGTAGCTCAGATTTCATTTTTTGTAACTTTGACTTATGCAGCGGTGTTTTGAAATGTTGATCGATTTGGAACTTCTAATCACAAACAAAAATTTTTCTACAAGCTTTACAGAATACTTTTTTCTCCACTAAACTCTAACTCTGGAAAATTTTTATCTCAAACTATGTTGTACTACATTAATCTCGATATTTCAATTGGTTTTTGAGATAATTGCGTTTAAATGCTAGATGGCAAGAAACATTTAAATAAACACCTTTCATAACGAAACATATTTATTGAAAATTAACCGTGCGTTCTTTAGCATAAATGACATATTTTCAAGTCTACTATCTCCTGTTGCTGTATTTGCCCAGTAGTTATGAGACATCCTATAACGATAAGTAAATGGTTTTTTTATTGATACCCTTATTTCGCTTATTTAAAGTACGCCTCAGCGTGTTTAAATCCCACTTTCAAAAACGCGCGTGTTTTAAAGTTACCATGACAACATCAACAACCCGTGAAACGTGAAGTCTAAATATGTAAACTTTTTAATTATTGATTTGACAGAATTACCTTTTAACGTCAAATAAAATATTTTTTTAAGCAATACACGACCAATGTCAACGGTGACAACAATGAATCTTATGTTACAGATTGGAAGTTATTTTTTGTTCTCCTCATTTTCATGACAACGACAGGTATATCACATCACGAATTCGACCATTTCACTTACTTACTAAGTTATTATTTCCATTTTTTGTAATATAAATACCAATAAGTGTACCAATAAAAAAAATAATGTAAAGTATTCGTGGATAACTGATCTTTAAAACACTTGCTCTATTTTAAGCACTCCGGCTGCGCCGTCGTGCTTGCAAAATCGCACGTGTTTTAAAGACCTTAATATCCACTTACTATTATTATACTATTAACTAGGCACTTTATTAATTTAATAATAGATGAGTTAACCAAAACTTAAACAATAAACGCCAAAAAAATCGGTATCTGAAATATATAAAATCCAAAAGTAAAATGTTTAAAACACATACTACACAAAAAACAGTCACAGAAACACTTTAACACCAAAATCGGAAGAAAATAATATAACGCAACCTGACGCGTGAGCTCGCTACGGCCCACTGCTGATCTGGGATTTTTAACGACTAAACCAGATCAGCTGTTAATGTCAAATGTCGTTGTCTTCTGTCGAAACGCTTTGTTTTAAGAAAGAGTTACCTAACTCTATAGTTTGGGGTTTGCTATGGCAAATGCAAATTAATTACACAGGCCTGCAGGAAATTTGTGATGACGTGATTTTTGTTTGTTGAGCTCAGTTTTTATATAGAAATAACTAATTAAAATACAATTGGTCTCTATCACCCACAGTTTTTTTTTGCAAAAAAAAAAGAAAAAATATAAAAAAAACTTATAATAGGCGTTTTAATACATTTTAAAATGAATGTAGTACTTCAAATTCTAAATGATTAATGAATAAAAAATGATTTTCTATGGTGCTACACACCTTCCGACTGGAGACTTTTTATCGACTTTAAAAAGAAGCTTTGAAGCTGTTCTTTTACATAATGACAATGTTTTTGCTTCTGTTTCGATCGGCCGTACAGTTAAGTTAAAGGAAAACTATGAGAATTTAGAGGAATTACTTTTAAGAATACAATACGAAAATCACAATTGGGAAGTGTGTGAAGATCTAAAAATTTGAAACAATGAAACAATTTGTTAAGGCATTAAACAAAGAAGGAAATTGTTTTAAATATTTGTGTAAAACATTTCCGGCTCGGTCAGAGGCAAAATTAAAGGAGGAAATCTTTGTAGGGCCGCAGATTAGCAGCTTGATGAAAGATACAGAATTTGAAAAGGTAATGGAAGATAAGGAAAAACATGCATGAAATGCTTTTAAAGAAGTTAAGCATAAATTACTACTATGTTGAGATCGTTGAAAATATGCTGGAAAATTTCAGGAATTTCAGAATATGAGCATAACTACTAGTTTCCTAGTGGTTTAGAGCCTTGAATAGGTAATTTGCTATAAATAGAAGCAGTTTATAGCGAATTGATATTCAGGACGAGTGAACTACTCGTTTCCTAGTGATTTAGAGCCTTGAATAGGTAACAGTAAATATATGATGGGATCATACAACAAAACCTAAGAAAAAATTCACTTTTTACATTCCCATTTGGACTAATTCCCAGAAAATCTTGGGGACGTGGGTGAAGAGCTAGGTGAAAGATTTTATCAATATATTAAAGAGATGGAAAAAAGATACCAGGAGCGCTGGGACACAAAAATGATGGCCGATTTCTGTTGGACATTGAGAAGAGATCTTCCTTTAGCTGAAACAGAAAAACAACCAAAAGAAGCTTTTCTAAAAAAGAAAACGTTTTTTGAAGAAAAGTAACGAATAAATAACCTTTTATAATACTTTATATGTGTATATTTTTGTATTTTTTTCCTTAATATATTAAAAAACAAGCTTTTAAATGAAATAAATCGTGTTTTTTCTATATTTGTGGATTTTACCGGTTTGAAAAATAACCTTACGTGATATAAAAAAACTGAAAGCAGATTTGAAATCAGCGCTACCCAATTACTAAAAAACAGTTAAATATTTTAAATCAACTTTCAAAGTTTTAAAAAATGCAGGCCTGTGTTATCGTTATTTCAAAATTGTCGTTTTATTTAGAACAAGAAAGAAACGTTTAGATTTTAGCTTTCATTTTTTAGGCGACTTGTTGCGATAGTACGTAATATAGAAACTTTTCTTTGAATTTTCAATGCTAAAGAGGAAAAATCAGAAAATTTCTCAAATGGAAAGCACAGAGTTAAAGTGTATAAGAGGAAACTTTATCTAAGGATTAACGTTCAGATGCTGTAAGTCATTTACGCTTTGTTAAGCAGAAATATCGTAAATTTTCTTGTAGCTTTTTATTGGTTTCGGGCGCATCCAAGAATATCAAAGTGAAAAATGCGGTAATATGTATTTAGGAGTGACGGTTCGGAGGCAGGTTGGCAAAGTTAAAATATTACTGCAAGTAAGAAAAACATTATTTCTATTTTCTGTTTTATACACTCTCGTGCAAAAAAAACGGGCATCATAAAATTTGGAGTAGTTAAGGGCCTTATAACTTTTTTATTATTATTCCGATTTGCGTGATTTTTTAGAGAGCTCTAGATACATTCATTAGTTTTAACATGCCCATACAAATTTTAAGAGAAATTGGTTTTTTGACATGTTATACAAGGATAATCGAAAAGTTGTTTTTTTGCCTAGTGTCCAAATACCCTGTGGAATAATTAAGAAGCAAAATTACTTCAAAATATCAGTTTTCATTGGGCCGCAAATATTCTTTGTATTTTCATTTTTGGTTCATGACAATACGCGCATTTGTTCTCACGCAAATGCAAAATGATCTTGATGATGTCAACAATTTAAATTTTTCCATAATCATTGCCATTGCATCCAAAATAAAATAGACTATTAAAATACAAGAAAACAAATGTTATTGTAATAATCAAGATTTAATAAATATATTCGCGAAAATGATATTTAAAAAATATCATTTTCGCGAAACAAACTTAACAGGTAGCCAACAACAACTTTTTCACTTAAACACATCTCTATTATCTCTATTGCCTCCTCTAGCCCTTACAACTGCCTGACTACTACTGCAATATATTGCTTCAAAAAGTTTTAAAGATACTTTTCTCTATCCTTATATTATATAAAAGAAAAAAGTAAATACCTAAGTATGCTTATATTAATCCAAGGGTGAACGTATTCCACGGGTCCAATTCTGGGGCAAAAACTTTTTCAAATTCTTGAACAAGAAATTGGGTTTGAAAATGTTTTACACGTACCCAAGTGTTTGCCAAAGTGTAAAAATCAATACAACGCATATTATGACATGATATGCCAAACTAATGAGTAATAAAATAAGTAGACAAATACAAATTTATTTTTGTTGTTTACAAAATTAACAAAGTAAGAATATACAGAAAGAAAAAGAAAAATAATTACATAAATTGCCGAAATTGGCCACCAAGCATAAATTCACACGTCTCTTCATATTTTCGAAAATGTTGTCCAGCATCTCTGGAGAAATGTTACCACATTCTTGGATAATCCTTTCTTGTAATTGTTCTACATTTGCAACTGATGTTTTAAAAATAGTGTTCTGTAAATGAGGAAAAACTAAGTACTGCATAATCGTTAAACAAGGTGATCTAGGTGGGAAATCAATGTCTGATCGAAAACTGATCAATCTGTCGTCGAAAAAATTGCGTAAGTAGTTAATAATTTCGTCGGCTATATGGGCGGTTGCACCGTCCTGTTAAAAATATCCAAAACTTACTTCGTCGTCAAGTAATTGCTCCACAAATTTCAAAATATTGTCTCTATACCGCTGTGCTGTAACTGTATCATGGAAAAAAATAGGACCAACAATCTTTTTCAATTTTTTGAGGGTGCAATGTGGACTCTACAAAAAAATGGGGAATTTCACTACTCCACATGCGTGTATTCTGAGAATTCACATAACCGGAGAGGTGGTACCAGGCTTCATCCGAAAAAAATGTCAGGTCTAATAAATCATTTCTTTATTTTTTTCCAATAAATTTTGGGTAAACCATTGAGAGTAATTCCTGCGTCTTTCAAAAACTGCGGCTTGTATTTCTTGGAATACTTGCACTTTATAAGGAAATAAATTAAGCTGCTTCTTAAGAATAGTCCTGCATGTTCCATAAGATGTTCCCACTTCTTAAGACAGGCGTCTTATACAATTTGTTGGCGTATTTTTCATTATTTTACGAACGTTTGCAACAAATTCTTCTGTTCTTACAGATGGTCTTCCTGCTCCTTTTTTTGTGTTGTATAGAACCTGTTTCCCTAAACACAGCCCTGGTTCTTTTCAGGCAATGATAAAAATCCCAAACAAAATAAAAGCAACATTAGGAAAATGTTCGTGAAAATCGTCCATGCAGAAACCCGGATTGTATTGCCACTCACCATATTTACTCTAACCCCGTTTCGAAAATACGCTTCAACCAGGAATGTTTTGTGCTGTTCCGTAAAGCCCATTGTGTGAATTATTCAAGAAATTGGAAAAATTAGCGATGAATCAAATTGCTTGTAACGACTGTCAAAGATGACTAAATAACGTATTGATTGTTAATTCAGGTAGTTACTGACACCCAGGAGGTATTAAGCTCTACGGCTAAGCATTACGTCCTTAGATGCAAGGCCCTCTTTGATACAAATAATTTTTGCTCGCACGGTAGATATGTCACAAAGAAATCGATATTTATCCATTGCCAACCAGGTTCATTTTAATTGAAAATGCACTAGTGCTTAAAGCAGCATCAGAGAATAAGGTTAAATTTTATACAATTTGTATTGTGCGTAAAGTTATTATTTTACGTACGGCAGTTGAAAACCTATTTTAGAATATACCTTAACTATCAGATTAGAACGTACATTTTTTAAATTACAAGTTTTTACTGCATTGGTAGATTTTTAGATTATTTAATTATCCCCCTTATACTTTTATCTAACTTTACTTTTCCCAGTGTACGTTTAATCCGTTCAAAACTTCCACCTGTAAGCCGCTTAAGGAAAATATTTATGTCGGTAAATAATCACTCGGGTAATAATATACATTTCCTGTGATGTAAACAAAACACCGTGTTATCCCCTGTAAGCTTTCGGCTTTGATTTTACCTGCTACACGCAAAAACAGCTTGTTGCTTTTATGTAGGGGAATGGTCGGTAAAACGGGAACGCCAGGTAAAGTAAGCACGGTAACAGGTAATGTCAGCAATCAAGTCTTATCTAAGATTAAAGTACGTTCAATATAAACTTAAAATTACGGTATCCTTTATGTTTTGGAGAACGAAAAAGCTTCTCGCAAAAACTCGCAAAATTTATGTAAAAAATATAATAATAGAGCCGAAAATATCGCCTGCAAATATTACACAGGAGAATATTCAGTATATTCATTAATAGTTTATTTGCTATAAAATATTTTTCTTTCCGAAGCTTCCTGGGGCAGACAATATACCTAAAATGTAAAATTTGTCGGTGCTTTGATATATAATTAATAATTATGGTAAATGAACATTAATACCACTAATTTTGATCTAAATACTTAAAACTGTAATGCTCGTCTAATTTTCCTGCAAATAAGGAAACGACTGACAGTAGAGAGGTACCGTGCGAGCAAAAATTATTTGCATCAAAGAGGGCCTTGCATCTAAGGACGTAATGCTTAGCCGTAGAGCTTAATACCTGTTGGGTCTGTAACTACCTGAATTAACAATCAATCAGTTATCCCGTCATATTTGACAGTCGTTAGAAGTAATTTGATTCATCGCTACTTTTTCCAATTTCTTGAACTATAAATCACACAATGGGCTTTACGGAACAGCACAAAACATTCATGGTGAAAGCTTATTTTCGAAACGGGGTTAGAGTAAATGGCGAGTGGCAATACAATCCCACGAATCACGAATATTTTCCTAACGTTTTTTTATTGCCGGGGATTTTTATCATTGCCTGAAAAGAACCGTGGCTGTGTTTAGGGAAACAGGTTCTATACAACAAAAAAAAGGAACAGGAATACCATCTGTAAGAACAGAAGAACTTGTTGCAAACGTTCGTGAAATAATGCAAAATACGCCAACAAATTGTGTAAGACGCCTGTCCCAAGAAGAGGGGGGAAGATGTTATGGAACATGCAGGGCTATTCTTATTATTATTATTATATTCTTACTTTGTTAATTTTGTAAACAACAAAAATAAATTTGTATTTGTCTACTTATTCAGCCATAAGTTCTACAGCAAAAGTCAAAACTACCAAACAAAAGTAGGTAGGTACCTATGCTAACATACCATTTTTCAAATATAATATAAAAAAGTTACGCGAATTAGCACCACTAATATTTTTTCAACTCAGATATCAATTAACCAATTTACTAACTACAAAAGGCAACAACATAAAAATCCACAAATACTCCTCTGGAAGTCCACATTGACTAGCAATGTTTCTTTTATATCCCAGTACTCAAATTGTTATTGGCCAAATAACCTCACTTTTTACAACTAATTGGTTAAATCGCAGTAAAATTATGTTCTGGCCGCAACACTCTACCAATCAGCCCTATCGGAAGATCACTAAATTTTACAGCAGCCAAGCATTGTCTCTAGTACCTGTCTTTTCTTTGTTTGTCTATAAAAAGAAAAACTAAACAAATACGATCACGCATGACGCGTATTATACCACAAAGCACTCCCTTTGAATCCTTGTCTGATCGACGCGCATGCCGGATAATCCAAGGTAACGTAATATTTTTTTTTCATCTCAACACCTGCATGTGTCTACATATTAAAACTAGTCTAAAAGACTAACCATTAATTTTACTCTAATAAGGCTTACAACTAGGTACTTATCTAAAGTCAATCCAATGATATTCTTTAGGTTTCTTTGGTAACTATCAGTCACTCTCGCGCACTGATCTGTTCCACGCACTACACGAGATCAAATGGTTTGGTCCTCTTCAATCTCCGGACATGATGTTGGTTGTCAAGTAGTTGAAGGGCTTCCACGTTGTCATGAAGGTGTAATATTGCCTCATGTTTAACAGCATACCTTCTAATCTCTTCTTTAACAGTAAGAATTTTTAAATCGCAATGAATATCTCCATTGCGCACATACCAAGGGGCATTTACAATATTGCGCAACACTTTGTTTTGGAATGTCTGAATTATGTTTACATTACTGTCTTTGGTACAGCCCCACAGCTGAATGCCATACAGCCACACTGGTTTAAATATCTGCTTACAGATCAGTAACTTATTACATATTGACAATTTGGAATTTCTTCCAATAAGCCAATAATATTGTTTATATTTTAGGTCCAGTTCTGTCCTTTTTCTTTTAACGTGTTCTTTCCATCGTAACTTGGCATCAAGAGTTATACCAAGATACTTTACATTTAGGTCATAAGGAACAGTTTTACCGTTGATGTTTAGAGGAAGAGGCTGTGTTATTTTTTTGTTAGTAAAATTAATATGGATAGATTAAAGTTCATTAAGTTTAATCTTCCATTGTTTGGTCCACTCAACTACAGAGTTGCTAGCTGGTTGCAATTTTCTAGTAGCTCTTTCTTCATCATTATCAGTAGGGTTGAGTAAGCGTTCCTACTCCGCCATGGATCTGGATCGCAGACATCCCCCCACCACCACACCCAAACCTACCAATACAACACTCCCCCCACTCCTCCCCCCACTCCTCCCCCCTCTCCTACCCCCCACTCCTACCCCCACTCCTACCCCCACTCCTACCCCCACTCCCCCCCCCCACTCCTCCCCCCACTCCTCCCCCCACTCCTCTCCATACTTCACCATTCACCGAATCCCCCCCACATATATAATCCCATAAACAAGCACAACAGTTAGTTATCTCTGCTTTGCTATTGTAAAAAGCAGTCGTTGTTCAGTTTAGAAAAGTTAATAGTTATTTGTGAACAGTATTGTTAAGATCAGTTTAGTTACACAAGATGTATCAGTGCAGCGATTGCAATAAAACATTCAGCCATCAATCAAACGTGAATAGACATAAAAGGGAATCATGTCCTAATAGATCATCCCATATTAAAAGGAAGAACAACACACAATTATGTGAGATACCAACAAAGAAACTAAAAATAGAGGAACCGCAAAAATCAGAATATCAACCACCAATTCCTAAACTTATTCTATCACGATGTAAGGAATGCAATACTTGGTATGTGAAAAATAAACTAAATGCACATTTGCGCTCAAACCATCATAAAAGCAGTTTAAAAAGTGACAATAATGTGAAAATTTTAACTTCAGCGTTTAAAAACAGAATTATATCATACATGTTACTTCCATCTCAAAAGTATGTAGACATTGAAGAATTTTTTGAAACAGTGAAACAAAAGTTTGTGAGTTTAATTACAGAACAGTTAGTTAAACATAAGTGTATTAAGATTAATGTAGAATTATTTGGTAGGTATATTTTACAATCAAAAGAAACAATAGAAACCAAATCATTTAATACAAAAAATAAGATAATAACATCTACGATTGATTTAAGTGGAATTTATAAGGATTTCTTATCTGAAATTAAAGAGAAAGTTTCAATATTCGCAGAAAATGGGTCAGGTTGGGCTTTAGAAAAAATACTGCATTTAGAAATTAACATAAATAAATTTAATCCAATCGGAGCATCTTCATATATTTCTTTACCAAACCAAATTGCATTAAAGAAAGCAGTTGTCAATGTAAGAAATAATGATCCATATTGTTTTGCGTGGAGTGTAATAAGTGCGTTGTACCCAGCTAAAAATCATGGTGAAAGAACGAGTTCATATCCCAATTTCTTCAATGCATTAAATTTACAAGGAATTGAATTCCCTATGAAGCTAAAAGATATATCAAAGTTCGAGATCCTAAATCATATATCTGTAAATGTTTACGGTTTAGAGTGTGTTTATGAAGACAGTAAACAAAAATATGAAGTTGTTGGCCCCATGCATTACACTAATAAAAAACTACCATTACATGTTAATTTATTGTTAATAAGCGAAGATGAAAACAATCATTACTGTTGGATTAAAGATATGTCAAAATTACTATCATCTCAAATCAATAAAAATTCTCATAAAAAATATTTTTGTGATGGTTGCTTAAATTATTTTACTTCCATACAAAAACTCGAAATTCATCAAAAAAATGATTGTAATCATTTGTATACAAGAGTTCCAACCAATGATATCAAAATTAATAAATACGGACAACATATACCAGAAAATATACTACAGTTTCAAAATTTTCAAAGACAGCTTAAAGTTCCTTTTGTAATATATGCAGATTTCGAATGTTTCTTAAAACCTTTACAATTTGAACAACCAGAAAATGATTTGGTTTCCTATACACGTAACACTTTTAAACATGAACCATATGCATTCTCTTATTTCATTAAATGTTCATATGATGACTCTCTATCAGTATTAGATTCTTATTTTGGTTTAGATGCTGCAGAGGAGTTTTGTAAACGAATTGAAGATCATGTACATAGAATTTACAATAACTGTCTTAAACCTATAGTAAAAATGCTTCCTCTATCAAATGAACAGAAATCAACTTATAAATCAACCAATATTTGTCATATATGTAACGAACAAGTTGAAGAAAACGAAAAAGTAAGAGATCATGATCATTTAACTGGTGAATTTCGAGGTGCAGCACATAGCATATGCAACTTAAATTTCAAAATTCCATATTTTATCCCCATATTTTTTCATAATTTAACGGGTTACGATAGTCACCTGTTTATTAAGCAGTTGTGTTGCGAAGAAGATGACATTGATGTCTTAGCACAAACCAAAGAGAAATACATTTCATTTTCAAAATCAATTCTGGTTGATAAATATAAAGACAAAGACAATAAAGAAAAAAATGTATTTGTTAAAATGAGATTTTTGGATTCATTTAGATTTGTTGCATCCTCATTAGAAACGTTTGGTGAAAGTTTAGAAACAGATCAATGTATACAAATTCAAAAACATTTTCAAGATTCCAACCATTTCAATGAAATTCGAAAAAAGGGAGTGTACCCATATTCTTATGTTGATTCATTTGAAAAATTGTATGAGAATCAACTTCCAAGTATTGATGATTTTTATGATAAACTACGCGATGAATCTATAGATCCATTAGATTACAATAGAGCGACTCATATTTGGAACTTATTTGATTGTCAAACCTTAATGGATTATACAAAAATTTATTTACTATCTGACGTTCTCATATTAACAGATTTTTTTGAAGCATTTCGAAATGTATCTATAAATAATTTTAAGTTGGATCCTGCACAATATTATACATTACCTGGTTTAAGTTGGGATGCTATGTTAAAAATGACTAACGTCAAATTGGAATTATTAACTGATATTGATATGTTACATTTTTTTAAGAATAGTATAAGAGGTGGAATTTGTCATTGCAGTGTTCGAAAAGCTGAAGCCAATAACCAATGTCTTAAAAATTATGATCCTGATAAACCAACTTCATTTATTATGTATTTAGATGCAACTAACTTGTATGGACATAGTATGAGTCAATATCTCCCAATAAGTGATTTTTCTTGGATGTCAATGGAAGGAATAGAAACTTTTGATGTGATGACAATTGATGATGATGGTGAATATGGATATGTTTTAGAAGTAGATATAAAATATCCTCAAGATTTACATGAAAAACATAATGAACTACCATTTTTATCAGAAAATATTTGTCCACCAGATTCAAAACAAAAGAAATTAATTTGTGATTTAAACAATAAAGAAAAATATGTAATTCATTATCGAAATCTTAAACAAGCTATTCGAAATGGATTGAATGTAACTAAAATTCACAGAGTAATTAAATTTAAACAGTCAGCATTTCTGAAACCTTACATTGATTTAAATACTGAAATGAGAAATAAATCCAAAAACAAGTTAGAAAAAGATTGTTACAAATTATATAATAATGCTATTTATGGTAAATCTTTGGAAAATATTGATAAGCGAGTTGATATAAGATTAATCACACATTGGGAAAATATTAGACAAAAGCAAGGAGCGCAAACACTGATAGCTAAACCAAATTTTAAAAATCGATTAGTATTTAACGAAAATTTTGTTGCAATACAAATGGAAAGAGTTAAGGTGAATTACAACAAACCAGTTTATATTGGATTCTCAGTCTTGGAATTATCAAAAACAGTAATTTATAATTTTTATTATGATTACATCAAAAGTAAATATGGCGACAAAGCAATATTATTGTACACTGATACCGATAGTTTGATTCTCCAAATAGAGACGCCAAACTTTTATGAAGATATTCAGAATAATTTAAATAAATTTGATACTTCCAATTATAATGAAAGTAATATGCATAACATAACTAAGAATAAATCTGTATTAGGACGTATGAAAGATGAGTTTGCAGGTCAACCAATTTTAAGTTTCTATGGTACAGGTGCAAAAGCTTACTGCGTCAATTTAGAAAATAAATCGGAAAAAAAAGCAAAAGGTGTGAAAAAATATGTTATACAAAATTTAATTACTAAACAAGATTATAAAGATGTAGTTGAAAATTCAGAAACCAAGTTTAGAAAAATGAATGTATTTCGTTCAATCCTACATGATATGTTTACTCAACTAAAAAATAAGGTTGCTTTGTCCCCAAAAGATGATAAACGATATATAATTCAAGACTCTTTTAGAACCCTAGCTTGGGGGCACAAACACATTGACATTTTAGAAGATAAATCCAGAACTGATGATCCTGATGTTAATAATGTTATCGATATTTTACGAAATCTAGTTCACGATGAATATAAAACCTAAGAACTTAACAAAATTATTTTATTTTTAAAATGATGGTCCTACCTGTAGGTGTTCTTTTCCTATCAGCGTTTATTAACAATACTTTATTCATACAAGTTAATCCCAATGTTCAAGATACATTTATTTGTTTATCGATTAATAATGCAAATAATGATAGTTGGCCATCAACATGGAAAAGGATGGATATAAGTAATGGATTGTTTACTTATAAAATAAATGATCATGTAATAAATAACTCATCCACTGTAGAGTATAAGTTAAGGATATATTATTCCAATAGATCGCATGCACTAACAGAGAAATGGAATCAATTGTATAACAAATTACATATGGAAAAATGTAATATACGCACATGTATAATATTTGTAATAATATTTTTTATATTGTTTATGTGTTTGTTGGGATATGTATTATTTAAAGCATATTTGTATTATAAATAAAAAAATGTAAAACATATTTTGTAACTATTTTATTTATTCATAACAATTTTTATAACGATATAACAATTTCACATTAGCTAAGGCGCAGTGCCATGGATTCATATTTTTATGAAAATAACACTCTGGAATCGTCTTGAATTTACTTAGTTTGGGTTCTCGACCAATAGGGATGTTATAAATATATTCTTCATCTAAAAACTTTTTGAGAAAGTTTGACTTTTCATTCCCCTTTACATAAATTTTTGGTGAGTGGTAGTATGATAAGGTATGTTTTAAAATACTATCAAGTTCATTAAGTTCAATATTTCCACAATCCCAATCCAATCCATGATATTCTTCACTCCAATTAACTACTTTTAAATCATCATCAGATAACATGTTTCTTTTAAATGGGGATTTAAACAAATAATTTGAACAACGAATCCCATCATAAATGCACACCTCCTTTGGAATGTAACCAAAACTGCAATTATATCCTTGAATGTCAAGGAAAACATTGGTCTCATTCATGGTTACTATCTGATGTTACTAATGCTCCTCTATCATTTATATCCCCCCACATTACAGCTTCCCCCTCTACATTTTTATTGCTTATTTAAGCAGACAGTTCAAGTTGCATCAACATTAATTTCACAAACGTTGTCTACACATAACCTACAAAAATGGCAAACTTTTACATTGATACCATGTCCTACAATCCTCAACAATCCAAGAACGAAGAATTTAGTCAGAAACGTAATGGTGCTCTCATCAATGAAAGCATGTACTACCTCAACAAATCCAAATCCAAATGGGTTAGTGTTGGATTTTCGTTAGAGAGAAAATATGAACCGGTTATTAAACTCGGCGGAGTCAAGTATAACCAAACTGTTATCCTTAATGAAGATCAATGGATATCACTTCTAAGTAATGAAGGATATATGCAAAGCTTCATGTGCTCTAACACTTTTGGATGGCAACCCTTGCAGACAAAAGGATATGAAATTCACTTTGTTCACCATTACAAGTCAAGAATAATCAAGATTGTACAAGACGGTGGAAACGAAATCTTCCTTGCTGGTGACACCATAAACGAATTAGTTAAATTATCAAATCTGATTAAATATCGTTTGGATATTTTAAAATCACAAGAATTTTCGAAATATTATAATATTCTAGTTAGTGGAGTTTCCATGAAAAATGGTGATTTACTAAAAAATGTACATGATGTTATTTTACCTATATTAAACAGCGCAAATGTTTGTTGCGTGTTGGAATTGTTAAACTTTTTCTCTGATTGTGTTGTAGAGGATGTTGAATTATTTGCTTGTAACGAATTTGTAAAGAATTGTATTGAAAAATAAAATAAAAAATGTTTGGAAGTAATTTGTAATTTATAAATAAAAAAACATAAATATATTTATTTGTTTTATTCAATCATTATTGTATCATTATATAATTTAAAAACGTTGGATAATGCGCAGATGCAGGATGATTTGGAATGGTAAAAACATGATGATTCTTCTGCAGTTAAAGGAGGGTAATCGTCAAGTTCAATCACTGTGCATAGGGAGTATTTTTTTATGTATAAAGACTTCTCACTTCCTTTCACATACACACGATCCACATTTTCTGTTAGGTTTTTGATAATTTCAGAAAATTTGTGAATGGGTGTATATCCTTCACACCATGGAAGACAATGATGATTTTTCATTAACCAAACAGCTTGTTGTTGCAAGTTTGGTGGTAAATATTTCATGTTAAATGGGGGTTTAAAAACGTAGTGACATATTTTTTTTCCATCATAAGCAGCTAATTCCTTTGGAACAAATTTGTTGTTTTCAATTTTGAAACCTTGGACGTCGAGAATGAGAAAATTCATAATTTCAGATGTGAAAATTGTTTAATCAGCGATTTCTGATCAGAGTATTCTTGAATTTTTTGTTTCAGTAGCTTCAATTCTTTTAAAAAGTATGATAATCGTTGTTCTAGCGTCTCAATCATAATGATGGAAACAAACCGCAAACCTATGATTTTATAAAGTGTCTTAGAGTTGTCTGACGTTTTTGGTTAAAGGATTATATGTAAATATTTTGTCATGCATAATAAGACAATAAGCTGATACTTTGTTAGTTAGATCCTCTTGTAATTCAAATTCAATTCTCATAACAACAGGTCCTGTTTCAATGGATTCTTTTTGATGGGAGCAATCGATATATGTTATGGGGGCATTTTCTTTAAATTCCTTTGGAGAAAAAATTGGTTCCGGCGTTAACCCATAATAGGATTTTTGGAAACTTGCAAACATTTCATATAATGTCGCAAATTTATTTTTTTCAAAGTCTAAATAGAGATCATTGTAGGGATATCTTTCAGAATTTAAAAATACTTTGATGTTTCGCAATTTAATATCAGAGAATTGTGACATATCAGATATTGCCTTATCTCTATAATCTGTCTGAAAGCAAATCCCTATATGTCTTGGGGTATTGATCCTTGTAGAGGTTTTGACAGGCCAATTATGACGACCTGTTTTAAGTAGCTCCGGATATTCTATTAACTCCCAACTTCTAAATGCAATTGTTATGTTACTATTTCTATCAATTATTTTAGTTAATGCTAGTTCTTGAGGAATCGCTACTGATATATGCGGTATATTCCAAGTCAACTTAGTAAGTTGAATTTTCGGATTTTGATCTACAGTATTAAGTGTAGCATTTTTGTCAGAATTATCTCTCACTAAAATAAGTTCTTGTTTACCATTTAAAATTATTTTTTTATAATCTTCGAAAAATCCCATTAAAAATTTAAGAGGGATGCAAACATTAAAGAAACCAGTGGTAGCATCAACCACTTGTGAGTTTCCCATAGGGAACCAACCAGCGTTTTTTAGTTTATTACATTGATTTTGATTATATGATAAATAACCTTTTATTGTTGAAGTTATCCCCACATCCCTCACTGAATCAATTGTAACACCATTTAAAGTATATCGCATCTCTTTAAAAAGAAACGCTATTCCGTTATTAATTAATTTCATTGTTTCAGAAACAGTATTATCATCTTTTGTTAGTTTTCCCTCTATATAAAGGAAGCTTTCGGATGGAAGTGTATATTTTTCAACTTCATGTATAGGTATTGTAATTTCATCATTGTTTCCTAATTTTGTTGGTAAATATGGTTCATAGGCATGAAACTCTGAATGTACGATAGAGTTATCTATAAACAGATCTTGTGTTATGTTAAGAATATCCATTATACTAAAACTTTAAGACCTAATGATTTTAAAAATGTTTTATTTTTAGATGTTATCCTATGAAAGATTTTCTCGCTACTAATCTTAGGTTTATGATGTATATTCTTCTTATAGTTTTTAATTATTTTTGTTGGTAAACTAGTGATATTTTGATTATAAAGTATAACCATTATACCTCTTTAATATGCAATCTTATTGTTACGATCTCGTTTCGAAAATCAACAATGTTAAGGTCTTGATCTATTATTTTTATTGTTATTTTGTCTATTACTTTTACTGTGACGGGAAAATAAATTATATTCTGAGGACTTTCTATTATTTTGAATCCTGGACTAACATTAGGGAAAAACTGGTGAATGATGTGTACAGGCTTTCCGTTCAGATAGGAACCCTCAGCGATACTGCAATCTATACATAAAGAATTAACTTTTATAATCTCTGCAGGGTTTTCTGATGTTTTTGGAGATCCATCACCCTTTAAAATTCCATTATTAAAACCCAAAATTTTTCCAATTGCACCATCTTTAAAAATAATATCGACGGATGAATTAATGACTGATTTTAACGTGTTGTTGTTAGCATATAAATAAAACGAAATATTTTGTTTTTTAAACTCGTTTTGTAGATATTTGTTAATGTCTTCCATTTCATAACTACCTGTCGGAATCGTTAGGAATTCATTATTTTTTCCAAAATACACCTTGTTATTACTTTCATCAATATTTGGTATTGCATTAAAAGTTTCAAAATTAGTTAGACCGATAACATAAGATAAGTCGGGATTTAAGTAAATAGGCGGATGAAAATTTGCTTGAAGAATGGCGGAACTGTCAGAAAGAGCTATAGTAAACGACATGATGGTTGCAATAAGAATACAAATTAATTGCGCTTACACATTGTTATAAATAAATTGTAAAGATAATTGTCCGCATACGTAGGTATCGAAAGATTGGTATTCATCATAATTGTATTTAATATTATTTTCACTACCATCGCTAAGAAAATAAGTTATAACTTCTGTTGGTGGTCTTAAATTACCAAAACTATCAAAGTAGACTATGTTTCTATTGTTCTTAATATATGCTGTCCAATGAGTACCATCACCCATTGCATTATCTAAATTAATAATACCTGTTTCATGTTTTTTAATTTTCTTAGGTAATTTATTTCTCATAAAGACACCTCTAAAATTTGGCAACTTTAGTATTTTAGCATATTTTAATAAATCTACATTAGTCAAGGGTCTGCGAGGTAGCAATTTTAACAGTTTTTTGAATATGGTTTCAAATATAATCCACAACCCTTTTTATAAGGATGAATATATAGACCTTTTCCGATCGATATTTTCTCCATAGCTATGTTGTGTCTTTTTTGTTCATCTAATTTGTTTTGCGCGTTTTTAGCAGCATTTACAGCTGAAGCAATACCAGCAGCACCACCACTTAGGGCTCCTAAAGCAGATAGACCTGCAAAGATTGGTATTAATGGTAAAATTCCACCAGTTTTAGGAATTGGAATAATTCTTTGTTTTGGAACTTGTATTTTTGATTTTGTATTTTTAATTGCTGATAATGCAGCGGATGCGATGTTTTTAATGTTACTAAATTTTTTTCCAACTATTCCTTTACGAGCCTTCTTGACAACAGTGTTAAAAGATATTTGACCTCCTTTTTTCCTCATTCCCATACCAAGCTTTCTTTTTGCTTTCATTATTCCAGCAACAACCAAAGATGAAATTTTTTCACCAAAGTTTGCGTCTGAAGCTTTAAATCTATTAAATGCTTTTTTAGCTAATACTTTATCAGCCTCGTGTCTATTTTCAATATCTGTATGTTTCGAATATGTGATATCGTGTTCCTTACACGCTTCGTCTAATTGATTTATTCCTTTATCTCCTCGTGCAAGTCTTTTGTTTAATTTCGTACCTGGACCACAAAAATTATATGAAGGGATATGGAGTTCTATGGGTAATTTATTAATTAATGAATTTATTAATCCACTTCCTTTCCTCTTACGCTTCTTAGAGTGAATGTTAGTATTGCTATTGTGTTTAATCATTATATATAAATGATTGAAATATATAAATGTTCTTACTTAAATAGAGATATTCAAACAATGAAGATTATAAAACAAGATTTTTCTTTACCAATAAAAAATTTTGATTTAAAGCAAGATATTTATCGGAAACATGGCCGATTATTTGGAGGAAATTGCAAACGCTGCTTAGTTGTAGGTCCTAGCGGATGTGGAAAAACAAATCTAGTTATTTCCCTTATCACACATGTTAATGGATTACGATTTGAAAACATATATGTATATTCGAAATCCTTAAATCAATCAAAATATGAATATTTAAGAACATTATTTAAACCACTAAAATGTGTTGGTTATTTTGAATCTTCTAATGCTGATGATATTGTTTCACCAAATGAAATAAAACCGAATTCAATCATTATTTTTGATGATATTGTTTGTAGCAGTCAAGCACTGATGAGAGATTATTTTTGTTTTGGTCGACATAAAAATACCGATTGTTTTTATTTATGTCAAACATACTCATCCATACCTAAACAACTTATCAGAGATAATGCCAACCTTTTGATAATTTTTCAACAAGACGCCACCAACTTAAAACATATTTATGATAATCACGTAAATAGCGACATGAACATACAAACATTTAAGGATCTCTGTTCAATGTGTTGGCAAAATAAATATGATTTTGTTGTTATCGATAAAGATAGTTCCATGAATGAGGGACGATATAGAAAGGGATTTGATAATTTTATATCAATTTAACTAGTTAGTTATAGAATTAAAAAAAAATATATAATAAATGTTTTATGTAACTTTTATTTTTTAAATAAATACAATTTAAATTAATTCACTTTTTAATATCCATGAATTGTGTGTTTTATCCATACCCAACCATTTTATATAAACCTTATTTCCTTGTTTCCTCAACACCCTTTCAACCAGATATACGTTTGGATGTTTAACTTTTTGCAACTCTTCTGTATAAAATACTCCTTGAATGGATTCATCGTTTTCATCTTTAAGCAAATATGTTTTTGGATTGGTTAGATTAATATCTCTAATTTCAAAAATTTCATTTGACCAATTAGGTGTATACCCTTTTTGAAAAGCTTCCCTATATTTACTGATTCTAACATAGTCTCCCTTCTTAAACTTTGAATTTTTAGGATCGACAGTTTTTATTTTATTATAAGTTGATTTTAAAATTTTCTTTTCATTTTTTTCATTGATATCAATGGGTTTTAATCCAGTTGTTCTATGTTTTGTGGTATTATATTTAACAACGATATCATTTAAAATATTCAACCATTTATAATTTCCTTGTAAACTAAATTGTTTCCACATTAATGTTTTTAAAGTCCTATTGACTCTTTCAACAATGCTAGCTTTTAAATTAGAGAATGTATTGTAATGATTAATTTTATATTTTTGCATTAATTTGTTAAAGTTGGAATTATAAAACTCATTTCCTTGATCTGTCTGCATGTTTTTGGGGGGAGTTTTAGCAAGTTTTAAAATATTTTCCATTGCTAAAGTTACATTTTCTGCGGTTTTTCTTTTAACAGGTTGAATCCAAACATATTTAGAAAATGCGTTTATTACAACCAATATGTAACGGTATCCTTTATTAAGCTTTGCGTAAGGAAGCATTTCAACTAAATCAGCTTGCCATAGGTCATTTAAACTTTTAATTATAACATGACGCCGTCTAAAATTTTTTCTAGCTGGCCTATGAAGCTCATTTACTACAGTTTCTTTAATATTTGCACTCATGATTAGTTTTAGATACTAACATTTTTAACTTAAGTGTCAGCCTTAAATATTATAATTTTTGATATGGATAAGATTTTTCTTCACTGGAGTTGGATTCGCTTTAATGCATATTTTAGATCTTCTACAACGTATCCTATTTAAGAACAGCAATTTTCTCTTTGAATTCAGTTTCTAAATCATCAATCCGTCGCTCAATCATATTAAACGGCATGCGAATATCACTCACAGTCACACATTTTTCATTAATTGCAGAATTCATTTTTGTCCATAATCTATCTTCAATATTTTTTAAGTCGTATTTATTGTTGTCCTTTTGAATTTCATTTACTTTTTCAGTGGAAGACCTTATCATGTTTAGTAATTTTTCTTCCAATTTTTTAGAATGCAATTTAGCTATATTTAGGTTATTGCTAATTTCTTTCATTTCTATTGAAACATTGGTAAATTTTTCATCTAAAGCATCAAATTCAGTTTTATGAACTAATAATTGTAACAGAGATGGCTCAATTTCAAGTGTTCTTTTATCCATGCGAATGTGATCTTCTTGAAATGTTTTTATTGTTGAACTAAGCTTCTTATTAATACTCTCAATTTTTATTGCTAACTCGTTTTCTAAATCTTTATGAGATGATTCATGTTGCTTAGTTATCATATTTTTTAACACATCATGTGGAAATATTCCTTGCTTCAATGGTTGAATATCATTTATTATTTGGTGAACATTGATTGTTTGCTCTTTAATAGCATCCTCTAAATTCATTATTTTATTAACATTTTCGTCTGCATATAACTTCGCCTTTTTCACAACACTTTTTATTAATTCATCGTTTTCACTTACTCTCTTATTTAAACTTTTAAAATTTCTCTCACTCTCCGTTTTTGATTCAAGTGTGTTTTGAAAATTTTGAATAATTTTGTTTTCTATGTATTTCACATCTTTAGTAAAGTTATCAGTAATTGTTTTCTCAGCAGTTTCAATCACCTTTTTTCCCAATACAGCAGCAGAATAATTAGACAAGTATCGTTTTGAACTATGACTTCCAAATTTGTCGATTGACATTGTTCTAATGATACAAAATTATAATAGTTTGTTATTTTATAAGATAATGTGAGCTTCTCTTAATTCTTCCAAAATTGATACTATTTCATTTTGATGCCCAGTATGTCCAGCCATTTGTGATGCTGTCAGCAGTCTTAATCTATCAATTATCTCATTTAAATTATCATAATAAACATAATCTAGCTTTTTTTTTGATAAATTTAACATCGCTCCCTTCCCAATCACGCTTTTTGTGGATTGTGATCTCGTAGAACGTGGTCTTTGTTGTGGTTTTGGTAACCCTCTGGATGTACTTGGTAGCATCAAACGATAATCTACTTCCGATGATACACTCCCCGTTTTTAATATACCCTTTTTTAATAAATATGGTTTAATTATTGTTACATATTTAGTGTCGGTTGATCCTTGGATTTGATTATTAGAATCAAAATTTCGTCTGTATGCATTCGTTCTTTTTAAAATATCCATATAATTTTCCATATCTTTTGTGGAATAACCAACAGGTTGTTTCTTAAATATTAGTTCATATAAACCAGGTGTTCCCTCATATCTAACACCCTCAACCTTAATATCTTTTCCTATAAAGTCTACTTCAGACTTTGCGATTTTATATTTTTCGGAATTAATATCATGATTAAGACCATATTTGTTATCAAATTCACCCTTTGTATCCTTTATTAATTTATCAACAAATGGTCTTATCAACGGATCATAAGCATTCAAATATTCCTGATATGCTGGTGTTTTTGTTATTTCCAAGACACTTTGTTGTATCTCTTCTAAAGTAGGTTCGATTGTTGATTCTTGACTCGAATTTGTTATATCCATGTCGTCCCAAAATACTTCATCATTTTCTAAAAATGATGGCATGTTAGGTGGTAAATATTTATCATATGCGTTTGATTTTCTTGCAATGCGTTCTGGAGGAGTAGGAAGTTGAAATTGTTGTATAGGAGTTGAGAACATTTGCGGTGAATAATTTTCTCTTTTAATAAACGGATCTGTTTTAATGTTTCTAATTAACTCTTGCAAAGGTTGAGTAATTGGTTTAAACTCTTTTTCCATACGAATTTCTTTATCAGATAAATCCGATTTTAATGCATTGTATTTTTGCCTAACAGATTTTCTTGTTTTTATTAGCTCTCTTGCTGATTTTTCATCCATCTTTAAGCGAGTAATGTTATGTACTAGAGAATTAAGCTCTAATCCAAAAGTTATATAGTTTAATATTTTGTTTCTGGCGATTTTTTAGGAGTTCCAAAAATTTTACTTTCAATGTTCACCATGATTAAACCTAAGACATACTAAAACCAGTTTTTAAACTTGATTCACCTATTCCTTTAACTTTCTTTGTCTAAACTCTAAATATATGCTGATCGACTTAGAGTTTTTTCGAAACGTCTTATTACGTCGCTCCGAACCCATATCACATGTTAGATTCCAATTTTGACATTTGACAGATGATCTTGACTAATCTAAATTGACAGATGATAGACGTCATCTTTTCTTAATCGTAATATGATGTTATTCTAAACATGTGATGTATATTAAATACTAATAAAAAAATGGTGTTGAATGCCCCTTCTACCTCTACTACCTACTAAATGTGACAAAGAGATCTTAAAAATTAAGAAAAATTGTTTTTCTTTTAAAAGTCGGAAACGTTAAAAGTCGGAAACGTTAAAAACAATAATTGTTTTTTATTAAACACTTTCGCCAAAAAATTAAAATAATATTCCTAACTTCTATTCCAACCGTTTCGGAAATAAAAATTCGCAAACATCTGTAGTGACACACCCTGTATATCGATCCCTAATATATAGAATTATTTTTAAGACAACAAAAGGCTTTTAGTTACCCATTAATCGGTCATTTGCTTTTTCGCTCGTTCTTAAATAGTGGTTTGCTAGAGCAAGCTTATATGAGAATACCAGTTTGCAAAAGACGAAATGACTAAAAACAGTTTTATATCGTTTCCTAATGAAACAGATCGGTTCCGTGTTATATATTATTATTATTAATCTATTAGTTTTCTAGTGCTTTGAAATGTTTTCATGCAGTTAATTTATATTAAAGTTGTGAGAAAAATTGGAACTTTTAGTGGTTAAATAAAAACATTATTAAATGATGATTGTGATTAAATCATCGAGTAATACTAGGTGTTCAGAAATAATTTTTTGTTGTTTATGCTTATGGGTTTTTTAAGAGGTGAGTGAAAACCTATTTCTATATTATTCCTAGTCTATCTAAAAATAAATCAAAAAATATTTTTTAAAGGTTTTTTATTTGTTTTTATTCATTCATTCATTCGTTTTATACAGTTCACTCTACAGAAAACTATTACAATTCATAAATGATTTACAATTATTGTTAAAATGTATTGTTTACCTATATTATCACAAAAAATTAGTGAATTGATTTAGGTAAAAAATAAGTTAATACATGGATAAAAATAGGTATAGTAAATACTGCTCACATCTATTTAAATGTTCCAATAAATTATTACATTTACAGAACACTATTATAATTCATAAATAAAATGATTTACAATTATTGTTAAAACGTGTTTTTTTACCTATATTATCACAAAAATTTATGTAAAAATAAGTTAATACATTGATAAAATAGGTAAATTAGATATAACTAAACCCTTATTATTAAAATTAATAGTTACTTTATATTATTAAAATGAACAAAAAAACAATTATATTATACTAATTTATAAGCAATATTAAACGATCACTTTCTATTATTGAAGTTTGTAGGTCTAGTAAATACTGCTCTCGTCTGTTTAAATGTTCTAATAAATTATTAATGTTTTCAATTGCACTATTATGCACTAAAAGTTTTTTTTGACACTTAACACGCGTTTGTTTTATTTCTTCAATAGCTATGGATGTGTCAAGGGCCAAGTTTAGGTGTTTTTCATTGACTTCCTCCATTTCAATGTTGTTTTCATCGATGTCGGGAATGTTTTCATCGCAATCAATCACTTCTGGATCGTTGATAATAAGCACTTCTGGATCGTTGATAATAAGCACTTCTTCTTCTTCTCCTTGTTCTGGAGCCAAATATATTGGTTGATTCACAACTTCCTCTTCTGCATCCGAAACGTCGTCGAATATTGGATTGTTATTATTAATAAGGTGGTGGACAGCTTCGTCAACTTCAATTTGGTTGTAATTTTCTTCCAAGAAGTTGGTATTAAAGGTTGGGGGAGCAATTTCCCCCCTAGCTTGAACAACTATAACGTCTTGAATTATATTGACACGTTTTTCCGCTAACTGTGACATTTTAGATATACTTGGTTTAGAATACATTATAGCTTTCTGTAGAATTTAGAGTATAAAACAAATGAATGAATGATTTCAATAGCAAATTGTTCCTATTATATACGTTTTGTTAAAGAAAAGAAGTTTCCCCCAGTCTCAAAGTTTGAATTTGAAATATAACATATTGATAGGTCCGTATTAAGGGGGATTCTACAATATAATACTATATCTTCAAAATTAAAGGTTTCCGAGTTGATAAGAAAGTCTTATGTTAAAGCTGAAAACATTTTAAATTAAAAGAGTTTTCCTGTTTAAATTTTATTATATTTATTGAAATAAGTTAAATAATATTTTTATTAAAAGTATCTATTTTATTCAATATACAACATCGCGTTATATCTACTAAATTCGAAATGTAAACGTTGTAAGACATCAGTTATGAAACAATTTTATAAAGACAAAGTCCAACCCTGTAAAAATAAAAAAAAACATTTCTTCTATCGATTAACTTCCTGCTCATGAAAGTACATCAAGCTTCCCTATAACTGTGTAAATAAAATGTATAGGTACCTACTTGGAAATAAGTGGCTTCCTTATTTGATACATTAACCAGCTGCCTGTAAGTAACGAGTTGTTTATTATTTCCCAGAGCTTAAGTTTTTACATTTTGCGATTCTTCAAGATGGAATCCCATCGTATGCCTACTGTTTCAATCCTTTTTTTGCTTTTTTAAGAATTATGTTGCAGATGGTACATCAGGAAGTGTTTTACCTAGGAATATAATTTCCTGGTTTGATACCAGATGTTTATAAAAAACATCTACCTTAACAAACAAATACTACATAATTAGGATAGGTGTAACAAATTTTCATAAAATTAGTTTATTATATTTTTTTATTACTTATAAAAATTATATCTATTACAAATTCAATATGTAAATGTACATCTTCGGCATTTAGATTGACTACATACGGGGCCGTCGAATTGAGTTCCCCCAAAATTGTTGTAATGGAAATAACAGGGGAGAGATGATTGTAACTGAACATTTGATTTGTAGGCAATCGGAAGGCGTCCCCAGATTTCTAGTAAAATATATGGTGGTGTGTGTTTTAAATAGTATTCCACAGGAATCAACTTTAATTCTTCGTCAGACAAATCCATAATTTCCCTCTCTCCCTCTATCAATTTTAACATAAGATTGGATGAAGGGCAACTCATTTTAAAGTTCACTTTAACAGTATTTAATTCCGCTTCTAATTTTTGAAATCTTTTTCTTTCGTTTTCTTTAAATTTTCTTTTTTCTGTTTTAGATAAATTTGGTGGTGTTTTTCTTAATATCAAATTATTTTGTATGTATTCCTCTGGATTATACGATTCGTGATTTTCAATGTCCCATGAATGATCAACTGAGTTCATTTTAAGATGTCTTTGTTTAATATTTAAAAAATATATACATTTAACAAAAAAGGGATGAGTGGGGATAAGAGAGGGGGGATTTTCGGTTCGCTGGTGTGGTGGGGGGATTCGGAGTGGTGGTAGGAGAGGGGAGAGGAGTGGGGGTAGGATTGGGTGTGGGGGGAATGGTATACTGGTAGGAATGGGTGTGGTGGTGGGGGGGATGTCTGCGATCCAGATCCATGGCGGAGTAGGAACGCTTACTCAACCCTACTATTATCAGTTGCAAGGAGAGCAGTATCATCAGCAAATGTAGCCAGGGTTGTATCTTGCTGAACTGAAGGATCACTAGTGAATAACAAGTAGAGAATGGGACCAAGAACACTTCCTTGAGGTACCCCAGCTTTTATTTCTTTTAGGTCAGAATATTCTTCCTCTTGTTTCACTTTAAAGAGCCTGTCTGAAATATATGATTTTAGTATATCTCCATATTGTTTTGGAAGCATTTTATTCAATTTATACACTAATCCTTCGTGCCAGACCTTATCACATGCTTGGGCAACATCTAGGAACACTGCACAGCAATTGAATTTTCCTTCAAGGGCACGCTCAATGACATCTGTTATTCTATGGACTTGATCAATTGTAGAATGTTTTGGTCGAAACCCAAACTGATAACGTAATATAAAAAAGTATTGAGTCATTTTAGAACTAAATTATGTGGCATATATGAAGAATCTAAAATATTAAAAAAATATTTAAATAAATGTAAAAAATTAAAGTAGTAAAATATTTTAATTTTTTTATAATAATGTATTATTTTAATTTTTTTTTATGAGCAAGAAAAACGTTCTTATAACGATATTAAGTGTCGAACTTTTAAAGAAAAATCGAATGTTCGTAAATATCTCAATACTCTTTTATTCGATTTTGTTTAAATTTGGCAGTTCTGTTTGTAATAACAAGAGGATAATTTAGACTCAATTAGATTAAAATTATTAAGTCCAGTGGCGTCCCGGAAGACAGTTCAACTAATATTTTTGACAAGAAAATTGCGCGCCACTGACTTTTTTTAAAATTATGTATTTTTTTCGAATTAAGCAACCACAAATTCGACTATTTCATCTCCTGAGTTTTTTTCATGTCTTGCTTTGTTTTCGAGAAAAAAAAAGTGAACCACTTTATTGCATGTCCCCGGGACAATAAGAGTAAAAAAATTAAACTACTTACCAAACTAATAAGCAATTAAAATTACACGAAAGTCCTCTTTTGAATTTTTTCGCACAGATTAAAACTGTTTTCGGGGGTAAGTGCACAAGTGCATCAAAATTACCGATAATTTTTGAATGAAATGTGTTTTTTTATAATTGCAAGAGTTTGTTTTCATATTTTCGCGAAAAAGCCCGGCTCCGCAGGAGGAGAGCATTTTCGTAAAATATGAAAAGAAACGATTGCAATTTGTAAAAAAAACACATTGAATAAAAAAATTATCTGGTTATTTTTATGCACGAGTGTAATTTATTTGAATATTTCCCAAATTAATTAAGAACTCGAATCAAGTAAATTTAAATATTTTATTTAACAGAAAATACTAACAATAAAATTAAAATGCTTAAAAATTACAAGAATTGCAATGAAAAGTACAATTATTGTAATTAACAATATTTTGCTTTGAATTCGTAGACATGGTGGTTGATGCAGTCAACGAGCGAGAGCTTATTTCGGCGGGTGACTCTCTTGAGCCTGACGGTTGGTCATTGTCCCGCATTTTTTCAATCAAAAGCATATGGTGGTTCTCATCCATCTGAATGTAAGGCGTCAGTGACTTGGTATTAGAGTGTCCACTTAGTTTAATTAACTGTTGTTCTCCAACACCTTTTTTGGCAAGTTTTGATACGGCGGTTGCTCGTATAATAATAAATAAGATGACGTTAATCGTCAGAATATTCCATTTTTTGACGTTTGTTAACAATGAAATCCCGCTTTGATGTTTCGTCAACATTATAAACTTCCGATGCAATTTTCGATTTCTGGCAGTGCTGTTTTCGGGGGTAAGTGCACAAGTGCATCAAAATTACCGATGATTTTTGAATGAAATGTGTTTTTTTATAATTGCAAGAGTTTGTTTTCATATTCTGGCGAAAAAGCCCGACTCCGCAGGAGGAGGGGATTTTCGTGAAATATGAAAAGAAACGATTGCTATTTGTAAAAAAAAACACATTGAATAAAAAAATTATCTGGTTATTTTTATGCACGAGTGTAATTTATTTTAATATTTCCCAAATTAATTAAGAACTCGAATCAAGTAAATTTAAATATTTTATTTAACAGAATGCAAAGAGATAGTTATTAACAATTCTTGACAAAATGAAAGGAAACATTCGTTGACATTGACTTTTTGTCTGCTGTTACTCAATAAGATGACGTTAATTGTCAGATTATTACATTTTTTGACGTTTGTTAACAATAAAATCCTGCTTTGACGTTTCGTCAACAATATAAACTTGCGATGCAATTTTCGATTTCTGGCAGTGCTGTTTTCGCTGTAATTTTGCCAAAATTGCATTTCTCTTATGGGAACTTTAACATATGAGGGAAATATTCGCTGTAATTTTGCGAAAATTGTATTTCTCTTATGGGAACTTTAACATATAAGGGAAATATTCGATAAAAGAAATTAACATAACGTAATAATTTATTACTGCAATGTTTTAAAAGTAACAACTACCTATAACTCTTATTGTCCCGGGGACATGCCATAAAGTGGTTTTTATTTTTTTTCTCGAAAACAAAGCAAGATATGAAAAAAACTCAAGAGATAAAATAGTTGTATTTGTAGTTGCTTAATTTGAAAAAAATACATAATTTTAAAAAAGTCAGTGGCGCGCAATTTTTTTGTCAAAAATTTTAGTTGGACCGTCTTCCGGGACGCCACTGGACTTAATAATTTTAATCTAATCGAAGCTAAATTATCCTCTTGTTATTACAAACAGAATTGCCAAAATTCAACAAAATCGAATAAAAGAGTATTGAGATATTTAGGAACATCCGACTTTTTTTTTAAAGTTTAACACCCTGTATCGTAAAAACTATACCGACTTCAACAGGGCACCATTAGTGACAGGTGATGCGGCTAGTTCTTAGATTAATAATTTGACTAAAGAATTAAATGGCTGATGCGTTACTATATAGCCCTCTACATGGGTCACGTGTACAAACCCTATTCCCTCGTTTCCTTACACTAGGAAAAATATAATATAAATTAGAAATAAAGTAAATTTAAAATGTTATTGAGTCTTTAATACGTATATTCCATTTTTGCCCAGCTTTTCCCTGATATGGGGGAAATAATGGCATTAAAGTATTCGATATATATTTTAGGGAAATTGGATTTCGACGTGTATTTACATTTTATTAAGAGGGAAGGGAAATTTCCTGGTTCTAAAAAACACTTATTAAATTGATAAATTCGAGAGGGAAATTTACAAATCAAATATATTCTGGAACACAATGAATATAACATTGTGGAACATAAATTGTCTTGCCATATTTTAGGGATAATAATGGAAATATCTTGTGATTAAGTAATTCTAAAAGCAGAAACGTTTCATTTCCGATGTTAAAAAATGTCGATGCGACTTAATTTTAAAACCTACGATCGAGATGGATTTTGACTACGAATTTAAATGATAAACGCTTACAAACTAACATGATTTGATCCACAAAACATATAACAGTAAGAAATAAAAAGTGCGTATAGAAAACCAGCGAAACACCAGAGCCGATTAGTTCGGCACTGTACCACCATGGCGCTACGGTATAAATTGGCGGCCTTTTCAAATTACCTTTTTAAGTTATACTGTTTTTTTTAAAATTGTATTTAAAATTTTTAAAGACATTTTATTATTTTTATTTGTTAATATTCTATAAAATACTTAAATCAATAAAATGAAAAATTAAGTAGGGTTTTTGTTGATTAGGTACTGTATTTTATGGAATAAAAATAACATAAATAATAAATGTCAATCAACAGACATGAAAAACTACAATTTTTTAAAATATCATTACGGCCAGATATATCATTCATGGTTCAGAGATCTAATATCAGATTCCTGCTGAAGTCGCGAAAATTTCGACGAAACATTTGGATGAATGATAAAAAAAATCTTAATGATTAGTGGTCATGAGTGAGTTCCCTTCTCCTAATAACCCCCTCCCCGGTTTGAAATCACAGGGTATTTCAAACTGTATACATATACTACCATTGACATTGAATAAAGTTATATTGTCAAGGTTGGTGACATGATTTCAGTGTCTCCGTAATGCAATTCGTTAGCGTTCAACTGGTAATCGAGAGGTTCTGGGTTCAAATCTCAGCAGAGGTGTAAAAAAGTTGCGCTTACAAAATTCAGCATTGAATAATGATATCGGCACTGTTGCCCGATTTCCCATAGTAATTTTGTTATCTTTAATGGAATATCCCTTATATTTTTCCTGCAATGAATTAAGTTCCCAAATTATCAAAATTGTATCTCTACTTTTTCTTTTAACGAGGAGAATCTTCTAAAGACTGACACTCTGTGAAGCAGAATAGTGTCGGATTCAACCCTGATGGGGCTGCCTACCGACTAAACTCCCCTGCGGTTTCCGCGCCTCGAGTGTAGGGGAAATTGGTATAATACGGCATACTTTTTACAAAACTTAAAATATATATTTTAAATAAAAAGATACAAAACTGCAAAGAAAACATAACATTTGTTTTGGCTTTATCTTTGGGTAAAACAATATAAATACTGCGTATCAGGAACAAAAACCTTGAATCTACGTTCTTCATGCACAGGTGTTAGGTGTGCCGTTTTATCCAACCAGTTGGGTAAAATAGCATACATATCTGCTCGTATAATGTATGTTGAAATAAAAATATTTTTAAGGTAAAATAGTGTTAATTATGGTTGGCAAAGTTCAACGTTCACAAATAAACATTTTCGTTTCTGGATAAAGTCCTGCACACTCATCACAGGGGCTTCATTTTCTACAACTTTGACAGCAAATCCAAATCTCCTTAGGCTTAGATATTGAAAAATGTTCATTACAATACATATAAGATGCCTTATTCTAATGAAATGGCTTCGTTTTAGGAATCAAATTTGGGGAACTGATCTGTAAGGTCTACTTTCGCTTTTCGTTTTCTTTGAGATCTTCTTTCTTCTCAATTTTTTTCCTTCTGCTTTCTGTTTCATCTCTATTAAATTTGAAGTTGAGTTTAAAACATTTGGTCCCTGGCTCTTTCGTTTTATTTTATTCTGTAATTGTTACAGGTTAGGCAATAACGCGCATTATCTAAAACACAAAATAATATTATTTTATGATCTTGGATAAAACGACACAGTACCATTTTAAACATATCACCCCAGTGCCATTTTATCCAAAACGGCTAAGTAAATTTTGTTTGTTATTAAATATTTATAAAATAACTTTTAAAATATACAAATAATACAAAAACATGCTTCAGTATCCTACTTACCTGTCAAGTTATAAATAATTGTTTAATAAGTTGTAGGTTTTGAGTTTCAGGCACGTTCTCTTAATGTCCAAACAATTTCAAACATACACAAAAACAAACTAACACCTACCACCGCTAAACGTCCACTGACATCTTCTTCGTTTTAATCTCCAGTTGTCGTATGCTCCCCACCAGTGACGGAAATCGCATGGCGGGATTTAAGAAATGCGCGTAATTTATTATACAGGTTGTGTGCCATTTTATCCTAGTATGCCGTATTATACCAATTTCCCCTATAAACCTACAGACCACTCGATTAGTATTTCCGCTCTGCATGCCTAATGCGTGCTTTGCTTCGTACTTCACCTAGCCTAGGTATATCGGTATATCTAGGTTAGGTTTTGTCTTCTAGCTACTTTACTATACCTACTCCTACTAGCCTACTACTATTATACCTACTACAGCTTACTGTAAGAGTGTTGCTGTATATGTTTGATTTTGGTGTAGTGTATGTGTTTATGCTTCAGCTGTGAGGACTCCACTGTTTCAGGCACAGTACTTGCATTGCTGAATTGAAGCAGTAGTAAGCTGTTGTTAGTAAGGTGTTTTTTTTTTTTGAGTTAAGAACTTACTGGTGCTAGTGGAGGTGTGTATATCTACTAGTTGCTAAGATATGACAACACCGCATTTTCAGAAAAAAAAAATTTAATTATTTAATTATTTTAGAATGAGAATTAAACTTATCGGAAACGCCCGAAAATATGAATATCTTATGAACAGTAGGCGCTGCTTCGGTTTTTATCAAAAACAATTGTTGTCGCGTCACCATGCTACAACAATGACAAATTAAACACATTACCTACTGTTAAGCAGCTTAATATTTTATTGATTACAAAATTGTAATTTTATTATTGTTATTGTTCTATCAGAGATCCATGCTGGATAATAACGAGAATTGCTGCATCAATTTGACAACCGGTGTAGCTTTAATCAAAAAATTGAAAAATAGGGGTTGTTGCCATATACGCTAATCGCGCCATGGCTACAGTCTACAGTCCGCTGTCGCCGTCTCGTGGCATTTGGATTTTATGGACAGTTATTTAAGTGCCGAATAAACTTATCCTGGCGAAATGACTCATTAGAAAGTGCCAGGAAGTGAAATGTGTTTGGGCTTTAATAATCCGATAATGCGCGAGACGGAGAGAGTTGCAGCACTGTTCTTGAGTTTTAATATACTTCACAATTGCAGCAGACTAAGTCGACCTATATTAAACCAAATTCTGGAAAGTTTGCGCTGGAGGGTGAAAATAAATATTTGAATTATTCGGCTGTTGTTTCTTTGTTCAATAATTTAATTAATTATTGTGCAACTCGTTACTCTTTGTGCAAGTAGGTATTAAATAATGAAATTTATAAGTCTAAGGACTATACTTTTTATACCACTAAGGTTCCTGTTTCAAATAGGGCCATGATCGTATTACTATTTATTAACTACTATAAAGGCCACAAACAATTTGTTAAAAAACACCTTGGCTCAACAGCCAAACAAAAAGAAATGCAACTGCTACCGAAAAATAACCTGCTCCAATCCCAATCCAAAACAAATGAGGCCAATATATCATAAACCAATTTTTATACTTACCTATTATGTATTTCTTTAATTTGTTACTAAACATATATGTATAAAAAACTATGTAAATATAATAATAGGTCTTTTCTCAAGTTTTTGGCGCCATGCCCACAGTTTGGTAAAAATTCACCCAATTACAAGGAACTACATAACTATGGTGACAATATGTTTATGTGCAGTGGCGTCAGCATTAGCCATAAAAACAAAAAAGAAAAGTACAAAGTGGTTGAAGGAATGGCTTTTGATGAGAAACCAGTTTTCCCTTATTAACATGTTAAGCAAGCTGAAATTATAGACCTGGGAGGTTTGGGTAAGATTACACCAGGGACCTGTAACACAATTTATTATGTTTTAAAGAAGGAGTATTTAAAAGGACAAAAATTGCCCTTTTTAATTGTGTATAATTGACAATTGACAATATCGGAAGGAGGGTTGGTAGCTTATCGGAAATTTAGGAAGCCAGGGGCAGAACTAAAAAACAAAACACAATGTCGCCAACCGTTAAAAACATAGTTTTGTTTTTTATTTTCGACTCTATTGAATTTAAATAAACTGTCAAAATTAGTCAAAATTGGTGTATTTCGTCTTTAGGTCAAGTTTTCTTGGCGTTTTGAACAAATAGATTATTTTTAAGACCTATTTTGACCAAAAAAAAGCTGATACCTAATAGATATACCTATGCGATTTAAATTTGAATTTTCAATTTTAAGTGGTGGGTATGCAATTTTCTTACCTGTGGCAATTTGTTTAAAGGTACTACGTTGTGACTACTGTACCGTACAAAGCAACAGCAGGGGAGTCTCTAGGGGGGGGGAGGCTATGTTATGCTAATTTCTAGTTCCAGCAGTTTTTTGAAACCACTAAAATTGCCACAATTTACCTTAAAACCCTTGAAAGTAAATACGTCGATTTTCAGAACTGAAGTAAAAACAACAATTTTTACTGGTAACACGATATTTTCTAGTCGATCTAGACGTCATCTCTCCTAAGAATTCTAGAGAATATGTCATTGTGTTCGTTTTAACAGAAAAGAGGGTCGTAATTGCACAAAACACGAAAGTAAACAAAATTATGAGCGGCTGACTAACATCTGTCTTGCTCTACCAGCTCCAGAATATGTCTGTCTTTCTCCTTTGTATGCCAAAAGCAACTATTCTGATTAACATAGCATTGTAGTGCACATGCGAATCATCAATAGTTGGGCAAATCGAATTGACGATAGAAATGGCATCGTTAATCCCACCGTAAGGTAGGTAATAATATAGACTAGAGGCACCGCGGTGTCAATTAGCGATATGCCATTTTGTTTAAATCTACACCTACAGTCTACAGTGGGTTACTACGCTACTACTTTAAATATTTTAAAAGTACCAAGAGAGTAAACTTACCGGAATCAGTGACCCGAAAAATGTGATCGGTAAGATTCAACATAGCCGTCGCCCAACTATGACCCTGTCAAAAGCCTGACTGGGTGTCGGAGAATTGTATAGCGAGAAATATCGAATAGGATTTTTTTTAACATTATTAGGTAATAAATTAAATAAATTGATATTTTGTAATATGTCACATATTACCTAAATAATGTGCAGACGATATTGATTTTATTTAAATGTTAGTTATACACACACCGCCATAATTAGAGGAACGGTCCAACCTTAAGTTGAAAATCAATTTTCTCTTTCGATTTTCACTCGATTTCGATAGTTTTTTTTTTAATTTTAGCTTGATTCTTCAGGAATGCTGTTGTACTATTAACATTTTTTAACGATTTGTCTTTATATATGATACAGGGGCGGAAACAAAGCAATGATTTTTCAGTAATTTTTAAGACACCCTGTGGAGTGACCAAGTGACAATTGGAAACATTTTATGATAATTAATTGTGACCTGATTTTTTCTGAACATTTTCTGGATTTATTCACTCTGATACCTTAATTATTACGGAAAATACAGTGTTTGAAAAAAATAACGACAAAAGTACCGCTTTTTAAAAAAATTAATTGTACGTTTTGATTTGTTTTAAACATTTAATGATAAAAAATATTTCGGTTCTAAATCACTCATTATGGACTGTTTCACAATCAAGGTGACGATATTTAAGAAAAACAAACCAAATATAAAAAATTACTTATGAAAAAATAACAAACTTATGTAAAGAAAATATGCGTCTCAAATTTAGTGCCAAACTTACAGATGTTTACACATTGGCTTTGACTTTGACTTTAGCTAACTTGATAAAAAGGGACAAAATGCATAAAAAGTGTTCTTACAAATCCATTGCTGTCTAGACCTATTACAGTTTTAATCCGATTCTACTTTTTTCAAACCCTGTATTTTCCGTAATAATTAAGGTATCAGAGTGAATAAATACAGAAAATGTTCAGAAAAGATCAGGTCACAATTAATTATCATAAAATGTTTCCAATTGTCACTTGGTCACTCCACAGGGTGTCTCAAAAATTACTGAAAAATCATTACTTTGTTTCCGCCCTTGTATCATATATAAAGACAAATCGTTAAAAAATGTTAATAGGCCAACAGCATTCCTGAAGAATCAAGCTAAAATTTAAAAAAAACTATCGAAATCGAGTGAAAATCGAAAGAGAAAATTGAATTTCAACTTAAGGTAAATTTGGACCGTTCCTCTAATTATGGCGGTGTGTGTATAATAAGAAGCTAAAAAAAAGGTGAAATAGGTTCGTAATGATTGAATGACGTTGAGAATAATAATTCCACCTCAAAAATTATTTTTTTAGACAAGAATACCCAATTGTGTTTCGTTGAAATTAGTAGCAAGGAAATTGTCATAAGTTATATCACAAGAGGTGAATATTTTTTTGAATATTTTTTGACATTTTTGTGCAAAATTTCTGTCAAAAATTCGCGAGACAAAAATTCTTTAAAAATATCCCGACAGCGAAGCTGGAGGGATATTTTTTTAAAAGAATTTTTGTCGAGGGCAATTTTTATAAAAATTTTGCGGAAAAATGTCAAAAAATATTCTAAATAAAATATTTACCTCGAGTGGTATATGTTGAGATTATATACCAAAAAAAAAAGAAAAAATACAACGAAATGCAAGATTTTTAAAATGATTTATGTAGCTACTAGAAAAACGGACAAAACGAAACAAAACCTAAACAATTGACAAAGTAATAAAACTAACAGAAAATTAGTTATAAGTATTATTGTTAAACACACAGTTATTATAATAAACAGTAGTGGCTTGCTGGTGTTGCTGGAAACTCTTCGAGCTGCAAGAGACTGGAGCTTCGTGTTGGTCCAACCCATTAGTTGGAGGGTGACCTCTTAAACCTTGAATAGTGTTTTCGTGATTAGTTTTGTCCATCTGCAAGTATGGCTTTATGGATGCAGCACTACTATGTCCAGTTATTTTTATAAGAGTTTGTTCGCTCACACCTGCTTTGCTTAATGTAGAGACAGCTGTGGCTCGATTGGAATGGTTTGTGATTTTTTCTTTCTCAGTATCTAGTCCAATTTTTTGTGCTGCTTGTTTTGTCCAATTAGAAAGAGTATTTTTTCCAATGGGACAGTTTTTGTACCAATTTCCCATTTTCCAATTTGGATTTACTGTCAGAAATAGTCTTAGGGTAGTTATATTTTGCCCTCTTTTTGAAATTAGTTTTCTGTAAAAGCGAACTGGACATAAATCGGCATCTTTTGTGTTTGCCACTAACCATTTTGAATTTGAAAGCTTCTTGTCTCCGCCTTGGGATGTTTTTGAAAATATTTGGTTATATTCCATTCTATTACTTTTTGTACCATCGCTATAATATTCTTCTCTGAAATACGTATTTAGGCATGTCTCGGCTTCTCCTCCTCTCCATGCTAATTCCACAGCCGCTATTTGATAGAACTTTTTCTGTAAATCCTCGGGGTTATTTTCGTCAAAATTTTTTACCATCTTTTTGTACTCGTCGTAGGTTAGTGCTCTTGCACTCTTCCGGTGATTTTTTGGATCAGCCTGAAGCAGTTTTCTTTTAGAATTTCTAGCCATACGTGCTTTTTGGAATTCAGGATCTTTAAAAGGATCAAATTTAATGTTGTATTTATTGAAGTACCTTTCTTGAAGCAGTTGGGCTGTTTGATTCCACATTGTCTTGATAACCCCTTCCTTGTAGTCAGAACCATCTTTTTTCTTCATATTAAAACTCCAGTCTTCCAATATAGCGGCAAGCTGTATTATAGTTGTATTTTTGGTCAATATATACTGCCGTATTTCGCAGAATTTCTCGAATTGGGTCCATATATACTTTTTTGTTTTTGTTGTATTTTCTGGGATAGTCTTTTCAGCTTTTTTTCTTATATTTTCGACTAAAACATTGCCGAATCGGCAAGATTCCATTTTAAAAAAAATGTGACATGAATCTGACAACATCAAAAACTTGATTTGTTGAAAGGGATTTTTGTTATTATAGAAACGGTCTATAGCAACCATCAAATATTTTAAACTTGTTATGATGTTGTTATGCATTGGCATTGTTGTGGCAGGTGGACCGGGGTATATCCACTTATGCGGGGTATATTCAGTATAATATGCATCTGATTGGTCGCAAAACAGCGTTTAATTGGTCAGAATCGGATTGAGGTATATAATCACTGTAATTTATTTATTATTGGTCGATAACACATAAAAGCTCTAAACTCAACTTTGTAAATCGACAAAATTATTATTTTATTAAAAAATTTCACAATATTAATTTATTATTTTGCAGTTATCCGCTTTCAGCAAGCCGACTATAAGGAGAAAATTAGAAACGATGAGGCGAAACTAAGGAAATGGCGTTTAATATTCAAGAAGGAGATAATATGCAGCAGCGTTTTCTTCCAGACCCTTGTCATTCTCTCGCCCTGTGTACTTCAACGACTGGACGGAGAACTGATAAGGGCTTGTGGGAAACCGATCAACAACGAGTAGACTTCGGATAGACCTTTTAACGCGAGAAGCCAAATTGCAAGTTTGAGCAGTAATTTTTTTTTATAAATATCAATGTGTTTACATGCATCTCCTCTATTGTATTTTGTAACTAGGCGGCCATGGTTAATGTAATTAGTGTTAGTTGTAAATTGTAGGGTTTTATATGCCAAGAAATGAATCATGTATTAAGAGAATTACTTCCAAGATCATAAATGAAAATGTATAAAATATTAGGTATATTTTAAATCACACTAATGTCATAAAATTGTGTAGTAGTAACAAGATTTATTTAGCAATGTGCTACAATTTAACAAGTTTTATAAAATATTTAAAATAATTTAACAATATCATCTAAAAAGTATTAGAAAAAAGTTTATCAGTCACCATTTTGTTTTTTAAATAAATGATTTTTTAAAATTTTTCAAAGAGCTCTGTGATTTGATTGAATTCTTCAAGTTGTTATATTCACTTAATTCTTTATGGAAGCCCGATTTATATGTTAAATGTTTTAATATCCTACTTACACAAAAATCTTTGTTATACCTGGTTGAATAATTATGATTTTCAAAATTTTGAGTTAAAAAATCTTTTAAATGAGAAGGCAGTAAGTTATGTTGTAATTTAAAAATATAAGTACATTTAACCACTGAAGTTTCTCTAACATTAAAATTTATTTTCGTATATTAATTAATGCACATTTAAATCTATACGCATAGCTTCATTTAGCAAAACTTGGGGTCTATTAAATACCCTATCATTTACTCTGTATAAAATAGTTGAACAATATAAAAAATAAGGTAAAATTATAGTGTTATAAAATGTTTTTCGTGAAAATAAACTTAAATTTTGACTAATTCTTCTTAAAGAATTAAGTTTTTTCCAATTTTAGATACAAGATTTTCAAAAAAATTTAATTCAAATTTTAATTTAGAATCTAAAATGCCTCCTAAATATTTAAAAGAGTGTAGAATTTCTAATTTTTCATCATCAACAAAAATATTAATATTTGTATTATTCACGTTATTTCTAATAGGCAACCATAAATTTTGTTTTAGAAACATTTAATTTTAATTTATTTATCTTTAACCGGTTTTATATAGGTTTTAATTCAAAATTAAAAATTTCTATACAATCAAGAATATTTTTACCCTTTATACCGGGTGTTTCTCAAAAGACGTTCACCCCCATAACTTTTTTATATTTATAGATATTTAAATAAAATTTTGAGATTGTGCATAAGAGATGATTCTGCATTTATTGGCATACTTTTCAATTTGTTAGCACTTTCGGTTTGACCGGAAGTGACCTTGACTTTGGTATTTTAAATGGGACATCTTGTATATTTTTACTTATTGGGATTCAGCATAACATTCTGAGTAAAATGACACCTCACTTGTCATTTTTTGACGTGTTATAACATTTTTATATTTATTTTTTGTTTTCAATCTAGAGTGCTACAAATTAATTAAATCTGTTAATTTATAGTTAAGTAGTTTATTATGAAAATTAAAATTATGTCATAATAATTGACTTTCTAAGTTTCACAAGCGTTTAAAAAATGAAATAATTTTTTCTTGACGTTTATTCCATTTTTCCAAATGGGACGATGGTGGTTCACTAGGATATTTAAAACGAGCATTTTTTTCCAACAATTTAATAACATACACTCCTATGCTATTTTAAAATAACAAAATTTTAATATCTATAAATACAGAAAAGTTATAGGGGTGAACGTCTTTTGAGAAACACCCTGTATATAATACAGTATCATCAGCAAACATTTGAATAAAACTTTGTTTGCCATTTAAACGTCGGAAAATGTGCAGTATAATTTTACCTAGGGCAATCAAAACATTCTGCATTTTTTTTCGTTGTCATAATTACGTTTCAGAATAACAGCGTTTGATTGGCTATAAATTGTAGGTGTGAAATTTTCAGCTGAATTACCGGTGTCGTCTCCATCTTCAGTGAAAAACTGGCTCTCATTCTCCCGCCCTGTGTACTTTTAACAACTGGACGGAGAAATGATAAGAGCTTGTGGGAAACCAAACAACTTCGGAGACGCGACGAACAATATCAGAAAAGTTGTCTCTGTCACGTTGTCAACTAAGTTTAACCTAAGTTTAAGTTTAGCCTTTAGTTCCATTAGGAAAGTTATACGTGTTTGATAGGCGAACAAAGGAACAAAATGCATTGTATATTGTATAAAGTTTTTTAATTGAGACTGTATTTATAGGTTTATAGTTTTAATCTATGTACAACATTATACCGGTTAAAGCAACAAGACTGGCCACTGGAAATCCCATGTACCGGGTGGTCAAATAAGCGAGGACGTCGGCTTTATCTCGGAAACCATTAATCGTCCAACTTTCGGAAAGATTTTTATATTAGTAAAGTGGTCAAGAGAAATTGCTAGAAATTACTTTTAAGTTTCTCATTTCGCCGCAAGGGGGCACAATTAAAAATTGTTTTTTTAAATTCTAAATTTCTCCGAAAATTCCCATATTAAGGTATAACTCTGATTACATCATTAGAAAGCTTAGACAATTCTGCATCATTTTGGTTTAAGGCTCATTGGCTTACCGACCTTGATAAGAGTGGGAGAAGCTATTGAAAGTGTAAACATTAAAATCGCTTTAAAACTTCTAAACGACTTATCCGATTTTACTAAATTTAAGCTTGTTTGGAAGAGGAAAATAAGCATCTTCAATTGCCGTACCCACCAGTACACGAAAGTGTTTAATAAAATTGCTAGAGGGCGCAATTTGTAATAATAACAGTTTTTTCGATTTTATCCCGAAAATTCCAATCATACGGTATAACTATGACATCATAATCGAAAAGTAGATGAAATTTGCAAGAAAAGATATGAAGACCGCAGTTCGATATCTTTGTATTAAAAATTATTGTTTTGGCAATAACTCTGAAACGAACAAATTGCGCCCTCTATCAATTTTATTAGAAACTATCGTGTACCACTAGATACGACAATTGTAGGTACTTTCAAACAAGCTTAAATTCAGTAAAATCGGATAAGTCGTTTAGAAGTTACAGCGATTTTAATGTTTACACTTTCAATAGCTTCTCCCACTCTTATCAAGTGAAAGTGTAAACATTAAAATCGCTGTAACTTCTAAACGACTTAACCGATTTTACTAAATTTAAGCTTGTTTGGAAGAAAAAGTTAAGAAACTTCAATTGTTGTATCCAATGGTACAAGATAGTTTCTAATAAAATTGCTAGAGGGCGCAATTTGTATTAAGAATTATTGTTTTGGCAATCCTCTGAAGCGAACAAAGATATCGAACTGCGGTCTTCATATCTTTTCTTGCAATTTCATCTACTTTTCGATTATGATGTCATAGTTATACCGTATTATTTGAATTTTCGGGATAAAATCGAAAAAACTGTTATTATTACAAATTGCGCCCTCTAGCAATTTTATGAAACACTATCGTGTACTGTTGGATACGGCAATTGAAGACACTTATTTTCCCCTTCCAAACAAGCTTAAATTTAGTAAAATCGGATAAGTCGTTTAGAAGTTACAGCGATTTTAATGTTTACACTTTCAATAGCTTCTCCCACTCTTATCAAGTTCGGTACGCCAATGAGCCTTAAACCAAAATGATGCAGAATTGTATAAGCTTTCCAATGATGTAATCAGAGTTATACCTTAATATGGGAATTTTCGGAGAAAAAAAAACAATTTTTAATTGTGCCCCCTTGCGGCGAAATGAGGAACTTAAAAGTAATTTCCAGCAATTTCTCTTGACCACTTTACTCATAAAAAAATCTTTCCGCAAGTTGTACGATTAATGGTTTCCGAGATAAAGCCGACGGCCTCGCTTATGTGACCACCCGGTACATTTTGCTACCCTCAAATATTGGCTCCCCTATGAATTTTACACCAAAATTGTATTAACCTTTTTTGTAGGTCCTTGTATGATGGACTGGCACCCCAAAATCCGGGTTTTTCTAATAAGCCAATTAATAATATGGGTTAATACAAAATAATCTATCAATACAAACCATGTCTTAGCAAACCTGTTGTATTAGACCATTGTTCTCAGTGCAATGCACGCGAAGTAAGGGAATATGTCCAAAACGCACAATAGCATTAATTACACCATAGTTTGGCCACATAGGCCTCATGATCTTTTACCAAACGACATTCTCCTGTGGGTTCACATTAAAAAGGTTATTTATAAAAATGTGCGTTTTCAAAATTTGAAAAAAAGATTGACAATGCAGGGGTATGCAATGAACCTAATAATGTAACTGAATTAAGTTACCATTTAGGCAGTAATTGGAGGCTGGTTTGAGCATTTGATTAACACACCTCATTATTTCGTTTCAAGTACTTGCGTTTATTAAATTAGTACAATCATATTCTTTACTTGAATACTGTAAAACATGTTGAAACTAATAAAAAATAAAACGTCAAGTAACATTTGACATTATCTTCATTATTACTGTTAGTTTCATTCAGGTATATACAGGCTCCTGCACCTCACCTCCCGTCTTCTATAGCTCACTTAGTAGGGGAAGGTTGCCCATATTGGACCAATTTCCAGATTTCTTATCATAGATCCTAATAACAACGCAAAATCGATCTTGAAGCTAGCTTAGTATACTTTAGTATGTTGTTCAACTGCAAGATTTTTTGCAGAATTTTATTTCAAAGTATCTATGATATACTAAGCTATAAAAAAACCTCTGCAAGTGGTTCAATATAGGAAACCGGTTGCCTAAATTGCACCTGGGGGTTCCAAAATTGGACCACATGATTTAAATCGGTAGCTTAGGTGTTAAATAAATAAATAAAAAACAAAATTGTTGGTATAGGAAGTTTTATACTTATATTTCAAAAAAACATCAAATTTACAATCAAAATTTCGGTAGAATACATCCTAATGCAAAAAAAGTACCTATTAGTTTCCTATATTGGACCAGTCATAGTTTCATTTTTTAACTAAACGAAAAAAGATTTTAGCAATATTGAAATGATGTTAGTTCATGACATTAACTTATTTAAAGAGAAAAATTATTTTTGCACAATTTTGAAAAATTGCCTAAATTGGACCGGTTCAATATTGACAATCACCCAGTGGTCCAATTTAAGCAACTACCACGTGTTTTACAAAACCACCCAGGAATGAAACAAGAAAAAACAAATATGGCATAGGAGAAATAGAAAAACTTACTTGAAAACTTCCATAAAAAATATTTTGCTTAGAGTTTTATGGTTCTTAGGTAAATTCTTAGGAATATTCTAAAAATATTACATTAAAATTATGTAAATTACGTTTTGCTCCGTACACGCCAAGCACTAACTGCCAACTAGTTGAGTTTGTTGCCGATCAAAGGTTCTAGGTGGAAATATGTTACAGTGTTGCCAGATGATATGGCACTTGTTTAGTTTCGGAGAAATGTACAGTGGTCCAATTTAGGTAGTGGTTCAATATAGGCAACCTTTCCCCAATTAAGTTAGGATTTTGATATCTTGCAGACCTTACCTGTAACTTGGGGCGTATTTAAAAAAAAAATTTCCATAAAAGTGTGACATCATAAGGATGTATTTTTTTAGATTACATGCCATTATGTTTTCTTACTTATTTGGGTGCCTCCTATAGTTACCTACATAACCCTAAAATTTTATTAAAATCGATTCAGTATTATAGGCGAAAAAAAATAAAAACTGAACAATATTAGTTTTACACCACTGGTTTTAAAATTTAATAAAAAATAAAAGTAGTTAAAGTTAATAAAATTATACAAAGGTACTTATTAAATAAAGTCTAACATTCTCGTCAACCAAGTTTGATTATTACGAATTATACAGGGTGTCCAAAGTTTAGTGTCAAACTTTGCAAACTTTAGCAATTTATTCTATTCTATTATTTTTATTTTACTTCTTACCCAAAGAAACACAGGTATCAGTTGGGATAAGGCTTAATAAAACACAAAAATTAATGACAAAGTTTTTTATATAAAATCATTTATTTTTACCAACACGTAAAACCAAATAAGAGTATAGTTTCTAATTATTATAAAGAATCTTAATAACAACTGAAGATCAAGTTTATGGTTCAGAATTAAAATAAATACCAATAACCCTTGAATGTAAGGACATGCACAGCACTTATATCTCGGAACTCAAAATTAGGTTTGCAGTCATGCACCTCGCACTTGAACTAAAAGTCCACCATACCATCAGACATCAATCACCCACCAACAACTGCAATCAAATGATATGTTTTGAATTTAAATTACTCCGTTCAACCGTTTAAGTTAGTTCGTCCAAGTGATATAAAAATTACCGTAATTTATTTTTGGTCGGTAATACTCGTTAAATTACGAGAACTTACCGTAATTTATGAGAATTTTAGGAAATTAACTTTTTCTTAAGCAGTATACTACACTTAGGTCCGGTATTTTCACGCTCTGTTAAATCGAGAAATATGTAACAGTCGATTATTAATTAACAACGCTATAACAGCAGAATCAGGAAAATGGGTATTTTGACTGCTTTTTACCAGACAGTTAGGTAACATTAGATTTAATCGAAAGTACATATGACAACGATGCACAACACGACCTACGCCTACTCTGTGTCGAAGACTAGTCACAGGATCGGACCAGTATTTCCTCTATGTAGGTGTAATCAGCAGTCCGCTAATCAACCTAACTTCAAATTTGTATTTGTTGTTTTTAAATTGGTTGGGTCTTGATTGATGTAAGTACAGAAAAATCAATTTGTTATGCCAATAACAAATATTTATACTCAATTTAATATGACTGCTGTTTTAATATTGTTGTGGTTTTATTTTTTACAAGCATGAGTGGCTCACAGCGAAAAAAAGCTCCTTCAATTTTACAAATGAGGAAACGAGACTTCTTATTAAACTCGCTGGCCAATTTAAGTCCATTATGATGTACTACCTACCAAAAAACAAGAATTTTAAACTTTGGGTGTATCAATCTTGAACATTTTTCAAAGCATCACATTTAACAAATAAATATTTCTACTTTTTATAGGTTAGAAAACATACTTATTCTCATGTTAACTATATATCCGCCCGATTTATTACCGGTTAGTTAACAAAGCATTAATAAACATTTACCCGACGGTTAAATTTAATCAGGAATGAAAATACCATAAATTTCGTTTAACAAAGGATTAAAATTTAACCGACTTTTAACCAAAGATGATGATACCGGGCATTAGTCGGCAATTTATTATCCATGTTCAAGAATATATTATTAAACAAAATTTTAATATTTTATCTTTAAAATTGAACCCAGAATGAAATATTTTGTATTAATTTATAATTTATTGTATAATATTATGTATAATGTAAGAACATTTTAACCTAAATAACATAATGTATTTTCTTAAGTAACTTCCTACAAATAAAATCGAAACAGATAAAAATATTTTAAAAGTAAGAGGCTATTTAGAAAGAATACTGACGAGTGACAACTAAAAATGAAATAACCTAAATATTTTCCAAATCGGAAAAATCTTCTTCTCCAACACTATAGTTAGTATAGTGGATTTCACCTTAGTTTTTAATGCTTTGACGTCTCTTTTGTCAAACATATTAGCCAACACGTGATTTTAAAATCCCTAATTCTATAAACGGCTTTCAGGCACGGGCATTGGCTAGATTAACAAGAGATGGATATATAACTGACCGTATAGTTACATGTACATGACGAAGATGCACACTACACAGTTCAATACGTTGCCCTTCAATGAGCTCAAACTCGTCAAAGGCATAGCATCGCTCGTATATACCGTTAGTATGTGCATCTTTGTCTTACGCATTTGCTCTCGCATATCTCTTTTCGTACTTCATTAATTCGATTGTCTCGTCGCGTTCTTTAAATATCACAGAGCCGCATTGGGACACACCGCGTGCATTCTTCATTGTTTTTGGTATTTTTCAGACAGTATTTTGCTTATATTTTGTGCGTATTAGACTTTTTGGTTTTAAACTGCCGGACTGTGTGTATCTGTGACGTGTTTCTTTTTATGCAAAAGTAAGTAAATAATTATTAAAGTCTCGGACGGTGACGACGACATCGACAGCTTGTCAGATGAAGACCAGCAACAAAATTAAATTTGAAAACCACAGTGAACCATTATTCTAAAATAAGTTTTACATACAGTTGTATTGAAGAGTGCTTAAGGTATCTGTTCTGCAAACGCATGGACAAAAATCTTTTTTTGTAGTAGCTACTTACATTATTTTTTCTTTATTCATTAAAAAAATACCTAATTCGATAACATTACGAACTTTTGTTGTTTTATTATAAACCAACGAAAAGTTAGACCTATTGTAAACTTCAAACTCTTTAGAACCTAGTCTAAAGAAAAAAATATCTACCCGTGAATAAGAAAATAAAAAAGTAAACAATAAGCTATTAAATATAATATATAGATTTTTTCAACTTAACACTGCATGGTCTAAAATCAAATTAAAAAACAAAATAATTCTTTAATAAAAAAACGTAGTTAATTATTGATGATACTAGATTCACGACTGCCCCTTGTATATTTTTTATTGTACTAAATTAAGACTGTGTTTTTACCAAAATAACAGCACTTTATTATATTATGAATACAAATTAAATGAAATTGTTTTTCTGATATTCTATCCTATTTCCATTCCCCTTCAGTGTTTTTTTTTAAATATCTTAAAAATTGCTTAGGTAATTCTCGTTTCCATCCATAATTATTACAACTACAAATAAATTGACCCATGTTCACACATAATTTTTAAGTCCGGCCCTGGCCAATCCTTAAGTTCTGTAAAAAGAAATGTTATAAATGACATGTGTCAGCGGCGGCCATTAAAAACTAAGGTGAAATCCACTATATCGGATATAATATTCGGTCGTCGCGTCACTAGTTCGTCCCTCTCTGTTCCGTTGTAGTGAGGGAACGATTTCTCCATATTTTAAAAAAGGAACAATTTAGTCCCCAAAAAGAATATTTTAGTTATAAAAAGAGGATTTATTTTTCTGATGATTAAATTACCTTGTAGGAATTAAACAATAATCTATTAAAAATATTTTTTTCGTTACTTAATTTATGGGTTAAACGGTAATTTCTTACCGAAAAGAAATATCGAATTGGCGCAAAAATATGTTGTCAAGAAAACGACCTCGTGTGTGTCTAAACGAAATATTTTAGGGATTGAAGGATTTCTTGTTGTGGTTACCCATATATGTATTAAAAAAAAAATTGTATTGAATGATTTTCCTCAGTGTATAATATGTAATATCAGTTTTTTTTTAAATTATTATTTTAAATAAATGGTTTTTACCTGTTTATAAAATGTATACAGTGTCCGCAAGAAAGTCCGCATCAAATGGGATTTTTTTTATTATTATTAGGTATAGGTAAAAATTGAAAAAGCAGTTAGTTTTTGCTTACCTAAAAACCAAAAATGACGTATACTGAAGCAGCTGCACGACTTGCGTTACCTGTCAAATTTGACATTTTTAATAAAAATAGGTTCAAAAATGCCCTTATTTATAAAAATATCGAAAAACTTTATTCGAGAAAGTTGTTTATTTAGGCATTTCTAGTCTCTGTACGAAATTTTGACAGTCTAATACAATTTTTATTTTTTGCCAGATTCTTGCAAATTTTGATCAACCCTCGTAGATTAACTTTTATACATCGATGTAAAACCATTTGCCTTTACTTTATTTGTAATCGTAATGCAATTTTGTGTAAAATTTTTGTTTCCAATTATTTATTTTGCTTCAAAAACTGAAATTGTTATTAATCAGTATGTAATGTTTGATGCAAAGTTTATCTAATTACATCAGTTTTGTCAAAACCGACGTTTCTCATTTTTCTTAAGTTAGTAAACAGATGTACAAAAAGAAAATATTAGGAAGGTTTCGTTGAAATTTTACTTAATTATTATTAAATTAAATTAATTATATTCAACTATAATTTGTTGAATAAAATGTTTCGAGCGATTAATATTTATTCTTTTTGATCCAATATCAATTAAGTAAAATTTCAACGAAAACTTCCTAATATTTTCTTTTTGTACATCTGTTTACTAACTTAATAACAATGAGAAACGTCCGTTTTGACAAAACTGATGTAATCAGATAAACTTTGCATTAAACATTACATACTGATCAATAACAATTTTAGTTTTTGAAGCAAAATAAATAATTGGAAACAAAAATTTTACACAAAATTGCATTAAGATTACAAATAAAGTAAAGGCAAATGATTTTACATCGATGTATAAAAGTTAATCTACGAGGGTTGATCAAAATTTTCAAGAATCTGGCAAAAAATAAAAATTGTATTAGACTATCAAAATTTCGTACAAAGGCTAAAAATGCATAAATAAACAACTTTTTCGAATAAAGTTTTTCGATATTTTGATAAATAAGGGCATTTTTGAACCTAAAAACCTTAAAAATGTAAAATTTAACAAGTAACGCAAGTCGTGCAGCTGCTTCAGTATACGTCATTTTTGGTTTTTAGGTAAGCAAAAACTAACTGCTTTTTCAATTTTTACCTATACCTAATAATAAAAAAAAAATCCCATTTGATGCGGACTTTCTTGCGGACACTGTATAGGGGCCCCAACCTAAACATAACCGCGGGCGATAAACTTCTAGTTACGCTGCTGGACACAAAATAGTCCTTTCAAACGATAAACTCTATTCTTCAAAAAAGAAGCTTCCTAACTAAAATTCCTTTTTAAAAGTTTCGTTTATTGGACTCTACACTGGACCACAAAATTAACCGGACGAAAAAATGTTGCTTCAATTCAATCTTAAATAACTTTTAAGTTTTTTTACCCAGTTCGATAATTTTTTGACATATTGCAGATGCTGTCGTCTTTATCATGTTCTGATATCGTTTTTACGAGCAGTGTAAACGGACATGTTGACATACAGGGTAGCACAAAAAATTGCACTTTACGCTTAATTTCTGAACATCCTGTGGAAAAATTTAATAACTGATTAACGTTTCTTGGTACGACATTTTTAAGTCCCATCTTTTTTGAACAACTTGTTTTTTGATTCGTACCGATATCTGGATTATTAAAGGAAAAACACAGGTTTAATGGAAATTGTGCAACTGTTCCTGTTTAGCAACAAAAAAATAACATAGGCAATAATAATGGTATTAAGATTATTTTATTAAAATCGAGTATTTCCTCCACGAGCCTAAATAACAGCTCTCATCCTTTCAGGCATAGATTCAATTAAAGCATCTATGCAAACCGCATCTTGGGGTAAAAAAAAATTCTACCACATGATCCTCTAGGCCAGCTATACTCTAAGTGTGTTCCGCGGAACCCTAGGGTTCCGCGATACCTCTGTAGGGGTTCCTCAAGAATTTAGAAAAAAAATCAAAACACCTCTCTCTGGTCGAACGTTTTGACTCCGCGGCCGCGCGTAGGTATATTTATTTATTTATTTGTATTTGTATAAACATGTGTTACAATAGCTGGTACAATATCTCATAAGTTTGGTATCAACATGTATACTTGTATACTTGTGAGCGTGCAGTCCCTTTGATAAAAGCCGCCTCTGAATTGTTTACAACGCAATTTTTATATTTTTCTTTTTATTTTTGCCTTTTCTTTATCAAAGGCGCCGACTCGAGTATTTTCGAGAATATTCGAGATCGAGTCTAGGACTAAGTATAAAAGCGGCGATCGCGCGTCGCGCCTCGTCAGTCAGTTGACGATTAGCGTTCGGAGCGATAAGTTCCTACCTACCTACTTACAAGCTCGCTAGCGAGAAACTAGTGTTCATTGTTCTACTGCCTGCTGTATTCTGTTGTCTCAGTTTTATACATTTCTTCATTGTACTAAACTTAGTCTCTTATACGCAGTAACGATTGTGCATTATTTAGACCCCACCATCCTGACGTGTAACATTATAAATAAAGAAGAATGGAACGTTGGCTTAAAGGTGTTAAACGTGTTGCAACACCATCTTCTAACGACGCTGAATGTTCAAAAGCAGTACGCGCGGAGAATATAGCAATCACTGATCCAGACGATGATGCCACGACGTCAAGCTCGACGGTTTCAAAGACGAAAAAAAGGAAGTATGATGAATCATATATCAGTTTCGGATTTGTTGATTCCAACGGCTCACCTCTCTGCATGCTATGTAGTAAACTGCTTCCTAATAGTTCCATGGCACCTGCCAAATTGCGCCGACATTTACAAACTGTACACCCCGAGTCTAAAGACAAGATTAAATAATTTTTTGTTCATAAAAAAGATCAGTTATTGGAAAGTCAAAAAAATATGATGCATGTAACAAAAACTATCAACGAAAAGGCCACGGAGGCAATATCTTCTATTATTGTACTTGCCATGTGATAAAGTAAGTAATAATTAGTAACTGTTACATTGTACTTTTATTATTCTTATTAATAAAGAATACACTTTTAAAAACTATTGTTTTATTGTAGGGTTCCATCAAGTATTTTGCTCCCCAAAAGGGTTCCGTCACCAAAAAAGTTTGAGAACCGCTGCTCTAGGCAATGTCTAATGTATGTATCAGCATCAATACCCCCTAAAGTGTAATGAGGTCTGCACGGGCCTCTAAGCAAATGCCGCCCTACACCACTCCTCCGCCACCAAATTGCACTCTAGGAGAAAAACAACATTGGGAGTATCGTTCTCCGGGCCTTCTCCACACTCTTTGACGTCCGTCAGGTGAATATCGTGTAAAACGGGACTCGTGTGTAAAGAGAATATTTTGCCAGTCGTTCAAGTTCCAATCTGCAGGATCTCGAGCAAATTCAAGGCGCTGCCTTCGATGACCTGCATCTAATAAAGGTCCTGCAGCAGGTACATAAGATGTTAGATTTTGTTCTCTCAACATTCTACGTACGGTTTCAGATGAAACTAATCTACCATGAACATTTGCCAATCTTATAGCTAAAACCGGAGCAGAGGCTGTTGGCTCTCGAAGAACCTGAAGACGAAGAAATCGATCTTCAACTGCATTTGTGGCTCTTCGTCTTCCCTGCCCGGGTCGCGTAAAGGCATAATGTACTATTATTCAGAGCAGTTGTACTCTCGATCGCAGTATACTATGGTTTTACGTTACGCGTAATTTTAATGGAAAATGTGTATCGCGATTCAGAGCATGAGTTTGTTTTAATGTGCTGGACCGCAGTATATAATGGCTCTAAATAAAGGCGCATGTCTCGGCCAATTTATACTGCGATTTAAACCCCACACTTGTTGAAAACACCTTATCTGAAGGTTAGCTCTCGGTTATGATGCCTCAGAAGATTTTTTTGAAGACTTGGACGATTCTGAAAGCCATTTCGACTGTACACCTATAAATAAAAGTCCACAAGGAAATATTCAACAGGTTACCGAGGTTGATTCCATTCTGGAAACAGAGAAAAATGAATCAGATGTTAACAGAAAACACACTTCTGTAGTAGAAAGTCTCGATCGAGAGTACAACTGCTCTGAATAATAGTACATTATGCCTTTACGCGCCCGGGTCTTCCTAAGTAAGAACCAGCGTGTCTAAATCTTTGTATCGCATCGGATACGGTACTACGTGGATGGCCAAGCCTTTCTGCGATATACAGACTCTACTACATCTTGTAAAGCAAAGGCTTGTGCCACTTCTTCTGGTCCCATTTTTCATTTACGTAAATACACTTATCGTTTACGGAATAGTTTTAAAACACAAAACAACCAACAACATAAGAAACGCGAAACGCAGGAAGTACATAGCAATTAATAAATCTGTATATTGTTTTTGTCTTTTTGACAAGCCATGGTGCCATGGAAACTGCATTTAGAAAGACAAAAAAAGACAAGGCCAACTTTACAAATAAATTATTTAATTTTTTGTTGATAAAAAAGGATTATTTGCATTATTTCCATTAAACCTGTGTTTTTCCGTTAATAATCCAGATATCGGTATGAATCAACAAACAAGTTGTTCCGAAAAGATGGGACTTAAAAATGTCGTACCAAGAAACATCAATCAGTTATTAAATTTTTCCACAGGATGTTCAGAAGTTAAGCGTATAATGCAATTTTTTGTGCTACCCTGTATGTCAACATGTCCGTTTATACTGTTCGTAAAATCGATATCAGAACATGATGAAGACGACAGCATCTGTAACATGTCAAAAAATTGTCGAACTTGGTAAAAATACTTAAAAGTTATTTAAGATTGAATTGAGGCAAGATATTTTCCGTCCGGTTAATTTTGTGGTCCAGTGTAGATGGGTTACCTTGCGGACACCGAACCGTAACTTGATAAACTGTAAAACTGGCCTGCAAAGTGAAATTTGAAAAAGAGAGGTATCTTTCGTTCAATGGAACGGCATTTTTCTTTCAGGAGGAGAACGTGTTGCCAGGAATTTATTGAAATATATTGAAAACCTGAACGTTTTATTTCCGACCTAATGAACAAAATTTATATGGAAAAGATAGGATTGAAATAAGGCGTCTTACAAATCGAACAATGCTCTTCAAATCCTTTTTTCGCTCCTTCTTGCCGTTCCGAAATCCTTTTAAGCAAATCGAATCTTTCTCCGTAATCCATTCTGTTGGATTTAAGTGCAAACGACCGTGTGCGGTTAAATGTGCTTATTTAAAAGGTATGTAATACGGAGGTGTAACAGTTGCTTTACAGCTGTAAAGTGAGGGTTGTTGTAATTGGTCATTACGTATAGAGTACCTAATACTTTTTAGAGAGGAAAAAACGGTTTCACGTCTGGAGCCGTTGCAATTGTAACGAACAAGTACAAAACAGTTGCTGGGTTTTATTTATAAAAACTCAGAAACTAGTGATATGTCGTTGGTTCATTCATACAAAATAAATATAATTTAGGTAATACAATTTGTAAATTTGTCAGGTTATTTTATATTTAAAATCACTTAAATCTACAAAAATGCCGCAGTAATTTTAATAAAACAACCTTAACTACTTTATAACATATAGCATAGCATACTATACTTTATCAAAACATGAAAGTTCTCCACAGACGCGTTAATAATTTCCACTATTTCCAAATTGTTCATTTACTGGGAAAAAATGCTTAAAGTTTATAATGATTTACTATATCTACTTTTACCAAATAGGGAAAGGTGACCCCGACTTCATTCCTTGTATAAAGCCACCAGTTGTGTCAATTTCAAATGACAACCTTTGATGGTTACTTTTAGGTATATTATAAAATTACACTTCCGCTTGCTTACAGTGCATCAAGCCAAAAACAAAGAGGAAACTCCATAACATCTTCTCTACCAAATCAGCAACAAAAAGGGGAACTACTTCTTTATAAAAGCATCAATTTAAAGGGGATTACTAGACTTCTGCTATTCTTGTCAAAAGTTATTTTTTCTTGTTGTTATGGAAATGAAAATTTGTAATTGTTGCTAATTCAAAATTATACCAGGTTGAGAGTTTGCGTCTGTTATTTTTATGTTAAAAATAAAATACTTAAATTAAAATAGTTCGGAAATTGTTTTCCGAACAAACTCCCCGCCTTTGAAGGCCTTGACTTCAAAATAAGGACCAAATGACTAAAAAAAAAAACATTAAATAAACTTGTAACAAATCGTTTCAGGGTTGAGGACTTCATTAAAAAGGGACCGGCAAAATCAACTCCTGTTTTTGAGAAAGGGCGAGAGGGAGTAATTCTGTCTTTAGGCAAATCAGCCATGATTTGTTGACACGATTTGGCTTTGAATTTGTGACAGACATGACAATTTATAGTTATCCGTTTTATTTCTCTTAATCCATCGAGAGGCCAGTACCTTAAGCGAATATTTGACAAAACGGATTGAGGGCCAGCATGGCCAAGTCTTAAATGTTCCTTTTTTAACAATAGGGAAACAATATCATTTTTAGAGGGTAATAGGACAGGATGTTTGTGGTTGTATGAAATTTGAGCATGTGCAAGACGACCACCAACTTTTAACAGACCATCTGAATCAATGAACGGGTTTAATTTGAGAATTTGTCTATTTGACACACGCTGATTCGATGAAATTTCCAAAAATTCCTTTGAAAAATGTTGTCTTTGCAGGATTCCTAATATGACTAATCGAGCAGTTTTGTATTCTTCTACCGAAAGGGGACCAGTATATTTTAGTGAACTCTTTTTGCTATTATTGACAAATCTAAGAATAAAGGCCATTGTTCTATGCAAGCGGGTGTAAGAGGAAAACTTATTGAAAAATGACTGCCAATCATCAATTTTTGATGTCAGTAGAACTTGTTTTCCTTTAATTTCCTCATTGGTTACCATTGGATTTATATAGAAATTATCTAGCTGTGTATCAGGGTTCCAAAGAAACTGGGGTCCATGCCACCATAATGGGAAATCTAATATTTCTTCCGCGTTTAAACCACGAGATAAACAATCGGCTGGATTGTCAGCAGATTTCACATGACGCCATGTACAATTTTCACTTAAAGTTTGAATTTGAGATATCCTGTTAGCCACAAAAACGTTATATTTTGCAGAATGAGATCTAATCCAAGCTAAAACTATCTCTGAGTCACTCCACAGATTAATATTTCTAAATGAAAATCTGTTTTTGAAAAGTTGAATAACACGTGTTATTAGATTAGCAAGCAATAAAGCACCACAAAGTTCTAATCGAGGTATGGTTACTTCCTTTATAGGTGAGACTCTGCTTTTGGAAGTAATCAAATTACATGTGACAGATTTATCAATGTAAAAAGCTCTAATGTAAACGCAAGCTCCATATGCCCTTTTACTGGCATCAGAAAATCCATGGAGCTCTAAAAATTCTATTTGACCGTGGGAAAAACAAAAGCGAGGGACCTTAAGAGACTTTAAAACATAGATTTTTGAAAAATGTGATGTCCACCATTTAAAAATTACATCATCTATAGGATCATCCCATCCTATATGAGATTTCCAAACTTCTTGCATAATTATTTTGTTACTTACTATAATAGGGCCAATTAAACCTAAGGGATCAAACATTTGGGCTATTATGGACAACACTTCACGCTTTGTAATTGATGCAGATATTTTAACATCAGGGAGACAAATTGAAAAAACATCAGAATTGGGATCCCAATATATTCCTAATACTTTATTAGAAATTCCATCGACCTTAATATCGTAATTTTCTTGAGAAAAGCTAAGAAGATTCGAGGGGTTTATTTTTTTTTAAAGTATGTTAGAGTTGGAACCCCACTTGTGCAACTTAAAATTGCCTAATTCACAAAGACTTACTAACTGATTGTACAATTCGAATAATTGTTCAAGGGAATCTTGTCCACACAAAATATCATCTACATAACATTGAGTAAGAAGTGCATTTGAAGCTAAAGGAAACTTATTTTTATGTGTCAGGGCCAGTTCATTTAATACTCTGGTAGCTAAGAAAGGGGCGCAATTGGTTCCATAAGTGATTGTTAATAATTCAATACATTGGAGTTTATCACAGGGGTTTTCTCTCCACAAAATATTTTGAACATGAGTATCTTCAGGGTTAACCCGGACCTGACGGTACATCTTCTCAATATCAGAAGTTAAAACAAACTCATAACTGCGAAATCTTAATAAAATGTCAAAGAGATCTGGCTGAACAGTGTAGCCTTTGTATAATGTGTCATTTAAAGAAAGACCTGAAGTGGATTTCATAGAGCCATCAAACACAACCCTTAACTTAGTAGTTTTATTTTCTTTCCTTATCACACAGTGATGTGGCAAAAAATATTTATTATCACCGTCAGAGTTTTTTAGAGAGAGGGGAATAACACGAGCATGATTCAGAGATACATATTCCGTTATAAACTTTTTGTAATCTTCAAAGAGCTGGGGGTTCTTGTTAAATCTATTTTCTAAATGAAAAAATCTTTTCTTAGCAAGAAAAAATGATTCTCCTAGTGGAAAATCTTCCTTTGGGGTTCTAAAGGGCAGGTCTACCTGATATGACCCATTTTTCAAGACTAGAGTGGAGTCAAGAAACTTTTCTTCGACTAACGTATCATCAGGGTGTAAAAGTGTATCTTTACTAGGGAGGAGATCTTCTATCAACCAAAACTTTTCCAAAAGTGAATCTAGAGTGGGTTCTACTACAGAACCTTGCAAGAAAAAACAATCATTTTGTTTAGAATAAGCACTATTATTTGTTTTAAAGAGAGCATACGGGGGAATTAGACCTGAGAGCAAATATCCAAAATGAGTACCAACTAGAGTGAGCGATTGATGATTAACTTTTCTTAAATCACCTGATAGTATGGAATAATAAATATCAGCTCCTAATAATATATCAATAACAGAAGGCGTATCAAACTTAGGGTCAGCTAATTCAATGTCGTAAGGTATGTTTAACTTTGTTCTGTTTATTTTAAAATGAGGAGAAATACCAGTAATTTTATCCAGGACACAACAATTCACTTTACGTGAAAAATCAGCATTAACAAGGGAATGAATTTCCAAAGTGACAACGTTTTCTGAGTGTTTGACATTGCCACCGATTCCTGAAATTTGTACATTTTGCAGGTGGGGGTTAAGTTTAAGATTTTTTAACAGGGAGTCAGTGATAATTGATATTGTGCTTCCGGGGTCAATAATGGCTCGAGCATTTATAAAATTGCCATCAAAATCAGGTATTTTAATCATGGCAGTTGCTAATAAAACTTCATTGTCATCCGAAGCGAACACAGAGAGCGTTTGACAATTGTTACCATTGGGAGGGCTCAGAGAACTTGTATTTCTATTGTCTGAAAGGTTACTCTTGGGATTTTCTACACTAATATTTTCATAGAGACGACTTTCAATAGGTCGGTAGTTGCGATTCACAGATTTATGACCTTGGGGCGGAGTTCCATTATTATTGGGATTAACGTTTAAATTTCCTAATTGAGGTGACTGCTGTGAAAAATGAGACTGACTGGGGTGTAACAATGAATGATGTCTTCTTCCACATTTAGAACATTGCTGAGAATTGCAATCTTTGACGCGATGTCTTGATCCAAGACAGTTAAAGCAAAGACCAGTTTTACTTACGAATTCAGATTTTTGCTGAGTAGGGAGATCCTTGAACTTTATACAAGTGTATATTCTATGGTTGGACATATTACAAAAAGAGCATGTATTAAACTTGGGGGAAGAGGGTCGAGATGAGTTTCTAGATGAGAACGACGTATTCTGTCCATAATTTAAATTATTTGCATTGTTACTTAAATTCTGAGATTGTGAAAGAGTGTTTTGATTACATTGTGCATTAGTGTAATAAGTGTGCCTAAATTTAGAGTGAGAGTGACTATTGTTTTGAAGTCCCTGACCTTGGAAGGGAGGTTTACTTATAATAGGTTCAGACAAATCTTCAAGTACAAGACACCGTCTTTCCAAAAACTTCAAAAAATCATCCAGTTTCGGTTGAACATTAGAACACATTTTTGATCCTCTTTCAGTAATATAAGCCTTTCTAGTGCCGAGATCTAATTTATGAGAAAAAATGTAGATCAAAATTAAGTCCCATTGATCGACTGGTATTTTTTGATTTTTTAGAGAATCGAAATTTTGTTTAATTTGAACAATAAACTCTCTCAAAGTTTGAGCAGATACCTTAGTTAAAGTGGGAATGTCTACTAAATTTTTAATATGAGCAAAAATAATGGATAACTGATTATCATATCTATTTTTTAACGTGTCGATAGCTATTGACAAGTAATCGTTTAACAGAGGTAGTGTATCAACAAGTTTAAGGGGCTCATCACTTAGATAAGATTTTAAATATATTAACTTTTGAATATTTGTCAATGATTTGTTATCAAAAATGAGGGTTTCATACATTTGAAAAAATGCGTTCCATTTAGTTACATCTCCCTTAAATTGGGGAATATTTAAAAGAGGCAAATTTACATTTGGAGCTTGGTTTATAGACTGCGAAATAATAGTATTTTGACTCTGCGAGCTTGTATTTCGAGTAGATAAAATATTTCTAATTTTACCTTTTAAATTAGCGTTTAAATTATAAAATTCGTTTTCTACCTTTTCTCTATCGGTGTCATTGGGGTCAATTTTCTCTATTTCTTCCTGAAGTTCAGAGTATCTTGAAAAAGCTTGGGTTAACGCTTCCAATCTAACCTCAAATTGAATATCGTCAAATTCTGTACTATGTTTATCATTGTACCAATTATTGATCCGCGTAATAACTCCCTTGTGTCCACCACGTTGGTTAACAAAAGCTTTTGTATCTGTCATATTATAATTCTATATCTACTTACTAAAAACAAAAGTGATTAGTACTCATAACAAAATCATAACTGCCTAATAACCTAACCTACTATATAAATTCTACCCAAATTTACAAATTGATATAAAAGAGAGCGAGAGAGAGAGAGAGAGAGAGCGAGAATGTAAATTTTGAAATAAAAGTATCCGGCTCGAAGGACCAATTTTGTAACGAACAAGTACAAAACAGTTGCTGGGTTTTATTTATAAAAACTCAGAAACTAGTGATATGTCGTTGGTTCATTCATACAAAATAAATATAATTTAGGTAATACAATTTGTAAATTTGTCAGGTTATTTTATATTTAAAATCACTTAAATCTACAAAAATGCCGCAGTAATTTTAATAAAACAACCTTAACTACTTTATAACATATAGCATAGCATACTATACTTTATCAAAACATGAAAGTTCTCCACAGACGCGTTAATAATTTCCACTATTTCCAAATTGTTCATTTACTGGGAAAAAATGCTTAAAGTTTATAATGATTTACTATATCTACTTTTACCAAATAGGGAAAGGTGACCCCGACTTCATTCCTTGTATAAAGCCACCAGTTGTGTCAATTTCAAATGACAACCTTTGATGGTTACTTTTAGGTATATTATAAAATTACACTTCCGCTTGCTTACAGTGCATCAAGCCAAAAACAAAGAGGAAACTCCATAACATCTTCTCTACCAAATCAGCAACAAAAAGGGGAACTACTTCTTTATAAAATCATCAATTTAAAGGGGATTACTAGACTTCTGCTATTCTTGTCAAAAGTTATTTTTTCTTGTTGTTATGGAAATGAAAATTTGTAATTGTTGCTAATTCAAAATTATACCAGGTTGAGAGTTTCCGTCTGTTATTTTTATGTTAAAAATAAAATACTTAAATTAAAATAGTTCGGAAATTGTTTTCCGAACAGCAATCGCGAACGCTCTAAGAAGGTACCGCTTCAAAACAACGTTACGTTGGAGCCACAAAAATTTTACAACCGGGCACTTAGTGGCTACGTTACAAAGCGAACTGTTGAGCAAAGAAAATTTACAGGGTTAGAAATGTTAACTCCTTGTTAAAAAATCGCAACACAGTGGAGAGAGAAAGAAAAGAGAGTGAGAGAAAGAGGGAGCGGTTTAAGTGTGCCTGTTGGCCATCAGAGGCGCAATGGCGGGAAATTTGAACAGCGGTTTTAGAACTTTTCAATTTTATTATTAACTTTTGAACGAGTTTTTATTGATTTAATTTGTGATTTAATATAAATATTATTAAATCACAAATTAAGTCAATAAAAAGACGCACAAAAGTATTTATTTTATGAAATAAAAGCACGTGTTTATATTAACCAAGATTTGGAAAATAAAGATGGAAGGACTTTATCGTAAATAATTTTTTCTACGTTTATTTATAAATAAAAACTGCATTAACAACCATAACAAAAAATAACTGTTTAGAATAAACGAATGTCCTTAGGTTACGTCTCACAGGTCTCACTCATCAGGAATTGTCTCAATTCATATAATATATCACAAATACTGTATAAAACACAAGCACTAGGATGCAACGAGACACATACTAAAATATCCATAAACTATCAGGTGATTCTTACAGCATTCTCTAAAACAAAAGAAACAGTATCGAGTTGACATTAAATTTCTCTGTAAAATATGGCCAATGGCCAAGTATCTACTTATCGAGTTAGCTCAAACCATTATCTTTGTGCCATCATGTATATGTCGTAGGCTGATGATGAAATCCGTCATTTCATGAAAAGCCTAGTCACTTCATGAAGCGTCGGCAGATTGTGTAAAAACATGAAATTACACGATCTGCCGCGTCACTTCATGAAGAGACCTTGACGTTTCGGCGTATTATGTATAACATAATCTGCCTAATTTTAAATATCGTCACTTCATGTAGTACCTAACGATGTCATGTCAGTCGGCAGATTGTGTAATTCCGTCTAAAAGGTATATTGGCAACTGGTTTGTTCGTTGTTCCCCAGAGCATTTTTTTTTAATTAAATTTTTTCAACTATTATTTTATAAAAATAAAAAAAATGCTCTGACAAACCCGAACCAACCAGTTGCCAATATACCTTTTAGACGGAATTACACAATATGCCTTGTTTTTGTGGCATTTCATGAAGGGACGATATTTAAAATTAGGCAGATTGTGTTATACATAATACGCCGAAACGTCAAGGTCTCTTCATGAAGTGACGCGGCAGATCGTGTAATTTCATGTTTTTACACAATCTGCCGACGCTTCATGAAGTGACTAGGCTTTTCATGAAATGACGGATTTCACTATCAGCCTACGACATATTATATACTTCTAATCTACTCAGTAAAACAAAAATGTTAAAATTATCATTTCAAGAGACTAAACATCTGTTCGTAACTGGTAGATTTTTAGGTAGGTATTACCTCGATGGTTTTAGCAGAAGAGAAAATGGTGTAGAACCTTAATGGAGCTTTTATGGAATTAAAAAATTGATGTGCAGAAGAAACATAATATGAAGAAAATTCGTAAAAATTAAACCATACTTAGCATATGAAAAAGTTAGTAAAGGGGGTCTAAACCAACCAAATAAACTGGGGAAGAAGAAAATACCTTTTTAAAAAGAAGGTGTCGAAGATTATTTAAAATTTTTTATAAAACTTTTTAAGTATAATATGTCTGTAAGACATTATAAGGATAAAATTAGTCATAATAATTATGAAGATATCACAATCTGAAAAAATGAAGAAGTAAAAAATTTTTGAAATATTTTTTTAATAAAAAGTAAGTACTTACAAAATTACATTCCAAAAAAGTGTTTTGTGGGGTACTGAGGCAGTTGCACATATTTAAAAAGTTAAAGGTCAAAAGGTTGTCCACGTCCACGTGTTGGGACAAAAGTGAATGAGAGATGAATTAATTGATTGACAGATATACTGACAGGTAGTGTGGCGGTAAAATTTAAATTAAAAAATTCTTAATAGTTTGTTAATAAACTACTTATATGTTGGATTGCACAAAGGTTCTTCATAATAATTAACTAACTAGCAACTTTGACGATGACACACTGACAAAAATGGATCTACCACTGTCGTGAGTTGCAAAATTAGAGCTACTTTAATGCACGTCTCTATATTGTGCCAGCTGAGCCTACGAATTATCACAAATCATTTAAAAACGCTACAATTATTCAGCTTCTTTTGGTTCGCCTCAACACAGAAAAAGATTTTTTATCAACATTTTAAACACATCCGGGATTACCACAATCCCTCATCTTGTAACCATTTTATATGTTACCCGAACTCAGTTTTTGGGTTGGGAAAACTTACTTATTGATTTAAAAGTGCCTTTTTTACCCGCATGTGCATTATTTTAACTCATCATCATGTGTAAATTATTTTGAGTTGGAATAATTCAGGACTTGTTTGAAATTAAGTCATAAAACGTGCTACAAAAACCCATATCGTGGGTAAATCACCGACCGAACAGTCACGGAAAGTTCCGAATTCGTGCTCGCGCCGGTTGGGCGCGGTTCCTTCCACTGTTTTAGTTTTAGTATACATTCGATCACGCGTATGCGCAGAAGTAACTTAATGCACGTTGCGTCCAGCGGCGTTTCGAGCGACTTTAAAACATGGAGAATGCTGAACCGCATCCGAACAGGGGTTGCACCTGTTAAAACCAATCTGATCAAATGGGGCTTATCTCAACCAAATGACGACAAGTGTGACTGTGGCGCAGTTCAAACCATGAAACATCTCCTGATATTCCCGAACTGGCCCGCACTGTGTTCCCTCTACGACCTGTGGCTGGGCAAACCCGAAGCATTGGACGTGGCCCATTACTGGGCCGAGAAACTCATTCCGAACAAAATATCACAATTTAGATGATATCTTCTGACAGCCAAACGAGTGAGTTATTCTAGCCATCATCGTAAGCTAGAACAACTCAATAATCAAGTTTTCATAGCTCGACTCATGAATTAATCTAGCCCGAGTAGTAAACGAATCACAATTCACCTATTGGTCTCTGGCAGCTTTAACAATGAATTGCTGCAGCCCAAGTCGCAGCTACGGTAGCCTTACCTTACCAATGATTTAAGTCGGTTAGGTGAGCCATCCCAGTGCATAATATAACACATTTTCTGAGCTATTACAACTTATGAACAGTGATTTAATGCAATTTGTTTGATTTAGTTGCTGTAATTCAGAGGTCTGGGCTGTCCCCTATTGGCAACACGCGTCGATCTAGGACAACTCATATTTGAGTTATCTCAACTCGATATTTCGCTCAGTGCATAAGTGACATTGGCAGGCATTATTTACAATCAAAGTGCCCCGGTTAGCTTAATTTTTGATTTGCTAAATAACCTTGTAGGCATTAAAAAATAATTTTTTACAAAGTTTAATTGGATACATATTTTTATGGTTAAACAGGATTCTGTTACCGGAAAAAATTATCGAATAGACGCAAATATGTCAAAAAAGCGACCTCGTTTGTGTCTAAATGAAATATTTAACGCATAAAAGGATTTTTCCATGGTAACCCATATCTGTTTCAAGGTGGTAGACAATGAAGTAATATAAAAAAAAATTACCTTTATCTATATTTTGTTATTTAACACAACGTTTCGGTTAGGTAGTATCCCTAACCGTTTTTAAGTGTAAACTAAATTATAATTTTAAGGCTACTGTCTTAAATACTATCCATGTGCAATGAAGCTTGATGACTCCGCCTACGTGCTTATTGGAGTGTGAAGTTTGAGCTGTTGGTTCTGGACAAGAAGAGGCTTCCAGATATTGGGGATATCTATACTTGGTTTACTAAATATATGGGTATTTTGATTCACGAAAGCTGCTTTTTTGAATTTTCGTTTTCTCCAGTGCTGTTCCGTGTCCAAAACCTTGGCCTCTAACCACTATATATTATGTTTGTTGGTCCATACATGTTCCGCTATACCTGATCTCGAAGTTTCACCACTTTGACTATGTTTCAGATGTTCTTTAACTCGTACGGGAGGAGGTCTTTTTGTTTCTCCAATGTACGATTCGCCACACTCGCAAGGGATTTGATAGATACAATTTTCAACTCCAAGTTCTGCTTCGATCGAGATGAAAATTAAGCAAAAAAATAGTAGTTACTTACGTGATTCGCATTATCTGTCAAATTTTAATTTTTTTCAAAAAAATAATTCAAAAGTGGGGTTATATCCGAAAGTATCGAAAAAAGTTTTTTTAAATGCAATTACTAACCCACATGCGAAATTTGAGCTGCATAAGATAATTTTGATTTTTTACCTATATATTTTGTAAATTGCACCACTTTTGCAAAATAAAACTCAATGCAACCTACATAAAACTTCTTAGTTTTGACAATGCTTTATTCCAGATACATTTTCTTTAAAGTAGCGCCATATTAAATGTGTGTTTTTCTACAAAATCAAAATTGGGCTATTAAAATTTGGTCGCATGTGATGCAAAGTTTATTTGTTTTTGACCCTGTATAAGGTAACTTCATAAAATAAGTATTTTTGAAAACGTAGTTTGTGTCTAAAAGTAATATACTTTAATATTAAGACAAAAAAGAACACAGTGTCAGTAAAGTGTTCATTAAGGGGAAAATAAATTTTAGTGGTGGGAAAAAATCAAAATTATCTTATGCGGATGAAATTTTGCATATGGGCTAGGTTAGGTTAGGTTAGGTTAGGTTAGGTTAGGTTAGGTTAGGTTAGGTTAGGTTAGGTTAGGTTAGGTTAGGTTAGGTTAGGTTAGGTTAGGTTAGGTTAGGTTAGGTTAGGTTAGGTTAGGTTAGGTTAGGTTAGGTTAGGTTAGGTTAGGTTAGGTTAGGTTAGAGTGGCAGACTTCTGGAATTGACCAAACCGTCACACGTAGTCCTATCGGACCGTTGTGATACCACACATGTTCCGCGGAACCTATTGCATCAGCTTCCTGATGGTTAACACGATCTTGACAGCTCATTCAAACCAGCCACTGCTGTTAATAAACTTAGTAAGTCGACCCAGTTGCAGGCTGCTCACATCCTCCAGATCATTAAAAAATGGTTCGCCCAGTGCTTCTTCTCGCGAGGCCGGGGCATTCACACAAGAAATGCTGAATACTTTCCTCCTCTTCCTTATCTCTGCAACTTCTGCAGAAGTCGTTAGTTGGTATTTGCATACGTTCAGCGTGTCTGCGGAACAAGCAATGTCCGGTGATTACGGCAGTTATGTTTCTTAGGTCCTTCCGACTGTGCTATAATAGCGCTGCGGTTTTCCTGTTATCAAGTAAGGGCCACAATTGCCTGGAGATGCTACAAGTTGTAAGCCCTGTCCATCTGCTTTGCGCAAGTTGTTTAGCTGCTCGATCTATTTCTTCTTTGACTGATTCCAGTGGTCTAGTCACAGTATTATCTGCTAGTTCGACAGACATGCTTGCGCCCTCCCTGGCGAGCGCATCAGCAGTCTCGTTGCCAGACAGATTGTTACGACAGCATCTTACAACTTTGACTTAGTGCTGCTGGAGCAAATTGCCTTTATTGCTGCTTGACTGTCTATATAGATAGCTATAGACGCAGGTCCTCTCAAGCCGTGATCCCGCAGGGTACTGACTGCTTTATCCACTGCAAAAATTTCTGCCTGGAAAATGCTGCAGTAGTCAGGGAGTCTGTATGATCTCTGTATTAGCATGCTCTCGGAGAAGATGCCAGCTCCCACCCCGACGTCCATTTTTGAACAATCTGTGAAGATCGAGTGATCCGCCTCCATTGTTACTTGATTGCCTTCCCACTCTTCCCTACCCGGAATGAGCATAGAAAAGCCCCTTCCAAAGTCTGGCAGCGAAACAGTGTAATCGGTCGGCTCCCGCAAATTTTGGCCTGGATATATCCTTGGTATGCTGCTGTGTCCGTAGTTGGTACTGGTCCAGCATTTCGACTCTTTCAGTCGTAGAGCACTTTTTGCAGCCACACTTTTTCCGTAAACATCCACGGGTATAAGATGCAGCATCACTTCCATTGCCGCCGTCGGTGCTGAGTAAAGGGCACCGGTCACTCCTAAACAAGCTGCCCGTTGTACCTTCGTCAGTTTCTTTATGTTTATTGCTTTTTCTAAAGCAGTCCACCAGACCAGGACCCCGTAGGTTAGTATAGGTCTTACAATGGCTGTATAAATCCAGTGTACTATGTGAGGTTTAAGTCCCCACTTCTTACCAATAGCTTTTTTGCAGGCATAGAATGCAACTGACGCCTTTTTGACTCGTTCTTGTAAGTTCATGCCCCAGTTAAGCTTGGAGTCGAGTATCAATCCTAGATACTTTGCTTTTCCTTTCAGCACTAAAGTACTGTTGTCCAGGACTGGGAGCCTGAAGTTCTCAATCACCCTTCTGCGCGTGAATAGATTCAGCTCCGTTTTTTCTTGGTTGACTCTCAAACCACATTTCGCAGCCCACCGTTCGAGTTCTCGTAGCGCTGTTTCTGTTAGTTCGCTGATGGTATTTAAATATTTGCCCGACACAAGTATAACTAAATCGTCGGCATATGCAATCACCTTGAATCCAGCCCTTTCTAACGATCTAAGAATCTTGTTCATTACTCTTAGCCACAGAGTTGGCGACAGAACCCCGCCTTGTGGTGTTCCTCTTCCGGCAATCCTGGCTATCTCACTGCTTCCTAATTTAGAGCAGATTTTACGACCTTTCAGCATCTTGTGAACCCAACGGCAGATGCAGTTGTCGACCCCTGATTCTAATAAAGCATCGCAAACTGCCTCAGTCGTGACGTTATTAAAGGCCCCTTCAATATCTATGAAGGTTCCAAGACTGTACTCTTTATTTCTAAGTGATTTTTCAATTGCGCCTACTACCTCATGTAGCGCTGTTTTCACTGATTTGCCCTTTGTATAGGCGTGTTGAGACGAGCTCAGCCTTTCTTCTGGTACCGAGTTCTTGATTTGTGTATCTAACAGCCTCTCTAACGTTTTTATAAGAAACGAAGATAGGCTAATCGGTCTGAAGTCCTTGGCAGTTGTGTGGCTGCTTTTACCAGCCTTTGGTATAAAGACTATTTTAATCTTGTTCCAGCTTGCAGGTAAATGCGTGTAATACAAGCTGCTTCTGTATATCACCAGGAGCCAAGGTATTAGGATCTTCTTCCCTTTTTGTAGCATGGCGGGCATTATTCCGTCTAGTCCTGGTGATTTATACGGGTCGAATGAGTCAATCGCCCACTCGAGCTTCTCGCTAGTGACCACCGATTTAATGAAGTTTAAATCCGGGGATTCTCCTTGATCAATGAAGGCTTCCGCTGCCAGTGTATTTCCTGGAAAATGGGCGTCTATTAGCAGTTTAGAGGTTTCCTTGCTGCTCTCTGTAAATGCCCCATCGTTTTTTTCTTAGGAAGGAAGGAGCTTTCGGCTCCTTCGATAAAACTTTCCTGAGCCTAGAGGCCTCGTTAGTGCTCTCCACTCGCTCGCTGTATTCCTGCCAGGAATTCCTCCTGTTTTATACGTCTTTAGAGCCTCCTTATAGGCACTCTCATTTTGTACGTCTGCTTTTTGCTTTATTAAACAGCCTTCGCATGTCACGTCGTAGCCCACTCAAGTCCGCGTTCCACCATGGTGGATATGACTTCTTGGCTGGTCTGCTTATCGGACAGCTTTTGACAAAAGCTGCCATAAGACTTTCTGTTAGCTTATGGAAGCAGTATTATATGGGCTAGAAACTGCATTTAAAAAAACTTTTTCCTAAAACTTTTTTCGATATTTTCAGAAATACCCCACTTTTGAATTATTTTTTGGAAAAAATTTAAATTTGACAGATAATGGGAATCACGTTACTACTTTTTTTTTGCTTAATTTTCATCTCGATCGAAGCAGAACTTGATGCCAAAGTCAAATTTCGAATAAAGCTATTAATAAAAAAAAAATCCCATATGATGCGGACTTTACTGGTCACACTGTATATTCAAATAAAAAATTATTGTATTGAATGATTTTCATTAGTGTATAGCCCCTTAAACTTCCAAACAATATCCCAATTATTTTTTCCTGATGGTAATATTTTCCCTGCTTGAAAAGTAACCTGAATCCAATCTAATCAAAATAAAGTATCGCACAAAACGTAAAAAGTCGTGGTACATTTTAAATACAGGAAGTTATAAACACAATAAAACGTCCTATACATATGGAAATTTTGTTTGTCGAAGCTCAAATTTGATAACAATCAGTTAATCAGGACACAAAAGGTCTTATTGAATTTTAAGTTTGCACTTCGTCCGATATTTTGAACTTTTTAACCCTGTTTTAAATAATTTAGCATGTTAGACACACCACACATACCAAAATGTATTTATAATTTAAAGTTATACATTTTTAATATTAAAAATGTTTTCGGGATGGGAATGTTTGTTTATTAGGGTCTGTGTTGAGTAATTTCAGTAAATAATTCATTAAATTTTACCACGGTTGCAAAATATTTCTTTTTACCGTGCGAGCAAAAATGATTTGCATCAAAGAGGGCTTGGATTAAAAAACGTAGGGCTTGGTTTAGATCACAATGATATAAGGACGATATATCTAACCAAAGCTAGGTTAAAATTTTGTCAAATTCATATTATCACATGATATGCCAAACTAATGAGTAATAAAATAAGTAGACAAACACAAATTTATTTTTATATATAGGTACAGAAAGAAAAAGAAAAATAATTACATAAATTGCTGAAATTGGCCACCGCCATGCTCCAAGCATAAATTCACACGTCTCTTCATATTTTCGAAAGTGTTGACCAGCATCTCTGGAGAAATGGTTACCACCTTCTTGGATAATCCTTTCTTATAATTGTTCTAAATTTGCCACTGGTGTTTTAAAAATAGTGTTCTTTAAATGAGAAAAAACGAAGTAATCCATAAAAAAAACTCTAAAAAAATACTCTACAAAAAAATGGAGATTTTCACTACTCCACATGCATGTATTCTGAGAATTCACATAACTGGAGAGGTGGAACCAGGCTTCATCCGAAAAAAATGTCAGGACTAATAAATCATTTATTTCCAATAAATTGTGGGTAAACCATTGAGAGTAATTCCTGTGTCTTTCAAAATCTGCGGCTTGTATTTCTTGGAATACTTGTACTTTGTAAGGAAATAAATTTAGCTGCTTCTTAAGAATAGTCGTGCATGTTCCATAAGATCTTTCCACTTCTTGGGACAGGCGTTTTTATTCAATTTGTTGGCATATTTTGCATTATTTCACGAACGTTTACAACAACTTTTTCTGTTCTTACAGATGGTCTTCCTGCTCCGTTTTTGTGTTGTATAGAACCTGTTTCCCTAAACACAGCCACGGTTCTTTTCAGGCAATGATAAAAATCCCCAGCAATAAAAGCAACGTTAGAAAAATGTTCGTGAAAATCGTCCATGCCCAAACCCGGATTGTATTTCCACTCGCCATATATTCTAATCCCGTTTTGAAAATACGCTTCAACCATAAATATTTGTGCTGTTCCGTAAAGCCCATTGTGTGAATTGTTCAAGAAATCCGAAAAATTAGCGATGAATCAAATTACTTGTAACTACTGTCAAAGATGACGGAATAACTGATTGATTGTTAATTCAGGTAGTTACTGACACCCAACAGGTATTAAGCTCTAGGGCTAAGCATTACGTCCTTAGATGCAAGGCCCTCTTTGATGCAAATAACTTTTGCTCGCACGGTACTTTCATTATGTTACAATACAGTAATCAAAGTCAAAAATAGTAATTTACGTTACAAGTCCGGTAAATTTAATATTGTTTTTTTGGACGAGTCGACAAAATTCTAGGACGAGCCGTAAAAAAAGTCTGCTAGTCCAAAAAAACTGTTTTCGGACGTGTTGCGTACACTATTTTTTCGGCAACCGTGTAGAATAACAAATCAATGAGACACATTTCTTTGTTATATTTCATTGTAGAACAAAATTTCGAACATTTCAATTCTTATTTGTATTAAATATTGAAATTCGAACAGAAGATAACAGAAAAATTCTAAATCTTATGTATATTAATATTTATATTAAAATTCGAGCAATTGCTAATATTGATGTGATTCTTAGTACGTAGAAGTACGTACTTCCCGGACTAGGCACGTACTTCCCGGACTAGACCGGAGAAATGCTACTTTCTCAAAGGAAAAGCGTCCCGGGAAGTGGGTACTTCCCGGACGGTTGCCGAAAAAGTCTATTTCGACCTATAAATTTTGAAAAAAATTCGGATTAAAATAAATCCTACTTTAAATAATGGTGTTTTGCTATAATAGTTAAATAACTATGATATACAGGGTCATCCACGACAAGTGGAGAGCGGCTGTATCTCCAAAACCATATACAGGGCGGCCCATTTGTGTGACAAAGTAATATATCGGCTCTGCTATTAGAGTTATCCAAAAAAGATTTTTATAAAAGTTTAAATAAAAGGTTTAATCAAACACATGATTGTTATAAAATTATTTTTATTTATACAGGGTGGTCCAGAAAAGTAATACAACAAATATATATATTTTTTTACATTGGGACACCCTATATATATTTTTGCATTTTTGTCTTTCCTACAAAATTGTTTATATGACAACATATTTATTTTTTCATTTTTTTGCAACGTTGCCAAGAAAAATGGAAAATTCCTAAAATTTTGGAAAAAACATGATAGTATAAAATTATTAGACCCGTGCCACAATTTTGAGCTATGTATTAAAATTTATACTTTAATTACTCGAAAAACGTAAGATTCCATGTTACATTGATAAAAAAAAGTATAAATTGTAATAAATAGCTCAAAATTGTACATATTGATCTAAAAAAAAAATTTCGGATTCGAGTTTTTTTCGTTTCTTTGCATTGTTTTGAGAACATTTACCATAGTACTGTATATATTTTTTAACACTATCAGAAAGTAGAGATTTCAACGAACAAAAATCCCACCGACTTTTTTAAAAAAGCAGATATTTTGACGTGAGCATTTTCGATTGAAAATTAGGGTGTTTTTTCGAGGTTAAGTCAAAATAAGGTTAAAAAATAAATATTTTAAATCAAAAAAATTACAGTGTGTTTAGGACATGAAAAGGTAAGTTTTCACCAAGTTTCGTGGATAAAAAAAAATGTTTGTAAAAGATAAAAATAAAAAACCAAAAACTTGGTTATTTGAATTTTTCACATACATTTTGAGGTTATATGAAAAAAGTGTATATACAAAAGTTGTAGATCTTTTTATTACCTACAACTTTGCAATTTAACGTTTTTCCATAGGGCTTGTAGTTTTACCGGAAATCGAGATAAATAATTTTCTACCCTTAAAACCCCCTCCTCCCCCCCTTCCCGACCTCGGATCGCCCGTAATTTATTTTTCCTTTCATTTCTGTTCTATTCTCTTCCTTTTCCAATGAGTTTCATCCTACTATTATTTTTTTTTGTTTCAAAAATTATTATTAGAAAATTTAAAATCAAAAATTTCTTATAAACGCTTAAGTATAGTGATGGAAACACTGTTGCGAGTTTTTTACTGAAAATTTTGGTTTAAAATGAGTAACCTCTTTCAAAATATTGTTCAGTGTTATTGCGATTTCTCTAAGGGGAGTGTTCCAGTATGAGACAAATTTTATTATTTTTAAAGAAGCCATTAAAAGGTAATCAAAAAAACGTTTCGAAAAAAGGAAAAAATAAATACTGCTTTGATATCTATTTTAATTAACCCACCAGTAATAATTATAATAATGTCAATTATTACTAGTCGCATTCGAAGCAAAACAATAGTCCTGCTAGTTGTATCGCATTGAAAAAATCGATGTTTCAATACGTCGATGTATATCGAACATCCCTATTTTTCTTTGCTGTTTTCATGACTTTGACAGCGCGCTGAAAATTTCTTCAGTTTATCGTTTTGTGTGATAACTGCTGTGGCTTTAGTGTTTTGTGATATTTCTTGGAAAATAATTAAGATGAGTCGCCAGTATTAAGGTGGAATTATCAACGTCATTCAATTTATTGCCAACCTATAACCTATTTCGCCTTGTTTTTCTTAGTTTTAGTTTATTATTTTATTGACTAAGATTTAAATAAAATCAATATCGTCGGTACATTATTTAGGCAATATCTGGTATATTACAAAAATATCAATTTATTTCATTGCTTATTTTGGGAGAATTGTATAGTGAAAGAACAATGACATAATAATGTTAAAAAAATCTTAACCGATATTTTTCGATATACAATTCTCCTTAAATAACTTATGAAATTCCTTGATATTTATTTAACATGGTAATTATTACCTATAGAATATAAAGACGATATTAATTTTATTTAAATTTTGTGTAAAAGTTAGAAAAAATAAATAAATCTATGCGAAATAGGTTATAGGTTGGTAAGCATGTTGATACTCCCACCTTAAGTATACGGGAATTCGGAAAGTAATAATTCTGCAGTTACTTTTTATGGGTTGTAGCGTTCCCGTTTTATAATTTATTTAAATATTTCAATTTGACGTAATCTAGCGCATTCACCATCATATAAACTACCCAGAACCACCTTTATGCTTTTACGCATAAATTGATAATAGAATACCCAACAAATACTCATATTGACCACGTTATTTTTGATGGTAACAAATGAAGTATGCACTGGCTTATTAAGCGACGCACTTGAGTCGATTCATTCATCTCCTTCTAATTTAGGTAAATTATTGAGGTCCCAGGTGTCTCTAGGTTGTGTGATATCTTAATTCGGACGGTTGCTAAGGGCTCGGAGACGAACGTCACTTTTGCTCTGCTGCTAGCAGGCCACTCCTACGGGCAAAATTTTTAAATTTCCTCCTAAATGGGCTTTTGGGAATTTTATTAGTAATAACGTTCGGGAAATATAAGTGCCCATGTTGTTTTTTCTTGTGCTTTATTGCTGTGAAACATAGTTAAGCTGTGTATCGTCAATCCGTTTATTTCCTGATCATCTTTGGTAAATAAATCTCTTATTTTTGCCCACTAGATCGAAGCTACTCTTATTACTTCTCGAAGTAAAGATTCTTATCCAGAAATCAATACCTACCAGAAACTCTCAAATACCACTTTGTGGTGAGTTATATTTAACCGCAAGTGTAGTACCTTTCTTAAATTCAGTGCTTTTTCTTATTCTTTTTAGAGTTTCTACGTTACCTCAGAAAGTTTTAAGGCTACCTCAGAAAGTCTTTATGCTACCTCAAAAAGTGTTTACGTTACCTCAGAAAGTTTCTCTACTACCTTAAAGGTAATCCCTTTGTTACCTCACAAATCGTACCTTGTTCGATATTACCTTCAAAGATACTGATAACTGGATACCTTCTTCATTACGTCAAAACTGATTATTCATTGCCTTGGAAGATATTTTCTTCCCTGCCTAAAATATGGATGTTTGTTTATCTGGAATGGATCTATGGTGATATACTAAGCCATATTCAACCCCTGGATGTTATGCAGTTTGAGCTTTTTACCAGGAGCTAGGATAACAGGCCAGTTCTTTCCATTTTTCATCATTAATATTGCTAATTAACTTACCTAATTAAGTATCTCTTTAAAAAATAGACTATAATTATCGACCTATTATCTCAATTTAAAATTTTTTTATAGAAAACAATATCATTCACGTATTAATGTGTAGGCATGTAAAACGTTTCTGATCATTATTTTATCATATTATTCGTGCGTCGCGTCGCGTCTTCTAAAAAATATGTAATTTTTTTAGTGTTTGATCAATCAAGACACGGAATCGTGACTTACGTTTTCTTAGGGGTATACCTACTTATAGAAAAATGCCTATGGGTGAATTTTTCATGAAATCAGCTATAATTATTGTTAATTTTGTTCTTTTTATTAATTATAATTTAAGGATCTTATTTAATTAAGGTATATATTTTTTCTTTTAAAGGCAACAGCCTAAAACTGCTGTATTTAAAATTTTGGTTTTCAAGTAAATCTGCATATTTTAAATTTATTTTTCTATTTGTCAAGCTAAATGGTAAGCTAATCTAACTTATTTTTTTACATTTCATTCATTACATCCCTTTTGTTCTTTATCTTTTACAGAAAGCATCTATACTCAAATATAAAAAACACATTTTTTCTTTCTCCCCCCCTCATATCTGACTTATTCTTTCACACCTCTTCGACATAGGTGAATTTTTCAAATCAAATCAAACTATAATGTTTTTATCACACACACTTTGAACTGATTTCCAAAAAGCACTTCATTTGACATGGAATTGTATTGATATGTCCTGTTTTTCTCTTCATTTCCCGCCCACAGTTGCTTTTTACTGGTTCCTGACCTTTCAGCGTGCTGATAGATTTTCCGCCTCTTGACTGCAAAATTGTTTCACTCCCTATACGTGCTATTGAAAGCTTCATTATGGATTAGTTCCACCTTTAACTTTATTATATTTTCTCTTTTGCTAACAACATCAGCTGTTCATAATTTTTACTTCAACATCCCGATGATGAGTGTTTCTACACTCGAAACCTGTCGATTATAGCTTAGCTATTGAATTAAAATTGTGGAAAAAGACTTTATGGTTTTCTTTTCCCTATATTATTCAACTCCACTTTGAGTATGGACTACTTCTTCAAAATTATTTGTCTTTTGTTATTTTCCACTCATTGCTCTAAGCGCTTCATCCTTTTGACGGTGTCCCCGTATACGGGTTCAAGTAGGAGTTTAAGTTTCCTTTCTTCCGTCGAATCCTAGCCTCACTGATGAGCCCTGGTAAGGCGAAACGCGTCTTGGGATGGTTCTGACGAAATAAAAGGAAAAAGTTCTTCTGAATTATGTATTTTTTTAAAATATTTTCAAAAAACTTAAAGATAAAAAGGGTTTGTTAATACCGTGCGAGCAAAAATTATTTGCATCAAAGAGGGCTTTGCATCTAAGGACGTAATGCTTAGCCGTAGAGCTTAATACCTGTTGGGTGTCAGTAACTATCTAAATTAACAATCAATCAGTTATTCCGTCATCTTTGACAGTCGTTTCAAGTAATTTGATTCATCGCCAATTTTTCCAATTTCTTTAACAATTCACACAATGGGCTTTACGGAACAGCACAAAACATTCATGGTTGAAGCGTATTTTCGAAACGGGGTTAGAGTAAATGGTGAATGGCAATACAATCCGGGATTGTGCATGGACGATTTTCACGAACATTTTTCTAACGTTGCTTTTATTGCTGGGGATTTTTATCATTGCCTGAAAAGAACCGTGGCTGTGTTTAGGGAAACATATTCTATACAACACAAAAAATGAGCAGGAAGACCATCTGTAAAAACAGAAGAACTTGTTGCAAACGTTCGTGAAATAATGCAAAATACGCCAACAAATTGTATAAGACGCCTGTCCCAAGAAGTCTTATGGAACATGCAGGACTATTCTTAAGAAGCAGCTAAATTTATTTCCTTATATAAAGTGCAAGTATGATTTGTGTAAATATAAATTTAGAACAATTACAAGAAATGATTATCCAGGAATGTGGTAACATTTCTCCATAGATGCTGGTCAACACTTTTGAAAATATGAAGAGACGTGTGGATTTATGCTGGGAGCATGGCGGTGGCCAATTTCAGCAATTTATGTAATTATTTTTCTTTTTCTATCTGTATATTCTTACTTTGTTGATTTTGTAAACAACAAAAATGAATTTCTATTTGTCTACCTATTTTATTACTCATTTTGTCAGTTTGGCATATCATGTCATAATATGAATTTGACAAAATTTTAACATAAATTTGGTTATTCCCCATATCATTGTGATCTAATCCAAGCCCTACGTTTTTTAATCCAAGCCCTCTTTGATGCAAATAATTTTTGCTCGCATGAGATTAGGTAATTATAAGAAGAAAATGTATTAAAAGCTCAAAAACCTGTTGCTAGCTGTCGATTTATCACGGTAGTACATTTTTTGCTTCTGATCAAACCCGAGCGATCTTAATATTTTTCCAATAAGGCGTAAATTTCGCGAAAGGTAATTTATTTTCACAAAGTTCGCGCCCAATCCTCCTATTTGTTGCAATAGATTTGCAGGTAAAACTCCATAGAAAACATCAATTTCGAGCTTTTTTACAAGCGTATTTGGCCGATCATAGTAGAAAAAAGTGGTTTATCTCATACTATTTTATTTTTCTTTCCATCAAAGCTGTGAGAAGCAATAGCTGTCGCTTTTTATTGAATCTGCTTTGTATCAATAAACGTCTATCTTGGCTTTCTCTTAGACCTCGTTACTGTGTAGAATAAATACTGCTATTTTGGAGAGATCTCGAAAGAGGACCTACGATATACGGTAAACTTTTCGCAAAAACAAAAGTCCTTTCTTTAATATTAAGGAAGTTATTCCAAAAATTTTCGGCAGCGACGCATGTTTGCATGTCGTATTGGTTTTTAAGTATTGTTATAGGGAAAAGGGGCACAAATGAACACGTAAGCTTAGGTTTGCTTTTAAATTTTAAAATATATTATACTAGGAAGTGAAAATTAACTACCACAGACGATTAATACATCAACATTATTAATTAATTGTTAGATCAGTTCACCTTTGACATAAATTTACCTTATTATGAGGCTTATTTTCCAGAGAATTTAGTCAAAATAGCACAGGCAATTCGATAGCACATGGTTAGAGCACTACTATGGCCATTGACGTCGAAAATATTAATAATTAAAAAAATTATTGGTTGGTCTATTCTTGCCCACCTGTTCACCCTTGCCCCAATTTCCCCTACTTCTATGCTATAAAGTCAATGATCTGGTACCTATAGATGAACCTATTGACGAAATCGTATTCAATTCTGAAGTAAATTAACATACATATTTCGCCCCTCCACATTGTTTTTCAAACTTACGCTGTTAAAAGTATTAACTTGATGTGGGAAATTTAAATCTTTGTCTAACACCGTATAAAAAGTCTGCAGTATGGCAACGCAGCAGTAAAAAAGCCGCCCCGGAAGGTGTGACTGCAACGACATTGGTCTGAGGCCATGATGACGTTGTTTCAATCATTTTCGTTTAGGGATGTCCACAGAAAATCTATTACGGAAAATCATCGATATGTGCGATGAATCGAAAAACCAAACGTAAGAGGTATTATCTAAATCGAGAGGCAACGGCAAAATAATTATTTTACGAATAAAATGAATGTCTAATACATCGATTAAAAGACATCGATGCATCGACAAATATCAAATGGCCTCGATGCATCGCTTAAAAACGATGTATCGCATTGAAAATTTCGATGTTTTCAATGCGTCAGTGTATATCGGGCATCTCCATTTCCGTTTGTTATTTCTTTGACAGCGGTCTGAAATTTTTTCAGTTTATCAGTTTTGTGTAATGTTTTCAGTATTTTGTGATATTTATTAAAGACCAGTTTTACTTGTGCTGTAGGTAGAGTCATAAGTGGCACTAAATGACCGGCTTGTATACATGAATTCGTGAAAAATACCTAAAGTATTAACGTATGTGTACGGTATGGTTAGCCCAAGCAATAATACTGAAATTAACAAAAACAAATATTTTCTCTGATACTCTCACTGTACAGTATGACCAGTAAAGTCCGCATCATATGGGATTTTTTTTTATTAATAATTTTATTTAAAATTTGACTTTGGCATCAAGTTCTGCCTCGATCGAGATGAAAATTAAGCAAAAAAATAGTAGTCACGTGATTCGCATTATCTGTCAAATTTTAATTTTTTCCAAAAAATAATTCAAAAGTGGAGTTATTTCTGAAAGTATTGAAAAAAGTTATTGGAAAAAGTTTTTTTTAAAGCAGTTTCTAGCCCACATGCAAAATTTTAACCGCATAAGATAATTTTTATTTTTTACCCATATTTTGTAAATTGCACCACTTTTGCTAAATAAGACTCAACGCAACCTACATAAAACTTCTTAGTTTTGACAATGCTTTATTCCAGATACATTTTCTTTAAAGTAGCGCCATATTAAATGTGTGTTTTTCTACAAAATCAAAATTGGGCTATTAAAATTTGGTCGGATGTGATGCAAAGTTTATTTGGTTTTGACCCTGACGTAGATTGTGTCTGAAAGTTATACACCTTAATATAAGACAAAAAAGAACATAGTGTCATCAGTAAAGTGTTCATTAAGTGGAAAATAAATTTTAGTAGTGGGTAAAAAATCAAAATTACCTTATACAGCTGACATTTTGCATGTGGGCTAGAAACTGCATTTAAAAAAACTTCTCCTCTTTTTTCTATATTTTTAGAAATAACCCCACTTTTGAATTATCTATTTTTTGGAAAAACTTAAACTTTGACAGATAATGCAAATCACGTTACTACTATTTTTTTGCTTAATTTTCATCTCGATCGAAGCAGAACTTGATGCCAAAGTCAAATTTCGAATAAAGTTCTGTTATTAATAAAAAAAAATCCCATATGATGCGAACTTTACTGGTCACACTGTATATGTATAGATCCTTAATTTACTTCTCTCTGTAGATCTCTATTCGATATAAAATAACACTAGAAATATGTTTTATTTCCTCTTTGCCAACTCGACTTTTGCAGCTTTAAGTCGTTTCTTTGTATGATATTGGGACAAAAAGCCGGATATTATTCTTTGACTCGGACACAAAAATGCCATTAAAAAGAATACTGATATGACATTATAAGATTATTACGAGAAAAGCTGGGAATGTAACACATACCTCACCTCTCTCATAAAAATATGACTTTTTACTTTTTCCGCAAGAAGAAATGTATGGAAAGTCTGGTCAATGACCGCTGACCGTTACGTCATGCCTAGAGCTTATCTTTCTTACATTTGTGAACTAGGTGAGATAGTAAATTTGCGTCAATAATAAATGTCGTATAATTTTACCGTTCAAAAAAGTTTTAGTGTCATTTTTGACAGTCACATTTTTATCAACAGTAATATCACAAGACCTCGTTTTTTTATCGGTTAAATTTTTCAGCTGTCACGAAAACTTTTTTGTTTGGAAATTTTACGAGTTGAATTTGGAAATGTTTATTCTGATTAGATCACAAGAGCGAAGCTCGAGGGATTTAATCTTTGAATAAACATGCCCAAAGTTCAACGAGTAAAATTGCCAAAAAAGTTTGAGTGAAAAATGGAAAATTTAACCAATAAAAAAAATGATGGTCGAGTGATATTTGGCAAGATTATTTCGTGAACCCCAAATGTCCCATCCATATCTATTGAGTAATAATGTTTTATATCTACTGGTAGCCTGCGGTGTATTACTTGGAATAGTTATTTTTAGTAAAATTGCATAACATACCACTCAACGAAAACTATTTAGTTTACTGCTGGCAACCAAACATACAATTATAATTAAGTTTATAATTGTATGTTTGGTTGCCAGCCTTATAAGCAGAAGTCAGAATTTTAGATGAGTTCTATAATAAATGACATTTGATAACTATTTTTTATGGAGGACTTGAGGTAGGAGGCCGATCGCAATGCATTGGATTCGGTCCCAAATTAGCATCGGTAATTCAGCTTTACGAGTCGCCGTAAGATGGCACTCGTGTTCGAAGTGGGCTATCAAATAAATGGTTTCTTATGGACGCGATAACTATTTTTATTTATGGAACAAATAAGAACTTTTATATGAATTTACACTTACTTTGTTATACTTATTAGTAAACTCGGCCTGTATAAAGTTTCAACGATGCTTCGTTTTTAAAATACAGGAACATTCTAGCTAGAGGGTTTTACCTTTGGAGCTAGATAGAGACTTATTTGTTTGGGTTTCCTCTCTGAAAAAGATCCTGTCTTACACCCCGACACAAAGCAAACTCTACTTTTATAAATTGTACCATTATTCATTGTAAATATGGAAATCAATTACAATACAACGTTATTTATCTTGTATTGTCTTCAAACGTTATTTGTTATTTCGAAAATAAAATGTCAATTTGTCAAAAGTAAAAGTAAAAAACGAAGAAGAAGAAGACGACACCAGCCCACTTGCGACGCGAGAGCATCTATCGGCCAATAGCGAACTAACCAAAAAACCGGGACAGAATTTGAAAATGCTTCCATTGTCGATCGGCCTCCTACCCTCTAGTTCTCCATAGTATTTTTAAAATGTGGTATAATTTATAAAGAATAGCAACTTTATTGTAATAAACATAGGCATGAGTGCATTATAATATAAAAACAAGTAGGTAAATAAATATAATACTAATGTAATTGTATTAAAATATTAGAAATTATCCGAAAAAGTTATAAAAAAATAATTGACATTGATTTATACTTCGAAATATTGTGACAGAACTAGACGGGCCAATGGCGACGTTTAATCGCTAAAATCCCACGTAGTTTTATCACTATTATACTAGCTGATTGGTTAAAACGAGACGGTTTGATTGGACGAAAAGGCGAAATTGACAGGTGTACGAAATAATCAACATTATTTCAAAAATGTCGCGGTATTGTAAAAAAGGCATTAATTTCAAATGTATTTGATTGTTAAAGAAAAAGTGATGCCAGAAAGACTCTTTTTCCCTTTAACGCAGTTTACTAGGTAAGTAGATATAATAAAGAAGGAATTATGAAACAAATATTAAACATGCAAAATATATGGCAATGTTTTTATAAGCACCTACCTATCTGCAAGGGCGGATCCAGGGGGGGGGGGGTGTCATGGGGGTCATGACCCCCCCCTGGGCGGTTTACATTTCAACATAGGTACGTAAAAACTATTGTGGATTCAAAAATAGTGAGTTCATAACCCAGTGCACATTTTTTCTACAAATTGAAAACACTGTTATTTTACGGCGTCATGCAAAATGGAACTCGTTACCTACTAATTTTCATTGTAAAATTAACTTCATTAATAAGATTATAAGTTAGGATTATCTCTAAAAAATGTACTAATAAAATCTCTAGTTTTGTATATTTCAGGAGGTGGTTCTCTAAACCTACGTTCTTTTTTCATTAAAAACTCTGCGACTGTCGGTCTTGGATCAAAATGGGCTGTTCCAACTCCATTCAATGACACTAAGAGGCGATCATTCATTATATCTTCATTTAATGAAATTCTTCCTGGCGTTTTTAATTTGTTGTACTTAATGGGAAATAATCCTCTCAGTAGTCATTGAATGAGGACTTATTAGTAATAACGAGACTAAAAGCTTTTGTAATATATCCTTAGTGCAAACTATAAGTTTTCTTAATTTATTAGCAAGTCTGGTGCCTTCATCGGGAGTATCAATGTCTGAAATTTCTTGAATTAAAGGCCAGCAATCACACACGGATGTCGCAAAATTGGACACTTCCTCTGAACCGAAGAAATTCTCAACTAATGGTCAACCTGCGGATATCATTTCAGCTTCGGCACAATAAGGTTAATCATATTTTTAATTTTAAAGAATTAGTCCATACTCAAAGTGGAGTTAATTGATACAGAAAAAGAAAAGCACGAATTCTTTCTCCACATTATTTATTAATCAAAAAACTAGGCGAACCTAGGATCACATCGACATGTTTCGAGTGTAGAAACACTCATCATCAGGAAACAAAGTGAAAAGTAAAATGCTGATGGTTTTAGCAAAAGAGAAAATAATGGTGAGATTGAGCCGTAATGGAGCTTTTAATGGTGTACATTGTATTGTATTGTATGTATAAAACATCACCATTTTACTTTTCACTTTGTTTCCTGATGATGAGTGTTTCTACATTCGAAACATGTCGATGTGATCCTAGGTTCGCCTAGTTTTTCGATTAATAAATATTGTGGAGAAAGACTTCGTGCTTTTCTTTTTCTGTATATTTTTAATTGTTTCATCTTCTTCCTCTAAAAACCTCTAAAATTTTTCGCCTGCGCCGCTATTTTAGCGCATTCGGCGCTGTTTGACCCCCCCCCCCAGAATTAATTTCTGGATCCGCCCTTGCCTATCTGTTTTAGAGAGTTTCGTGTTCAACAATCCAACCAATTAAGGCAAAGTTGATAGAGAAGGATGTAGATTTTAAAAATCGCAATAATGTAGCTATTTTGTCCTTAAGACAGCGTATTTATGGGATGTATAGAGCAGGTGAACACGTTACCATTTGCTCAATACAACTAAACCTTAAGATCATTGATGGTGTTGAAATATCCATTGGTTCATTAGCGGACTATTTAAAAAAATTAATATTTAAATGGCGTAAATGTACAGTTTCAAACAGGCGTTTTTAAATAGAGCAACCCCATATAGCTAAAAATGAGTAGAATTTTTTAAAAAATTTAAGAATAACGGCAACACTCAATTTCACTTAAAACCTGTTTTTCTGCATAAAACCTGGATATACATTAAAGGTGCTTTTAGACGAAGTTGGCAATATGACACTCTTCATACAGTTAAAACAAATCGTCAAAGGGTATACGGTATGTTATTCTACATGCTGGTTCAGAAAATGGATTTGTGAATATTGCAAGTTTGATATTCAAGTTTGGCCTAAAATCTGGTGATTATCATGATTCGATGAATAGTGAAAACTTTGAGAAATGGTTTGAAGAAAAATTCTTACCAAACTTAAAAGAACCGTCGCTTATTATCATGAATAACGCCACCTGTGATTCCAGGCTAATTAAAAAAATTCCAAATACAAGTTGGTCAAAAAGATTACTTATTAAATGGTTAGAACAAAGATAAATTCCGGTTTCACCATTTGAAATGAAATATGAGATCTGGTTAATAGTGAAGAAGCATATCCCTCCCAAACGTTACAAGTTACAAGTAATCATCATGGTTGCGCTATCAATAAAGAGGGTTATAACTCCCTTGGGATATTAAAGATTCTTTAATTCCCTCTACCTTTTACAGATAAAATAAAACAAGAAATGCTAAAATAACTATTTTCTATTCATGTCATTACAACGTCAATATCATTATTGACGGCACCTGATTCAAATATACCAGAAAGGTAATAAATTGAAACATTTATTCCGGTTTAAAAATAAACAAAAATTTAAATCGGTCAGAAATAAAATTATCTATGTACCACGGGAATTATAAAGGAGTACACGCATTGAATCGACTCGGACCGGTCGACTCGGAAAAGAGCAGTCGGAAATTTTTGATATTCAGGTAATTAAATTAGACCCCGCGCACTGACTCGGATCGGTCGACTCGACCCTATGATGTTTGATATTCCGACTGCTCTTTTCCGGGTCGACCGGTCCAAGTCGATTCAATGCGCGTCGTCCTTAGGAGTCTCAATTACCTCGATCAATTGCTGTCCCTCGGGCCAAAGGCCCTCGGGAAGTAAACTTTGCCCTCGGTAATTAAGATCCTTATAATTCCCTTGATACATAAATAACTATTAATTAATAAAAAACTGTACTTTGTTGTGTTATCATTTTTTATTATATTTTCTTCTTTATGATTTTATAAATAAGATAAAATTATTTAAAACACAATTTATAGATTGATGCACTAGACAAAGAAAAATATACGATTCAATTAAAAATTTTTTAAATGAGTTTTATTTATTTTTCAGTAAATTTAAATTAATTAAAAATTTCTTACTGCATTTCAAAAACAAAATGTTTCATCCCATGATACCTTTTACCCCAAATAAACTACTTATTTCTGACTTCATAAACAGTGTAAAAAAATAATAATTAAAAATTTGAAAAAACACGCTTGTCTTTTACTTGTTTACATGCATCCGTCTTTATGTAGATCAATCCTAAGAAAAATCATAACCTTCACCACCGGTAAGTCAAACTGACTGAATTAATTTACGACATACCGCAAATATGGAGAATATGACATAGCGGTCAGCGGTCATGGAACAGACTTTTAAATGTCGACATTTTACAGCGGTATGCACCCCATTATCCTTTAATCCGGCATTAAATAAGTTTTTGGTATGTTATACCACAGTAAAAATAAATTTAAACCAGATTAAAGGTTATCCCACAACCTAGCATGTCGCTGTTAGAGTTCCTAGACCACGAAAAGGAAGAAGCACGTTTTCCATTTTTCCACGAAATTTGCTCAAAACCGGGTATAGATTAACTAAGCTATTCAGGGTGTTCTTTCTTATTATATTGAAACCAAAACCTTGAAATTTGTAAATATTAAACATCCACAATAAACAACATGAAATCCATAAAGAAAACTTAAAACACAACAACAAAAATGGCGCCGAGTGGTTCTCGAGTATATTTTGAGCATGTGGCAAAACAAGGACAGGCCGATAACAAGAAGTTTGTACGCATGCCCAATGCTGCTGGGAGTAATGGCATCTAATCGGCGAGCGGTGCCCTCGGACGTATTTTTTCACCCATAAAACTTAACTTTATTTGCACAGGATTTAAGCTGTACCTACGTATCTAAAGGTAAATGTCTATGATTCAAACGCACTACACTTGTGGGCGTTGCACTCGCATCTTATATCTATTTATTTATTTATTTAGTCTTAAGTACATTTACAGGTATAACCCTATTATAAAGTACTACAAAGATACAAAACATAAATACGGGAAAAGTGGACAGAGACTGTGGAAAGCTTGAACTTCCAGACATCGAGCAGACAAGCGTGGGCACTATTAAGGAAACTAGGGAGCGGACCCCCACACAAAGACAAAATACAACTGTCAGCCCAAACGCCGTTGCTTCACACATAGTGGGGACATCCAGAGCACCCAAGGATAAAGAACATACAGTTGAGGTCAAACGAGAACTTAAAACCAACATTCTCGCCCTTACACTTGCGGGGTAGTTTCGGATGCTCTTAAAGATGTCAAGCCAGGGAAAGCTTCAGGGTTTGACAATATCCACTCTGAATTCTTAATAAACTGTGGCAGATACGCAAAGGTCTGGATGGCTCATTTCTTCACAGATATTATACAAACTGGGAATATTCCAAAAGAATTTAAACGATCCAAGATAATCGCTATATTGAAACCAGGCAAACCAGCTGATAGCCCCAAGAGGTACAGGCCAATAGATCTGCTATCTGTGACCTATAAGCTGCTTGAACGGCTTATTTATAACAGAATTAGCACAAGAATACTCGAAGCGATTCCGGTCGAACAAGCAGGCTTTCGGCCTAAACGAAGCTGTGCAGGTCATTGCCTATCACTCCACCTACATTGAGGCAGGATTTCAAAGAAAACTTAAAACCTCAGCTGTATTTAACGACTTATCGGCGGTCTACGACATGCCCAGTGTGGAGAGAGGGCATGATATGCAAGCTCCTACGTGTAATCCCCTGCAAACTAACAGCCCGACTGATAGACAGCATGCTAAATGACCAAGCGTTTCAAGTGGTGATGGGATCCGACATAAGCTCCCCAAGGAAACTAAAGAACGGGTTACCACAGGGATCAGTACTTGCCCCACTCCTCTTTAGCCTTTATATTGCCGACATGCCAGAAACAAGATCGATAAAGTTTGGCTACGCTGATGACTGGGTACTTGCAACAAGGAGCAGTTCTATTGAGCGGTCGAAGGAGACCCTGACGACAGATCTGAACGCAGTGGGAGAATATTTTCGCAAGTGGAGGCTCCAACCTAATGCCACTAAAACAGTAGTTATCTGCTTTCACCTAAATAACAAACTTGCCAGAAGAGAACTCAACATTCAATTTAAAAATACCCCACTTACCCACAATAACACACCTAAATATCTCATCATCATAACCTGTTAGAAAAACTGTACGGTCTTTCCAATACTATCTAAAGAGTTGGTCAACGTACTTATTGGTTGACCAAAAAACAATTGGGGTATTACTATATTTCCACAGGAGTGGTTCGTGATAAATAAAACAAAAAGTTAAAGTTGAAACTTAGTTAAGCATTTAATAAATATAAGTAAATGGAGATAAGGTGCATTATAAATATACACGTTATGTATATAGTACAGTGCAAAAACAACAAATGCATAGTGCGATAAAATATGGGGTTAGTAAGCTTTTATAAAGTAAGAAAAAACTATGTCAGAAAATAAGTCGAAGTTAGTACGACTAACCGTATAGTATGTATACTGTTTGAAGCATAGCTTCTACCAATCCACAGTGCAGAAATACCTTTTTGAGTAGTTATAAAGGTGTGTAAGGCTTCTAAGTCTACACTATGAATCTAGCTCAAAACTGGACTACAAACAGTAGTATAGTAAATCAAAACAATGTTTTGTATGCTAAATTGTAATAACCTAGAAACAAAACGGGGAAGAAAATCATGGCACTGTAATTTATACACTTAAATCAAAGTTAGTGTGACGATCGTATTGAAAGTCAGTTAGTTCATGTAGAAAACTTAAGAAGTTCGTGAAGAATGCGATTCTGCATAATGACATAATAAATTCACTATAGACTGAACATCTTGAAAGTCCTTTTGTTCATTTAAATAAATCGAGGAGAGAGCTAGTAAGATTTGTGAATTTGCAAGTAAAATTTTGCCTTACAGCTTGTATCAGTAGTCCTGTTTTTTAAAGGTTACAGGTTGAGTTAGAAATAAATACTTCAGAAAGGCTTGCAGCCGAAAATTGTTCAATAACACGTTAATTGTGATTTCTGCTGGTTGCAGACAAAGTTACGTGACGTTCCGTCAGTATTGGAGAGGAAATTTATTGTAACAATACATTTTTACCTTCAATGGGTCATGTTTGCTTGATTTCCAGAGTACAAGTAGTGGTTCACTGCCTTGATTGATTCACAGTAAAGTCACAAGTTATGTTATATAAGTGATCACTTCATAACAATCACGTAGTTGATGACGAAGAGGTTTAAGCACACTAATTTTATTATATACCGTAGACCGGCATTCTTATTATCAACGAGAACATATTTCACTTTGCTTGGTAGCACAAGAGATGATTTTACCAAATTACGACATTATCACGGCAATAATTAGAACACGAAATTTTACCGGAAAAGTGGTGAGAAACGTAGGACAGATTTCATATTACCCGACAATCTGTCTGAGAGTAACAATTAAACAACGAGACGAAAAGTAAACATTCAGTTCAGTATTTTTACTGTTTGATGAAGTTAACCGAAGTACGGCACTATATAGAAGAAATGCGCAGGCTCAGGTGGCCTGGTGGCAAAGAAGAAAAGAACAATGTTTGCCCGTTGAGGGCTGTGACCGGAGTGACGAGATAGATTTTTTTCTATGACGCGTAAAAGGCAATAGTTTCACCCTTTGCCCGACAGAGGGACTATTAGCCAATCGATGGCTCAGAACCGTGTTTTACAAAACATGGAACCTTTAAGTTACGCCTTACATGGGGACGCGCCGATGAGGCTTTAGCCAATGAAGAGAGTTTAAGAAAGTCATGTGCCAGCAAGTGCTGCTTTCGTGGCAACTTTTAGAAACATCTTAAGAGATCATTTTATGGTAGGGATGGCGGGAACGGAAAACCGTTAAATTTGAGTTAATGGATTTCGAGCGTTGAATTTGCATTTCAAAGAGGCCGAAGAGCTTAGGAATGCGTTCGGCATTTGGCGGCGATACCAGACAAAGGGAAATCGCGCTCTGTGGCTGTAGCTACAGTGGCTGTACCGACATACAGCGGCTGTGCCGATTTGGCGCAGGATATTTGTAATTCTGAGAAAGCTGTAGGTTAGAAGCGGAACGATAATTATTTAGAATTTACATATTTGGCGGGAAACATGTTGTTTTCTTAGAAACGGCGTGTTAAGACGTGAAAATATTTGTTTGGAATCAACACGAGTAGAGAGAATGGGGAGTTTTTGCATAGCAATAATAAATACAAAAAATGGTTTAATTAAGTAAATTAAATTAAATTTACCCCAGGGAGGGCTTGTTCCCGAACATACTGCCCGGCGTTGAAGCGTCGTAGCTTCAAAACCACACAACGAGAACGGGGGAAAGAAAGAAAATAAAATGAGGGAATTTAAGCTTTGTCCATTATTCAATGTTCTATCGAATCTCGAGAGCCCTTTGGAGTCGGCTATCCAGTGAAAGAACTCGGCGACGAAAACCACTCTTTGAACTAAGAAATATAATACAAAGAGCAGAAGGGTTGATGCGCTATCAACGGAAGACAAGACACCTGTTATTTATACACCGCGGTGCAAGCAGTGTGGGGCGCAGAGCCATAGTGGCAGTTAAGAGAAGAGAAAGAAACAAAAATAAACAAAATAGGAAGGACAAGATGTCGCCGGTCTTTATGCACTAGCACCCGACTCCATCGGTAATGGACAAAGCTTAGCGATAGATCTGTTGTAGACTCCATCCGCGGTTTTGACAGTTACCATTCTGACCTTCCCATCAGGTCCAGGGATAGTGTTGATGACTCTTGGTAGAGGCCATCGTAGGGGATGAGACGTATTATTTTCCTTTAGAAGGACGATATCATTAATTTTAAGATTTTCCAAAGGTCGTAGCCATTTGGGTCTGTGTTGCAACTGATTTAAGTATTCAATTGACCAACGTTTCCAGAATAATTGTTGAATTTGAGAGCACTTATTCCAAAAGGAAAGTCTGTTTTCAGGGAGATCTGAAATATCTTTTTCAGGATATGCCATGAGGCTAGTTCCAATTAAAAAATGTCCTGGAGTTAAACTCTGTAAGTCCGTGGGATCATTTGAGAGAGCGCATAACGGGCGCGAATTAAGGATTGATTCTATTTGTATCAACACTGTGTTTAATTCTTCGTAAGTTAAATGAGAATTTCCTACTAATCGAAGTATGTGAAATTTTGCACTTTTAATGGCGGCTTCCCAGATACCACCCCAATGAGGAGATTTAGGAGGAATGAATTTCCATTCAGTTTCATTTTGAGAAAGAAATTCAGCAATAGATTTAGAGACTTGAGGATTTTTTAACAACTGATATAATTCGTATAATTGATTTTTTGCACCTTGAAAGTTTGTGCCATTGTCGGAGTAGATCACGGAGGGGTTTCCTCGTCGAGCTACGAAGCGTTTAAGACATGCTATAAATGCTTCGGTTGAAAGATTAGACACCAGTTCAATGTGGACTGCCTTTGTAGTCATACACACGAAAAGAGAAATATAACATTTGATGATTGGAGCTTTTCGGAGACGTGAAGACTTAATAAAAAAGGGTCCACCAAAATCAACTCCAACCCTTTGAAAGGGTCGACATACTTGGACACGATCTTTAGGAAGATCTGCCATTATTTGCTGAGCAGGTTCAGCGCGAAAACGATAACATGTAATACATTTGCGAATTAGTTTTTTAATTTCCTTTAAACCATTTAGTGGCCAAAATCTTAAACGAAAATTTGACAATACAGTTTGAGCACCTGCATGTCCCAATCTTTTATGTTCATGAGATAACATCATTGTTACAATGTCATTGTGAGCTGGAAGTAATATAGGGTGTTTATGTTCAAACGGAATTTCTGCATTTTCCAAACGACCGCCTACTCGGAGAAGGCCATTGATTTCGCAAACAAAGGGTTTGAACTGTAAAAGATTTTTATTAGATAAAAATTTACCAGCCTTTAACTCGGCAATTTCTTTAGGGAAGTTTTGATCCTGAATGATCTTGACAATGAGCGCAATGGCATTAGTTAATTCATGTTTGGACAAGGTTCCAGTGAATTTTATTGAGTCGGGCTTCGCATTGTTTGCGAATCGAAGACAACATGCAACTACTCGTTGTAGTTTGGGGAATGTTGAAAACTTTGAAAAAATAAGTGTCCAAAAATCCGAAGTGGGAGTTGCGGAATGTAGCGAAATTGGCAATAATTTTTTTTCTTCAGCAAGGATTGTTGTATTAAGTCTTTGAGGAGGATTGCAGACATTCATGCTGCTTTCAAGGTTAAGTAGGTCAAAATCATCTGAGTTTGACAATAATTTTGGTCCATTAAACCAAAGAGGGCAATTAAGTAACTGCTGTGGTAAGCAACCACGGGAAGGTAAATCAGCTGGATTATTTTTTGAGTCTATGTGTCTCCAAACATACTTAGACGTTAAGTCTTGGATTTGTGACACTCGATTAGACACAAACACTGACCAGCGGGATGCATGGGATTGTATCCAACAGAGAGCAATCATGGAGTCAGTCCATAAATGCGTGGAGTCAATAACATGATTTTTACTATAAATGTTTCGTACATTAACTAGTAATGTTGCAAGGAGAAGCATTGCACATAATTCCAATCTAGGGAGAGACATTGTTTTAAGTGGAGCAACACGAGATTTTGAGGTAATCAAATTTGACGAAACAGTACCATCATCGTATAATGTTCGAAAATATGCACATGCGGCATAAGCAGACATACTCGCATCAGCGAAACCATGTAATTGGATTTTAAGTATTTTTTTACAAAGGAATAATTTTCGCGGTATTTTTATTTGGGAAAGATTTACGATATTTTGCGTAAAAGCATTCCATAGTGACAACACATGAGAATCTGTTATTTCAGTATCCCAATCAATTTTTAGGAGCCATAATTTTTGCATGATTAGTTTTCCAAGGACGATTACGCATGAAACTAAACCAAGGGGGTCATACATTTGGGCAATTGCAGATAGAATTGCACGCTTTGTCAATTTAATCAAGGTTAGGGTAGTAGGAGGAAAAAAAGTGAAAATATCCGAGGACGGGTTCCATTTAAGACCCAAGATAGAACTTGAAGAATCGTTAAATGTTAAGTCGTATTCGAGGGGTTGATTAATAGAGAGATTTTCAACAAATTTTGGAACATTTGAGAACCACTTGTGTAGTGTAAACCCATGTGCTTGTAACATAGAATTAAGTTCAGAATGGATTTCAGTTAACTTTTGTTCAGATTCACAACCATAAATAATATCGTCAACATACGTATGGTTTAAGATTGCATCCGAAGCTAAAGGAAAAGTTTGACTATTTTTAGTCGCAATGTCATTTAAAACACGAGTTGCTAAATAAGGAGCACAGTTAGTGCCATAAGTAACTGTGGATAATTCTATGCATTTAAGGTCGTCATTTGAGGTAGGTCTCCAAAGTATATTAAGTAAATATCGTTGATTTGGATTAATATAAATTTGGCGGTACATTTTTTCGATGTCCGCAGTGAGAACAAAATTGAAGGATCGAAATCGACTTAAAATATCATAAAGGTCAGGCTGCACCTGATATCCCTTTAATGTTACGTCATTTAAAGAAAGATTGTTGCTTGTTTTACAGCTACCATCGAAGACTACTCGAATTTTCGATGTCAAACTGTTTTCACGGAATACTGCGTGATGAGGAATAAAGTATTTATTTATAATTTTATTGTTGTCATCTACCTTTTCAAGAGTAAGAGGAACATATTTCGCGTGACCTAAATCAACGTAGTCGTCAATAAATTTAGAATAATCGTTTTTTAGAGAAGGGTTGTTGTTTAATTTTTGTTCAAGGTTAAGAAATCTTTTTCGTGCTATGTAGAATGAATTTCCTAATTCTTGGGATTCATCGATAACCTTTAAAGGAAGATCAACTTGATATCTACCGTCTGGCAAAATCTTGGTAGTGTTGAGGAAGCTGGTTTCAGCCATTTCCTCAGAGGGAGAGAGAATTGTTTTTTGAGGGAGTTCCTCGATAGTCCAAAATTTTTCAATGAGATTGCTTAAGGTTTCAAACCTTTCAGCAGTTTGAAGGAATAACGATACCCTCGAAGAGTCATTACGTTGTGACGATAAATAGGAAGAGTTGTAGTATACTGCGTTATGTGAAGAAGAGAAGGTCTGGGGAATTTTTCCCGCTATTATCCAGCCTAGTGAGGTTTCTTGGAGGACAGGGAGATTTTTACCAAGTTGGATAATTCCCTGTAGTAATAAGTCATAATAAAGATCAGCGCCGATCAAAATGTCAATTTCTTGACTGATGCCAAAATCAGGGTCAGCCAAAGTTACATTGCTCGGAATGCGTAGTCGAGAAACATTAATGTCAACTTGAGGTAATTTACATGAAATATTTTGAAGTATAGCACAAGATAACTTAAAGGTTTTATTATGATATGCTTTAGAATGTAAAGTCAAATCAACCATTTTATTGGAAGTAGAATTTGTCTGGGATATTCCAGTAATGCTCAATTTTTTATCATAAGTTTGAAGTTGAAGTTTATCAATTGTTTTTTGAGTAATGAATGAAGTTTGAGAACCGCTGTCTAACAAACATCTTACAGAAGTGCGAACGCCATTTGCGTTGTAGATATCAACAGAGGCAGTGGCTAACAACACATGAGAGGTTTGTGTCGCTATTGCTGATAAAGCCTGAGAGACACCAGGTTCTTGGCTAGAACCATTGGCGGAAGGGAGCTGGCTACCTTGCCGATTATTGTTTAAGGAAGAATTAGTTATCGTTGATGGAGGAGTATTTCTCTGTGATTGACGAGAAGAATACTGAGAAGAATTGTGACCTTGTGTATTTTGAGGAGATGCGCTTGCGCGAGTGTTGGAAGAACCAACAGTCTGATTGTTGCGTGAGTTTATTTGTTGATTTCGTTGGGGAGCAATGTATTGTGAATTTTGAGCAGTAGTAGTCTGATACGATGGAGGAGCAACATTTTGGTATGTGTTATTTATTGAAGAATGTGAATTTACAAAGTGTAACAAGGTGTGATGTCTTTGAGAACAAATAAAACATGATCTTGAAGAAGTGCATTGCATTGTATTATGATTTAGACCTAAACAATTGAAGCAATATTGTTTTGATTTAATGAATTTGTGTCGTTCAGATACTTGTAATCCTTTAAATTTGGGGCACATATAAATTTTATGCATTTCATTGCAGAACAAGCATTTTTCGACATTAACGTGTGAAGAATTAATATGTAGAGACAAATTGTTGTTACTCTTTTTTGGTGCATGGCCTTCTAGGCTTGCGAGATTTTCTAGGACCGTGCAGCGTTGGTCTAAGAAGTCAAAAAATTTATTTAATTCAGGGAGTTTATTAATTCCTTTGTCTACTTCAAAGGCCTTTTTTGACATAAAGTCTAATTTCCTTTCAAGTAGATGTACAATGAGTAAGTTCCAAAGTTCCTCAAAGGACAAGTTTAGATTTTTTAAAGATTCAACGTTGCGCTTACTATCTGTTACGAATTCTCGTAAGCTTTGTGAACTGCCCTTTGTAATTGAGGGGATGTCCAATAAATTTATTAAATGATTGTTAATAATTGAAGTTTTATTTTCATACCTATTTTTTAGTATGTCGATGGCAGAATGATAATTTTGATTTGTGACAGCTAGAGTGTCAATCAATTTCAGGGGTTCATCCTTTAATAAAGATTTCAAATACATAAATTTCTGTACATTAGACAGGGAAGGATTATCATTGATTAATGCTGTAAACAGCTGATAGAATGGAGTCCATTGTGAAATGTCACCTTTGAAAATATTTATGTGAATTTCGGGTAACCGAACTTGCGGTACCATTTGCGGAGTCAAGGGTTGAGCTATAGTAGCTAGGGGAGGGGTTGACATTGCTTCTTGAAGTTTTATCAGAGGGACAATTTTGCTCTTAAGTTGAGCATGAAGATCAAAATATTTATTTTCAACAAGACAACGATCTGTGTCATCAGGATCGATTTCCTCAATCGCTTCTTGGATTTCGGAGTACTTTGAAAACGCCTTGCTTAACGTTTCTAAACGAATTTCGTACTGAAGATAGTTTTTTTCAGTATCGCAATTTGCATCATACCAATTAGATACGCGAGTGATCAAACCTTTATGACCACCACGTTTTTTACATAATTCTTCTTTAGCCGTCATTATGTAGCCGTTAACTTTACACTAAGAAGAATATTACGATAAGTGAGAAACAAAATTGCACAATTTTTAGTGCAATATACAAATTCAAGAAAAGAAAAAGAGAAATATTTCTTTGTTACAGAGTAGTGCGAGATATCGTTCAAAGAGAGATGAATTTTTTAAGTACAAAAATTTTCATAAGTTCGTTAGTTATTTTTCTTTGTGTAATCTTTATTTGTTACAAGAAGCGCAAATAAATTGTTATTTTTAAGTAAGAAATGTCAAAGAGTGGAGGATGAATGTACCTTTCATACAAATTCAACCTAGTAAATAAAAGAAAAATTTCAAAAAATTTATCAATTATTTTTATCAGTGTAGAAAACTTTATGTTTTTTCAAAAAAGCGAGAGCACCTTTGTGCTAGAGAGAATTTTTATTTTTAAATAAAAACTGTCAAAAAGAATAGAGGATGAATGTACCTTTCATGCAAATTCAACCTAGTAAACAAAAGAAAAATTTCAAAAAATTTATCAATTATTTCTATCAGTGTAGAAAACCTTATGTTTTTGCAAAAAAAGCGAGAGCACCTTTGTGCTAGAGAGACTTTTTATTTTTAAATAAAAACTGTCAAAAAGAATAGAGGATGAATGTACCTTTCATACAAATTCAACCTAGTAAACAAAAGAAAAATTTCAAAAAATTTATCAATTATTTTTATCAGTGTAGAAAACTTTATGTTTTTACAAAAAAGCGAGAGCACCTTTGTGCTAGAGAGAATTTTTATTTTTAAATAAAAACTGTCAAAAAGAATAGAGGATGAATGTACCTTTCATACAAATTCAACCTAGTAAACAAAAGAAAAATTTCAAAAAATTTATCAATTATTTTTATCAGTGTAGAAAACTTTATGTTTTTACAAAAAAGCGAGAGCACCTTTGTGCTAGAGAGACTTTTTATTTTTAAATAAAAACTGTCAAAAGGAATAGAGGATGAATGTACCTTTCATACAAATTCAACCTAGTAAACAAAAGAAAAATTTCAAAAAATTTATCAATTATTTTTATCAGTGTAGAAAATTTTCACAACGAAGTGCGAAATAAAGTTTTCTTTTTAATAAAAATTTCAGAACGAAATGAAGTTCTTTTTCGCAGTGTAACACTATTTTTGTTATGCCTAGAGACACGTTTGATGCAATACAACAGTGTTTCCCTTTGTCAATTTTCGCAATAAAATTTTTTTTACAAAGCCTTTAATGTTTTTCGTATTAATTTTTTCGTATAACGTAACGTCGCATGTGAATCAACCAAGTGAGGGCAGCATAGAACAACTAACAATAACTCAATGATGTGCTAGATAAACAAAAAATCGTAAATACGTCACTGTTCAACAGTGGAAGTCATTTTTTAAAAGGAATTTCAATAGGTCTTGTCAATAAATAATTTTTACAATTTATTTTCCATATACCATTTGTCGGTGCCGCCTATGTGCACTTGACATTTGTTTTATATTTTATCATAAATAAACCACAATTTGAAATGATATGCACGGTGTGCTATACACAATATAAGTGCACAATAAACAGTAAAAATGTAACAATCACCAGTTTTGATGAGAGCTAAAATTGTAGCATAAAAACATTTCGCCAATTTTTGTGCGTCTTGGCATTAGTCGAGAGAGCATTGAATTTTATGCGAATAAAAAATGTTATTGAAGATGCTTAGACAAATTTTTGTGCGTGGTGGCACTAATAGAGAGCACTGACTTCAGTGTCTTCAAAAGAAAAACAATAATTTTTAATTTTTTGAAATGAATTTTTGAAAAACCTCAATTTTTGCTTTGACTAAATTTCAAGTTTCAACTATCAGGCTCGCGAAGGACCATTAAATAATATGTTAGAAAAACTGTACGGTCTTTCCAATACTATCTAAAGAGTTGGTCAACGTACTTATTGGTTGACCAAAAAACAATTGGGGTATTACTATATTTCCACAGGAGTGGTTCGTGATAAATAAAACAAAAAGTTAAAGTTGAAACTTAGTTAAGCATTTAATAAATATAAGTAAATGGAGATAAGGTGCATTATAAATATACACGTTATGTATATAGTACAGTGAAAAAACAACAAATGCATAGTGCGATAAAATATGGGGTTAGTAAGCTTTTATAAAGTAAGAAAAAACTATGTCAGAAAATAAGTCGAAGTTAGTACGACTAACCGTATAGTATGTATACTGTTTGAAGCATAGCTTCTACCAATCCACAGTGCAGAAATACCTTTTTGAGTAGTTATAAAGGTGTGTAAGGCTTCTAAGTCTACACTATGAATCTAGCTCAAAACTGGACTACAAACAGTAGTATAGTAAATCAAAACAATGTTTTGTATGCTAAATTGTAATAACCTAGAAACAAAACGGGGAAGAAAATCATGGCACTGTAATTTATACACTTAAATCAAAGTTAGTGTGACGATCGTATTGAAAGTCAGTTAGTTCATGTAGAAAACTTAAGAAGTTCGTGAAGAATGCGATTCTGCATAATGACATAATAAATTCACTATAGACTGAACATCTTGAAAGTCCTTTTGTTCATTTAAATAAATCGAGGAGAGAGCTAGTAAGATTTGTGAATTTGCAAGTAAAATTTTGCCTTACAGCTTGTATCAGTAGTCCTGTTTTTTAAAGGTTACAGGTTGAGTTAGAAATAAATACTTCAGAAAGGCTTGCAGCCGAAAATTGTTCAATAACACGTTAATTGTGATTTCTGCTGGTTGCAGACAAAGTTACGTGACGTTCCGTCAGTATTGGAGAGGAAATTTATTGTAACAATACATTTTTACCTTCAATGGGTCATGTTTGCTTGATTTCCAGAGTACAAGTAGTGGTTCACTGCCTTGATTGATTCACAGTAAAGTCACAAGTTATGTTATATAAGTGATCACTTCATAATAATCACGTAGTTGATGACGAAGAGGTTTAAGCACACTAATTTTATTATATACCGTAGACCGGCATTCTTATTATCAACGAGAACATATTTCACTTTGCTTGGTAGCACAAGAGATGATTTTACCAAATTACGACATTATCACGGCAATAATTAGAACACGAAATTTTACCGGAAAAGTGGTGAGAAACGTAGGACAGATTTCATATTACCCGACAATCTGTCTGAGAGTAACAATTAAACAACGAGACGAAAAGTAAACATTCAGTTCAGTATTTTTACTGTTTGATGAAGTTAACCGAAGTACGGCACTATATAGAAGAAATGCGCAGGCTCAGGTGGCCTGGTGGCAAAGAAGAAAAGAACAATGTTTGCCCGTTGAGGGCTGTGACCGGAGTGACGAGATAGATTTTTTCTATGACGCGTAAAAGGCAATAGTTTCACCCTTTGCCCGACAGAGGGACTATTAGCCAATCGATGGCTCAGAACCGTGTTTTACAAAACATGGAACCTTTAAGTTACGCCTTACATGGGGACGCGCCGATGAGGCTTTAGCCAATGAAGAGAGTTTAAGAAAGTCATGTGCCAGCAAGTGCTGCTTTCGTGGCAACTTTTAGAAACATCTTAAGAGATCATTTTATGGTAGGGATGGCGGGAACGGAAAACCGTTAAATTTGAGTTAATGGATTTCGAGCGTTGAATTTGCATTTCAAGGAGGCCGAAGAGCTTAGGAATGCGTTCGGCATTTGGCGGCGATACCAGACAAAGGGAAATCGCGCTCTGTGGCTGTAGCTACAGTGGCTGTACCGACATACAGCGGCTGTGCCGATTTGGCGCAGGATATTTGTAATTCTGAGAAAGCTGTAGGTTAGAAGCGGAACGATAATTATTTAGAATTTACATATTTGGCGGGAAACATGTTGTTTTCTTAGAAACGGCGTGTTAAGACGTGAAAATATTTGTTTGGAATCAACACGAGTAGAGAGAATGGGGAGTTTTTGCATAGCAATAATAAATACAAAAAATGGTTTAATTAAGTAAATTAAATTAAATTTACCCCAGGGAGGGCTTGTTCCCGAACATAACCCTTGATAGAACACTATCTTTCAGAGAGCATCTATCGAGAACTGCTGAAAAATTAAAAACAAGAAATAACAGAATTCAAAAACTGTACGGCACAACTTGGGGAGCATCGGCTTCCACTCTGCGCTGGGTCTTGTATTTTCAGCTGCTGAATACTGCGCTCCAGTATTGCTAAACAGCCCACATGTACATAAAATAGATGCGCAGCTAAATAACACCATGAGAATGATTGCTGGGTGTCATCAAACCAACTCCCACGCATTGGCTTTCAGTCATAAGCCACATCCCACCCCCTCAACTGCGACGAATAAATGTTCTTACGAACGAGTATAAAAAGATCGTGGACAATGAAAATTTACCCATCCATCAGGATATCGAAGATGCCAACCATAACCGACTTCGGTCTAGACGACCACCAACAAGAACGGCAAGGGCGGCTGTGGAAGATGAGTTTAACCTTACCAAGGCATGGACTTAAGAATGGACTGTACAACAAAACAATAACATGCCGTGCATCACCCACAAGCCACCGGGTTTCGATCTACCGCGTAAAACATGGTCCACGCTTAACAGAATCAGAACCAAACATGGCAGATGTGCATACTCTCTACACAAGTGGGGCAAGCAACCATCTCCTCTCTGTGACTGCGGAGAAACCCAAACCATCAGACATATCACAGAAGAATGTACCATACGATCACATAATGGTGGACCCGAAAACTTCCTGATAGCGACCGTAGAGTCGATAGATTACAAATAAATAGACTAGATGTTCGTTTGTAACCTTTTAAAGTATGTTTTATGCTATTGTATATTCTATGTTATATTATATTCTATATTCTAGTAATATTTTATAGTTTAAGATCCTTTTTGATGTGTCTAATAGCCATACGATAAATAAATAAAAACAATTCATACTCAATTTTAATCTGTAATTAATAAGGAGTTATTAAGTTAAAGTACTTCCAAAATGTTCTGTTTAAACTGTTTATAGGTTAGAAAAAATATATCACACTCACTTTGAAATTTAGTATACAAATTACACATAGCATTAACGGGAGAATTATAGTAATAATTCGTTCGGGCATTGTTTACATAAAATGTTGCTGTATTTCTTGTTGGATAAGCCGGAATAGTTATATTCAAATTGAATAGTGTGTTTGGATCATCAACATTATTATGTAAGAGTTTGTGTAAATAAAGCAACATATTAAGATCCCTTCTCTTTTCTAAACTTAAAATATGATATCTAACAGAAAGTTGATTTTTAGGAATATTTCTATCATAGTGGTCAGCTTCTTTATAATACAAGTATCTTAAAATTCTGTTCTGTATTCTTCCAATTGTATAAACATGATTTTGATAATTAGGACACCATATTATTGATGCATATTCCAGTACACTGCGCACTAAAGCAATATAGAGTTGTTTAATACAATTAACATTCCTAAACTCTCTTGAACTTCTTACTATGAACCCATACATCTTAGATGCTTTGTTAGATATATTATTATGTGGGAACGAAAAGTAAGCATATAGTCAAAAGTCACCCCGAGGTCCTTAATCTCATTCACCCTGGAAACCACTGTTATCATTTTATTTTTTATTGATGCTAGGACAGCTCGGTAGTCATCTGGTTCTTCTCTGTGCTACCATTTAATAAAGGGAGCGCACTGAGAAAAATGGTCTAAGACAACAGGTTTGCTAAGATATAGTTTGTATTGATAGCTTATTTTTTATTAACCCATATTAAATAAATTGCTAGTGTATCAAACCCGCTTTAGTGTTATATCAAGTCCAGATTTGCTAGAACAGTGTTTTTATTGGTAGTAATCAGTTCACTTAGCAGCACAGTTTTGTTGCATAATGAATAATGAATAATGAATACAGCAATTTTGTTAAGAAATAAATTGTATATTCTTAATGCGACGCATTTTGTTCCCAGTATATCGCTTTCTCTATAATTAAGAAAGCAGAACAGCGTCTCCAAAAATGATTTGTATCCATTAAAATCTATAATCCACAAGACGTTGGTGGGTGTTCGTAGCAATCGGCAATGAAGAAACAAAGTATTTGTTGCGCAAGTCATATCGGTGTTCGGAGTCTTCTAGCTATCTTGTCTGAATTTAAATTTTGTTGATCGTACCACTACCTGTTTCAATTAATTTTTTTTCACTTTGTATTTAAGTTTTTTAAACACGTTAACTGCCACAGTGCATAAAAAAAAATGGGTCGCTGGCGCCATTTACTTTGTACGTTTTCTTAATATATATTTTTTAAGATTTTATTTACAATATTTACTACTAATATACAAAAAATACCGGGGTTTTTTCCATTTTTGGGTCTTCAGCGCCGTACTCTAACGAATCCCATTTAAATATACAAGCTTCGAGGCTCTAGGTCTGTGCCACCGAATTTAAACCGATGACTACATTCATGGCCTAAATTCGTGCCATGAAACATAAGGAGAAAAAATTTTAAGGCACAGATACTGTGCCATGTGGCAGTTAACGTTTCAACTTTGCAGGTCAGATAAAGGAATAGAAGATTCTTATTTTGCACAACCCATCATTAGTATTGGACTTTATAATCTATGGACGCATTTTACCATCTCAGTAAACCATGTTGCATAATAAATAATCATAAATATGCAATGTTAAACGACAAGAACAATATCACACTGGAAGCTATTTAAATTTTTAAGAACTAGAGGACTGATTTTTAGTAGTAAGTATATATATGTATGTATATGCTTTATTAAGCGTAGCAAGCAACTATTATTATATTATTGTAAATTTTCATTACAACTGCCAGTCAGAATTAATACAGTATATAAAACTTACTCCCCCAATAGAACTTGATAATAATTACTGTGAGTATTCAGAGCAATAATGGCTATAAACCATTCTTCGGTAGCATTAACTAACTCCTATTTCCTATTGCCTAAATTACCGTGATATTATCACAACACAACGGTCTAGCAATTTTCGTTGTCTTACAGTATAGGAAAGCGCGTTGCTGTCACATATTCTATTAACAGTTCTATAAAAGGTATGTGAATTATTCTTATAAGGAAAGGAAGGCTTTCTTCTCAGTGCAGGCTATCTACAAATGCTGTGTTCTTGGCAGACTTCTGTCTCTTAAATGTTGGGTTTTCTGTACTTGTGCTAATAAACCATTTGGACCCCCCGCACAAGTTTAAAAAATAGTAAATCCGATGGTAAAAGAACTTAGCCCAGCCCTGTCTCTGTCGCGAACATCTTAACGTAAATTAAACGATACTTCAACAAAGTGTCATAATTGACAGGTGACTTGCGACGTGTGTTTATAGTTATTTATGTACCAAGGCAGTAAAGTGATTCTTTATCGGACGAGTCTGAAATTATGAGATGAGCGAGTGAAGCGAGCTAGGCGAATAACAGGCGAGTCGATAAAGACACTTTACTGACGTGGTGCATACAAATTTTATCGCCAACTGTTCAGAATTTATAATATAAAAAATTTAGGTATAACTCATCGCAATAAATCGCGAGAAAACTACTATCGAGCTGTCATAGCGAAAGGCGTGACAGTGACAGACGATTTTTGATTAATAAATGTCAAAGTCACTAATTTGCGGAGGGTAAAAGTATTTTATCGTCAACCGTCAGTAAAGCCGTACATTATCAGAGTGATTTCCGGAAGTAAACAAACACTTTATTTTATTGTAAAATAAAATACTTTACCTGCAAATACCTACTTTTACCCTCCGCAAATTAGTGACTTTGACATTTATTAATCAAAAATCGTCTGTCACTGTCACGCCTTTCCCTATTACAGCTCGATAATAGTTTTCTCGCGATTTATTGCGATGAGTTACCTATACCTCAATTTTTTATATTATATGTAAATTCTGAACGGTTGGCGATAAAATTTTGTATGCACCACGTCAGTAAAGTGTCTTTATCAACTCGCCTGTTATTCGCCTAGCTCGCTTCGCTCGCTTAACTCATAATTTCAGACTCGTCCGATAAAGAATCACTTTACTGCCTTGGTACATAAATAACTAATATTTTACAATAAAATAAAGTGTTCGATTACTTCCGGAAATCACTCTGATAATGTACGGCTTAACTGACGGTTGACGATAAAAGAAATTTATAGTTATTTACATTGATGCGAAAGGTAATTTTTTGGTGTGAGGAGGTTTTTGAATTGCCGATGCAAAGCCGAGGAGATTTAATACCTCCGACTTTTATTCAAATTAAAATGATAAAATAAGGTTTTTTCCACCTGTAAAATAATCCATGACAACTAGTTATTTGAGTACACTGTTAGAAATCCTGGACGTAAGAATCAAAAAAATGTATAATCAATTAAAATAAATCAAATTTAACTTAAAATGTATAGTTATTTTAACTCTTTTGTGTTTAGTAAAAATCAAATTTTAAGAACTAACTTTTCTGGAAGTCGTTTTAACATAACAGCTAACTAAAATTAACATGCAATTCTATTACGGTTCAAATGAATCAAATACTAGTAACTTTGATAAAGTTTATAATCATTATCAATATCTTTTTTAGTTAAAATTTTAAAATAAGTTAATAATAACACAAAAAATCTGTCAAATTAACTAATTAAGTTGTAATTTTTACTGCACAATAAAATCAGATTAATGTCAAAATAGTAATAACATATTTTATAAGTTACTGATTGACTGAAGCGGTTTTAGTTAAATTGACAAAAAAACGGGAGTGAACTTTCTGGGACATAAAAAAAAAGTTAAATTTGATTCTTTTCTTTTAACAGTGTATTGTTAACAACTAGTTATTTGAGTACTTTTAGAGTCTGTCAGTTCGATTTTTTTGTCCTAGCACCGAAAGTAATACTTAACATAGCTATAAACGCTACTTTACATAACTAGCAACGTATAATATTCAGGTAACTCGAATGTTTACTTTCGTTATCTGTCGTGTTGCTAGGGCCCGAAAGTTAACTTATCTATACAGTAGTAGGAAAAGTTTATAAATAAGTAGTTTGGTATAGTACACTGTTAGAAATCCTGGACGTGAGAATCAAAAAAATTTATAATCAATTAAAATAAATCAAATTTAACCTAAAATGTATAGTTATTTTAACTCTTTTGTGTTTAGTAAAAACCAGATTTTAAGAACTAACTTTTCTGAAAGTCGTTTTAACATAACAGCTAACTAAAATTAACATGCAATTCTTTTACGGTTTAAATGAATCAAATACTAGTAACTTTGATAAAGTTTATAATCATTATCAATATCTTTTTTAGTTAAAATTTTAAAATAAGTTAATACTAACATAAAAAATGTGTCAAATTAACTAATTAAGTTGTAATTTTTACTGCACAATAAAATCAGATTAATGTCAAAATAGTAATAACATATTTTATGAGTTACTGATTGACTGAAGCGGTTTTAGTCAAATTGATAAAAAAACGGGAGGACTTTCTGGGACATAAAAAAAAAGTTAAATTTGATTCTTTTCTTTTAACAGTGTACCGTGTAGGTAGGTAGTTGGTTGGTAGGTAGGTATAGTATGTAGGTAGGTAGGGCCATGGTACTTTGGCTTTTCTGTACGAGCCGCCGCTGGTTGCCACAATCTATTAACGCAAATAGATTTCGCAAAATGTATTTAAATTACTTACTAGTAAATTCATGTGTACCCACCACGCATTTATTTAAATCCCAATAAAGGTCACATATTATACGGTGCTATTTTAATTAAAGTGAAATTGTCTATTTCGCACATTTATCAACAAAAATAGCTGCAATAAAGCCCATCGGCCATATTATCATGTATATATATGCGCCAACAATATTTTTTAATTATTGTAAAATACTGTAAATGTTACCTGGTTTTATTCACTGCTGTGAGGGATAACGTTGTTTTCCAATATTTAAAAAATAACTTGTCGCTTTGTTTATGGCATTAAGCTAGCGGCCAAATCGGTGGTTTTGCAATTATAATGGAAAATCATAAGAAGTTATCCATGTCCTTGACCCAGGCAGCAAGCTACCGTAAACCGTCACGACTGAGGCAGTCTGCGATGCCCTATTAGAATCAGGGGTCGACAACTGCATCTGCCGTTGGATTCACAAGATGCTGAATGGCCGTAAAATCTGCTCTAAATTAGGAAGCAGTGAGATAGCCAGGCTTGCCGGAAGAGGAACTCCACAAGGCGGGGTTCTGTCGCCAACTCTGTGGCTAAGAGTAATGAACAAAATTCTTAGATCGTTAGAAAGGGCTGGATTCAAGGTGATTGCATATGCCGACGATTTAGTTATACTTGTGTCGGGCAAATATTTAAATACCATCAGCGAACTAACAGAAACAGCGCTACGAAAACTTGAACAGTGGGCTGCGAAATGTGGTTTGAGAGTCAACCAAAAAAAAAACGGAGCTGGTTCTATTCACACGCAGAAGGGTGATTGAGAACTTCAGGCTCCCAGTCCTGGACAACAGTCTTTAGTGCTGAAAGAAAAAGCAAAGTATCTAGGATTGATACTCGACTCCAAGCTTAAATGGGGCATGAACTTACAAGAACGAGTCAAAAAGGCGTCAGTTGCGTTCTATGCCTGCAAAAAAGCTATTGGTAAGAAGTGGGGACTTAAACCTCACATAATACACTGAATTTATACAGCCATTGTAAGACCTATACTAACCTACGGGGTCCTGGTCTGGTGGACTGCTTTGGAAAAAGCAATAAACATGAAGAAACTGACGAAGGTACAACGGGCAGCTTGTTTAGGAGTGACTAGTGCCCTTCACTCAGCACCGACGGCGGCACTGGAAGTGAAGCTGCATCTTATACCCGTGGATATTTACAGAAAAAGTGTGGCTGCAAAAAGTGCTCTACGACTGAAAGAGTCGAAATGCTGGACCAGTAACAACTACGGACACAGCAGCATACTAAGGATATATCGAAATTTGTGAGAGCCGACCGATTACACTGTTTCGCTGCCAGACTTTGGAAGTGGCTTTTCTATGCTCATTCCGGGTAGGGAAGAGTGGGAAGGCAATCAAGTAACAATGGAGGCGGATCACTCGATCTTCACAGACTGTTCAAAAATGGACGTCGGGGTGGGAGCTGGCATCTTCTCCGAGAGCATGCTAATACAGAGGTCATACAGACTCCCTGACTACTGCAGCATTTTCCAGGCAGAAATTTTTGCAGTGGATTAAGCAGTCAGTACCCTGCGGGATCACCCTGGCTTGAGAGGACCTGCGTCTATAGCTACCTATATAGACAGTCAAGCAGCAATAAAGGCAATTTGCTTCAGCAGCACTAAGTCAAAATTAGTAAGGCGCTGTCGCAACAATCTCTGCACACTTGGTGCTCAACATCGAATCACCTTGTGTTGGGTTCCTGGACACAGCATATATGGCAACGAGACTGCTGATGCGCTCGCCAGGGAGGGCGCAAGCATGTCTGTCGAACTAGCAGAGAATACTGTGGCTAGACCACTGGGATCAGTTAAAGAAGCGATAGATCGAGCAGCTAAACAACTTGCGCAAAGAAGATGGACAGGGCTTACAACTTGTAGCATCTCCAGGCAATTGTGGCCCCTACTTGATAACAGGAAAACCGCAGCGCTCTTACAGCACAGTCAGAAGGACCTAAGAAATATCACTGCCGTAATCATTAGATATTGCTTGTTCGCTAGACACGCTGAACGTATGCAAATTCCAACTAACGACTTCTGCAGAAGTTGCAGAGTGCAGAGATGAGGAAGAGGAGGAAAGTATTCAGCATTTCTTGTGTGAATGCCCCGGCCTCGCGAGAAGAAGGTTCAATGCACTGGGCGAACCATTTTTTAATGATCTGGAGGAAGTGGGCAGCCTGCAACTGGGTCGACTTACTAAGTTTATTAACAGCAGTGGCTGGTTTGAGTGAGCTGTCAAGATTCTTCTACGATCGTGTTTACCATCAGGAAGCTAATGCAATAGGTTCCGCAGAACATGTGTGGTACCACAACGGTCCTATAGGACTACGTGTGACTGTTTGGTCAATTCCAGAGGTCTGCCACTCTAACCTAACCTAACCTACCGTAAAAATGACGTTATTCTTAGAAGATGTTTGGTGATTGGACGTCATCTGAATAATTAAGTACGTACATTTTATATTAGAACGCAATATCTAACTTTTAATTTAATTATTTTTATTAAAAGTTGTGTTTTCCTAAGGCCGAGCAGGACGTTTCCTCTTAATAAAAAGAGGAGTCCTAACAGTTTTTGTTCGCGAAGTAAATATGATAAAAAGTCGATTTTACCCAACTATTGTAATTCAACCGATTTCTTAGGTAAATAAACAAATTGTCCAAGTTATTCTAAAGATTCGCTATGTCATAAAGTTTATTATCTATATCCTTCCTTAAAAGCAGGTTGAGCAATAACTAAACCACAATAATAAATTTTACAATCTCTAGTTCAGCACGTTTGCCGAAGATAATGTCAACTTTGTAAAACCTAAAATAAACCACAGATGGTCAATATTAAACAAGAAAGCCGTCGCCTGTGGTCTCTGATAATCAGATAATATGAATCATATAATGGGGAAAAAAAGGAAAATATATTTAAGAATGAAAATGCACCTTGTATCTTGACCGTTCAAATATTTAAAAAAGCCGAGTCAGATTTGTTCTTTATTTTTCTTCGAAGAAAGAACATATTTTTAAACGTATCTGATTTTGTGCTTTAGGCGTGTTTAGTAGTATAAATTATATTAGTTGTAAGTAAACATAAAGTGATGGAAATTATTAATTAAAACTCAGTCCATGGATCAGTAGTGTCACCCTGTGGCTAACTCTATAGGATAGGATACTGTTCTATGACTTGAGGAAGGGTCTTAGTCGAGAATCACCCTGATTGGCTGCGTGGGTTATATTGTATGCTAAAAAAGGTCGTACAGTGACACAAATTAATAGGGGATAAATCAGGTTAAATGATAAACCCAGCGAAAATTACAATTAAGTTCCTAAGATTCTCTTTTTCGGTTCGGTCTTAACTTAATTGGGTAAACTCTTGTGCAGTGAATTTCTTATTCCTTTTTCTTATTAGTGTAAAACAACAAACAAACATTTTACTTGAAAACGTCCACTATTTCTCTTTTTATTCATTAATTACCGGCTGTAACCCCGATCACTGGTCAATATGGAAAAATGGAATGTAGGCAAATAAAATACCTTTTAATTTTTCAGATGCAGACGGAATTTATTTGTTTACAGTTAGGCCCTATTGTCGGCACCGTTTGAGTACAGAAAGCCATAAATCAGCATTTATTACTGCTCCTCATAAAAAATTAAAATAATATTTTAATCTATTTAATCAGGTTGATATTAAATTTGTTTTGGTTCTATATTTTCAACCATTAATATACATTTGAAGACTTAGCTATATGGAAAATTAAACAAGCAATATATTATGTCGTCAAACAACAAGGAAGATGTTTGTATGATGACAAATTGGCTTAGGCTTTCGCGGCCAGTCGGTGAGCTAGTGTAGTCATCATTCTGGTCTAAAGGCCGTCGTCGGTTGGAATTGCTTCCTAACGTTTCGCTAGCACGAGTGGCGAGCTTCTTCAGAGGTCCATCCATCTCCGGTGCTGGACTGGAAGTAGACTGACGAATTCTCGGGCGCAGGTTGTATTTATACTGGTGGGCAGAAGGCAGAGCTTGTTCCGCTTCGGTTGACTTCGGGATATCTATCGGCATTACTCGGGAGTGTCTGAGGATAGGATTCCAGATTTGGTTGAGCCTGAGGGTCTCTTATTTTCTGTTGAAATTGTCAGGATGCTTATGGATCTCGATAGCTTCTCTGACGAGCCTGTTGTGATAGCCAACGACTGAAGCTAATAACCTACGTGTCACGCACTGCGTAACGGGGACCACAGGATACATTTTGAGAACTGTTGGTTATTAGCTTCAGTCGATGGCTATCACAACAGGCTCGTCAGAGAACCTATCGAGATCCATAAGCATCCTGACAATTTCAACAGAAAAGAAGAGTCCCTCAGGCTCAACCAGATCTGAAATCCTATCCTCAGACACTCCCGAGTAATGCCGATAGATATCCCGAAGTCAACCGAAGCAGAACAAGCTCCGTCCCCTGCCCACCAGTATAAATACAACCTGCGCCCGAGAATTCGTCAGTCTACTTCCAGCCAGCGTTTCCACAGGTGGCTCGTTCGAGCCACATTTGGCTCTTTTGGACTCAAAGCTACTCGTTGGCTCCTCTTTATTAAAACTGACTCTTTATTACAATTCGGTTAATGTTTTTGTTGATTTCGAGGTCGATCTGATGAGTTTGACTATTTTGAGTATTGCTGAAGTGAAATAGAACTGAGTGAACGCAGAATGTCGCAGTACGGATAGTTGTTGGGATGGAGTAACATAACATAACGGTTACGAAACATATTCACGAACACACCCCGCCGAGCAACCGGATCAGGTCAGCTAGAGAGCAAAACCGCGAACGCACCCCAACCGCTGTCAGCAGTGTCACTTGTCTTGTCAGCGTCATCTGTTTGACATTTTATGATGATGTATGTTTTGTTTTCACTCAAATTTTCGGGAACTGGTAACTGTTACAATAATTTATGTTTTTGTTATGTGTACTTAACAAATAAAATAAATGTTGTTTAAACTCGTTAATGATTGTTCCTAATTTCTAACAAGACGGTTCATAAACCTGACCTTACGGAAAATCAATTTACAAGTTTGAATTTCCCTCTGAAATAGTTCTGACGTTAGTACGTTAGCGCCACATGACGAACATTTTTAAGCTGTTTTTTTTTTAACTTGAAATCGTCCCAATTATAGGAAGCTCCACTTGGTCGAAATCTGTCAAACCGAGAAACAAAAGAATTTACGTCATTCATGGCGTAGTTGGCCACTTTACAATTTAACTTATAATGCAAAAAAAGCATCTGTCAAAGTGACTGAAATCTGATAGGATTTTTTAAAGTCGCGCATTCAGTGTGAAAATGTGTGTACACAACTGACACAACATTCTGGGTTTGCGTGTTGGGTCTGTTCACTGTAAGGATTTGAGTCTGCGCGTGCGTTTATTTCCGAATCCGTTCTGAATACTTACCGAAAACAATGAATTCTGTTGAATATTTACTTGAAATACAAGCTAGTCATATGAGAACTTAAAAATATAATATTTCCAATTCCAAAAATCACTAATAAATATTTTTTGTTTGAAAAAGCTCGTTCCGGTATGAATTTGGCTCGTTTTCTTCACATCATCTGACTCGAAAAAAAAAATGCTTGTGGCAACACTGCTTCCAGCACCGGAGATGGAAGGACCTCTGAAGAAGCTCGCCACTCGTGCCAGCGATACGTAAGGAAGCAATTCCAACCGACTACGGCCTATAGACCCGAATGATGACTACACTAGCTCTGTATGTATGATGTTTTTTTAAATTCCCAACTGGACATACAACATTCCCAACTGTTTCTATTTTCCATAGTCTTGGGGGGGGGGCACCCCTTCCACCCCCCATCGGTTCACCCCTGGATACCCTAGTCATGAATTTATTTAATGGGTCAGCCAAATGCCTCGAATCAAAATCCTGGGTGCGCTACTGCAACACCCCGATTTGGGTGCGAAGCAGGTAATAATAGAAATCCTATTTCTCCATCTGGTTCAAAATGTATGCCAATTTATTGACTCAACTTTACATGTCAGCCAGTTAGTTTCCTTCCCTCAGGCTCATTTTATGAGGTCTTGAATATTTAGTGAAGCACAATCGTCAGACTAGTTGCGTTTAATGAAGGCCGTAATTTCTATTGCTTGCGCAAATTTCGTCATTAAATCAAACCGAAGCCTAATGCATTTGACATATTTAAATACTAACTGAAATGTGCCAAGCTTTATTTGCTAGGGCGGGATTAATTAACAGTGAAATTGAACAATTTATATTTATTTATTAGATTAGATACGGGATTGTGTTCCCTAAATTATAATGTGATATTTATTAAACGGGAATAATAAACCGAAATATGCGTACGAAAATGTATTTATTTTTTGATCATCGTATCTACAATAATTAGGCCTCTGTTTGCCATTAGCCATTCTAGGCAAGTACTAGGGCCCCGCGATTGATGGGACCCCCTTTTTTAGACAGTCATTCAATGTGTGATTGAGACCTGGAAGAGAACCATTGATCAAGGGGAAAATGTTATAGCTGTATTTTTGGATTTTAAGCGGGCATTCGAAAGAATTGACAGGGCTAGATAATTGAGTATAAGTTAAGTATAAGTGTAAGAGTATGGTATTCGCGGACACGTTTATAAATGGTTTAAAAATTATTTAAGTAACAGGTCACAAAAACAAAAATATCAAAAACATATTCAAATAAAAAAATAAATAATATAGGAGTTCCTCAAGGAAGTATACTAGGTCCAATATTATTTATTTTATACATCAACGATATATGTCTTTAGTTTTAAAAATGTGTAAGTTCTGAGATAAATATATTATTAAATTGGCTAAAAGTAAATAAATTAAAATTAAATATTTCAAAAACTTAATGTATGGTTATGGGTAATAATTTAAATTGTCAAAATATAAATGTTGTAATTGATGGTTAAAAATTGGAATGAGTAAACAGTTTTTATTATTTATTAATAATCATTGATTCAAAATTAAAATTTTTTAAATATTTTGAATGTATTATACCGAAGATGCCAGACAAGTAGGTTATTTTAAAAGAATCAGTTCTAATTTAAGTTTGTTTTCTAAAAAAACTGTATTTAATACTATTGTATTACCACATTTATTTTCCTTATTCTTCTTCCATTTTATATTGTGCTAGTAAGGAAATATTTGATAAATTAGAAATTTTACATGCGGATTATTTTAAATAGTGACAAATATACAAAAATTAATTTTATGTTGAAAAATTTAGATTGGTTGAATGTCAGAAATTTAATTTTTTATTTAGTAGGTTATACATAAAATTAAAAATAATTTATTGCCTGATTGTTTAAAAATTTTTTGTTCTTTTAATCATGACCATCATAATTATAAAACAAGAACTAATCAAAATTTTTATGTGAATAGAGTGGTAAGGTTTGATAGAATATAATAATTTTCAAACTTCTATTAAATGTCAAAAATCCATAAAACTGTTTAAAAAAACTTTAAAATTACATTTAATTAAAAAACAAAATGATACGTAATATTTCATACAATTTCCAAAATGTTTAACTTTTCTGTCTGTTTTTGTTAATTAAAAGAAGGTTGCGTTTTAAAATTTAAAAATAAATCCATAAAAATGTGTTAAAAAATCTATTAAGAAATATTTAATTGTAGCTTTTTGCTAAATAATAGTATATTACGTTACAAGACCGGAAAGTACTATTTTACAGGACGAAGCAGGCAATTTCCAGGGCGAGCCGCCAGGCGAGTCCTGGGAGCCTGCGAGTCCTGTTAACGTACTTTTCGGTTGAGTGACGTACAATATTTTTTTTACAATCGACACAAGACACCAGTGGCGTGCGAGAAAACGTTAATAATAGCTTACTATATGGGTATAGTTTTAGCAGAAAACTCTAATAGTTGGGAAAATTATGTTTAATAATAAATACAATTTGGTACAAATGTTCTTAATTCTATTTTATCTATTAATATCTATTTGTTAATTGTTATATTGAAAGTACAATTTTGTGGTGTATTAAATTGTAGACATGACGGGAAATTTTTTGATTCATCTTTATAGGATGTTTGTGAAGTTATATCCACTTTTGATCCTCCGGCTTCCTGAATTCTACTGGCTATATCAATCTTATTTTGTAGAGACTGTTCAATGTAGCCTTCGGCAACTTGGGATGATTTCCAGCCGCCATGTCGTTTTAAATTAAGGATATCGCCTCCACCTTCAACTAACAGTGTCGCCGAACTACGTCGAAAACAGTGCCCTGTAAATTGCTCTGGGTTTGGTAATCCCAAATAGGATGCTATTTTTGATGGCGCTTTTCCTACTGAATGCAAACCTACTGGTTGAATAGTGCATTTTCCTTTATTATAGAAAAGAAATAGCCTGCGATGTGGAACACTAGGCGGACGTAAAGAAATATATTTTCTATATATATTTAGGTTTCGTTCCCCAACAACTATAAATGACCTGGGTTGGTATGTTTTTGTATTTGGAATTTTTACCGCCAACATCGATTCGTTATCTTTAACATCGTCAATTGTCATATTGGTCAATTCTTCACGGCGACACGCTCCAGCCGAACCCATTATTAGTAAAAGCTAAAAAAAATAAGAAATAATTTAAATATATTTTTTTTAAACACAATATAAGAAAAGAAGAACTTTAAGAAAACTCGTATTATGTATTTAAGTACTTACTTTGATTAAAAGATAATCATTATCAGGGGCTTCCAGCAAAAATTTGTCAATGTCTTCTCTGGTAAGTACGTTCGATTTTTGGGGAATGTATCCAACAGATTTTCTCTTTATGAATGCTATCAGTTTATAATATTTGCTTATATCAATGTTTTCTTTTAAATTTAACATAGATTTGATCATTGAGTACAAGCTCCACAGTGTAGATGATTTTAATTTTTCGGATTTTTCAGCAAAATAAGCTAACAAAACATCCTCAGAAACATTTCTGACATTTTTTTCTCTACACCAATTTTTAAAGACGCTAAACGTTTTTTTATACCGCACTCTGGACTTATGCGGCAACAAATCGTCTGTAGCTCTAGCAGCTGCCTCTGTTATTTCAACTGGAACGTCATTTTCTTCCCAATCCAAATTAAGTTCCATATCTAAAGTCTTCCACACAATTTTATAAAGCCACAAAAGTTTATTTATCAAAGTCAATATCGTACCTGACAGTTCGTTACTATGGAAGCAAGAAAACATAAACATGTCAAAGCCTACTTATAAATGAGTTTGGTTAATTTTTTTAAATTGGGAGCGGAACGCAACAAAAATTGACCGGTAAAGTACTTTACCGGTCAATTTTTCATTACTTTCCGGTCTAGACCAGCAAAGTGATATTTTCCGATCAAAAAATTGTCCAGAAAGTGCTTGCTTTCCGGTCGATTGAAAAAAAAACATGTTACTACTACTACTACTACATCGCCAACCGATATTACCGATAAATACCGTGTGATTTTGTAACTTGGAATAAATTCAGTAAATCCAGTAGAGTTTTTTTTTTTTAAAATGCTTGGGCACCTGTATTAACATTTTAAGTTGTGGTATTTTTTTTATAAAAAAATATATTGATACAGTGTGTCCCAAATTAGAGATATGACGTTGTGGATAATTTTTTTAAAGGCAACCCTAGTTTTTATTGGCTGTTTTTAAAATGCTTATTAAGGTATACATAAGTACCAAATTTCATCAAATTTTTATATTTGTCATTTATAAGATATTAAATAAATAGAGAAAAATTAATTTAATTGCAAAATAAAAAACATTTTATCCATCTTAGTTATGTAAGTATAGCGCCCTGGCTAGTAGATTAGGGATAAGTATAGTGGGAATGAGGGCAGGCAACAAAATGAGCCAATTATATACAGGGTGGAATTTTTAACTGGAATAAATTCAATATTAGAAAGTCTCTTTATTTGCTGAAAAAATATCGAATGCCGAAATCCGATGGAAGCGATTATAAAGAAGGTGTGGTCAAGTTTTATGGAACAAAACGGCCAAAATGCTCCAGGAACTATATTTTGAAAAATATAATCGCCGCATAGATCCATTCCAAAAAAAATGGCCTTTAGTTTGGATGAAAATCCCCCAGATGGGCTTCAACGGAAATTTTTCCACATAACGGCATCCGAACTAGCATGGAGGGGCTATTGAAATATTTTAAGGGGGAAAAATATAATAACGGGTTCAGTACCGGTCGCCTGGAATACAAACCAATATGCGAACATGCGAAAGTAAGTGGCTTGTAAAAAATCTTGTGAATCCGGATTTATGTCCAATACGATTATATTTTAAACTAATGTCCAAAAGAGGCGAAAACATTAAAACTAATCAATTATTTTTGACGGTCAATCAGAAATGGAAACAGAATGATAATTCCCCATGGTTTGAAAATTGTCCAGCAGGTATTAACATTATAAGAAACTGGACAAAAATGGGAGCAATCAACATCGGCCTAGATACTAAAAATAAAAAAATCATGAATCACTCTAATAGAGCTTCAACAGTAAGTACTCAGCAGCAGTTCAGGCGCTAATCTCCAGGAAGTCATCAAAATAATGGGCCATAGTTCTATAAATTCTGTTACTCCCTATCTCCAGCTCAGCCAGCAACATCATATGGAGATTTTGTCGCAAATGAGAGCCGAAAATACACCGTCATCTACTTCTAATGCTGAGGCCCAAATTCAAACACCTCCAACCTATGATAATAATTCATCCAATGGTTAAAGTTTTCACTATAATAATTGTAATCTTCTTATTAACAATAATTATTATAATAAAAATGTTTAAGATAAGAAGGATATACAGTGTCACCAGTAAAGTCCGCATCATATGGGATTTTTTTTTATTAATAGCTTTATTCGAAATTTGACTTTGGCATCAAGCTCTCTGCTTCGATCGAGATGAAAATTAAGCAATAAAATAGTAGTCACGTGATTCGCATTATACAGGGTGGCCCTTTAGTGTGGCAAAGTACAATAGCTCCGTTACTATTTCAAATACATTAAAAATATGAATACAAAAGTTGAAGGGCAGTAAGTGACTTATAACGTAAAATTATTTTTAACTCTATAGGGTGGCTCAAAAAAGCGGAACAATAAAAAAGGTACTTTTTTCAAATGGAACACCCTGTATATTTTTTCATTTTTAAATTACACATAAAATTATAATTCTTTTTTATTAAATACATTATTAGTCTATACTTTATAGTTTTCGAGATATTGACTCTTGAAAAGTGACATTTTTGAACTTTGACAGCTTCTAACTTTCTAACAGTACGTCTTAGAGCAAAACGGCTTACATGTCCTTATCTTCAATTTTCATTATCTTCCCAAAAAAATCAACTTCCGGTTAAACCGGATGTTACTCGAAAGCAGGAAATATAGTTGTTCCGGTTTAACTGGAATTTGATTTTTTTGGGAAGATAATAAAAATTAAAGATAGGGACATGTAAGCCGTTTTGCTCTAAGACGTAGTGTTAGAAAGTTAGAAGCTGTCAAAGTTCAAAAATGTCACTTTTCGAGAGTCAATATCTCGGAAAATATAAAGTATAGACTAATAATGTATTTAATAAAAAATAATTGTAATTTTATGTGGAATTTAAAAATGTAAAAATATACAGGGTGTTCCATTTGAAAAAAGTACATTTTTTCTTGTTCCGCTTTTTTGAGCCACCCTATAGAGTTAAAAATAATTTTACGTTATAAGTCACTTACTGCCCTTCAACTTTTGTATTAATATTTTTAATGTATTTGAAATAGTAACGGAGCTATTGTACTTTGCCACACTAAAGGGCCACCCTGTATGTCAAATTTTAATTTTTTCAAAAAAATAATTCAAAAGTGGGGTAATTTCTGAAAATATCGAAAAAAGTTATTAGAAAAGGTTTTTCTAAATGCAGTTTCTAGCCCACATGCAACATTTCAGCCGCATAAGATAATTTTCATTTTTTACCTATATTTTGTAAATTGCACCACTTTTGCAAAATAAGACTCAACGCAACTTACATAAAACTTCTTAGTTTTGACAATGCTTTATTTCAGATACATTTTCTTTAAAGTAGCGCCATATTAAATGTGTGTTTTTCTACAAAATCAAAATTGGGCTATTAAAATTTGGTCATATGTGATGCAAAGTTTATTTGTTTTTGACCCTGTATAAGGTAACTCCATAAAATAAGTATTTTTGAAAAGGTAGTTTGTGCCTAAAAGTAATATACCTTAATATTAAGACAAAAAGAACAGAGTGTCTTCAGTAAAGTGTTTTTTAAGTGGAAAATAAATTTTAATTTAACAACGTAAAGTTATTAGTATTTTCAACGGTTTAAATTAAAACCCCTATATTATAATTTATTATTAAGCTATGTCATAATAACGTTAACGTTACTTTCAACCACAAACTACGTTTTCAAAAATACTTATTTTATGAAGTTACCTTATACAGGGTCAAAAACAAATAAACTTTGCATCACATACAACCAAATTTTAATAGCCCAATTTTGATTTTGTAGAAAAACACACATTTAATGTGGTGCTTCTTTAAAGAAAATGTATCTGAAATAGGGCATTGTCAAAACTAAGAAGTTTTATGTAAGTTGCGTTGAGTCTTATTTTGCAAAAGTGGTGCAATTTATACAATATAGGTAAAAAATGAAAATTATCTTATGCGGCTGAAATTTAGCATGTGGGCTAGAAACTGCATTTAAAAAAACTTTTTCTAATAACTTTTTTCGATATTTTTAAAAATAACCCCACTTTTAAATTATTTTTTTTGAAAAAATTTAAATTTGACAAATAATGCGAATCACGTGACTACTATTTTTTTGCTTAATTTTCGTCTCGATCGAAGCAGAACTTGATGTAAAAGTCAAATTTTGAATAAAGCTATTAATAAAAAAAAATCCCATATGATGCGGACTTTACTGGTGACACTGTATATGTACCTTATTTCGTTGTATAATCTTTTGAAACTCGATGTTTCAGGATTACATTCGAAAATTGGTTATTTTGCAGGTTTTTTTTTATTTTAGATTCGATTTTATTAAACTAGTTTAATTGACTTGTTCTTTTACTTTTCGAACTCAAAACACGACGACGAATCATTTTTAATAGCTATTTATGATATAAATGTGAAAATAACTCGTTTAAGGCCCGCACATGAAAATTTGCGGAACGAGCGAAGCGAGTTTCGCAATTCATATGAGTGCCTTAAACGAGATATTTTCTTACGTATATCATACAAGATTTTTTCTACGAGCGTGTCAAAAGTTTGACTTTTCACCCGGCGTGTGAAAAGTAATTTACTTTTCACACTAGTGCGTTAAAGTAAAACTTTTCACATTGAAATGGGTGTGAAAAGTCTAACTTTTCACGCGCTCGTAGAAAAACAAATTTCAGAAACAAAACCTTAAAAACATTTTTCTATCCTCAAAATCTAATAGGTTTGCACTCTACTAAATTTTCGTGATTATTGTTTGCCTTGTAACGAAGTTACTATATTTTCCGGGGTTTTAATATTTTTACCGCTTTGTTTTATATTTTTAAATGGTTAGTATGCGTGTCCGATATTACTTTCTTATTTTTCGTGCTACAACGTTCGTTCTTGTACGTAAATAATTTATTTAATTTATACTGTTCAAATCTATTAAGTTTTCCGTCGCGAAACATCGAGAAAATAGTTTTCACCATTTTCCGGCCACAGTCGTTAGTACTGCTGAGCGCGCCGCCAAGTCCAAGCGCGTACTGTACCCCCAGATGCTTCCGCGCGAGATCGAAGCGCGTACGGTACCACCGCGTCTATGACCGTGACGTAGTTTCGCCGAGTCAATTTATACGGGAAATCGACCCATTTTAAATCAGAACTCGTGTTCTCACCGTCCCGACCACTCGACATCGTACAACCGCTCCCGATCCGACCGACGACCACCGAGGCTGACCGACCGACTTCCGACGGTAAGAAACTACCATCCGAACCGCCGTTTCCCCGCGCCGCTTCCATTTTTCGTAGACCGCTGCACGTTCTGGTTATAAGGTATGGTTCTCACTCTTACACACAGGTTTAGGTACTATTTTACACTTTCTCATACACACACCGGGCCGACCATATGTTTGCTTTGTTTCTTGCATATAGGATAGAGCTGCTCTCGGAATAAGCACCGGGTGGCTATGTCTTATTTTAAAACACGCGAGCCGTCATATTATTGTTGTCACATACGTAAGCGATCGAACTGCTCTCGGAATAAGCACCGGGTGGTTCGGTCTCTCTTCAAACACATACAACACCACTAATCTACACACCTACACACACGCGACCGAACTACTCTCGGAATAAGCACCGGGTAGTTCTGTCTCACTCACTCATACGCACACCGATCAATGTTTGTTCTCACCTATGACGCCCAGCTGCTCTCGGAATAAGGACCGGGTAGCTTGGTCTCATTCTTAGCCTTCAGCTATTTTTGTTGTCTCTGTCACATACGAAACCGGATTTCTGCAGGATCCTGTCTCGTTCTAACTAATAGTTAAAACGGGTAAATATCGGGTTTCTACACACACACACACACACACCGTCTTTGTCTTACACACACCTTTACCGTCTCTGTCACATACACATAGTACCTTCTCCGTCATACACATTACTTCAATACCAGAACGCGCCCGGCCGCAGGTTAAGTTTTTAATATGTTATAATTAGCCGCGTATTCGCAGGGAAACGACGTCTTACCGATTCACCACCGATCATTGTTCGTATTACCGCTTAGTTAGGAACTTTTTCCGGCCGCCTCGGTGAAAGTTTTACATCCGCGCCCGTCTTCGCAAAAACACCGCACACCTGTCCGTAGATAGCACAAACAAACCGCGTTTTTAAGCACAGCCGCAAGTCCGCGTACCGCGTTACCTTTCCATTGACCGAATCTGATAAAGTTAACCGCAAACCTTACTTGCCGCCTGCTACCGACCGCGACCGTTTACCGCTACCGCCGAGACAACCGCCGCGTTTCTTGCGAATTTGATAACATGCGCACTATTCAAGACCGATATTATTAGAATAGAATAGCCGGATCATTTCATTTCATTAAGACCGATTTGTCGCGAGCATACACGCATACTCTTCCTACTCTTTTTCCCTTTCTCTCTCTCTTTCATTCATATCATTTCACCGCATCTCATTTAGACACATTGTAAGTTACAGAGAGTTGATTTATAATACAAAATGTTGTACCGAATCGATTGTTTTATTTTCCTTCACCGAAACTGTTTCTTTCAGGACGCTTAAAAAAAAATATAGTCGCTAAATGCGTAGTTGAACGCCTGGTTTAATTTTCTCCACTGTAACAAGCTACCTGGTGCATCGTGGGCCCCTTACCACATTAATCCAAGGGGTGGCGCCCGAGATACCGTTGGAAACTTATTTTCCATCCGTCCGATATATATTGAAAGAAAAAGCTTTATTCATATGTCAGTACTGTTCGCTAAATGAGCAGATATTGGCATTGAAACGAAAAGCGACAAAACAATATTTTCAAACCGATATTTTATTTATATATAGATAGACTTTCCCCCATAAAATTTTGAAAAGCACCATTACAAATGGCGCCCGAGCAGGGACCGTGCTGCGCATGCGCGAACTAAAAAAATTTCTGTAAAATACCGTCGTACCGAGTTTTAAGAAAACCGAAGGTAGAAGTTCATTATTCGGCATCCGCGTATTAGTTTTAGGATATACTGCTGTTAGGGTTCGCCGTTGCTTAGAGAGAAGCAGCGGTCCGGTTTTACTGATCTTGCCGTTGTTTAGAGAGAAATAACGGTCCGAGATATATTAGGTTTAGTTTCTTGTCGAATAATGATCCGCTGACACTGTTTTACCGAAGTCCGTTTTGCGCAACCGCCAAGCGTAGTCTTTCGTTCTGGCCCGTAAATTATCGTTAAATTTTCAATCGTAAAGCTTTCACTAAATAAAACAATCGCGCATCACCAAGCAAAAGAGAGGGGAGTATGCGTGCTTTCAATACGTGTATGCTCAAATCCGTCCATGACCGTTTAAAATTAGTCGTCGTCGAGATAATATCACGGGTTCTCACCAGACCTCCGACCGAGACGGATCGTTCTCCGCAGTCCGCTGAGCCAAGTCGTATAGAAACCAACTGCCATGAAGACCGATGATCCGAACGACACCGACGCCAAGATTCCGATACCTGCCGAAAATGCCGCAACAAAAATAACCCAAACCGATCCGAGTGATACTCAAGTAAGTTGGGTGTACCAGCTGAAGAAGGATGGCCTAGTTCTCGAGCTGACGAAGTTTGGTCTTGATTGCAGTGGCACGACAGACGTTCTTAGGAAACGTTTAATAAAATTCATCCGCAGTGGCCAAGCTACACCGACGCCGAAAACGACGCCATTCAATTTTTCTCAAGCCACCGTTTCAAATACCGCTTCCGTTACCGCTCCGGTCACCGTTACCTGTACCACCGCCGCTACCTATACCGGTCTACCATCACCGAGACTAATCATGTCCGCAGCCCATTCAGCCGCAACCTCTGTGCCAGCCGTCACGATCACCACAGCATCAGTACCGCAGGCACTGACCACGGGATTTTTGCCCAGCTCATCAGGGGCAGTAAGATCACTAAAAGTACACAAATGGAATGTACATTTCAATGGCAGAGATGATCCTGTTACCTTTATTGAACGCCTCCAAGAAATCTGCAATGCACAAGCCCTGCCGATGAATGTATTACTACCGCACATGCCCGAGCTTTTACAAGGAGACGCTGCGCTGTGGTACCGCAACAACAATCGCACATGGAGGACGTGGGCCGAGTTCGAGCTAGATTTTAGGAACTTTTATTTTCCACTGAACCACGCTGACGATTTAGAAGTCGAAATTAGTCACCGCCGGCAAAGAATAAATGAATCGGCCAGCCATTATATTACCGATCTACAAACTCTTATTCGCAGACACGGTGGTATCGGACCGGACCAGGAGTTAAAATGGCTGTACCGCAACCTACTTCCGCAATATCGACAACAAATACGAAGAACTGATTTTTCCGATATTGTATCCTTTTCTCGATTGGTTAGAGAAACCGAAGTACTGCTACAACAATTGAATCGCGCCAGTTATAGCCCACAACAGACCAATACTATGCCAAACAACCGAACGAGGAACGCCCCACCACCGAATCGCCGCACCTCCTACCGTCCCTCCCAGGTTTGTTTTCGATGTGGAGAGAACGGACACTTTCGTACCGAATGTCGCAATCCGAGCCGATTATTTTGCTCAAGGTGTGGTAAAGATAATGTTTTATCACGAGACTGCCCATGCCCCGCCTTCCGACGGGAAAACTAAACCGGCGCTGCACCGCCCCGAGGTCAGTTCAGTACCGAAATCGCCAAACCTCGATTCCACTAAACCGCTCCGTAAATAGTAATACCGATAACCGCCCGCACGTCATAGTACATATTTTTAATACACCGTTTTCTGCTCTCATAGATACAGGTGCCGCAAGCTCGTATATTGGTGAACTCGTCGTAGAACATTGTAAAAGAAACCGTTGCCAAAAAGTGCAATCACCGGTCAAAAGTGCACAAGTAGCAAATGGTGGAGTTATACAGATAGCCGAAGCATACCGGGTCCCATTAAAAATTGGAAACACCGATCTAACCGTAGACATCAGCTATTTTCCGCATCTAACATCCGAAATTGTACTAGGGATGGATATATTGGGCCGACACCAGTTTCAGCTAGATTTAAACTCTGGCCAAGTATATCTCAATGATGAAGCACTTCCCTTTTCCGATAACATGTGCAGCCCCATAGGAGCAAATACTAGCAATCCAGCTCTAGTCTTAACTAAAGACGAAGGACGGCTACTACAACAGTTTCTTGACCAAGAATTACCAAAATTTAAAAATATTCGAGGCACCACCCCGCTAATGCAGCACTCGATACACCTTCTGAACCCTGAGCCAATCAAGCAACGATATAGACCGCAGAATCCCAAGATGCAAGAAATAATTAATACTGAAGTACGAGAAATGTTAAAAAATGACATCATTGAACCAGCAGATAGCCCATGGAGTTCTCCCGTAGTAATAGTCCGGAAAAAAGATGGCAAATACCGTTTCTGCATCGATTTCCAAAAAATTAACGCCATTTCGCGCAAGGATGCGTACCCTTTGCCCTATATCAACGCTATCCTGGATAAACTAAGACGAGCCCGGTATATTTCCAGCATCGACTTAAAACAAGGCTACTGGCAGGTACCGCTATCAGAGGAAAGTAAGCCAATCACCGCATTTACTGTACCAGGCATGGGATTATTTCAATTTAAGGTTATGCCCTTCGGATTGCACTCAGCTCCCGCAACTTTTCAACGATTAATGGACCGAATCATAGGACCAGAGCTTGACCAGTTCTGTTTTGCATACCTGGACGACATAATTGTGTTGGGTGAAACATTTGAGGAACACCTAAGCAATTTACAAGAAGTGTTTCGCCGTCTACGTGCCGCCAATCTGAAACTGAATCCCGAAAAATGTCAATTTGGCCGTCGATCCCTCCGCTACTTAGGTCACCTTGTGACATCCGAGGGTATTTCCACCGATCCCGAGAAAGTCTGTGCTATTTTTCAATTGGCTGCACCGACAAATATACGCTCCTTACGACGATTCTTGGGTATTGCATCATGGTATAGACGTTTTGTACCGAACTTCTCACAGATTGCCGCTCCGCTTAACCAGCTTTTGAAGAAGGGTATCCGCTGGAAATGGAGCGAGGAACAACAATCCGCATTCGAACAGCTGAAGACTAGTTTAACACAGGCCCCCGTATTGACTTGTCCCGATTTCTCCCGGCCATTTACGTTGCAGACAGATGCATCCGATAACGGGCTTGGTGTTGCACTGATTCAACATGGGTCAGATGGCGATCACGTGATTGCTTATGCAAGTCGAAGCTTAAGTCCGAACGAGAAAAATTTTTCAGTGACCGAGAAAGAATGCTTGGCAATTGTCTGGGGTATTGAAAAGATGAGACCGTATTTAGAAGGCTACCACTTTACCGTCGTGACTGACCATCAATCACTCCGCTGGCTACATTCAATTAAAAGCCCATCTGGTAGACTAGCCCGCTGGAGCATGTACCTCCAACAGTTCGACTTCGAAATAAAATACCGCAAGGGAGTTTTAAACAAAGTAGCCGACGCATTATCCCGAGCTCCTGTTCTTACCGGCACCGACGACGAAGAAGAGGATCCTAACCCAATCTTTGCATTAGACGAGTTTACACCTTGTTCCTGGTATACAGCAAAGAAAACCGCCGTTGAAAGTAATCCTACAGCATTTCCCGATTATCACGTTCGAGATGGCCGCCTATACCGCCACTTCTGGGATATGTCCGATCCTACCGAAGACGACATGGCCGATCCATGGAAAGTTTGCGTTCCCAAGGCCGCCCGCAAAGAAGTGTTGGAAGAAAATCACGATCGACCGACCGCCGGACATCTCGGTATTGCTAAAACTACAGCCCGTATTGCCCGCCGTTATTACTGGCCCGGCATGTTCCGAGATATTGCCGCATATGTCAGACGTTGTTCATCTTGTCAGAGATATAAAACGTCACAACAACAAACAGCTGGTAAAATGCAACCGTCAAAAAATGACCAACCGTGGGAAACCGTTAGTACCGACTTAGTTGGACCGCTACCCCGCTCCGCAAAAGGAAATAATTATCTAGTTATTTTCCAAGACCGCTTTACTAAATGGGTACAGTGTCGAGCCATCCGCAAAGCTACCGCCAAGGCGGTTAGCCAGGCGCTCTATGAAGAGGTTATCACCCGATTCGGATGTCCACACGCTGTTATTTCTGATAATGGAACCCAATATACCGGACAAACGTTCAAGGATCTACTAGGCGAAATGGGGATAGCACACCGACTTACACCCCCATATACTCCGCAAGCTAATCCCGTAGAACGCACCAATAAAACTATGAAGACCATGGTAGCCCAATTCTGCGAAGCTGATCACAGAAAATGGGATGTGCATCTACCCGAACTTGTGTTTGCACTCAATAGTTCCCGACACCAGTCCACAGGATACTCACCTGCCTTCCTTAACTTTGGCCGTGAACTGGACCCTCCTAAACCGTTATACCGTAACCGCACAGATACCGAAGCGCCACCAGACGACTCCATCCCAACCGCAGAAGAAAATACCGCACAATTGGCCAACCTTACCGCCCGGCTCCAAAGGTTAAAAGATGTGTATGAGCTAGTTCGAATCAATTTAGGAAAAGCCTTCACCGTTCAAAGCCATCACTATAACCTCCGCCGACGAGAATGGAGATGTCATGTCGGAGATAAAGTTATGCGTCGCGAAAACCCACTTTCCTCTGCTGTCAAGGGTTTTGCCGCAAAACTTGCACCGAAGTATTCTGGGCCTTATACCGTAATTAAAGTCGTGTCACCAGTTGTATATGATCTTAAAGATCAATCAGGCAAAAAGTACCGAAACATCCATATCAAGGACTTAAAAACCGCACACGACAACCTGATGTAGTTTTCTTCCGAACTATCCGATCAAAAACCTGTAAAAACCGACACCCCTGGACCTGCTAGCTTTTGACAACCGAATCCAGTGCAATTTGTGCAACGGGTCAAGCCCTACTACCGCTGCACCCGGACAATCCACCAGAAGTCTAAGTGCCCGTCAATCTCTGCCCATGCATCAAAGGCACTCCACATCCGTCAGAACGCAGTGCTGTATGCACTCAGTCTGCAACAGAACATGCCAAGCTATGGCTGTTTATTTGGGTGCCTAGGATATAAAGGCAAGAAGAAAAAGAAACGGTGAGGTACCATGCGTAGCATGAGGCGCCACCGCAACGAGTACGGGTACCACATGATGTCACCCATGGAGGACCACCGAGGACCACTGGACCATTTTCAAGACCGAAGCAATTTAATTATTTTTATTATAGAGTTATAATACTGTTTTTTTTTATATATATTTTCAGGTTTTCTTTTACATAGGGCTAGGTTTAGGAAAATATTTTCTTTTGTAAACAAAATATTTTTTTCAAAGAAGGGGGGGTGTGTAACGAAGTTACTATATTTTCCGGGGTTTTAATATTTTTACCGCTTTGTTTTATATTTTTAAATGGTTAGTATGCGTGTCCGATATTACTTTCTTATTTTTCGTGCTACAACGTTCGTTCTTGTACGTAAATAATTTATTTAATTTATACTGTTCAAATCTATTAAGTTTTCCGTCGCGAAACATCGAGAAAATAGTTTTCACCATTTTCCGGCCACAGTCGTTAGTACTGCTGAGCGCGCCGCCAAGTCCAAGCGCGTACTGTACCCCCAGATGCTTCCGCGCGAGATCGAAGCGCGTACGGTACCACCGCGTCTATGACCGTGACGTAGTTTCGCCGAGTCAATTTATACGGGAAATCGACCCATTTTAAATCAGAACTCGTGTTCTCACCGTCCCGACCACTCGACATCGTACAACCGCTCCCGATCCGACCGACGACCACCGAGGCTGACCGACCGACTTCCGACGGTAAGAAACTACCATCCGAACCGCCGTTTCCCCGCGCCGCTTCCATTTTTCGTAGACCGCTGCACGTTCTGGTTATAAGGTATGGTTCTCACTCTTACACACAGGTTTAGGTACTATTTTACACTTTCTCATACACACACCGGGCCGACCATATGTTTGCTTTGTTTCTTGCATATAGGATAGAGCTGCTCTCGGAATAAGCACCGGGTGGCTATGTCTTATTTTAAAACACGCGAGCCGTCATATTATTGTTGTCACATACGTAAGCGATCGAACTGCTCTCGGAATAAGCACCGGGTGGTTCGGTCTCTCTTCAAACACATACAACACCACTAATCTACACACCTACACACACGCGACCGAACTACTCTCGGAATAAGCACCGGGTAGTTCTGTCTCACTCACTCATACGCACACCGATCAATGTTTGTTCTCACCTATGACGCCCAGCTGCTCTCGGAATAAGGACCGGGTAGCTTGGTCTCATTCTTAGCCTTCAGCTATTTTTGTTGTCTCTGTCACATACGAAACCGGATTTCTGCAGGATCCTGTCTCGTTCTAACTAATAGTTAAAACGGGTAAATATCGGGTTTCTACACACACACACACACACACCGTCTTTGTCTTACACACACCTTTACCGTCTCTGTCACATACACATAGTACCTTCTCCGTCATACACATTACTTCAATACCAGAACGCGCCCGGCCGCAGGTTAAGTTTTTAATATGTTATAATTAGCCGCGTATTCGCAGGGAAACGACGTCTTACCGATTCACCACCGATCATTGTTCGTATTACCGCTTAGTTAGGAACTTTTTCCGGCCGCCTCGGTGAAAGTTTTACATCCGCGCCCGTCTTCGCAAAAACACCGCACACCTGTCCGTAGATAGCACAAACAAACCGCGTTTTTAAGCACAGCCGCAAGTCCGCGTACCGCGTTACCTTTCCATTGACCGAATCTGATAAAGTTAACCGCAAACCTTACTTGCCGCCTGCTACCGACCGCGACCGTTTACCGCTACCGCCGAGACAACCGCCGCGTTTCTTGCGAATTTGATAACATGCGCACTATTCAAGACCGATATTATTAGAATAGAATAGCCGGATCATTTCATTTCATTAAGACCGATTTGTCGCGAGCATACACGCATACTCTTCCTACTCTTTTTCCCTTTCTCTCTCTCTTTCATTCATATCATTTCACCGCATCTCATTTAGACACATTGTAAGTTACAGAGAGTTGATTTATAATACAAAATGTTGTACCGAATCGATTGTTTTATTTTCCTTCACCGAAACTGTTTCTTTCAGGACGCTTAAAAAAAAATATAGTCGCTAAATGCGTAGTTGAACGCCTGGTTTAATTTTCTCCACTGTAACAAGCTACCTGGTGCATCGTGGGCCCCTTACCACATTAATCCAAGGGGTGGCGCCCGAGATACCGTTGGAAACTTATTTTCCATCCGTCCGATATATATTGAAAGAAAAAGCTTTATTCATATGTCAGTACTGTTCGCTAAATGAGCAGATATTGGCATTGAAACGAAAAGCGACAAAACAATATTTTCAAACCGATATTTTATTTATATATAGATAGACTTTCCCCCATAAAATTTTGAAAAGCACCATTACAGCCTATCTAACGGTAAATGTCTATAAGGCTGCATCGCCTTGTAAAATAGTACTTTCCGGTCTCGCAACGTAATAAACTATTAATTTGCCTTAATTAGGGACATGGAGCAGGGGTTTCGAAACAAAAACTTTATATAGGGACGTGAGCTTGCATTTTAAACACGTCCTTTATTTTACAGGTATTATTACTAGAAACACACTTTCTAAAGCCTTAATATGGATTAACATTTCCTTTTGTTTCTCCTATAATTATGCTTGCTCGGTGTAAGGTTTACTTTTATCCTTGCATCAAATAAAATAAGCTTAGTAGACCAACTTTCATTCTAAAATAGTAAAATAGTTGACATGTTACGTCACGTATGCCAACAATAATAACTTTACGTTATTTGGTTTGGTAAAATATTCATAATTTGACATATTTTAAACCCAAACAAAGATTATTATTTTTTTACCGTAAAATCGGTTTAACAAGTATTTTAGTTTAAAGGACTAAGAATAAAAATGTGCACGTGCAAGCGGTTTTTCACCACGTTGCAGAAGCAGTCCTAAAGGGGGAGGAGTACAGAGACCCGGGAGAAATAAAGACGCGGCTCTGCCGCCAGGTATCTGGGAATGTTCTCTCCACAGAATCACAACCACCTTGAAAGAAGCCGCGAAACAGACACATCGACAAGACTGCTTGAAGATCAATGTGTCACGTGACTTTTTGAGGTTAGCCATGGTTTAGTATGTAATTTATGCGCGAACTAGGTGTAGGTGTCCTATTAATTTGTATTTTTATCCGGTTTTCGATTAATATCTAATAGAAAATTTAAGTGACGCATGATTTCTAAGAACCTCTACAAAATACTGATGAAAATTTTTGGTGCGGGTTTGCTCGAATAGCATTAATAAAGTGAAAAATCCAACAGCCTGGCCGGCCTGGCGGTTTGTTTACAGGTCTTATAAATGGCGGCAGAATTTTATTTGTTTTAATTTTAAAAGTTGTGTTTTTTGTATAATAGTTAGCTCTTTGGGATAAACTTTATTGTTTTGTGGCTACAGTTAATCTATTAAATATTGAAGTGTTTATTTATCTTGAACGTATAATATGTGAATTAGTTTAAAAATATCACTAGTAGAGATAGTTTATAAGTAGGTAGGATACCTCTAGATACCTAGGTACTTAGGTAAGTACTATTTTTCTTTTAGTTTGTTTATTTATCAACATGCCAAGCCCCTGCTGTATTCCTGGGTGTAACTCTAACTATAAAAGTGTTTTAAAAGCAGGTGAAGTCGATAGTCAATCCTGTAATTTAAACGCAGATGATAATAATTGGTATAATAGAATATTAGTTTTGATCGATCAAATAAATCTACTTGTAGTGCTTCTCAACGCAATATTACTATTATTTAATAATAATTAGGTAAGTAATTTGTTCTTGTTATCCAAAACTATTTATTACTTTTTTGTACATTTTTCAATGTCAATATAATGGCAACAGAGCCAAAAAACACAAATAATATCAGAAAGAATTAAAAGAAAAAGAAAATATAGTGGCATATCGGACAAGTGTGTAACTATTTTTTATATTGGAATACACAGTGATCCAAGTTCTATGGATACCCTGGGGCGGGTAGACCACGACGGCCGTTTCGTTCTTGTTAGGACTCGACGGGCAGCCATAACCCAAGCAATTCCAAGAACGACGGAAAAATGTACTAAAAGTCTCCCTGCGTAGAATCAAAGCGGCCCTCAATACACCTTAGCGCCATCCCACGGAACCAACTCCAATATAAAAGATAGTTACACTGGTAATAACGAAAGGTAGACAACTAAATAAATTACGAAGTGCATCACAATCCAGTATAGGGAACGCTATTTGCGTTTTCACCGAAAACATCTGCCATTTTGCAGACCAGAAAACAGATCAACGCTGGCACCCACCAGAATGCGCGCAATCCGTTTGTGTTTGTTCACACAACATTTATGTCCGCATCATACGGGATTTTTTTTTATTAATAGCTTTATTCGAAATTTGACTTTGGCATCAAGTTCTGCTTTGATAGAGATGAAAATTAAGCAAAAAAAATAGTAATCACGTGATTCGCATTATCTGTAAAATTTTAATTTTTTCCAAATAATAATTCAAAAGTAGGGCTTTTTCTGAAAATATCGAAAATTTATTAAAATTTTTTTTTAAATGCAGTTTCTAGCCCACATGCAAAATTTCAGGTGCATAAGATAATTTTGATTTTTTACCCACCACTAAAATTTATTTTCCACTTAATGAACACTTTACTGATGACACTGTTTGTTGTCTTAATATTAAGGTGTATTACTTTCAGACACAAACTACGTTTTTAAAGAAAATGTACCTATTTGAAATAAAGCAATGTCAAAACTAAGAAGTTTTATGTAGGTAGGTTGCGTTGAGTCTTATTTTGCAAAAGTGGTGCAATTTACAAAATATGGGTAAAGAATCAAAATTATTTTATGCAGCTGAAATTTAGCATTATTTTCTGGAAAAAATTAAAATTTAACAGAAAATGCGAATCACGTAAGTACTATTTTTTTGCTTAATTTTCATCTCGGTCGAAGCAGAACTTGATGCTAAAGTCGAAGTCGAATAAAGCTATTAATAAAAAAAAATCCCATATGATGCAGACTTTATACTGGTAGTAGTAGTAGTAACAAGATTTATTTAGCAATATGCTACAATTTAACAAGTTATATAAAATATTTGAACTAATTTAACAATATCATCTTTAAAAAAATTTTATCAGTCACTATTTTATTTTTTAAATAAATAATTTTTCAATGATTTTTTAAAATTTTTCAAAGAGGTCTGTGATTTAATTAAAATATTCAAGTTATTATATTCACTTAATCCTTTATAGAAAACCGATTTATATGTCAAATGTTTTGATACCCTACCTAGACAAAAATCTTTATTATATCTGGTTGAATAGTTATGATTTTCAAAATTTTTAGTTATAAAATCTTTCAAATGAGAAGGCAGTAAGTTATGTTGTATTTTAAAAATAAAAGTACAAATCAAAAGAAATACTAAATTTTTAACATTTAACCACTGAAGTTTCTTTAACATTAAATTTATTTTCGTATATTTATCCACATTTAAAATTATACGCATAGCTTTATTTTGCAAAACTTGGAGTCTATTAAAGACCCCATCATTTGCTGTGTATAAAATAGTTGAACAATATAAAAAATGAGGTAAAATTATAGTGTTATAAATTGTTTTTCGTGAAAATAAACTCAAATTTTGACTAATTCTTTTTAAATAATTAATTTTTTTTCCAATTTTAGATACCAGATTTTCAAAATGTAATTCAAATTTTAACTTAGAATCTAAAATTACTCCCAAATATTTAAAAGAGTCTATAATTTCTAATTTTTCATCATCAACAAAAATATTTATGTCTGTATTAATCACGCTATTTCCAATAACCATAAATTTTGTTTTAGAAACATTTAATTTTAATTTATTTACCTTTAACCAGTTTGATAAAGTTTTTAATTCAAAATTTAAAATGTCTATACAATCAAGAATATTTTTACCCTTTATATATAATAAGGTATCGTCAGCAAACATTTGAATAAAACTTTGTTTTAAAACATTTGGCATATCATTTATATAAAGAATAAATAATAATGGACCCAAAATGCTACCTTGTGGTACCCCAATATTATTATATTCCTTTTTAGAAAAAATATTATCAATTTTTGTTTTTTGCTGCCTATTACTAATATATATATATATACAGTATGTCTCTGTAAGTTTGCATCATATGGAAAACTTTTTTATTATTCATTTTACGAAAAAAAGTTATTCTTCATAAAAAGTTCTGCATGGTCTAAAACCTAAAAAGCAACCATCAAATATCGAACTTTTCCAGTCATATACGAGGTTTGTCAAAAAATGTGAATTTTTCACAAGAATGTGAATTTTTCCCAAGAGTAAAGTACCTTTATTTTTGACGTTATCAAAAATTCTTATTAAAAAAAGTTGATCAGAACTAAAAACTACGTCTAAATATGCAATCATACGCATTAAATTAATTAAATAATTAAAAAATTAAATAATTAATAACAAATTAGTAAAATAATTTTTCAACATAAATGCGTATAATTGCATATTTAGACGTGATTTTTAGTTCTGATCGACTTTTTTTAATAACAATTTTTGATAATGTCAAAAATAAAGGTACTTTACTCTTGGGAAAAATTTACATTCTTGGGAAAAATTCACATTTTTTTACAACCCTCGTATATGACTAGAAAATTTCGATATTTGATGGTTGCATTTTAGGTTTTAGACAATGCAGAGCTTTTTATGAAGAATAACTTTTTTTCGTAAAATGAATAATAAAAAAGTTTTCCATATGATGCAAACTTACGGAGACATACTGTATATATATTATTTACTGGTGAGACTGTAAATTATGTTTTGAAGTAAATGTAATCTTATAATATCGAAATGCCCTTCTAATACCAGCGTTAGAATGGGATGGGACTCTTTTTGCCAACTTTTCCAACTCCTCCATCAACATTTCAAAACTTCCAAGGAAACGGCGGTTTGGCAACTAAGTTCGTAAGATGCCGAGCCAACTGAAACAGTTGAAATTTCTCCAGGCAAGTTTGATGCCGTTCAAATTGAATATTTTGACCTGGATATTCTGGATATACCTTCACATATATGTAACGTAAGTTATGCAAATTAGTTTTCCAAACTTTACGGGAATGGATTTATAGTGTTGTTATACAACTTCGGAATAATGCAAATTGTTTTTTCGTGGTTGTGTCATCTCCAACAGGACATCTTTAGGTATGAGGACCACCAAAAATAGGGAAAATAGACTTCCTTTAGACAATCCTTTTAATAGTATTATGGGATACAGTAAAACAAAGTTGAACTTATTAATATATACAGTGTCACCAGTAAAGTCCGCATCATATGGGATTTTTTTTTATTAATAGCTTTATTCAAAATTTGACTTTGGCATCAAGTTCTGCTTCGATCGAGATGAAAATTAAGCAAAAAAATATTAGTCACGTGATTCGCATTATCTGTCAAATTTTAATTTTTTCCAAAAAATAATTCAAAAGTGGGGTTATTTCTTAACATATCGAAAAAAGTTATTAGAAAAAGTGTTTTTAAATGCAGTTTCTAGCCCACATGCAAAATTTCAGCTGCATAAGATAATTTTGATTTTTTACCTATATTTTGTAAATTGCACCACTTTTGCAAAATAAGACTCAACGCAACCTACATAAAACTTCTTAGTTTTGACAAGGCTTTATTTCAGATACATTTTCTTCAAAGTAGCGCCATATTAAATGTGTGTTTTTCTACAAAATCAAAATTGGGCTATTAAAATTTGGTCGCATGTGATGCAAAGTTTATTTGTTTTGGACCCCGTATAAGGTAACTTCATAAAATAAGTATTTTTGAAAACGTAGTTTGTGTCTGAAAGTAAGAAAATAAAAAATAAAGTAAAGGGGTTTTAAATTAATTCGTTAAAAATAGATTAACATTACGTTAAGTTAAACTAAAATTTATTTTCCACTTATTGAACACTTTACTGATGACACTGTGTTCTTTTTTGTCTTAATATTAAGGTGTATAACTTTCAGACACAAACTACGTTTTCAAAAATACTTATTTTATGAAGTTACCTTATACGGGGTCCAAAACAAATAAACTTTGCATCACATGCGACCAAATTTTAATAGCCCAATTTTGATTTTGTAGAAAAACACACATTTAATATGGCGCTACTTTGAAGAAAATGTGTCTGAAATAAAGCATTGTCAAAACTAAGAAATTTTATATAGGTTGCGATGAGTCTTATTTTGCAAAAGTGCTGCAATTACAAAATATGGGTAAAAAATCAAAATTATCTTATGCAGCTGAAATTTTGTACGTGGGCTAGAAACTAAATTTAAAAACACTTTTTCTAATAACTTTTTTCGATATTTTCAGAAATAACCCCACTTTTGAATTATTTTTTGAAAAAAATTAAAATTTGACAGATAATGCGAATCACGTGACTAATATTTTCTGGCTTAATTTTCCTTTCGATCAAAGCAGAACTTGATGCCAAAGTCAAATTTTGAATAAAGCTATTAATAAAAAAAATCCCATATGATGCGGACTTTACTGGTGACACTGTATATAATAGGTAATATTATTACCAAGAAAAATTACATGTTTCGGTAACACTGTACCTTCGTCAGATGACAATGATTTAATAAAAGGTGAAAATAAAAGGTTGGTGCAATAAAATTATTGAAGATGTAACTAAAACAGTGGAAGGGTTACAATAGCGGGGAAATCCAACAGAGGGTTTAAAAATTAAATTAAATAAAGTACAATATGGGTAGTGTATAAAATCTTAAATATATGATCAACAGAATAAATTTAACAAAGGTGGATTATTTAAATCTAGTTGATCATTAAGTAACAGGTAAGTATTTTTTAGTATATTTATTTCCATAGATTCTAACAAATTCAATTTTAAGCCTTTGTTTTCTGTATGTAAGATTTGAAAGGAAAGATCGAAATTATGTTGATAATCAAGTAAATGGTTAGCATAGTTTGAGCCTGTTTTATTTTTTAGAAAACTGTTATAATGTTCCCGTATTCTTTTGTTAAAATGTCTGCCCGTTTGGCCAATTTATGATTTAGAACAATCTTGGCATTTTAATTTATAGACGCCTGATTTTTGTTTTTATCGCTTTTAGATTTATTGTTTTTGATAAATTTACTTAAAGACTTATTAGTTTTGTAACACAAATTTATATCAAGCTTGTTAAGAAAATTGCCAATTACTTTGCTGGGTTGTCCAAACATAGTGATAAGTTTAAATTGGTCAGAGTTTTTGCTTCTAGGAAAAACTAAGTCAATAGCCTTTTTCTAAGTTTTCTTTTTTAGGATTTGGTCAATTAGATTTGAGTTATATCCGTTATTAACTGCAATTTGTTTTATAATGTTTAGTTCTTTTAGAAAATTGATTTTATTTAGCGGGAGAGTTACTAGTCTAAGGATCATACTGTGAAAAGAAGCTAATTTGTGTTGTATAGGGTGGCACAAAGAGTTGTGTATGATAGTATCAGTATGAGATGGTTTATGGAAAACGGAGAAAACGTGTCTATCATTTTCTCTCTTAATATTTAAATCAAGAAAATTGATAGAATTGTCACTTTCGTGTTGTATTGTAAACTTGATATTATTGTGAGGGCTGTTAATATATTCTAAAAATACTTTTAACTGTCTATCAGTTTCAAGAAAACAAGTTAATACGTCATCAACATACCTATGCCAATAAAGAAACTGTTTGAAAAGAGGATGATTGCTTATTTTATCTTCTAAAAAAAAAGAAACAAAAACTCTGACCAATTTAAACTTGTCACTTTCTTCGGACAACCTAGCAAAGTAATGGGCAATTTTCTTATGAAACTTGATATAAATTTGTGTTACAAAACTAATAAGTCTTTAAGTAAATTTATCAAAAACAATAAAACTAAAAGCGATAAAAACAAATAATCAGGCGTTTATAAATTAAAATGCAAAGATTGTCCTAAAACAAACATTGGCCAAACGGGCACACATTTTAACAAAAGAATACAGGAACATTATAACAGTTTTCTAAAAAATAAAGCATACTTAAACTATGCTAACCATTTACTTGGTTATCAACATAATTTCGATCCTTCCTTTCAAGCCTTACATACAGAAAATAAAGGCTTAAAATTGAATTTGTTAGAATCTATGGAAATAAATAAACTTAAAAATTCGGACTTGTTACTTAATGATCAATTAGATTTAAATAGTTCACCTTTGTTAAATTTACTCTGTTGACCATATACCTACTTAAGATTTTGTAAATTACCCATATTGTACCTCCTTCCTCTTCTGACAGTTCCTATCCGTTTCGGATGTTGGCTATCATACATGCTATTTTGACTTTGTTTGCTGCAGCTCGGAATAGTTCACTTGTATTCATGCCGAACCAGGTTCTAAGGTTTTTAAGCCATGAAATTCTTCTTCTTCCAACAACTCGCTTTCCCATTACTTTTCCTTGCAGGATACACTGCAGTAAATGAAATCTGCTTTCATTCCTCATTATGTGTCCTAAAGTATTGGAGTTTTTGAATTTTCACAGTATTTACCACTTCTTTTTCTTTACCCATCCTTCTAAGGACTTCGACGTTAGTTATATGGTTCGTCCATGGTATCCTCAAAATTCTGCGATAGAACCACATCTCGAATGCCTCTAATTTTTTCGTTGTGTCCTCAGTGAGTGTCCATGCTTCCACACCGTAGAACAGGATAGAGAACACGTAGCAACGTAGAAGTCTTATCTTGGTGTTTAAGGCTATGTAATGACTTGCGAATAAGTTTTTCATTTTGTGGAATGTGGTCCTGGCCTTTTTGATTCGGTTTTTTATTTCGCGTGAGTGTTCCCATTGTTCGTTTACTTCAGTTCCGAGATAGGTATAGCTGCTCACTCTCTCTAGTGGTTTTTGATTGATTGTTAGTTGGCAGTTGTTTATATTTTCTTTGCTAATGACCATTAGTTTAGTCTTTTTGATGTTTATGTCTAGACCATATGTTTGGCTGCAATCCGTTATTCTATCCAAGGGTTGTTGAAGGTCGTCTAAATTGTCGGTGAAAATAATCGTGTCATCTGCATAACGGATATTATTTATTCTTTCTCCATTCAATACAATTCCGGCCTCCGTGTGTTCTAAAGCTTCTCTAAAGATGTATTCTGAATATATATTGAACAACAACGGGGAAAGAATACATCCCTGTCTTACACCTCTTAATATGTTTGTTTTATCCGTTGTCTCATTCCCGACTCTGACTGAGGCAGATTGATTCCAGTATATAGATCTACTATTATCTTAATATCCTTTCCATCTAGGCCTACATTCTTTAAGATTTCGATCATTTTTTGGTGTCGTACTCTATCGAAGGCTTTTTGGTAGTCAATAAAACATGCACACGCTGTGCAGTTCATATCCCTGCATCTCTGGAACAGTACTTGTATGCTGTATATGGCTTCTCTAGTCCCCACTGCATTTCTGAATCCAAACTGTGTCGGAGCTATTTGTTCTTCGCATTTCCTGTATATTCTTCTATGAACAATTCTAAGGAATAGCTTCAGAAGGTGGCTCATCAGACTGATTGTTCTGTAGTCTTCACACTTTTTTGCACCTGTTTTTTTTGGCAAGGTGATAAATTCCGATTCAAGCCAATCCTGCGGGATTTTCCCAGATGGGTATTAACTATTGAACATTGATGTTATCCACCTTACACTGTTATCATCCAGGAGTTTTAGAAATTCTGTGTCAATATTATCGGGTCCAGGAGATTTTCCTTCTTTCATAGATTTTATGGCTGTCCTAACTTCTTTGATCAATATGCATGATCATCGACGACTTCAGGCGCGTTAGGTCGTGTGTCATGGAACAGTTTTTTGATGTATGTTTTTCATTCGTCCTTCAGTTCATCTTTGACAGTTATGGTTTTTCCTTCTTTGTCATTTAAGGTAGTTAAATGTTTGCGTCTGCATGTTCCCGTCAGTTCTTTGACCTTTCTATGTACATTGAAACTATCGTATTTTGATTGTAAGGTCCCAATTTCAGAGCACTTTTCTTTAATTTCTGCTTCCTTTGCTTCTCGTATCTTTGTTTTAATTGTTCTGTTTACTTTGTTGTTACTATATTGTACCTTATTTAATTTAATTTTTAAACCCTCTGTTGGATTTCCCCGCTATTGTAACCCTTCCACTGTTTTATTTACATCTTCAATAATTTTATTGCACCAACCTATTATTTTAATGTTCACCCTTTATTAAATCCTAGTCCTCATGATGTCATTTTTCTTGGTAATATAGTGGAAATTTACAAGTTCAACTTTGTTTTACTGTATCCCATAATACTATAACATGGATTTCCACCTAGTATCGGCTGAATCAATTAATTTATAATTTTAGTTATCATTTGAGGTGGGTGGAGTCATAGACATAAAATATATGGAGGAAGACAAAATTGTTTTACATTTAGTCCCCATCAGAAATCGTCTCTCGCGCATGTGCTAAAAAATAGGGGGGGAGGGGGGGGTCAGTGAGTACTGGACTCCCCTTATTTTGATTATTTGACTTCTGTATTGTTCTTCTCAAAAGATGTAACTCATTATGGTGACGCAATGTTTCAAATTTGAAATTTATATCCTTTAAATACATAAGTATTCGAATTATTCAAAAAAATCCGTTTTTAATTTTAATTTGACGCGCCCTGTATACCGAACGTGAGGGCTAAAAGTTAAAAATGAAAAATGGCATTATAAAAGTCATATTATTTTTGTTTATCGAATATATGGTTAATGGATTGACCTCCTTTTTCCGGATACCCTGTATAAGAAGACCAAATTGTTAACATTTTGTCCCGCTTAGAAATCATTTCTATTAGAAATCAATGATGACAAATTTCTGCTGATTGCACTAGATCTAACGCCTGTGTTTGAAAAGATAGGTTATATTAATTTGTCATGTGCACCTATTAAGTAAATATAATATACTAAATAAGTAATATATGTGTGTGTTTTTTTTAAATTTTCCACTCGTAATTATTTATTTGCTTTGTTTGTAACATATTGTCGTTTTTCAATAAATTATAGTATTTTTCGAAATTGAGCTATTTAGTGCTTTTTATTAACTATCTACAATGATTCGCCAGTGCGTGGTGTGTAAAAACAACGGTCCCTAATAACACAAGTAGGTTCCCTGAACATTCAGAGGATATTTATTTAAACCTACAGAACATTCCTGGAATGTGCCCGAATGTTCTAGGACATTCGTGGAACATACTAGGAAGGTGACGTGTCATCATTTTGAATGTTTTGTGAACATGCCAACATGAATGACATTTGAATGTTCAATTCACGTGACTTGGAATCCATCTTGCGAGAGGAATTAAAATTTTTACTATAGACGCTGGACAAAACAAAGCACGTCAAAATCCACCAATCGCCTGATTTGGGGATCTGGCCAAGTCACAAAATTCCCTAAAAGCCAGTAAAAAAGGGAGATATATTTATTGTGGTTTATAATATCTCTCACCCCCTCTATTTTATACGATTAATAGCCTAGCCAGGCCTAACCACATGAAATTTTTCCGGCACGACAAAGCGCCAGGAAGTTTTTGCGGCATCAGGGAGTTTTTGCACCGTAAGCCATTACGCTTTAACGTTTAAAATTTTAAATTATTTACAAAACGAGGGACAAACTAATTATTATGATGAGCATGAATTATTAGTTTAGTGTACACTGTACAGTGTACATGAAGGTAGGGCCCTGTCACTAAGGCCCTACTGTACGGTCCACCACTGTTTTCGGGTGCAAAATGTGTAAAGTCATACAATAAAACATCCTTAAATATTCGTAACAGCTAAATACGACAAGAGAACAACAGGAAAATTTCATGAGAATTACTTTAAAAGTTTGTCTCTGGTGTGCTGTCTCCATTAATCGAATTTTAAAACCAATCGATCATTGTAAGTATGTAAGTATTAAATTACATTATATTCCCTTTCAAATAGAATAAAATTGTAAGTTAATCAATTATTCTGTCGGTTTGTTGTGTTTGACTTTGCAATGTTGGGTTTAAATTTAAATTAAATGTATATATTTTTCTAAAGTCTATTTATTTCCAAGATGGACTGAATCCACACCGTTTACAATGCAAAATTTACTATTGAAATTAATGTCTGATTGGCCAATCAACACATAAGCTGGTGGAAGCTAGACCTAATCGCCCAACTACAACGCATAGTGTTAATGTTTGCATCGGCCTACCTTGGAAATAAATAGACTTTAGAGGGGGAATTATAATAATAAACTTTGTATGAATAAACCAAAATGTGTTATGTGTATATGTTATAAATAAGTCACGTGAATTCCCCCTCCCAAAATTTTCCTCCGGATCCCTAGATGAAAAGTGATTGGAAATCTTCATCTATTGGCAGTGTTGGCACTATTAACAATAACTGTCACTGACAGTTTCTGTTATGGTCAGATATTATTTTAGATGGAAAAACAATGGTATAGTATTTCTCAAGTTAATTTAATGACATACAAAAGTATGAAAATCCTAACCATAGGCGTCGCCAACCAAATAATTAAAATGCGTAAAGTATTGTTTTAATTTGTTAATATGATAATAATATTATACATAAAGCAACTTTAATACCTACGTAACACGTATAATCATTCGATTGTCTAATTTTTTATGTTTAAAGCCACAACTCAATAAAACACCTCGCAGTGTTTCTAAAGATTGGTAATTATAATCAGGGTAACCTTTTAATTTATCACGAACTAGCTCCAAAGTTGGCACTATATTATCTTTGTAAAAATTGTAAGTAGTTCGTCGAATAAAATCCTTAGCAGCATTGGCAACCGTTTTGGATTTTTGATTTATTCGTTTTCGCTTTATAGAATGATCGATTACAGTACCCAATTTAATTACGTTCTAAATACTCGTAAACCCAAGTTTTGTTAATTCGTTAATTCTTGTAACTAGCGCATTATCAGTATTTTCGGGATTTTATTTTTTTAAACACGCATACATATTTAAAATGATACGTGGACATTGAACATGAAAATCCTTGTTTCTCAATTCCGGACTTGTTTCGCTTTCGATAGCCATCTCCACCGGCACCGATAATTCTCCTTGATCAGCAGTTTCATTGCTGGAAATAAAATATATTAAGTAAAAAAAAACGTTACCTTTCTTCACAGTTACAAAACAAAAAATTAAAACTCTTTTCAAAAAATTAATTACCTACGTAAATTACAACAAATACGTTAAATCACCTACTCCACTGTCCTATTCATTTAAGAAACTATTAATAAACTGACGCGACAGTGATGATAGCTTAATGATCTTTTAGCAGGTAGATAGAAATATATTTATTCGTTAAAAATATTCCTCCAGATAGTTTTCAAGACAGCGCCATTGACGCTTGTCTCCATGACAACATGCATAAATTATGTGCGGTTGCCAGTTCTACCAAATTTTCGGGTTTCTAAATACAATATATAATTATAGGAGAAACAAGGGTTTGTTAATTAGTTGAGTTGATTAAATTGAGTTCAAAAATGAATGTAATGTAGAATTTTATATAATAGTCTCTGTGTCATCAGTACTGTGAACTACGTCTTCTACGGGGTAAAATGTAGAGTTTCACTGTTTTTATTTATAAATTGGCCTGCCTGTATTATGGTTTACTCACTCCTTCGTAAATGCTGAAAGGCACTGTATATTATACTATACGTAAAGAAAAGTGCTTTTTCACTAAATTTTAATACTGACCCCACTGCATAGACCAAGCAAAATTAAATTTCTATTGTGTCTAAAATTTTGAATTGCTTATTGAGAAAAATAATTAAAAAATATACAAATAACTATTAAAAAAAATCTGTCTTTGTTTTTATTTACATCGTAGACCACCATTGGTGACACAATCGATATATTTATTTTTTTAATATAAAAAAAATTCATAAAATTTTAAATATAAACCCCTATCTAAAATAAATGATAAATTTCCATATGTAAAAAATTCTAATATAAAATATCATTGTATAATATCTGTACCCCAGAGCCAGGCTATGTTAAGTACAAAAACTTCGTTTTTCAGGAGAGCAGTTTTAATATATTCATTTTAAACTTTTTTAAATCATGAAACACTGTTTTTACTTAATCTAGTCACAATTTTATAATTAAATTAGTTATAGAAATACTAATAAAGAGCATAATGCCAAGTTTTTAAAATTAGTTTTTGTATTTGATTTTAGTGACTTAACATAGTTTGGCATATGCAAAAAACTCATTTTTGCATTTATCATATATGTTAAGTCCAAAGAGATGCACTTGATATATTTTCAGTGGACTTAACATTTAGGTAAATCGGGAGGGAAAATAATACTACCTACGTGTAAATATAACACAATTTGGTCTCTTATAATAAAGAAACATATTTTTAGTCGTCATCTTCGTTTTCTCCGTATTCCAAATTCTTGTAATAGTCATGGAATGTTTTTGGTACCCATTTTAGAAGTTTTTGTAAATGGCTATACTTTTTAGCTGAAATTGGTTTAGGCCCCTCCCTAATTGGTGGAATCGATAAAGGAGTGTAGTCATTTGGCTTATTTCTTCTGTAAAAGTCGACATCTAAAAAATCTGTACTAAAATCGGTTTTGTAATGGAGAATTCCAGAGTTACTTCTTCTAACTTGCAAGTGAACTGCTAGGGATATCAGAAAATCGTTGCCTGCGCTATTTTTTTTTCTTGTTGATATTTTTATGGTGATGTTGATCCCTCAAAAAGATGTTTAAATTCTTTAAAATCGGAGTATTCCATGTTGACTACAGTGGACTGTTTTTTTGTTCGGGTTTGCAAGCAATCATTCACAAAGTGAAAAACTTACATATAGTTTTTATTTTTATGGTTATAGTTATAAATATATTAAGTCACCATTATTATATAATAATGCTAGTGGTAAACTATGTTAAGTTCATTACAACAATTATTGTATGCTTTATTAACTAGCTCAAACTTGTTAGAACGTAATAGTTAAATTGTATGTTTTATTAACTAGCTAAAACTTGTTAGAACGTAATAGTTGATTATTAAATGAACACTAAAAGTTAACTTACTTGATTTTTTTTTCTGGTCCTGGCTTCTGCGGCTTGAACATCTCGAACATTTTCGGCTTTTTTATTATTTTACTAGTTCTAGAAGACCACGGAACACGTCTCGTAAACGGCATTGTAAATAGAAATTGTACCGCACAAAAAACTCGCAAGGTATGTTGACTGATGGAGTTAACATTTTAAACTGAACGCAAATGCAGAGGCACATAAGGTTAGCGCTACTTAACATTGTTTGCCTCAAGGAGAACTGTTGACTTAACGTAGTTTAAAATGAGCTATTATCGTTATTTTATAAGATACGCCAAAATGGAAAATACCATACGATGCGCCGCAAAATTTTAAGCCGCTTAACATATTTAGCTAAAATTTGGCCAATTTAGACTTAACATAGTCTGGCTCTGGGGTACAGATATGTATATGTCAAATATAAATTGAACAACTTGTAACTTTTTCAAAATTTTTTGTAAAAAATAGTACGACGAACATAGAATTATTGTCAACTAATTTTGTGGCTCACAGCGTATTTGTTTTTGGTAATATTATGGATACTTCTTACCTTTATTGGTGTGTGTTGCTTAAATACCATAATCTGCTGGCACATTGGGGAGCTTTGGATTCGCTGCTTTACGTACTTTCAGTGATTTATTACACAAGAAGATATTAAAAAAAAACACAAAATATCCGCTATAAAAGACGGGGCTAAATTAAACCGATTAAAGGAGTGCACTAGATAGCATTACTGCCTTAAGAAAACGATGATTTTCTACAATTTAACAGAAAATTTTTACACAAACCGAAACATGGCGAAAAATGAGGTAATATCACGTCACATCACTGAAGATCAGCTATTATGTTTCACAAAAACACAGCAGAAATTACCTAAGAAAGGTGTCCAAAACAAAAAAATTCGACTGCCTTACACACGCTGCAAGAGATCAGTCTTAACAAACAAACGCCACTCTACCTCGAGCGGGTAATATTAATTTACGTTACAAGACCGGAAAGTAGTGTTTTTCAGGTCGAGACAAGCATTTTCAGGGCGAGCCGTAGGCAAGTCCTGGAAGCTTGGAGAGACCTGCACAACACTAAATTTCGGTTGCGTAACATAAAATATTTTTTTTAAGACCGACACTTGGATATACTTACATTAAATTATTTTATTTTATATTATTTTTAAATGCGTCGTATGACTTCTTGTAACGGACTTTTGCTTTTACTGGCAAAATATCGTAAGTCGCTTTCCTTGCTGCTTCCAAAATTTCTTCTGAAATCTCATATTCCGTGTCGGATAATACAAAATCTGAATTCATATTGTTAAATTTGCGAACTCGCGAAACAAGTTTGACATAAACAACAAATTAAAAATCAACGAACTGTCACTCGACAATACATCGAAATGTTGTTGTCATAGTAATGAAATCACGGTAAGAGCGATTGGAAAAACAAAAAACAGAGACCGGAAATTTTTTTTCCGGTCTCTAACGTCACTTTTCCAGTCTTGCGATCGGAAAAAGGTTATTTTCTAGACGAAAAATTGTCCAGAAAGTGTATATTTTCTGGTCGGTTTTAAAAAAAAATCTTTTCCGGTCTCTAACGTCAATTTTCCCGTCCTGATCGACAAAATGTTATTTTCTGGACAAAAAATTGTCCAGAAAGTGTATATTTTCTGGTCGGTTTTATAAAAAGATAGTATAGAGCAGTGGTTTCCAAATGTCGCAAAATCCCGGACCCCCGAAATCGGACTATAGTAACATGCGGACCCCCATGGCCAGTTAATCTTTAAAAGTACTAAAACAACCGTTTCGTAACAACATTTTATTTATCAATACAACGTATTTTCCTTAAAAACAATAATAATCTTAAAACACAAGGATTATCTCTATTCTGGTGATAGTTGTAAGTACAAAGTAAATTTTAAACACACTTTAAAAATATGAAACAAAATAAACATTAGGCAAAGTAACTAATTTTAAAATTCAATGAGAAGAATGAAATATTGTTTTTGAACTTATAATTTTTTCCAAATCTAGTCTAATATTCGATATTTTTAATCTTAAATCGGGAGCAACATTAAGCCGATTTCTTTGCTTTGATTTTAACTGAACATAATATACACAAAAACCTTGTTTACACAAATACGTTGTGCAAAAAGGAATCAAATGTATCATAGCCGTTTCGGCGAGCTCATTGTAATTAGGACTTATATTAAACCAAAACTGAATTAAACTATTATCATTAAAAATATCCTTTTTGGAAATACTACATGACAAGTCGACGAGCTGATCTTGTTGTTTTTCTGTAAGAACTACATTTCTTTCAATGTTTTCTCTAGAAAATGGATTTCTAATCCAGTTATTATTAATATTTGGAACCAGAAAATATTCACGAAAACTTATTACCAGATTACGCAAATGTTCACAGATAATGAGTTGAACCTCTTGCGGCAGTGTTTCTTCCGACGATTTCATAAATGATTCTAAAGAAGGAAATGTAGCGAAAGATGATTGTTTTGTATTTATTTTATAATCTTAGTGGGTTCGCGGACCCCCAAAAAATACGCCGCGAACCCCAAGGGGTCCGCGGACCACCATTTGGGAACCACTGGTATAGAGTATAATTTTTCATATTTTAGCCTAATATATAAAATTTAAATTGTCAACCATGCCACAAACGCATTAACCCATTTAGCAATGTATGATTCTCCAAAGGCATATTTTTCGGTTTTCACATGAAAAACGTTTTAAAAAATGCTACCCAGCAAATATTGTTGGTCAGGCTAATTGGAAAAAGTAAAACAATTTTAATTTAAGCCCAACACATCAGCACGTATCCAAGTGTTAAAAATGTAATTACATGGACATTCGGGCTTACAAATGCGGAAAAGTGGTACGTAAATGCGAGAAATTATTGTTTTTCCGAAAGTTTTTCAACGTTTAAAATTTTGATTTATTTTGGATTTAGCCATAGTGGCGTTAAAATACCGCGCGAGCAAAAATTATTTGCATCAAAGAGGGTTTGGATTAAAAAACGTAGGGCTTGGTTTAGATCACAATGATATGGGACGATATTTCTAACCAAATCTAGATTAAAATTTTGTCAAATTCATATTATGACATGGTATGCCAAACTATGAGTAATAAAATAAGTAGACAAATACAAGTTTATTTTTGTTGTTTACAAAATTAACAAAGTAAGAATATACAAAAAGAAAAAGAAAAATAATTACATAAATTGCTGAAATTGGCCACCGCCATGCTCCAAGCATGAATTCACACGTCTCTTTATATTTTCGAAAGTGTTGACCAGCATCTCTGGAGAAATGTTACCACATCCTTTCTTGTAATTGTTCCAAATTTGCAACTGGTGTTTTAAAAATAGTGTTCTTTAAATGAGGAAAAACGAAGTAATCCATAACCGTTAAACAAGGTGATCTAGGTGGGAATTCAATGTATGATCGAAAACTGATCAATCTGTGGTCGAAAAAATTGCGTAAGTAGTTAATAGTTTCGGCGGCTGTATGGGCGGGTGCACCGTCCTGCATGTTGAAAATATCCAAAACGTAGTTCGTCGTCAAGTAATTGCTCCAAAAATGGATTCAAAATATTGTCTTTATACCGCTGTGCTGTAACTGTGTCATGGAAAATAATAGGACCAACAATTATTCTTCTTCGGGAAACAGCTAACCAGACAACAATTTTTTGAGGGTGCAATGTAGACTCTACAAAAAAATAAGGATTTTCACTACTTCACATGCGTGTATTCGGAGAAATCACATAACCGGAGAGGTGGAACCAGGCTTTATCCGAAAAAAATATCAGGTTTAATAAATCATTTCCTTTCAATAAATTTTGGGTAAACCATTGAAAGTAATTCTTCCCACTTCTTGGGACAGGCGTCTTATACAATTTGTTGGCGTATTTTGCATTATTTCACGAACGTTTGCAACAAGTTCTTCTGTTCTTACAGATGGTCTTCCTGCTCCTTTTTTGTGTTGTATAGAACCTGTTTCCCTAAACACAGCCACGGTTCTTTTCAGGCAATGATAAAAATCCCCAGCAATAAAAGCAACGTTAGGAAAATGTTCGTGAAAATCGTCCATGCACAAACCCGGATTGTATTGCCACTCACAATTTACTCTAACCCCGTTTCGAGAATACGCTTCAACCATAAATGTTTTATGCTGTTCCGTAAAGCCCATTGTGTGAATTGTTCAAGAAATTGGAAAAATTCGCGATGAATCAAATTACTTGTAACGACTGTCAAAGATGACGGAATAACTGATTGATTGTTAAATTCAGGTAGTAACTGACACCCAACAGGTATCAAGCCCTATGGCTAAGCATTACGTCCTTAGATACAAGGCCCTCTTTAATGCAAATAATTTTTGCTTGCACGGTTCAAAGCCGATGAAAGCTAGGGAAAATAAATGTAATAGCATGTAAATAATTCCTTCGAATTCAAATTGCTGATTTTTTTAAAGGCTAATAATGTAAAAACTTGTTTTTATTTTTGAATACTGTGGCATGGTGCCAGGGGTGTAAGTCAGAAAAATGATTTCTGCTTATTTTTCTTGAAACAGAAAAGGATTACCAACATAATGCAAAAATTATTCATTAGAAACCTAACCTTTACAGACAGACTTTTAAAAAAAAAATTTCAAAAAGGTTCCGACAAAAATGGCGTTTTGCAGAAATGAAACTTGCTACTTTATCGATGACATCAACTAGGTTAGGTTAGGTTAGGTTAGAGTGGCAGACCTCTGGCATTGTCCAAACAGTCATACGTAGTCCTATAAGGACCGTTGTGGTACCACACATGTTCCGCGGAACCTGTTTGCATCAGCTTCATGATGGTTAACGCGATCGTAAAGAATCTTGACAGCTCAATCAAACCAGCCACTGCTGTTAATAAACTTAGTAAGTCGACCCAGTTGCAGGCTGCTCACTTCCTCCAGATCATTAAAAAATGGTTCGCCCAGTGCATTGAACCTTCTTCTCGCGAGGCCGGGGCATTCACACAAGAAATGCTGAATACTTTCATCCTCTTCTTCATCTCTGCAACTTCTGCAGAAGTCGTTAGTTTGTATTTGCATACGTTCAGCGTATCTACCGAACAGGCAATGTCCGACTGTGCTGTAATAGCGCTGCGGTTTTCCTGGTATCAAGTAAGGGCCACAATTGCCTGGAGATGCTACAAGTTGTAAGCCCTGTCCATCTGCGTTGCTCAAGTTGTTTAGCTATTCGATCTATATTTTCTTTGACTGATCCTAGTGGTCTAGCCACAGTATCCTCTGCTAGTCCGACAGACATGCTTGCACCCTCCCTGCTTGCCATATATGTTGCTGTGTCCAGGAACCCAACACAAGGTGATTCGATGTTGAGCACCAAGTGTGCAGAGATTGTTGCGACAGCGCCTTACTAATTTTGACTTAGTACTGCTGGAGCAAATTGCCTTTATAGCTGCTTGACTGTCTATATAGATAGCTATAGACGCAGGTCCTCTCAAGCCAGGGTGATTCCGCAGGATGTTGACTGCTTTATCCACTGCAAAAATTTCTGCCAGGAAAATGCTGCAGTAGTCAGGGAGTCTACACGACCTCTGTATTAGCATGTTTTCGGAGAAGATACCAGCTCTCACCCCGACGTCCATTTTTGAACCGTCTGTGAAGATCGAGTGATCCACCTCCATTGTTTCTTGAATGCCTTCCCACTCTTCCCTATCTGGAATGAGCATAGAAAAGCTCCTTCCAAATTCTGGCAGCGAAACAGTGTAATCGGTTGGCTCTCGCAATTTTTGGCCTGGATATATCCCTAGTATGCTGCTGTGTCCGTAGTTGGTACTAGTCCAGCATTTCGACTCTTTCAGCCGTAGAGCACTTTTCGCAGCCACACTTTTTACGTAAATATCCATGGGTATCAGATGCAGCATAACTTCCAGTGCCGCCGTCGGTGCTGAGCGAAGGGCACCGGTCACTCCTAAACAAGCTGCCCGTTGTACCTTCGTTAGTTTTTTCATATGTATTGCTTTTTCCAAAGCGGTCCACCAGACCAGGACCCCATAGGTTAGTATAGGTCTTACAATGGCTGTATAAATCCACTGTACTATGTGGGGTTTCAATCCCCACTTCTTACCAATAGCTTTTTTGCAGGCATAGAACGCAACTGACGCCTTTTTGACTCGTTCTTGTATGTTCATGCCCCAGTTAAGCTTGGAGTCGAGTATCAATCCTAGATACTTTGCTTTTTCTTTCAGCACTAAAGTTCTGTTGTCCAGGACTGGAAGCCTGAAGTTCTCAATCACCCTTCTGCGTGTGAATAGAACCAGCTCCATTTTTTCTTGGTTGACTCTCAGCCCACATTTCGCAGCCCATCATTCGAGTTTTCGTAACGCTGTTTCTGTTAGATCGCTGATGGTGTTTAAATATTTGTTCGACACAAGTATAACTAAATCGTCGGCATATGCAATCACCTTAAATCCAGCCCTTTCCAACGCTATTACTCTTAGCCACAGAGGTGGCGATAGCACCCCGCCTTGCGGAGTTCCTCTTCCGGCAATCCTGTCTATCTCACTGCCTCCTAATTTAGAGCAGATTTTACGGCTTTTCAGCATCTTGTGAATCCAACGGCAGATGTAGTTGTCAACCCCTGATTCTACCAGGGCATCGCAAACCGCCTCCGTCGTGACGTTATTAAAGGCCCCTTCAATATCTATGAAGGCTCCTAGAGTGTACTCTTTATTTCTAAGGGATTTTTCAATTGCGCCTACTACCTCATATAGCGCTGTTTCCACTGATTTGCCTTTTGTATAGGCGTCTTGAGACGAGCTCAGCCTTTCTTCTGGTACCGAATTCTTGATTTGTGTGTCTAACAGCCTCTCCAACGTTTTGGTGAGAAACGAAGATAGGCTAATCGGTCTGAAGTCCTTGGCAGTAGCGTGGCTGCTTTTACCAGCCTTTGGTATGAAGACTATTTTAATCTTGTTCCAGCTTGCAGGTAGATGAGTGTAATACAAGACCCTTCTCTTCCATAAGAAGCGCCAGATGGCATGAAGCCATTTTACTGTGGTGAAGGTTGATCTGAACTACCCGCAACATCGCTAAGCGGCGTTGAAACTTCGACCTCCATCACAGGAGCCGGTTCTACTTTCAGAACCGCGCCCTGCTCCACTTTCATAGCCGATGTCATTGCGGCATCCTGCTTGGGTTCAGTTGGTGCTATCGTCTCTTGGCTTCTCTCCGTATGTTTCGGAAAGTCCTTGTAGACACTAACCGTTATAGCGTTAAACCCACAGTGAAGCTTGAATTGAGCTCCCTCCAGAGCGGGTAGGGACTCATCCGTGAGTTGTAGAATGACGCTTCTCCCTGTTGGTTTTGGGTCTTCCATTTTCAGAATCCTCCATTCCTTGCAGGGAATATTTGGATTCTGAGCGGCAAGTAGTGGCAGTAAATTATTTTCAGGAATCACTGGTACCGGCAACCAAATCCTCGCTCTCGGACACTCTGGTAGCTCCGATCGAGGGATCACCTGCAGGCACGCATGTTCCCAGGGTTGTACGATTTTCTTGACACTCTCGTTCAAGAACTTTAAGAAAAAATCATCCGTGCAGTTGATGATCTTGATTCCTCTAGTCCAGCGGTTCTCAAACTTTTTTGGTGACGGAACCCTTTTGGGAAGCAAAATACTTGATGGAACCCTACAATAAAACAATAGTTTTTAAAAGTGTATTCTTTATTAATAAGCATAATAAAAGTACAAAGTAACAGTTACTAATTATTACTTACTTTACCACATGGCAAGTACAATAATAGAAGATATTAAAAAAGAAAAATCCAACTAATGGGAGGTATGAAACTGTTTTTTATTTTTCATCAATTGGTTGATATCAGGTTTGATAGAAGACAGTTGAAGTCTCATATCAGGTTCGGCGTCCAGTCTATTGCGATATTTTGTTTTCGTGGCTGCATAGGTTGAGAATCCTGTTTCCATTCTTCTTTATTTATAATGTTACACGTCAGGATGGTGGGGTCTAAATAATGCACAATCGTTACTGCGTATTAGAGACTAAGTTTAGTACAATGAAGAAATGTATAAAACTGAGACAACAGAATACAGCAGGCAGTAAAACAATGAACACTAGTTTCTCGCTAGCGAGCTTGTAAGTAGGTAGGTAGGAACTTATCGCTCCGAACGCTAATCGTCAACTGACTGACGAGGCGCGACGCGCGATCGCCGCTTTTATACTTAGTCCTAGACTCGATCTCGAATATTCTCGAAAATACTCGAGTCGGCGCCTTTGATAAACAAAAAGCAAAAATAAAAAGAGAAATATAAAAATTGCGTTGTAAACAATTCAGAGGCGGCTTTTATCAAAGGTACTGCGCGCTCACAAGTATACAAGTATACATGTTGATACCAAACTTATGAGATATTGTACCAGCTATTGTAACACATGTTTATACAAATACAAATAAATAAATAAATATACCTATGCGCGGCCGCGGAGTCAAAACGTTCGACCAGAGAGAGGTGTTTTGATTTTTTTTCTAAATTCTTGAGGAACCCCTACAGAGGTATCGCGGAACCCTAGGGTTCCGCGGAACACACTTAGAGTATAGCTGCTCTAGTCCATCTCGAAGTGTCGTATTGTGGAATCTGGCCAGTAGGATTGGCTATTAGAAACTCCATAAGGATTTCTGTAAGCCTCTTCTTAACCAGAATCCAGTGGTCTGACGTAATCTTCCAGCATTTGTTGCCGGCGTCGATTACTGCAACTTGAAGACTGCTGCGAGACGCTTCTGCCATCGTTCTGTTGTCGGAACGCTCTCTGATACCAGTCTTTTTATGGCTCGGTCCACTGCTGGGCGCAGCAGAACTCTTCCTTTGTGAGCCCGCCGCGGAAACTTGTTTAGTCTCCGTGGTCAGTCTCCTCGAAGACGTTCCAGCTTTGCCCTGCTGTGGAACCGGTTTTCTTTTCTTGTCTCTTGGGGTACTCTCCTCATCAGTAGAACGTGTCCTTTTTTCTGCGACACTTTTTCCGAGGGTTGCACCCAGTTTCTGGTAAGTGTAAGGAACATGGTACGGGTCGCGAGCCAAGAGTTCTCTCGCCCACTTTAAAGTACCCTGATCCTTACTTGTAAGGTCAGCTGGATTCTTACTTTCCAGTATTCCCAGAAGATGCCTTGCCTTTTGGTGCCTTAGATGCATAATGATTTAATGTCTAAAAAATAATAATAAAATGAACCTGTAAATTTTTCGTCAAATGAATAATACTTGTGGGTACTTACTGGCCACACAACAGTAATTAATTTAAAGCCTAATCAAATGTCACAAAAAGCACAAAAACGCAATTCATAACTCGGTGTGTGGGCTCATTACTGATCTGGGGATATTATTATGTCCCAATATCCGCTGATCGATGACAAATTCCTGGTGTCATCTATCGGCAAATGAGAGAATTTATTGCGTTTTGTGTAGAAGTAATAGTAGTAACATGTTTTATTTAGCAGGAAGCCACAATAAATTTTTTTTATAGATTCTTTTTCAAATATTTATAGATTTATTTTTAAATTTTAAACGAAAACAGAGAGATAAGTTAAACAGTTTGCAAACTGTGTCAAATATTAGATACATTTTATTTTGTTTTGTCAGTAAATGTAATTTTAAAGTTTTTTTAAAAAATTGTCATGGTATTTGAGCTTTAATAGTACTTTTCAAATTATTATATTCTATCAAACCTTTATGAAAAATAGATTCATAGGTTCATGTTTTAGACACATAAAAATTTTGATTAGTTATTGTTTCATCATTATGAGGGTCATAATTAAAAGAACAAAAAAAATAAACAACCATGCAATAAATTGTTTTTAATTTGATGTATGAACATACAATGACATACTTAATAAAATATTAAATTCCTGACATTTAACCAATTTAAATTTGTTTAAATAAAATTTGTTTTTGTAGGTAGGTAAGTATGTATATTTCTCAAAATTTAAAATTATCCGGATCGCCTAATTTTGGAAAATTAATAATTTATGAAATATTTCCTCATCAGTGGGTACAATATAAAATAGAAGAACAATAAAAAAAATATGGTAATATTACCAAACTAAATTAGAACTGATTCTTTTAAAATAACCCTATTTTCCTGCAATCCTTGATATGATATAATTATCTCTAAATATTTAAAACTATTGGACCGATTTTTGGAGAGGATGGGGGAATGCATCTCTAACAGAACATTTTTGAATGTTTTTTTAACAAAATCATCATAAAATAGTAGTTTAAAATTATCCAGGTATTTCTTGTAAAAATAATGTTCCATATAGGTCTAGTCAAGATAAATTGACGCTCTATTGTTCTTTAACATGACCACACAATCGCGTTTCGTTAAAACACGGTTGTACGTGCATGGCGGCCATGTTCGCATGGAGCTGGAACGTGTGCGGAAAATCTAGTGTATTTTAATTTATACCACAGCGAAATAAATACTACTATATGGACAGGGGTATAACTAGCAACTCACGGGTCTAAAATTTTTTTATGTTAGCCCCTATTTTGCGGTTTTATTAAAAGTACCTAATATAAATAATAATATATATAATTATTTTATTTATTTATTTATTTATTTACTATCTATTAACGAGCTTAGTCCAGTTTTTAAAATTACAATAATTAGCAAGTGATGCATAATATAACATAGGTAGATACATTAAAATGAACAAATTCAAAATTAACAATAGTATTAACAACAATAACAAAATATTACAGTGTAGAAAAAGATAAACGTAAATAAAAACTAAAGAATAATCAGCAAGGAGCACCCTTATATCAGGTAACCAAACGCAGTTTCATATAAAATTTTGAAGAAGATGAAAAAAAGTCCAAATCGTTAGAATAATAGTTAGCCAACCGGATAGACCCCTGCAGAAAAAACTTGAAGCAAAAGTTGTGCGATTAAATGGCTGATAAAAAGTAAAATTAAAACGTGTGGTTTTGGATGGCACAAAAGTTGAATTTTTACCAACAGATCCGGACAATAGTAAACATGGTTTAAGATACTGTATAATAATTTCAAATCATGCCCCTTACGGCGAACCTCAAGTGCCAAGCCCCAATACAGACTGAAGTTCAGGATAAGACATTCCATAACCGTCTGGGACTCTAAATGCTGAGTATCTAAGAAACTTGTGCTGGACTGTTTCTAAACTATTTACATGTGTTGTATAAAATGGACTCCATACCGAAGATGGATACTCCAGATTGGGTCTCACCAAAGAACAGTAAGAGACTTTAAGGATTGTGGACTCATAAAATCACTCGAAGATCTCTTTATAAACCCTAGCATTTTTAGTGCCTTCCTCTTAACATTTGTGATATATTGCACGCAACCAAGAGAGCGATCAAATGCTATCCCCAAATCAGCCACACTATCCACAAGTTTCAGTGCATCCTGCCAATAACATATTGGTATGTAGGTGGAGTGCGAGACCTAGACACTTTGAAGCATTAAGTTCCATTCCATTTAATTTACAGTAGTTTATGAGGTTGATCAAATCCAACTGTACGAGAAAACAATTTGAGGTTATCGGCAATTAAAAGATAATTGGATAATTTAAAACATTTACGAATATCATTAATAAATTGGTTAAAAAGTAAACGACCCACATAAGAGCTCTGGGGCACCCCTGAAGTAACCTCAATCACCCTTGAAGTAAAGTTATGAACCTTAACGATCTGAGTTAGATTATGTAGATAGCTTTCAAACCATTTCAGAGGGCCATGAATACCAAGAGCCTCAAGCTTGGTCAAAAGTACCCGATGACTGACCCTGTCAATGGCTTTGGAGAAATCTGTGTAGATGTCGTAGGCTGATAGTGAAATCCGTCATTTTATGAAAAGCCTAGTCACTTCATGAAGCGTCGGCAGATTGTGTAAAAACATGAAATTACACGATCTGCCGCGTCACTTCATGAAGAGACCTTGACGTTTCGGCGTATTATGTATAACACAATCTGCCTAATTTTAAATATCGTCACTTCATGAAATGCCACAAAAACAAGGCATATTGTGTAATTCCGTCTAAAAGGTATATTGGCAACTGGTTTGTTCGGGTTTGTCAGAGCATTTTTTTAATTTTTATAAAATAATATTAGTTAAAAAAATTTAATTAAAAAAAATGCTCTGGGGAACAACGAACAAACCAGTTGCCAATATACCTTTTAGACGGAATTACACAATCTGCCGACTGACATGACATCGTTAGGTACTACATGAAGTGACGATATTTAAAATTAGGCAGATTGTGTTATATATATATAGACATCATGAACCGATCCACTATCCTGCAAGATTTCCGGCAGAAAATCAATATATGACACCAAGTTAAGCTCTGTTGACTGCCCGCGTTGGAATCCATCCCCATCCTATGGAATTTTGATATAGTAAATTTACATTTAACATTTTCTTATGCAGAATGGGTTTTTGAAAACTTATACTTCGTGGAGCATCGTCAGATTGGCCATGAGAAATCTCGTGTAAATTTTGTAACGCTCAAATATTGGCTACTCTATTAATTTTACATCGAAATTGTATTAGACATTAGACATTTTGTTGATGGACTCGCACAATAAATTTTACTATGTATTTCCAACAGTGGCGCAACCAAGGGGGGGCTGCCGGGCTGCAGCCCCCCCCCCCCCGAGCTTAGAAACTTAGCCTATTCGTTTAATTGCAAACCAATTTTTCATGTCACGCGAACTATTTTCGCATGTTTTTTGCGATCTCAATGTTTTATGGATTTGTAATTTTTTTGTTTATCAATGTAACATGGATCCTTACGTTTTTTGAGTAATTATAAGTAATTATAAGTATAAATTTTAATAAATAGGTCAAAAATGTACATAATGATTAAAAAAAAAATTTCGGATTCGAGTTTTTTCCGTTTCTTTGCATTTTTTGAGAACATTTACCATAATAATGTATATATTTTTTTACACCATCAGAAACTGGAGATTTCAACGAACAAAACGCCCACCGACTTTTTTAAAACAGCAGATATTTTGACGTGAGAATTTTCGATTGAAAATAAGGGTGCTTTTTCGATATTAAGTCAAAATAAGGTGAAAAAATAAATATTTTAAATCAAAATAATTACAGTGTGATTGGGACATAAAAAGGTAAGTTATCACCAAATTTCGTCAAAACATAATTTTTTTTGTAAAAGATAAAAATTAAAAAAAAATAAAACTTGGTTATTTGAATTTTTCACATAAATTTTGGGGCAATGTGAAAAAAGTGTTAATACAAAAGTTGTAGATATTTTTATTACCTACAACTTTGCTATTTAACGTTTTTCCATAGGACTTGTAGTTTTCCCGGAAATCGAGATAAATCGTTTTCTAGCCTTAAAAACTCACCCCCTTCCACTTCCCGACCCCGGACCGCCCGTAAATTATTTTTCCTTTCATTTTTGTTACATTTTCTTTCTTTTCCAATGGGTTTCATCCTACTATTATTTTTTTTGTTTCAAAAATTATCGACCCTGGTCTACCTATTTATGCGAACCACGATATTGATATTACCGTGGAAGAAATTCTGGACGAAAT